>OY992879.1:21392413-21602413 GCA_963921405.1 Cepaea hortensis | reverse complement strand
ACTCGTGTCCTCTACTGGTCACTGGTCATATTATTCCTCTACTGGTCACTGGTCACATTATTCCTCTACTGGTCACTGGTCACATTATTCCTCTACTGGTCACTGGTCACATTATTCCTCTACTGGTCACTGGTCACATTATCCCTCTCATCTTGTTACTCGTGTCCGCTACTGGTCACTGGTCACATTATTCTTCTACTGATCACTGGTCACATTATTCCTCTACTGGTCACTGGTCACAATATTCCTGTACTGTTCACTGGTCACATTATTCCTCTACTGGTCACTGGTCACATTATTCCTCTACTGGTCACTGGTCACATTATTCCTCTACTGGTCACTAGTCACATTATTCCTCTACTGGTCACTGGTCACATTATTCCTCTCATCTTGTTACTCGTGTCCTCTACTGGTCACTGGTCATATTATTCCTCTACAGGTCACTGGTCACATTATTCCTCTACTGGTCACTGGTCACATTATTCCTCTACTGGTCACTGGTCACATTATTCCTCTACTGGTCACTGGTCACAATATTCCTGTACTGGTCACTGGTCACATTATTCCTCTACTGGTCACTGGTCACATTATTCCTCTACTGGTCACTGGTCACAATATTCCTGTACTGGTCACTGGTCACATTATTCCTCTCATCTTGTTATTATTCCTCTCATCTTGTTACTCGTGTCCTCTACTGGTCACTGGTCACATTATTCCTCTACTGGTCACTGGTCACATTATTCCTCTACTGGTCACTGGTCACATTATTCCTCTACTGGTCACTGGTCACATTATTCCTCTACTGGTCACTGGTCACAATATTCCTGTACTGGTCACTGGTCACATTATTCCTCTACTGGTCACTGGTCACATTATTCCTCTACTGGTCACTGGTCACAATATTCCTGTACTGGTCACTGGTCACATTATTCCTCTCATCATGTTATTATTCCTCTCATCTTGTTACTCGTGTCCTCTACTGGTCACTGGTCACATTATTCCTCTACTGGTGTCTGGTCACATTATTCCTCTACTGGTAACTGGTCACATTATTCCTCTACTGGTCACTGGTCACATTATTCCTCTACTGGTCACTGGTCACATTATTCCTCTCATCTTCTTGCTCGTGTGCCAGCTCTGAGCGAAGGACTTACGAACGCAATTTTTAATCCCTCATACCGTTTTCAAATCACAGCTGCGGGCGATTTGGAAGCAGACTGCCTTGAATTGGTTTCATACAAATGTATGAGTACCGGAAAGGAATAGCAAACTACTGAACATAAACTTGCCAAGAAATCACAAACACCCAAAAACGCTGTGGATGAATGCAATGTGCCGTAAAAGATATGCAACTTTTTTTTTTTTTTTTGCTCTTGTACCTTGTGATGCCAGGTGAACCATAAATAGCGGGAGAATGTTCGTTTATGGGCTTCGTAACACTGTTGCCTGTGTAATTATACTGTTCCAAAAAAAAAAAAAAAACGCAACATTTGTTGTGTTACTTTTATAAAAGATATTCGCTGAGTGGACATCAGTCAACCTATCGACTTTGTCCATCTGGTCATTAAGTTCTTGTGGTTACCTCAATTGTGCTCACTTCATGATTCGTGAGGTCATGATAAAGATCAAGGTCAAAACAACATTTTTGACAATAACTCGTGACAGGTTAATGATAATCCCTTGAAACTTACTGAATACAAAACTCTCTGACCATATTTTTGAATGCCTTTAAAATATTGGCGCTCCTCGAATAAATTCAGTTGAAAAATTCAATGCGCAAGTATGGCTCATCTCACTACAGAACAACGACTCATCGTCATTTGAACATTTACAAGTTGGACAGTCACAAAGTGTAGTAGGCAGATAATTTAATGTGGTTATAAGCACCATTAGTCGCCTTTGGGGCGATTTCAAGAAACTGGCTCACTGGCAGACCGGCCGCTCAGTGGAAGACCCAGAATCACAACTGCTGCCAAGGACCGCTTCATGCGGCTGCGTCACCTTAGGAATCGATTTACACCTGCATCCTTCACAGTCCAGTCAATCCCAGGAGCTCGTCGAATTTCAGATCAAACGGTCTGGAATCGGCTGCTTGTCGCTAGTCTTTGGGCTAGAAGACCCTACAGAGGCCCTGTTCTTACGGACCTGTATTGCCAGAACCGACTGCAATAGGCGAATCAGCATCGTGAATACAATGTTGGTACAGGTTTGCAATTGAAACTTCAATAATATTGTGTTTCTCTTTTTGAACAATATATATATATATATATATTTTTGCATATTCATACATCAGAATTACCATTAGAATATAAGATCTCAAATTTTACCATGTGAAACAGGGACAATGAACAGACAAACTGTGAAACATTAAATGACAATGGAAATGTGGTTATCGATTTACATGCAAAGAATACCACTAGCTTTCAGAAACATAAATGAGGCAATCTTTCAAAGAAGAATTGTCTGTCTTTCTGCCCAACTGAGTTCTTGTCAGTCTGTCTATCGGCCTGCTTGACTGTGTGTCTACCGATCTAGTTATGCATCCAGACAGATAGTCGTTCTCTCTGAGAAGTCATGTTTTATGTCAAACAATCTCTGTGAGATTTCATGTATTGTGTCACATAATCTCTCTGAAAATGCATGCATTATATCACTCTCTCTGAGAATTAATGCATTATGTCACACAATGTATCTCAGAATTCATTCATTATGCCACACAACCTCTTTGAGAATTATTGTATTATCTCATACAATCTCTTTGAGATTACATACAATATATCACACAATTTCCATGAAAATGCATGCATTGTGTCACCCAAACGTTCTGAGCATTAATTCATTATGTCACACAATCGCTTTTTAAATTCATGCATTATGTCACACAATATCCCTGAAAATGCATGCATTATGTTACTGATAATCTCTCTGAGAATGCATTCTTTGTGCGTTACAATCTCTCTGAAAATGTATGCATTATGTTACTGACAATCTGTCTGAGAATGCATTCATTGTGCGTCACAATCTCTCTGAGAATGCATTCATTGTGTTACTGACCACGTAAACGATGGACGTAGGGAAAAACAGAGTCCATGGGAATATCGATCCATGAAGCCCATAAGCGGGCACTCTCCCGCTGTTTATACTTCACCTCGACACCGCAAGTTACAAGAGGAACATGATGAGATGAGATGAGATGAGAGACGTTACTGACAATCTCTTTGAGAATTCATTCATTATGTTACTGACGATCTCTAAGAAAAGTCATGCATTATGTCACATAAACTCTCTGTGAATGCTTGCATTATGTCATACAATCTCTCTGAGAATGCATGTATTTTATCACACAATCACTTTGAGAATACATGAATCATGTCAAAACATTTCGCAATGAATTCATGCATTATGTCACACACACTCTCTCTCTCTCTCTCTCTCTCTCTCTCTGAGGATGCATGCATTATTCACACAATCTCTCTGAGAAATCATGCATTATGTCACATAATCTCTATGAGAATGCATGCATTATGCCACACAATTTATTTATAAATGCATTCATTATGTCACACAATCTCACTAAAAATTCATGCTTTATATCACATAATCTTTCTCATAATTAATTCATTGTATCAGACGATCTCTCTAAGAATCCATTCATTTTGTCACACAATCTCTCTAAGAATTCATTCATTGTGTCACACAATTGCTCTGAGAATTCATTCATTATGTCACACAACCCTACGACTGGTTTTGAAATTATCGGCTCGCGTCCTTCATTTGCCTCGGCAACAGCCTTCAGCTCGGCATAAACCTATGTCCCAGAATGTTTGCGTGCGTGTGTCATGTAGTTTTTCCTAGAATGTCCTCTGTGTCTATTGTCCCTGGAATTTGAAATATGGTATTTTTAGTACAAGTCTTTCGAGTTGATATTATGTTCAAGTCAAGACTATGTATGTCTGTATTTATATATGTATGTGTGCGTCTGTCTGTCTGTCTGTCTGTCTGTCTGTCTGTCTGTCTGTCTGTCTGTCTGTCTGTCTGTCTGTCTGTCTGTCTGCCTGCCTGCCTTGCCTGCCTGCGTCTGTCTGTCTGTCTCTGTCTGTCTGTCTGTCTAACTACCTATCGGCCTACCTACCTATGATAATGATGATGATCATGAAGGGAGGTTAGGCTATTAGATAAGAAGTTGGTGACAAGGTAGTTACCACTATGATAATTATCATGCTGATTATTATAGCAAAGATTACGTGAACAACGATGATAAGAATGGCGAAGGTTGTCGTAATATAACGATCATGTTGAAGACACCGATAATAATAATAATAATAATAATAATAATAATAATAATAATAATAATAATAATAATGAAGATCATTATAATAATTAATAATTATTACAACGTTTTGGAATTTCTTATCAATACATTCCCTTAGTTGATTTAAATATAAAAGGCACTAACAAAATATTGCAGGATTTCTTGCCTGGCATATTTCGCTTCATCTCGTCAAGTGCGTTAGAAAGACTTCCTGTTAAATCTTAGACTTCCGTGGGCTAATAATATGCTCCATATCCGCTTCTGTGCACTTAGTATTTCAGCAAAAGTATTGTTTCTTTGTCCATTTCATTTGTTATATAACTCTGCAGTATGCTAGTGAGGAGATGAAACGGAATAGGCCAAGCAAGAAATCGTGCAGTATATTGTTTATAGTCTGTGTGTTTAGATGATGACAACGCCAACGATAATGATGATGACCATGATGATAAAGCTGATGATGGTGATAATGATGATCATGATAATGATAACACTTTAGGTTCATATTTGTTTGGCTTGTCTAGTCAACAATTCATTACCAAACATTGGACCCTAATCCACAAATAATAACTACTCCGAGTTGGAGTTACAGATAGTCATCAGTACCCTACGGCCCTACGACCTCTGCGGTGCAGGGCTCTCTCGTGAATGTAGTATGCAAGCATAGGTCTTTTGGGGCTGCGGTTATCTTGGTTATTTATCTACCATCCTTTGGGTAACCGTTCTTCTGTGTGTTGTTTAGTTTAGTGTTCGGTTCTTAAGATGATTTTACTGCCTTTCTGTCTGTCTGTCTGTCTGTCTGTCTGTCTGTCTGTCTGTTTGCATACCTGTCTGTCTGTCCGTCTGCCTCTCTGTCCGCCTGTCTGCTTGCTAACTTGCATGCCTGATTGCCTGTCTGTCTGACTTCTTGCCTGCGTGCCTGCTTGTCTGTCTGTCTGTCTGTCTGTCTGTCTGTCTGAGTGTATGCCAGATTTTGCATGTTTGTCTTTCTATCTAAAGGAGAGGGCCAATGAGGCAAAATGTCAGACGGACCTCTGTGACCAATTCTTAAACTTTGAATGACAAAGCTTGTTTGTTCGCCTTGAGTGCTATTTGTCTATATGTCTGTCTGTTTATCTGCGTTGCTAACCGTCATTCAATCTATTTATCCCTCAGCCAATGTATCTATCCCTGAGCCAACTATCTATTTTTCAGCCAATCTATCTATCCCTCTGTCTGTCTGTCTGTCTGTCTGTCCGTCCGTCCGTCCGTCCGTCCGTCCGTTAACCTTTATGTCTTTCTGTATAACCACCTATCTACTGCCTCGGCCTATTAATCTGACAGTATATAACTGCGGTTTTTATTATCCATCAATCATCCACTCATTTATCTGTCAATCTATCCATCCATGTATATATCCATATGATTATATTTTCGGTACCTTAATGGCGTGTGTCTGTCTGTACGCTCATTAGTTGTTGTATCCAGATCATATTTTATCTGCGATATCTTTTTATTTGTTTTGAATAGTTTTAGAGATCTGGAAATACTGGGAGTGAAATGATAGCCCGTGAACGAAATAAAAAATAGGCAATATTTCGCCCACATTGACAGGTATAACAGTCTTATAAGAACCATACTGGACGGTAAAGTTGAAGGCAAGAGGTACACAACGATACAACTGGGAAGATAACATCAAGAGAAGGACGAACAGCAGTCTGACAGAATGTACAATCAAGGCGAAAGATTGATTCTTCACAGAGATTCATTGAAACCAGCCTTCCTTGTGGAGACGACACGTGATTAACTTATTGAGTTAGGCAAACATGAAACAGCACAACACATTAACAAACATGAACATGATACGAAACAAATATAAATAATCTTTATTTATTTATTTATTTCAGACGCCATTCGCTGCTTCTGCTGGTGGTTGCTGTGCAGAAAAAAGTGTGGCATTCTAATGGAATGGAAGTTCAAAACATCGCCCAGAATCTTCGATCTAAGACTACGCTTAACTTGAGCCCAGCGGGAAAAGCATCATCTATCCTGCAAAACTTGTGAACTTTCTGAATAAACGTGAGGACGAATTACCTGGTTGCGCTCAGGTACAATATGATGGAAAGTTTTTGTACAAGCCAGCGGTACATAGACCAACCTAACTAAACATGCAACTATGATTAATGTTTCAAAATAAATCAATACAAAATATTACGGACTTATTGAAAGATATACTGGGTTGAAGAAATGTTCTATATAAATAAGAAGTATATTACAAACTTAGAGGGAAGTGTGATAAACTAAAGGGAATGTAGCTTACATTTTATGGGGAGATATTATTAATTTGTGGGAAGATATTATTATATGGAAATAAAAACAATACACACTCCTCAACAATATACTGGACATACATAAAAAGGTGCTAAAAACGTTCAGAAAAATGATAGACCTGTCATTTTGGATGTTTATAAACACTGGAAAAACTACTTTACGTCTGTGTAACGCTGCTGCATATATGAAGTGGATTACCATTGCAAATTTGAGGGAATCGACTTACGTTTGAGGGAAAAACCACAAATTAGCGCAAATTTGATAATATACTGACTGAAAATATTGCAAATCTGTGATATATTAAAATACTGAGAGGAAAATACTTTCCACACTGCGAAGATCTTCTAAATTACTGAGGGATAACACTGCACCTCTGCGAAGATCTACTAAAATACTGAGGGAAAATACTGCAAATCTATGAAAACCGACTGAAATACTGACGGAAAATACTGCTGAGGATTAATAAACATCTGGGGAAGATTATTGAAACGTTTAGGATATCTACTTTAATTCTGAGTGTAAATACTACAAATTTGAATTAAACTACTACATTACCGTGGGAATTACTACAAACCTGAAGATTTCCCACACATGTTTCCGGGGAAAACTTTCTAATATTTTGATATATTGGAAGCGTTTGTGCAAACGTCATCAGCTTCTGTGATCTCTACTGCTAATCTTAGCCCAGTGTAGAGAGGAAATTTCCGTTGGAACTCATCAAATGTTAATACGACGACCTGGACGTTGATCAAGCATTCGATGATCTTAGAACGGCAAGGACCATGAGATTAATGTTAGTTTGTCGGATGCTGGTCCTCGTGTCCTTGATCTATGATGTAGACAGCAAGAAAACGAAGATCAAGGCTCCAAAAGGGACCAGGTGGTGGTGAGTACATGGTTTTGTTTCTAGTTTAGGTGATTGGTTAGTTACTTGGTTGGTTGGTTGGTTGAGTAATTGGTTGGTGGGTTAGTAAGTTGGCTGGTTGGTCGATTGATTGGTTGGTTGTTAGGCTGGTTGGTAGGTGGATTGGTTAGTTGGTTAAGTTTGTTGGTTGTTAGGTGTGTCGGTTGGTTGGTAGATTGGTTTGTTGATTGTTAGGTTGGCTGTTTGGTTGGTTGTTGGGTTGGTTAGTTGTTGGGTTGGTTAGCTGGTTGTTATATTTGTTGCCAGTTGGTTATAAATCCTCTATAAGACTATGTCGTACATCTTCATTCCAATACAAGGGCGTCCCTGTCTTCTGAGCCCCGATATGGGCTTTCATCTCATGGAATGAAGCTGGTGTAGAGACTTGTCTGCCGACCCGGTACAGAAGTACCATCTACACGGGAATTGTCTAGCAGAGGTATGCTTCCCCTGCTCATGCTCAGCAACCAAAATAGTCAGCAAAACCCTTAGTGAAGCAAAAAAAAAGGCATATTGCCACAAACATATGTTACATAGTTTGACGAAATATAACATAAAACAGAATTACAAGAAAGCTGAATTACAAGACCACATGAATAGTCTAAACAAAATGTGCAGGGAAAATAGAATGAAAATTAGCACAAGCAAAACAGAGGTAATGACTATAACTAAAGAAGAACAAACAGCAACAATTCACCTAAACGAACATCCCTTGAAACAAGTAAAGAGTTTCAAGTACCTAGGAAGTATAATATCATCAAATGGCAGATCAGAAGAAGAGATTGAAAATAGATGCAATAAGGCAAACCAACTCATTGGGCAAATGGCACCAATACTAAAGAACAAACATGTATCAATAACTACTAAGAAAGCACTTTACAACACAATCTTCCTACCAACTCTATGCTACCAGTGCCAAACTTGGACAATGACAGAAAAAGAGAAAAGAAAAATCACAACAACGGAAATGAGATTCCTGAGAAGAATACTCAACGTATCAAGAAGATATAAGATCAGAAATGAAGAAACCAGGACTAAAGTAGGGGTTATAACAACACTAGATTTTATTAGAAAGCAGCAAGTCAAATGGTTTGGCCATGCAAGTAGGTTACCATTCAACAGCA
The DNA here is from genome assembly GCA_963921405.1 of Cepaea hortensis. NCBI lineage: Eukaryota > Metazoa > Mollusca > Gastropoda > Stylommatophora > Helicidae > Cepaea > Cepaea hortensis. The sequence continues at coordinate 21,593,766 of OY992879.1, read as the reverse complement.
TACCGCAACAAGCAATGATGTACAGACCAGATGGAAACAGAGGAAGAGGCCGACCACGTAAACGTTCGACGGCGGGAATAGCAGAGTCCATGGGAATATCGATATATGAAGCCCATAATCGGGCACTCTCACGATGTTTATACTTCACCTCGACACCGCAAGGTACAAGAGGAACATGATGAGATGAGATGAGATGAGATGAGATGAGATGAGATGAGATGAGACAGAACTACCAGTACATTACGTGCTTGATTTGCACACATATCGGTGCATGGGTGGTGCGCACGACTTAGGTTGGAGAGAAAACGGAAGAAGTTGTTGTGAGAAAGACAGTTAGAGCTTGGGGGTAGCCGTAGATAGGGCCGAACGTTAAATCCAGGTTACGGGATGTTTTGATGGGAACTAGTTAGTAGCTAGAAGGGATAACCGGTTGTTTGTGGTTAAAACAAATGTTTGCATATCCTTTACAAGACATCGCTGTCAACATCAGCATCTTTCAGCTGATTGTTGATTTCTTGGCAAGATTACGCTCAGTAGTTTGCCATTGCTTTCTGAGCGGCCGGCTCACATACCCCCTAAGTTACCGACGCGATTCGAACCACTGCTGATTCTCACCGTCGTCACGTTACTTACGAGATTACGTAGAAAAGTTGCTAACCTCTAGGCCAGGGAGCGGGCTGTTTGTGGTTAGGTAGTGTAATATCTTTAGGTTAGGTAACGATTCTCCGTGTGTGTCACGTCGATTATCTTCGGTGAATGTGCGAGTTTCAAACTGCTGATCGGCCGAAGGGAACCCTTTTGTACGGCCAGTGCCGTAAGATCCCCGCGGTTAGTGTTGATAGAGTGTTGAATCAAGGCAGGGTTGGGAGGCGGGATATGCACGTATACCAATGTTCGAGATAATATTTGGGTATGCCAGGCCCTGGGGATTTTGATTCGTCTCATCTCATCTCATCTCATCATGTTCCTCTTGTACCGTGTCGAGGTGAAGTATAAACAGCGGGAGAATGCCCGCTTAGGGGCTTCAGGTCAGTCTGTTTATACTTCTTAGTTTTTCTACGGTTAGTATGAAGATCCCCTGCCGACTTGCTGGGCCAGTCGCAAGTTTAGGACTGTGTTTTCTGTAATTAACGTGTATGATAGATACATTTTAGTCTAATTTGATCACAGCTGAGTTGCTTTTGTTGGTGAAAGCACTATCTTTATTTCTGTTAGTACCTACGTTCTAACCAAATCGGGTTGGTTGGGTTATTTACTCGTTTGTCAATCCAGTAGGATTATGACACATATTAAGAGGCAACCTACTAATAATTCACCATAGCACATATGGACTAGCTGGGATTATGACTATTTAGGTAATGTTTCAGCCACAAGTTTTAGGCTATTCAAAGTCAGTAGACTAAAATACAGTGCACAAGCTGTAAATATCGTCCACAATGGGTGCATGTGAACCCATGGTCATTTTCACCATCACGCCCCATTTGACGTCTCACACGCTCAGTGTGTGACCTATCTGCAATCATATTCTCCTTTGTGTTTATTCCATTTCTAATCTTTGCTCTCTAGGCAACACGTTCAGTGGCGACTTGCTCCCAAAAGTGCAATCAATGTCTGTATCAATAACTTGGGGATTCATATCAAAAGCAAATTGCCAATGGTTTAGTACAGGAGAGATTGGTATATGACACCACTACCTCAAGTCTGAGAATGTAGGTGGGGGAAGTTACTGCGGCTTTCCGCTGGTTGGAGAAAAACTGTATACGCATGTTGTGAGTGTAACTGATTCAAAACGCTTGCTGGCAAAGGCGAAGACTGCCATGCATCAATTCAGAGGTCGCGGGTTGTGAGCATTCGCTGGATCTTGTCTCCAGGACACTCTGGTGTGGTTGGAAATTAACAGGTAGAAGGATTGGCTGGTGCTGCATCATTGAGGGGTGATTTGATGCATGATGCCGTCCCCCTGGCCTAGGGGTTAGCGTCCTTCTCCGCAATCCCGTACACTCTCGTGAGTGACGTGATGTGCGCGAGAATTGGTAGCGGTTCTCGCGGCTTCGATAACTTACGAGGTACGTGAGCCGGTCGCTCAGAACGCAATGGCAAACTACTGAGCGTAATCTTGACTAGTACATCAACAGCAGCTAAACAATACTGGTGATGACTGCAACGTCCTGTAAGGGATATGCAACATATTAAAAAAGGGAAGATGTGGTGAAGACCCTCTGGGAGATTGTGAATATTGCAAAAGAATAGGTAGAGTGGTCTACAGAGAATGCAGCCTCAGGGGTGTTCAGAGAATCTGATGGATAGTTGTCATTCAGCAAGACGGACATATAATCAGATTGCAACGGGCACCATTGGTATTGGAACTCTTTGCTGGCTATTGAAGATGAGGACTGAGCGCTTATGGAAATGCCCCGCGTGCAGTAATGTTGGTCCTTAACTCAACTCAACTCAACTCAACGACAGATAGTAACTAGCATATTCTTATGAACCCTATGCTACCAATGTCAAATTTGGACTTTATCCAAATCATACTTACGCAAAATCAACACCTGCGAGATGAGATGCTTGAGGAGAGCTGCCAACTTAGCTATTCGAGACCAAGTAAGAAATGTATTTTATCAGACAGACAGTGGGATCACCACCTTGTGGCACATACTTTGGAAGTTAAAAGTTAATTGCATATCCTTTACAGGACGTAGCAGTCAACTGTAGCATTTTTGGCTATTTATTATCTTTTGGTGAGTTTACGTTCAGTGGTTTGGGATTGCTTTCTGAACAATGGGAACTCATAACAGTTTCATAAACAACCATTTGGAAACTAGCCGTCTTGCGTTGATTTCTATAATATGAGCGTTAACGAATGGCACACTGCTGAAAGTCAAAATGGCATGGTAAATCACATATTTATATGCTGGAATTGATTGCGACGTCCTGTAAAGGACACGCGCTGAATTTCAACTTAGTAAATGCCGTATGGTCGTACTGTTGAAGTTTGTTTCAATTCTAACATTACTACAGATTCCGATACCATTCCCATCAGTGCATATTTCTCAACAGCGCCTGATTAATCGAATATGCTCAGATTTCCTAGAAACCTTTAGATCGTCTATGAATCACATACAACTATCCCTTTGAACTTAAGTATATAACAGCAAAGAATACCATGGAAAGACAGAAAAAAAAGCAAAGACCAAGTCCTAAGAGAAACAAATGAAAATCGAAACTGATTAGAGAAATTAGACGTAGACGGTCAACATTTTTTGGTCACGTTATGAGAAGAAATCTATTGGAGAACTTGGCGAAAACTGGCAAGATTGAGTGTAAAAGAACATTAGGAAGGCAGAAAAGAAATACCTGGATGGCTTGACCACGAGGCATGGTGGGGACAAGAACACAGATCTGATCCACGACTCTGGTGATCGAGTGAGATGGCTATATATGACCGCCCTCGCTTACCGGTATGGCACATGATGATGATGACATAACAGCAAGTACCATGTATACATATGCATGTTTGCTGTTACACTGTACTGAAGCATTTTCTTGCTATGGGTCTCTTTTGTGATTGGGCCATCACATTTTGTAGGCCTGAATGCATGGGGGAAGAGGTGGGCGTTCTGTCCCTCATTTAGCGAGACGACGAACGCCTGCGTCAAAACCTCTTCCAACGGCGATCGTGACATATGTACAGCTGCCACTCATACGGTAACGCGCTCGTTATCAAGACTATAAACACGCCACATGTGACCGGATACGATTATTCCGTACTTTGTCCACGTGGTTAATCCTCCCGGAGTTGGGTTACAGTCATTTGACGATCATCAGTATCTTCCACTTTCGCCATCAAGTAGATGACCTTCCAGCGCCCGATGGGTGGCATTGGATAGTGTCATTCCATGTGACTACATAATTGAGGAGGGGGATGCTGAAGAGGAGGAGGTGGTGCCAACGGCTTTGCGCTGAGGGGTGCAAGTGGGAGGGTAGAAGCCTTATCCTGGTGCCTAAAGACTAAATGCCATGGCAGGGCAGATCACGCCCTAAGCCTTGTCGGCAACTGGTCTAAAATTGAAGCTCCAACAGGTGGACAGCTAAAGCAATGCTTTGCTGATCCCACAGCTTCTATAGATTGTTTTGTGATATACGTATTGGCGTTATCTTTTCCCTGAAGTTAACTAGGCAGGCGGAGAGAGAGGTATCACGCTTCAGCACATGGTTCTCTACAATTTACCCCAGTCCTTATGCTACGAAGAGGTAATTATGCCTTTTGTTTTTAAGCACAATCTAGCAAACTATCGTCTGTCAAGACGGCAAATTGCCATTAAAAATAAATAAATTACATGTTGCTTTTCTCTTCTGTTGTATATACTCTGCAGGTCATTGGCAAACTTTGGAGAACCGTCCAATGACTTAAGATCACCACTAACTAAACTCTACAACAACCCTAGCTTACTTCCCTTGACCAAACGTCAGAGGAAGTTGGTCACCAAGAACGCCGGAAGTGTCATGGCGGTGGTGAAAGGCGCCAAACTCGCCATTGACGAGTGCCGGTACCAGTTTAAAAATAGACACTGGAATTGCCCCACTTACTTTGATGGTCACGGGAGCTCAATTTTTGGTAAAATATTGCAAAAAGGTGAGTAGTTTAATGTTATTGTCTGTCTGTCTGTCTGTCTGTCTGTCTGTCTGTCTGTCTGTCTGTCTGTCTGTCTGTCTGCCTGTCTGCTTGCCTGCCTGCCTACCTGCCTGCCTGCCTACACGCATACATGTCTGCCTGTCCATCTGTTTGTAGGTCTGTCTGTCTGTCTGTCTGTCTGTCTGTCTGTCTGTTTGTCTGTCTGTCTGTCTGTCTGTCTGTCGTACTCTGCAGCTCAGCTGTGGAACAATCTTCCACAAGACATCACCAATACCTATACATATAATCGCAAATTATTCAAATACTGTCTCATTACGGATTACCTTCCCCCTTAATAATAGAAATAATTAGTTAGTTAGTTAGTCTTTCCTCTTGAGCCTACGGCGGCGCATAAGGCAGAAGTCATGTCTCTCCATGTCTGGCAGTTCGCTGCTACCTGTTGTAGATCCTGGATGTTCACTTGGCCGTTGAATGAGTCTTCTCTGATGATGGTTCTACGCAGGGTCTCTCTTGGTCTTCCCCGTTTTCTTTTCCCTACTTTTGACCATAAGAGGGCTTGGTTGGGGAGTCTTGTCTTGTCCATTCTGAGTACATGACCGATGTAGTTCCAACGGCGTTTTCTTATAAAATTGGATACAATATCTTGCTTAGTCTCTTGTCTTATTTGCATATTGGCTCTGAAATCTGTCCAGTGGAAGTTTAGAATTCTTCTAAGAAATTTATTCCCAAAATAGTCTAATAGAAATAATAATAATAACAAAACCCTAGTATAACAGTCCATCCCCTTTTCGTAGATCAGTATATTCCACATGGCTAATAACAAGTGTCCCACCATTATCTAATATTACTGAGTCATGTAGTATTGATTTTCGCATTTTGCCTATGGTGGATTCCTCCGAAGTCAGAGAGTATCTGCCTGCACTGCGAGGAACCACCAGTCTGCACACCAATAAGCCAGACATGGGACAACGGACACTCACGCAAACCTCAGGCCCTGTATGACGTCACAATGATGTTAGACAACAGGATGTCTTCATCCGACATACACGCTGGAGTTCACAGCCAGCGAACACAAGCGAAGCAAAGCAAAAGCAAAGCATACTGCATATCTTTTATATTGTTGCTGTTCTCTTGAATGATGTATGAATGAAATAATGTATGAAAGACAGTGATAAAAGGGAAGAATGTTAGGCGGGAATGCGTGCCCAATTTTTAACCCTTTGAAAATACAGTTCGTTCATTCGCTCTGTCTGTCTGTCTCTCTGTCTGTCTGTCTGTCTGTCTGTCTGTCTGTCTGTCTGTCTGTCTGTCTGTCTGTCTGTCTGTCCGTCCGTCCGTCTGTCTGTCTGTCTGTCTGCCTACCTGTCTGTGTGTCTGTCTATCTATCTGTCTGTCGTTCCATTCATACATCCTATTATCTATCTATCTCTCTATCTATCTATCTATCTATCTATCTATCTATCTATCTATCAATCTATCTGTCTGTCTGTCTGTCTGTCTGTCTGTCTGTCTGTCTGTCTGTCTGTCTGTCCGTCCGTCCGCATGTCTGTCTGTCTGTCGACCGACCTACCTGTCTGTATGTCTGTCTACAGTCTATATGTGTTTCGGTTTGTCTCTCCATCTGTATGCCCACCGGTCGGTTGGTATGTCTCTCTGCCTGCCTGTCTGTATATCAGTCCGTCCGTCTTTCAATCTACCCGTCAGTCTGTCTATCCGTCTGTCTCTGTCTACTCTGAATGACATGATGTTTTGACAGTGACGCAAACTTTATTCTTAACGGGACATCTTGAAGTGACTGGATTCGGGGTCGTTGGTAGGCTCTGTGGTGTCCCTTAAAACTTCCCGCCAGACAGCTTCCGGTCTCTTTTGTTTATTTAATGCAAGACCTCGTGCAACTATTTTGGTGGAGGAGGTGAAAAACAAGAACAAGAAAAAGGCGGAGGAATGACGTAAAGACGAAGAACGAAAAAGATGAAGTAAATTAAGTGAAGACCAAGAAGAAGAAGAAGAAGAAGAAGAAGAAGAAGAAGAAGAAGAAGAAGAAGAAGAAGAAGAAGAAGAAGAGTCAGTAATAGCTCTGGGAAGAACCACTGTAAGAAAATATCTCTCAAATGCGTACACCTAATACCCCTGACCTAGGATACGGGAATTCTATCACTACACCCATAACAGTATACCCCTGGGACAACCTTCACATTTGCTTTAAGAACTAGCTCCCAGAAACCGTATTCACCTGTGTGTAAAACAGCAAATTATGTCATCAATACTGGGACGTCAATCCTCAGCCACTGACAGCTACCTAGTTAATTTTCACCTTCTCAAGCTTCTTACCATTTCGTTTTCAAATCCTTTTGTTCCTTCTGGAACATCGAATTGTTCCCACGCATGTTTTCACATACTCAGGAAATGAAAACATTGCATTGGTCGCAATTTATTACAACTTAAGCGTTAAAATAGGGCGAGGTCTAGGGAGACAAAGGAATTAACTATCGCCCTAGGAATTAACTCCAAGGAGAGTTCACCTTTGAACGTTGTAAATGGACATTAAATTGTCACCATTTTTTGTTCATTCGCCGTTCGCGAGGTTTTCCTATTACAGGGCCCGAGCGTAAGAAGCGAGTTTAGTTAAAGATCTGAGGTGTCGGACTTGATGTGGGAGCTGATAAACGATCAGATTTGTGAAGCTAAGTCATGAGCGCGTTCTGTTTGCCTAGCGCAGAGATAGTTTTGTAGTGTTGTGTGCAAGTAATGTTGGGAAGTCACTCAGCGTGCCCAAAATCAGTCCAGCATGATCTAATTCATATACGGGTCTCATCTTACCGCATCTCAACTAGTTTCATCTCATCTTATCTCATTCCATCTTGTTCTTATTGTACCATAAGCAGTATGATCTCATTTCATCTTGCACCATAAACAGTACCATGTCATCTTGTACCACAAACAGTATCATCCGATCTCATCTTGTTGCCGTTGTACCTTGCGGTATCGTGGTGAAAAATACACAGCGGTAGAGTGCCCGTTTATGGACTTCATAAATCGAGATACCCATGGACTTTGGTATTCATATTCGTTTGTCCAAATGTCTTGAAACAATCATATATTAAGTTTTATCTTCTTTGAGTCGTTTTAACGGCCAAATGTCAATTAATAAGAACACCAACTTACAGCAGACGTTATCGACATGAGTATGAAACAACCGATACAATTTATAGCTAGTGTAGGTATCGATCCATCCTCCTGTACTTAACTTTCGTGAGCTTACATCGCACTCTAGTCAGACCTCGCCCATGCCGTTGTCAGCTCAACATTTTAACAATTACACCAAGTATTCATACGTCCGTTATAAGGTGTTTTTGTTTTTTCAATTTGCATATCCCTTACAGGACGTTACAGTCAACATCAGCATTTTTCGGCTGCTGTTGGTGTACTAGGCAAGATTACGCTCAGTAGTTCGCCATTGCTTTCTGAGCGACCGGCTCACATACCCCGTAAGTTACCAGCGCGGCGAGAACCACTACCGAATATCGCGTAGGTTACGTTACTCACGAGAATATACGGGATAACGAAGAAAGACGTTAACCCTCCTTGGCCTTGGAGACCGGCTATAACCGGTTATAAGGTACTGTATTATAATTTACTCAGCGGGCCATTTAAAATTATACCACGTATCACTCGTTCGCTCGCCGTAAGTTGCCGACGTTTCGTCTAGTATCTGAGTCTAATGGTGTTTTTTTTCCCCCAATCTCTTCCCATTAACTCACGATACATTGATCAGTGTCTCTGCACACTATTTAAAAATTCAGTTTCAGTTAATTCTTGCAGTCTGTCTATTGTGATAACGTATCGATGTGAGTCATTGACCATTTCAATTAATGCCTGCAGTGACAAAATATATGGACCATTTCAATTAATGCCTGCAATGACAACATATCTGGACCGTTTCAATTAATTCCTAAATTGACACAATACCTGGACCATTTTAATTCATTCCTGTAGTGCAACATACATAGACCGTTTCAAGTAATTCCTAAATTGAGACAATACCTGGACCATTTTAATTAAAACCTGAAGTGGCACAATATATGGATCAATTTAATTAATTCCTGCAGTGACAACATAGCGATGTAAACCATGGACCATTTCGGAATCACTAATGAAGAAGATCGAGGCTTTCGTTCTTAAATGTTACAGAGAAGAGGATACACTGGACCAAGAAGAAGAACATATTACAACATTTGAACAATGAAGAACAATGCTGGCATTCTTCGAGATCTGAACAATGAAGAAAACTGGCTCACAACCATGGGAATCTCCAATGTGCAGGGATGGGAAACTAGCAGGCGGACAGGCTTTCTGGTAAGGCTACTCTGGAGGGCGGACGAGCCATGGACCAGGCTGATATACTGAATGTTCTACGAGAAGTAAGTCGTTTGCGAGAACCAAGTGATGAATGTGAGTCTACAACCATGGTCAGATTGCGAGAACAGCAAGTTTTAAAAAAAGGTTTGACCAAACAAGAACAGTATACAGGAAGCCAAAGAAGATTAGTAAACCAACACAGAACTCATGTCATGAGCTGCTACACGCTGCGGGATTTACTGAGGAGAATATCTGAGCACTTATGGACTGAATGGTTCGATGTGCAATGAGGATTATCTGCCGAATAACTAACTAACTAACTAACTAACTAACTAACTAACTAACTAACTAACTAACTAACTAACTAACTAACTAACTAACTATCTAGCTAATTAACTACATAACTAACTAACTAAGGGATAACAGTCGTGATAGCTTAACACAATTAGTTCATCAACAAAATCATGACAATGTACTTTCTTAGTGAGTTTAAACAAGTAAGTTGTAAACACTCGGTTGTACAGTTTATGTACCAAATGTATGAACTTAACATCATTTTGTCGCACAGCTACTGAGTTAAGTGTGTGGCGCGACACTGCTAGTTGTGAATTTGATAAGAAATGATTTTATGTATGTCCGCTGTGGTTTGTATTGTGAACTACATGCTCAGAACAATGGCGGCTGGTCGGTTAATGAACTAGCGAGTTTTGCCTTATGCAGTAAGATATGTGCAACTGTTAGTTTTCTAGAGACTGCCAGTTTTATCGACGATGAATTGTATTGTTAGTGGCGGATTGTTGTGTTGGCATTCTGGCAGCGGCGGTATGCTTGTACGCATGTGCGTGCAGTTGGTTTGTCAAGCCTGCTGCATGTTCCACTTTTCACATCAGACAGTGAGACGTATTTTGTGTCATACTCACTGGCACAGGAACAGAGCATTATGGAGTGACCATTTCCGTGAAGTTGGAACCGTTACTAACGACTAATAACTTGACGAGATGTAAAGAAAGAAAGAATAAACGAATGAATGAACGAACGAACGAACTAACAAACTGTATTATCAAAGGGTAAAGATTTACGTCCATAGGCATGTTTCCTGCGAGGAAGAAGTGTACGAAGCAACATCAACAGAGGGAAGCAAGTGTGCCGTTCTTTAAGATCAAAGTCACGGAATGCTGCAATAAATTGTTCATGTCTTCTTTGTATAAACATAATCATGCCTAAGAAAGTGGAGGCCACCATGACCGAATGGATCCGAGTGCTCGTTCTTAAACTTCCGGTGTGCTGATACCGAGGTTGTGGGTTAAATTCCTACACCGGTCAGTTGGACTAAGATGTGACTTCTCGTCCTTGACTTAGGGACGTAAATTACAAATACATCAGAAGTCGGAGTGGGCTTGCCTGATGGCGAGAGACACTGGTATTAGGGAAAGCTAACACACACGCAAAAATCAACTGAGTCCACTGACTAGTAGAAGCACCTACTAGTCGTATCACCTGTGAGGACTACGCTGGGGTTCACAACGAATTGATGGTTTTAGAACAACGACCCATCTCTTCAGAAGACTAGAGATTCCAGAGATTCTATTACTAGCTGTGAGTGGTGATCCTCACAACAACCTGTAGCACTCTCTGCTTCACATCGAGAGATGAAATATTAAAACAAATTCCAATCTCAATCTCTTAAAATTAATCTCATAAAGTCGGATGTGTCGTTCAAAGGGCGGAAATAATGTAGCGTGGATATAAACTAACACAGCGCACTCAGGGTTATATGTGTGACTAACGAGAAAGCGGCTGATGATGATCAGTTAGTAGTTTTCCCGATAAATATTTGGACATCGGCAGTATAATCAACGACATAATCTAGGAACAGTCATAACATCTGATGGGAGATACTTTGAAGAGATTAGAACAAGAATCGCCATGGCGAAAGTAGCCTTTAGCAAGATGAAAAACATTCTGACCAATAAGAAGATGTCAATTGAAACGAGAAAAAGAGTGTTGAGATGTTACATACAGCCTGTACTTTTGTTTGGATGTGAAATTTGGACAATGACCAATCAAGATGGAAAAAAAACATCTGATGGCTGTAGAAATGTGGATTCTGAGGAGAATGCAAAGAATACCATGGACAGACAGAAAAACAAATGACCAAGTCCTACAGGAAACAAACGAAAATCGTAAATTAATTAGAGAATGTAGACGTAGACAGTCAAAAGTTTTTGGACATGTTATGAGAAGAAATGAATTGGAGAACTTAATGACAACTGCAAGATAGAAGGGAACAGACCAAGAGGAAGATCAAGAAGTAAATACCTGGATGGCTTGGCCACATGGCATGGTCGAGACAGAAACACTGACCAGATCCACGACTCTGGTAATCGAGTGAAATGGCGAGTCATGACCGCCCACGCTTTCGGGCATGGCACATGATGGATGAAATATAATCAATGCTTCATACCTGTTGTAGACACTAGACCCATCCACGACTGTCCTTCCTCTTTTTAGTTTAGTTTAGTTTAGTCAATGGATCAACATCACGGCACACGGGTGTAACCCATAAGTGCTCCGTTCTTCTCCTAACTCAAACCTGAGTTTGGAGAAACTCAGCTCAGTGTACGAACTCCGTATCACGGCGAGGATCCTGAAATACCTCTTTTTAACCTACTGCACTTTACAATTCTGAATTTCACTATGCAGTAGATGTTGTGTCTTTGTGGTGACTCTGAGGTAGGTACGTGCTCGGCAAATTTGTATTTTGTCCCCCATGGTTGGAAAATCAAGAAGATAGCGCATCGCCCTGCACGCTGTATATCTTGTACACCCTAGTTTATACGCATAGATTCGTTCTGCATCCTCTCCATCCTTTCCATCTGCTTATGGCTGAGAGTCAGGATCGCCATCATATAGGCAAATACAGAAACGACTTACACCTATCTGAAGTAACCTACTGCACTTTACAATTCTGAATTTCACTATGCAGTAGATGTTGTGTCTTTGTGGTGACTCTGAGGTAGGTACGTGCTCGGCAAATTTGTATTTTGTCCCCCATGGTTGGAAAATCAAGAAGATAGCGCATCGCCCTGCATGCTGTATATCTTGTACACCCTAGTTTATACGCATAGATTCGTTCTGCATCCTCCTCCATCCTTTCCATCTGCTTATGGCTGAGAGTCAGGATCGCCATCATATAGGCAAATACAGAAACGACTTACACCTATCTGAGGTAACTGTCTTGGCAAAAATTCAGGATGCACAAGGCAAGGAAAATGGCCTGAGGTGGAAAAACTTCTGGGTAGGAGCGATCAGAGCAATAGAATATACATAAAGGCTTCCAAAAGAATCCTAGGCTATTACTTACCGCAAGTTGCAAACCACAACTGTTTATTTTGCGATCTGCGGTTGTGGGTTATAGAATCATTGCACCGGGCGCATACCCACACAACCTCCTCACAGGCCACAGAAGCGATCTCAAGCTGATTGTTCCAATAGCGGATCATTTAAAGCGATCCTGACTTTTCCCTTTACGATTTGGTTTCGCCCAGATCCAAGAGCACTCCCTTATTAATCGGTCTATCCGGATACGATACCCTGTTCGCTTGCGGTCTCCGCTGGTCACAAAGAGCATTCGCCACATCACCTTTATTGTAAAGTAGCTCTCCGCCCAGAGGAGCACCAACCATTCCATCAGCCTTTTCATTGTCCCACACACCTGCGTGCTCTGCGACCTATGATTTGCTTACAACCAACGCCCACCTGAGAGAGAGAGAGAGAGAGAGAGAGAGAGAGAGAGAGAGAGAGAGAGAGAGAGAGAGAGAGAGAGAGAGAGAGAGAGAGAGATACCAGCCACTCCACTCACAGCATGACAGGTTTTACATTCCGAAGCAGTCTAGGAAACAGTTACTAGACTTCCCGTCCCCAACATGGAGGATAGGCGGTTGAGCTGTTAAGGCGTATGTGGTCTTTATGCTTGTAGTTACGGTTTGCTTACACATGTTCCTCATGGTAGACTGGTATTACATGACTCCGTCGCACTGCTATTGAGCTGAGTGTGTGGAGCGACACTGTGAGCTGTGAATTCTGAGTGGAGCTCTTTAACATTTGTCCGTGGTTATTTGTAGCGTGAACTGCATGTTCAGAAACATGACGGCCTGCCGCTCGCTGAGCTAACTGGGTTGCCTTACGCAGTAATGTGTGTTTATTGGTTGTCTAGTGACCACCGCGTCCTTCGACGATGAACTGTATTTTTCATGGCGGACTGTTGTGTTGACATTCTTGCAGCGGCATTATGCATAGTATACCTGTGAGGACTAATGGTTGGTCGAGACTCCTGTCTGTTTCACTTTTCACATGGGGTAGTAAGGAGCATTGTATGACACACTCACTGGCACAGGAACGAAGCATAATGGGGCGACCCATTGCCGTGAAGTTGGAACAGCGACTAACTGACTAAAACCGTTACAAACACACCTCTGTCTGCATTGTTCTCCAACCCCTTGAAAGCTGCCTTCATTCTCATGCTAGATGTTGTGCTCAAAGACTGTAAAATGGTCCCCAAATTACAGATTCCTTGTTCCGTTTCACTAGTTGTATTTTCGTCCCCCACACTTAGCGCTTTGCTAGTGTATTCGTTGAACCATGTGGGTGATTTATTTATGCTTCTGATATTTTAGTTTTCAGCTGCGTATTTTTGGTTTTCCCTTCGTCGTGTTTCCGAGTTATACTGTGCTATAAATACTAGCTGTAGACGGCAAGCTACTAGAACGCGATCACAAGTGACAATATGTACGTCGTGGCTACCGCCTTCGTCAGCATGCAAACAACAAACACACACGGAAACAATTACAGGAAAAAGTCTACACGAAAAAACAATTATATATATATATATATATATATATATATATATATATATATATATATATATATATATATATATATATATATATATATATATATATATATATATATATATATATATTTAATAACAAAGACACAAACCATATTAAGTACGATTTATTGCCTGGCACATTTCTCTGCATCTCGTCAGGTACTTACTGCAGATGTCACACAACATAGAGTAAAATAATTAGAATCATCGTTCAAGCTGAAATATACACATATTCACACATATTATACATATGTGTCTTCGTTATTCAAATTCACTACGAAACATTGAAATCAATGAAATAAAGACAATCCGTTTCAAGATGAAAGAATCGTCCTTTTTTTATTAACATCCGGTCGTTTACCTGACAAAACGCAAAGAATACGTGTACTTCACGCTTTAAATAAAGAGACAGGAAACAACAAAATGAATTCAATCTAAAATAAAAAGAGATATAGTCTATCTTTATTACCAAGAAAACGATCATGGGAAATTTGTCACTTTCTTAGTTATTCTGAATCATTAGTTTCAGGAGTATCTTGTCGCTGTTTCTTGGCAGCCGACTGGGAATCACTCTGCACCAAGAAACTATCAGGGGAAATTTGTCGCTTACTTTGTTGGAGAATCTTTCTGAAGTGGGACATCGTGTTATCATTCATCACATATAGGGGCATAAGGCTTGATAGCAACAAGTTTATTTGGATGATGGTTCACACTGAAGTCTCCGACGTCTGCCCACCTGCTGCAAATTTCTTTACTCCTGGCAGTTGAAACAGTCACTGACTTTTCATCATCGGACGACTGCTCCCCCTTTAATGTCTTTAGCTGTTCATTCTGAAGATCCACAAGCTCATCTGTAGTACTGTTTGTACTGTACTCGATCGTTTGTCTCCAACGTTACACCTTGCTCTCTCTCTCTCGCTCGCCTTCGTTCGTAACCCGAGGCAACGTTCGTTACCCGAGACATAAAATTTTCGAAGTTGTTGTTGGGAACCTGAATTTTTCGTGGCCCTAGGCGTTCGTAACCCGAGGTACCACTGTGTGTGTGTATATATATATATATATATATATATATATATATATATATATATATATATATATATATATATATATATATATATATATATATATATATATATATATATATATACCGGATATCTGAACAATTTTTTTTTTTTTCAGATACAGCAGGCCTACCAGATCGCAGAGCATCCAGCCGCATTTGTTTATAATTGCCCTCTTTATTTCCAATTTTATTTGCTGCTACTTGGTTCCAGTAAATATTCTTTATTATTCTGAGATCTTTCTCATGAATTTTAACATCTTCCAACATTATAATCAGTTCATCATGTTTTACTTGATCAAATGTCTTAGTGCAATCTATGAAGCACAAATATATGTCTTTCTACGTCTCTATTGATCATTCTATTTGTGTCCGTATTGTGAGTGTGTGTGTGTGTCTGTATATATATATATATATATATATATATATATATATATATATATATATATATATATATATATATATATATATATATATTGCATTGTTTGTACATTTTCCTTCCACAAATCCATACTTTTCTTCACCAATTTCCATTTTAATTTTCCTTCTTGTTCTTTTCATTATAATTCTGAGTAGAAGCTTAGTGACATGGTCTATGAGGCTAATTGTACAAAAATTTTCGCATTCAATTGCGCCTGTTGCTATATAGAAGACTTATGATAACACTGTGGGGGGGGGGGGGAAACCAGGGTAATGAAGTTAACTTACAAAGAGAACTTGTTACCTGCACCAGAAGATACTCATCATTCATTCAGTAGCATGTCCTTTGCAGAAAAGGCTCCCATAACAACCTTCCGGGAAACTTCTCGATCATTAGCAAGATATCCCGCGTCCGATACACACATCTGGAGATATCCGCCACATCCTGCACCCATCTTCTCTTTGGCCTTCCTCTTCCTCTCTTCCCAGGCATGAACCCCTCCATTATTGTTCTCTCCAAACTTTCATGACGTTTTCAAGTGACCAAACAATTTAAATTTTCTTTGCTTTATCGTCTTTAATAGCCAAGCCTCTTAAATATTTAGCTCTTGAAGTATGGATGCATTTGTTGTTTTCCTTACCCAAGAGAAGACAATATGGGCATAATATCAGCATTGGAAAGCTGGAGTGTATCATGGCCACGGGAGAACTGGAATGGAGGAGAGGCCGGGAGCAAACATAGAGAGAAGATGCTGGAAAGTTTAGACGTCATGGAAGATCGGAATATCGCTATCAGAAATCATTGGGAGTAGAATGGAGAGACGGCAATGGGAAGATAAGATCACCGATAGCATAAGGCATGGATTATCAAGAGAAGATTGGGTCGTGTTAATTATAAATAGTGTGTTAATTATTTTCTGTTGCTTTTATTATAATTTGATGGGTGTACGTAGACAGTCAAAAATATTGTAGGCACGTGATGAGCAGAAATGAACTGGAGAACTTAGTGACACCTGGCAAGATTGAGGGGAAACAAACAGGCGGTAGGCATAAAAGTAAATACCTGGATGGCTTGACCATATGGCATGGTGGAGACAAGAACACAGAGCTGATCCACGACTCTGGTGATCGCGTGAGGTAAGGAACCATGACGGTCCACACTTATCGGCATTGCATATGATAATGACAGACCAGAATATTTACGTTTGTAGAAACTCTGGAATTTGTGAGCAATAATGAATCTTTGGTTTAGTTTCAGGGGTTAGTGTTGCACAGAGTGTTAAGGTAATTACTTCTTATAGTCCGTGTCGTGGCATTGGTGATCATGTCTGTTCACGGCCTTCTGTCTCGTGTACTGCCAATCTTCTTATAGTCCGTGCCGTGTGAAGTTGGTGATCATGTCTGTCCACAGCCTTCTGTCTCGTGTACTGCCAATCTTCTTAGTCCATGCCGTGTGGCGTTGGTGATCATGTCTGTCCACGGCCTTCTGTCTCGTGTACTGCCAATCGTATAGTCCACGTCGTGTGGCGTTGGTGATCATGTCTGTCCACAGCCTTCTGTCTCGTGTACTGCCAATCTTCTTAGTCCATGCCGTGTGGCGTTGGTGATCATGTCTGTCCACGGCCTTCTGTCTCGTGTACTGCCAATCGTATAGTCCACGTCGTGTGGCGTTGGTGATCATGTCTGTCCACAGCCTTCTGTCTCTTGTCTTGGACATCATTTATGTATATATGTTCCTTCATGCCACGATGTCAAACTGCCCAGCATCTTGGTCTCCCCGTGACTCTTCCCCTTGAACATTTCCGTTGTCACGACAAACTCCAGATTTCCTCATCTCGAGACATGCCAAAGGAATGTGGGCTGTACTCTTTTTATGCGAATGGCTAGTCCTCTTTGTGAGTTGACTGCTTCAAACATCTTCATTGCTTTATCTTTCCCTCCAGGGTGATCTTATTCTTCTTCTATAAAACCACATCTCTGCATCTTCCGCATAATTCCTTCTTTTTCTGCTAACTGTCCATGATTCGCTTCCGTGCATCAGCATAGGCTCAATAAAGCTCTCCACCTCAACTGACACAAATAAATTGTCAGGAAATATTCTTCACTTTTGCTGGGCACACAGTTCAACAACAAAATATCTTCGCGTGCAGCAACTTCTAACTTCCGGATTCAGTAATACATCGGGTGTTTAGTCTTCCTGCTAAATGTTGGCCAGGTTATTAAGATAACTGTCAACTCTCATCCAGTGCCTATAGTACCTTGCGATGTAGTACAGTAGCCTGGGGAATTAAGGCCGCCTGGCTATTGCAGTCATCGCAAACTGGGTAGGTTTGGGTACATTTTATCGAAGATTCGAACCCGGGCCTCCCGAGTAAGAACCCGGTATTCTTGCCACGCGGCCAGCCGCTTCTAGTCATTAAGATGAATAATTTATACTAAACCTTGCCACGCAGTTCAAGAGTCAGAACGTCATATTGTTGACCTTTCAACTTGGACAAATGCAGCAAATTGAAATGATATGGACCACAGGTCACCAAAAAAAAAAAAGAAGGTGCCTGCTGTTTGTATCCTGAGTGAATTTATTTTATCGCAGCCATCAAACTGTGACAAGCGACGCTAAACAGGTCGCCCCCTAATGCTCAGCAAAATATGGTCATTTAATAGTATTAACTGCTTGTCCCTGGATTATGTTTTCACTATGTAGACCTTTCAGTTTTTAGCACTTAACATATTTTTGGGTATGCAGTTGGTTTTATTGATCTTTTATTGTAGTCGCGTGTTTTATTTTTCCTGCCTAGAAATGCTAATTGTAATTGGGTTTTTCTTCTTAGCTTTCTTCTTCTTCTTCTTCTTCTTCTTCTTCTTCTTCTTCTTCTTCTTCTTCTTCTTCTTCTTCTTCTTCTTCTTCTTCTTCTTCTTCTTCTTCTTCTTCTTCTTCTTCGTTTGCTTTTGCTAATGCTTTTCCTTGGCCTTGTTCTTGCTCTTGTTCTTCTTCTTTTTCTTCTCCTGTTTCTTCTTCTTCTTCTTCTTCTTCTTCTTCTTCTTCTTCTTCTTCTTCTTCTTCTTCTTCTTCTTCTTCTTCTTCTTCTTCTTCTTCTTCTTCTTCTTCTTCTATATCTTATTCTTTCTCTTCATCTTTCTCATCTTATTCTTCTTCTTCCTCTTGTTCTTCTGGTTAATGTTCTGTTTGTTCTGCTTCTTATCCGAGTGTTTGTAGAGAAGCAAAGAACAGTTACAATGTAACCTATCATGTACGTTGTAACACGCCACTAAAGAGGGTTGGCATGGAACTGACTCTCCAACTCGTAAAACATCTTTGCTGCAAACCCCAACCAACCATCAACAACTCTAAAGAAAATAACCACATAAACCGAGTGATTGATCATTTTCAACGCCGAGTACGTGATCCGCGATGGCGTATTAGCTAGAAGCTAGCCTTCCGGCCCAGAGCTCCGGAGTTCGGATCCTATGGGACCGATTTGTAAACTTGACTAGTGCTTGTAGAGCCAGTATAAAATGGTTATCAGGATATATCATGGGAAATAAAGGCGGTCATCATGATACAGATTTCAGAGTCCCTATTTGGCCATTTTTTTTTTTTCACGTTCGCTCTCTTTAAACTCAAGCGTAGACAATACACATGCTGCTAATTCTAGTGAACAGGGCTCATTGTTGCGTGTATATTAACATTTTCTTTTACCAGTGACCTTCGTCATGAGACGAACCCACTCCGCCGTCTGAGGTACTTGTAATTTACGTCCCCAAGGTAAGGAGGGGAAGTTAAAAGTTTAGATCAACTGACCGGTGTAAGGATTGAACCCGCTACCTCGACATCAACGCACCGGAAGCTTAAGAACGGGCGCTCTTATCCATTCGGTAATTTTGGCCTCCCAGATTTGTCTGTAAAGCTATGCCGAGCACCATATGCCCGGTACTCATTAAGGCGTATAAAGGGTTTCTTCTCTTCGTGTTTACTCACAACCCAGTGTTCGTCTCTAGGCACGCCTTGTTGGCTATTACCGTGTTTCTCCGAAAATAAGACCGGGTCTTATATTAATTTTAACTTTGAAAAATGCACTAGGGATTATTTTCGGTGGATTTCTTTTTTTTTTTTCAGATACACAAATCTAATTTATTCTCGAGTAACATTCTACATGTATTCAAATATAGTCATGTAATCTTCTTCTGGAATATCGTCATAACTCTCCAAATCCCGAATTCCGTCTGATCAGTTGTGTTTGAGATCCTAATCCCACAAACACTGCAGCTTCCCCCATGACCATCATGTCGGTTAGTTGGTATTTAGAATAACTGATGCCATCAACAAAGCACTTGAATGCAAGAGCACTTTTAATAACTTCATTCTATCTGACAATCTTAACTAGGGCTTATTTTAGAGGTGGGTCTTATATTAAAAGCATCTTTAAAAAAAAAAAAAAACATGTAGAGCTTTTTTTAGGGGTAGGTCTTAATTTCGGGGAAAGACGGTAGGGACGCGCATCTTATCCCCGTTTCACATTTTTTTTTTTTTTGGTTCGCATATCCTTTTACAGGACATCGCTGTCAACATCAGCATCTTTCAGCTGACTTTTGATTTCGTGGCAAGATCACGCTCGACAGTTTGCCATTGCTTTCTGAGCGCCCGGCTCCCATACCCCGTAAGTTACCGGCACGGAGAGAACGCCACCGATTCTCGAGCAACGTCACGTTACTCACAAGAGTATACAGGATTACGGAGAAAATCGTGTAACGCCTAGACCAGGGAGCCCGGCCCCGTTTCACTGGTCTACTGTAATTATCTGTCCGGTCAGTGACACTTCTGCAGGGTGGACACTGGACTGTGGCCAGTTGTTTACGCCTCGTGTCCTAGAGGCTAGAGCAGTTAGCTCCATGTCGTTTGCAGGACGTCGCAGTCAACCCCAACATGTACGCGTTGTTTGTAGTTTTCTATGCAATTTTGGGTTTTCTTAACAGCCGACGCTTATACCATCATGAAAATCAACGCAAAGGGATTTACTTGCGAGCCTGGTATGTCGGAATTGTGAAAATACGATCGCAACTCCTAGGTCAAAGGCGCCGATTGTTGGCAACGTCTGAACTTGTTGTTGCACTATACCGCATCAATATTGTCCGTGTGGGACGTATGGTTACCTAGTGACGTTTTTATGTAATGGACATTAGTCGGGCTGGAGCCTCCACAAGACGGAGGCGGCGCTTCATGGTGGAATAGGTCGACATAGCAACATTGAGTCCACACAAAGCTTTTGAAGGAATAAGGTGGTGGTTCGTAGAGGAACCAGTCGACATAGCAAAATGGAACCCATACAAAGTATTTGAAGGAAAAAAGCGACGGTTCGCTGGAAAGATCGTCCGGCCTAGTAAATTTGGTCCGGTAGCTACTTGGTATCCGCTACATGCGGGGTTGAGTTATGCAGACACTGCCTTGTGCAGGCATTCCGATGAATCTTACCTCAGAAAAGAGGTAACTGCGAGTTTGTGGCTGAGAGATTATCAAGATAAATAAAAATGTTCAATCTCCGTGGCCGAGGCGTTAGCAGCTTTCTCCGCTAACCCTGAATACTCTCGTTACGTGACGCGACGAGAATTAGCAGTGGTTCAAATCGCAAAAGTGACTTATGAGAGTATGGAGCCGGTCGCTCAGAAAGTCGTGGCGTGCTGATGAGCGTAATCTAGCCTAGGAATCAACATATAGCTGAAAGATGCTGGTGTTGACCTCAATATCCTGAAACAGGATGGAAACGCGGGGGGAAAAAAAAAAAAAAAATAAGAACAATAACAACAACAACAAAACTTTATTTTGAAAGGGTTAAGAAAGGGTCAATGGCTAACTGAGGATTATCGCTTGCCATAAATTGGTCCAGACGACACGCCGCCATTGTTTTTGCTTTGAATTTAATTCAGCATTGACATTGCAGCAAGCCTCACGGCCCGATTGCGACATGAGATAAATTATTTGAAACTGCCATCAAAGAAAATTCTTGCCAAACACTTGAGATGTTGCACTGCAGCACAAGGAACAGTTCTTATGGAAGTGTCAGTTAAGTAACAGATGTTTTACAATATCTCCGTTTGTATGGATTCAAGGAACCGTTGTGCAGGTTTCAGATTGTGAAAGCAAAGTCATTGTTGATGACGCACAGGCATTGTAATTCTATCTAAATGTGGCAAAGTTCCTTTAAAATTGTCAGTGACAAAAGGTATGCATGTTATAGCAGTGGGCATTCTGCAGTCAGGTGAAGAATGTCCGGCTATGGTGCCTATCAAACTGCAGGATCTTTCATCCACAGACGATGCAGAAACACTGTGGCCCTTGGAAGTAATAGATCAATAGGGTGTCTTCGTGGCAAAGTGGTCACGCCGTTTGACTCGGGCTCCGAAGGTTGTGGGTTCGATTCCGGGCCGCGTCATTCGGTTCACGAGTGAAATTTTTCGGAAACTCCTGTGGGTCGTCGCTAGAGCTACGGAGTTCGTGCTTTGTGCGATGCTTTCCGCGCTGCGGAAAGAGACCGAGCCATATGGGATAAAATCCGATGCAACGAAGTCGACCTTGTCGACTTTTAAGCGACTTTAAGATCAGGTGAATTTTTTGAAAAGCTGATGTAACTGGTGTTTCCAAATGTTTTTCATGTGTAAATATGTGCTTGTTCCATACATGGTTTAAGAAGCGCGACGCTATGTGGTTGACATGCTCTGTGAAACCCAGGCCTCTGTCAAACTTTCAATCTAAGTACTGCAGTGGCAGTGTTCTTTCAGTGGTATCACCATAGTGATTATTTAGAGAAAACGATGTCAAACTTGCTGTGTCTGGGTTAACCAGTGCACCATAAGCTTCTCGTTATTCTGTTATGTGATCCAGTTCATTCTGTAGGTCCTTGACTATTATATAACACTCATTTCCTCGCCCGTGTGTTGCCAGGGCCCATAAGGGAAGCGAAGAATAGTAACACTGTTGCCTTCCATACATGTCGTAAATGTCGACTCAGGAAGCTTTAGGCTGAGACTTGGTCTACAGTCTATTGGGACTCCCGGTCACCAACATGGCGGATAGGCATTTAAACATTTAAGGCGTCTGGGGTGTTTAAACTTGTGGCTACAGTTTGCATTCTCATTTTCCTCATGTTGGACTGGTAGTGCATGGTTCCATCGCTCTGCTGCTGAGTGAGTGCGTAGCGCGACAATGTGAGCTGTGAATTTCGCGTGGAATGCTTTTACATCTGTCCGTGATTGTTTGTAGCGTGAACTGCATGTTCGGAACGATGGTGGCCGGCTGTTTCT
This sequence comes from Cepaea hortensis, assembly GCA_963921405.1. NCBI lineage: Eukaryota > Metazoa > Mollusca > Gastropoda > Stylommatophora > Helicidae > Cepaea > Cepaea hortensis. Next base: position 21,571,104 of record OY992879.1, on the reverse strand, counting down.
GAATTGACTGGTTTGCCTTTTCAGTTAACGAGTGCATTTTTCAGGAGACTGCTGAGAGTCGCCGCTGGAGCTATGGAGTTCGTGCTTTATGCGGCGCTTTCGGTGGATCACCCTGGGAAAGAGACCGAGCTATATGGGTTAAAACCCAGGTCAGTGAAGTCTTTCTAGTGATTGCCGATTCCATCGACGATGAACTGTGTTTTTCATGGAGGACTTTTGTGTTGGAATTCTTACGGCGGCATTATGCACAGTGTACCTGTGCGGGCTGTTGGCTTGCCGATACTCCTGTCTATTCCATTGTTCACATAGGGCAGTGAGGAGCATTTTGTGTGATATTCACTGGCACAGGAACGGAGCATAATGGGGATGACCCGTTGTCATGAAGTTGGAACCGCAACTAACTAACTAACTAACTAACTAACTAGCTAACTAACTAACTAACTAACTAGCTAACTAACTAACTAGCTAACTAACTAACTAACTAACTAACTAGACACTGTGTGGTGACACTCACGTCACACCGGTGTTCTGAAGGTTGCGGGTACATATTCGGGCTGCCTTGAGAAGACAGTAGTGCAGGTTTTTTCAGAGGCCACTGAGGGTCATTGCTGAGGAGTTCGCACTTCGTGCAATTGTCTCTGCAGACTAGTTGTTGCTCTGTAGGCAGAGACTGAGCTTGTGGGATCAAACCCCATGCAATGAACATTATTGTTCCACCTTTAACCTTTAGCTTCTGAGCTTGCTAATGATATTTCACTCAACAATAACGTCTATGAAGCCGAGCCATGGTGGTACAGTGGTTAACAAGCTTACCTGCCGGACGATAGTCATGTGTTCGAATCTCCACCATGAAGATTGAGCACAAACAAATACTAGCAATGCTGATCGTATTCCGGTATCTTTGTCTACGTCAGATTGGAAGCACTAGACTCGAGTTTCGCTCTCGTCTGAGCTCGTCAGTAGTGAATATCCCTGACTGGATCAGGGATGGAACTCCGGATTACTCGCGTGTGAGGAGGTTGTATAACCACTTGACAAATTATTATACTAGAACAGTGGTTCTCAACCAGTGGGGAATTCCCCCCAAGGATGGAATTTTAGGGTTTCCAAGGGTAGAATTAAGACCATAGATTGGCAGGCTCAAAATGGCTTCAGGCACAATATCCTGGTGTTCTATTGAGCGTTTTGTTTGATGAAGCACAATTTTCTGGCATTCTGGTGTCGTGTATTAAATGAAACTTATTTGGCATTTTAGCTGTTGGTTTATTGTGATATGATTAATTTTGTGTGTTAATAAAATATTGTGAACATAAAGAATGCTTTTATTTAAGTTTTAATATTCATCAGCATATTCATTTGCCATTAAATGTATAAAACTACACTATAAAATTAATCTATGCGTGTAAAGGTTATTTACAACTATGTAAGAAAATAAGGATTTTCAGTATTATATGCATGTTATTTTGAATGCACATTTTTGAGGTGACAATTTTGGAAAAAAAAGGGGGGGGGGGGTATTTTTCTTTCGTTCGCTGGAAAGGGGGGAGAGGGGGGGGGTGACATTCTGACATATGGTGAAAGAGTGCATGAGCCAAAAAAGGTTGAGAACCACTGTACTAGAATATCACAGCGTCACCCATAGCTCAAAGTTTGCCCGATCACCGCGACTGACGTCTGTCAATCGATGTGACCTCGAATGATCAGGTCTTCACCATCTGGCAAGGAACACCAGGCGCCTAAAGTCCAGCGAGCAATGAACAAATTGATTCATTTGGTTGTATCGGGAGTTGATAATTTTTTTTTACCCCCACATATCTAGTATAATATCTACCATGCTTATCAATCAATCAGTTATGTGCCATCTCCACAATGAAGGTTGGCTGCAGTGGTTACATTCCGTACATTTCTTGATGTTATCTGCCCACTAGTATCACTGTCTAACTTCTGCTCGCTTGTCTTCAAACTTATCATGCCTCTTTTTGTTATATTTTTTAATCAACTCTCTTTTCATTCCGAGTTAATCTAGAGCCTCTGTATATGATTGCTTTTATTTCCATTTCAAGGGAATCTATTTGACTTTCTAATTACTTGTTCATTGTCCAGGATTCCGCGCCATATAGCTGTATTTAATATACGTAATATTTGACAATTCTCATGTTTAATGCGTTGTTAATCTCTCTGGATATTAATACTGATTTCATGTTGTTTAAAACATTTCTGGCCATTCCCATTCTCTGTTTGATTTCTGCATCACTTCTGCCATCATCTGTTATTACATGTCCAAGATAGAAGAGACTTGTTTCTTGTTCTGGTATCTTCCCGTTTACGGTGATGTTCACTGATGGCCTCTCCTGTCCACTGCTAATTATACCTTGTTTATAATGGGTACCAGAAAATAGTCTGGCCAGTAAAGACGACAGACGTAATATTGATAACATCACCCATCCAGTGTCCATTTGTCTATAATATTATGACAGCTGCATGTATCCACAACGCCTCAAAGCACGTAAAAGTGTCCTTTACTTTCCTTTTTCTGATAGTTATATAATTATGTGTTGAAGTGCTACATAGAACCTATATTTTTGTATGGATGTGAAGCGTGGACAATGGGCAGACAAACTGGAAAACATCTGATGACTGTGGAAATGTAGTTTCTGAGGAAAATGCAAAGAATACCGTGGACAGACAGAAAAACTAATGAACAAGTCCTTCAAGAAACAAATGAAGATCGTAAACTGATTAGAGACATTAGACGTAGACAGTCAAAATTATTTCGGCATGTTATGAGAAGAAATGACTTAGAAAACTTGGTGACAACTGGCAAGATCGAAGGGAAGAGACCAAGGGAAGACCGAGAAGTAAATACTTGGATGGCCACGTGGCATGGTCGAGACAGAAACACGGAGCTGATCCACGACTCTGGTGATCGAGAGAGATGGCAAAACATGACCGCCCACGCTTATCGGCATGGCACATGAGGGATGGATGGATATAATTGGGAAGAGCTTGAAAGTATTGGAGATGTCGTTCCTCGGACGAACGTTACGAATATCTTTGACTGCCACAGTAACTAACAACGATTGTCCAAAGAAGCTAATGAAGGTTGAGCACCATTTACAACTATATGAAACAGACGGACATCCATCTTTGGTCATATAGTAAGAAGAGAGGCATTGGAAAACATTGTTACAATTGGAAAGATGAGTGGGAGAATAGAGGCATTGGAAAACATCGTTGCTACTGGAAAGATGAATGGAAGAAGAGTGGGAGAAGAGAGGAATATCATCCACAGAATTGATCCAGAAAACCGGGGACCGAGATCTGTGGAGAGACATGATCGCTTATGCCAGCTGACAGGGAAAATGATGATAATGTTGATGGAAATTTATACACACCTGTTTCTTACTGATCAGAAAAAAATAGTTAGTTGCATGTCATTTACAGGACGTGGCAGTCAACACCAACGTTTTATTGTTAATGGTTGTTTGTGATTTCTTATCACATTTACGTTCAGTAGTTTGCCATTGCGTTCTGAACGATCGGCACTCATACTTTTGTATGAAAACCAAGGCAAGGCGTCTGCTGTCAAATCGCCCACATCTGTGTTTCAAACGCGGTGTATGCGGGATTGCGAATTGCGTTCGTAAACCCTTTGCCACAGAGTCGCATCTATGGGGAATTTAACACCTTCTATTCATGCTGAACTAGTCCATCTCCACCAGTCAGGGAGGTACCTGTCACTTTTTGGAAAGTCTAGTCTGTCCTAGAATTGTCTGTGTCTGTCAGTTAACAAATATCGTGTGTCAGCAAAGTTTTGAATTAACATCGCTTAGTCATATCCATTAAGGCCACAGGAACTGCCTTCCTGCTTGACTTAATAGCAATCCTGGTTAAGGCAAATGCCTGGGGTGGTAGCTAGTGCCCAAGATCAGCCCGAGATAAACACCAAAGGTCGTTAGAGAACGTACTGGAGAAAAACAGCCATTAACCCACTTGGGGAGTTGTATCCAGACCCATATGGGGTGTTGTATCGAGACCAACATGTTTAGTTGTATACAAATACAAGAAAGAGATGAACTGCACACTTTGGTCATGTGACGAGAAGGGAGGCAACTGGAGAGATCAAGTGGGAAAAGATGCTGAGGCAGCCCATGAGAAATGATGCTGGGTGGATTGAGACGGTGGCATGGAGGAATATCATCAGCAGAGTTGAACCAGACACCAAAGACCGAAATTTGTGGAGAGACATGAACGTATATGCCAGTTGAATGGGCACATGGCGATGATGATGATGATGATGATGATGAGATGTCAAGGAAGTATCTATAGGTGTTGATTATGTATTACTTTTTGAAACTGTATGTGGCGAAGTGTGGGAGCCCCGAGGGGGGGGGGGGGTGAAGGGAATTAGGTGCGTTATGTTCTTTGTTTTCCAAGCGGGTGGAGGGTACCCATTTATGCATGCACCTTTACAGTTCAGGGTCAATATGTCCGATGTCAGCATGCCTTTTTAAAATACTTTTTCTACTTTGGGCTGATTCCGCCCCTGACAACTCTATCTCTCTCTCTCTCTCTCTTCTCTCTCTCTCTCTCTCTCTCTCTCTCTCTCTCTCTCTCTCTATCTCTCTAACTCGCTATCTCTCTATCTCTCTCTCCCTCTCATTCTTCTCTCTCCACCCCCCCCCCTCCCTCTCTCTACTAGTGTTTGAAATGTTCCCCTCACAATCTTACCAAAGCACTGTTCTTACGGCCTACCCTTTGAGATTATCAGTTACCGTGGATGTTATAACGTGGACAGCTTGCATGTAAGACCTGTTTAGCCTTTATCTGACAAGACGAGGTGTTCCGTCTTGCTGGCTGATGTCAGGTTCCAACTTCTTCCCATGTTGTTGTTCTTCCAGCGAGGGATTCATCATTAGCCGACCCTTGCTTGACTCAAGCCGTTTCTCCTCTATCGTCTGGATATTTTCTCCGGGGCTTGCTGGTGTGTTGGGGAATGAACAGGCAGACAGATTGGCTGGCTCTGCAAAACTTGGTGGAGTATTGATGCATGATAAGGCAGACGTGGTTGCGGCCTTGTGGGAGCACGTGTACACCTCGGAGGAGCAAATGGGTCACCATGGTCTGGCAAGAATGCGACAGCGTGGAGTGTCGAGGGGATCTGGCCGATGTTCGACGCTTAGCGGAAAGGCGAGACGCACATATAATCAGATTGCTACTGGTACTATTGGGGTTGGAACTCTTCGCTGGCTTCTGAGGATGGGGACGGAGCGCTTATGGGAATGTCCCGAATGCTGTGATGTCGGTTCCTAAATCAATCAATCAATCCTCTATCTTCGTCTGTTGTTGTACATTTGGTGTCTGTTTTCTCTTTCGTTTCTTGTATCATCTGTTCTTGTTCTTGGTGGCGTGAGTAGTCGACCTTTGTTTCCTAAAAGTACACCCATATATTGCTTCAGTCACTAAAAGCAAGCATATTTATTTTGATTTGTTTCAAACGTTTTTAAAGGGTTTACAGGCATAAGATCGACTTCTTCGCAACGGGTTTTATTTCATTTTGTTGGACCTCTCTCCGCAGGTCATCCTGCCGAAGGCCTCGCACAAAGCACGAACTCCGTAACTCCAGCGAAAACCTCCAAGAATCTCCGATCTCACAATCTTCGGTGTTGCGGGACAGGCGGCTTACAGGCTTTACTACAGGGACATCCGCTCCTTTAAAAAGAAAACATTTAATTTAGAAAATTATCTTAAATCACCTAGTATTGCAGCCGTTATCCGATACCAAAAATATCCACCTCGTTCAACCGCCTTCTACAGCCATAGTTATAATTGTAGTGGTTCATGTTGCGGTTTTAGATTACTCTCTCTTCCGTATCGGTAATATTTTTTGTTCTGTGTAGCACATGCATTATTGTGATTTCAGTATAGCTCAGTTTCCTTTTATCTTTCAATTTAAACCATATTTACCTTTAAATCTTTCCCTGTTACGACCTCACACATACATTGTCGTTAGATTATTTCTCTTGCTCAGTTTATGTGTTGCTGTCCCTCGTCAAATATATACTTTGTCTGCCAATTATTTTGTTCTTGTATTATTCCATCTAATTTATTGTTTTATTCATAGTCCATACATGTGCTACTATTTCTAGTGCACTGAACTGAACTGGATTAGCTTTCCCTATTACCAGTGCCCCTCGCCATCTGCGAACCCACTTTGGCTTCAGAGGTACTTGTAATTATTTCCCCATCTAAAAATAATTTTCGTTCAGTAATTTAATGTATTACTTTTACATCTAATATGGATTGTTCTCATACATACTTTATCTGTGACTTATTTCTCTTGTATTAAAAAATTTTACCCTTTAAAACAAAAAAAAAAAAAATATTTACCTGTATCATCAGACGGGACTGCGTGCCCAATTTGTTACCCTTTTAAAATAAAGTTCGTTCGTTCGTTGGTTGGTTCGTTCCTTCATTTATTAAGTTCTTTTACTTAAATTATTTCCCTTGTATCACCTCAGCAAATACTTTGTCTATAACGGATTTCCCTTGATCATCTCAGAACATACTGTGCCAATAAATGATGTCCTTTTTATCATCCAAACACTTACTTCTTGATAATAAGCCATACTTATCTTAGAATATATTTATCCTTTATCATCCCAAACTATATGTTGTATATAAATTATTTCCCTTTATGATCTCAGAACATACTTTGTCTATAACTTACGTCCCTTGAACTTCCCGAAACATACTTTGTTATTTATTTATTTCCCTGTCATTTATCCAGACGCATACTTTGCCTATACTTATTTTCCTTTTATCATCCCAGCACATATTTTGTCAGTAAGTTATTTCCCTTGATCATCACAAAACGTACTTTGTCTATACTTGCTTCCCTCGTATAATCCAAAATAATACTTTGTCAATAACTTATTTCCGTTTTATCATCCCAGAACAATACCTTGTTTTTTTTTCATGTATCATCTTATCCCATACTTTGTAACTTATTTTCTCTTTAATCTTGTGTTCAGGTTGCAGAGAAACGTCTTTCATCTATGCAATTACCAGTGCGGCGGTGTCCCATTCTGTAGGCAGGGCCTGCTCTGAAGGCAGCATCAGTACCTGCTCTTGCGATACCGAGACGCACGCCCAGCCCACCGGCAATGACTGGGAGTGGAGTGGCTGCAGCGACAACGCCAAATTTGGTCATAAGTTTTCCAGAAAGTTCGTCGATGTTCTTGAAAAGGGTCGTGACTTCCGGTATATGATAAATTTGCATAACAATGAGGCTGGAAGAGTGGTAAGTTTCTGCCATGCAACGTTGTTGTTGTGGGTGTTACTAAATATACTATCTATCTATCTATCTATCTATCTATCTATCTATCTATCTATCTATCTATCTGTCTGTCTGTCTGTCTGTCTGTCTGTCTGTCTGTCTGTCTGTCTGCCTGTCTGTCTGTTATCCATCCATCCATCCAACTGTTTATTCTTCCCATTAATGCGTGTTTCCATCTCTATATCTACCCACTGCATATAATTTATATATATATATATATGTGTGTGTGTGTGTGTGTGTGTGTGTGTGTGCGCGCCTGTCTGTGTGTCCAAGCCTCATTCCCTATATCTGCATGTCTTCCTGTCTGTCTGTCTGATTGTCCTTAACCTCCCAACTTTTGTTGACCCCCCACATTACATCCCCAGCACGTCAGCTCCGACCTGAAGCCTGACTGCAAGTGTCACGGCATGTCAGGAAGCTGCACCATCAAAACCTGCTGGATGACGCTCCCAAACTTCCGGGATGTAGGAAAAGTTCTCAAGGATCGTTTCGATGGAGCATCTAAAATCCTGCCGGGTATGTCTTTAGCTTCTTAATGGCCAGACGTTTCACCATCTTGTTTCATCGTATTGTTTCATCGTCATGTTTCTGCATTTTGTTTCATCGTCTTGTTTCGTCACCTTATTTCTGCGTCTTGTTTCATCATTTTGTTTCGTCATCTTGTTTCATGTCTTGTTTCATCGTCTTGTTTCATCATTTTGTTTCACCATCTTGTTTCATCATTTTGTTTCCTTGTCTTGTTACATCATCTTGTTTTGTCGTCTTGTTTCATCTTCTTGTTTTGTCGTCTTGTTTCATCTTCTTGTTTTTGTCGTCTTATTTCATCGTCTTGTTTTCTTGTCGTCTTTATTCGTCTTGTTTCATCGTCTTGTTTTGTCATCTTGTTTCATCATCTTGGTTTGTCGTCTTGTTTCATCGTCTCGCCTCGTCGTCTTGTTTAATCATTTTGTTTTGTCATCTTGTTTCATCGTCTTGTTTTGTCATCTTTTTTTGTCGTCTTGTTTCATCGTCTTGTTTCGTTGCTTTGTTTCGAAGTCTTGTTTCACCATCTTGTTTCATCGTCTTGTTTTATGGTCTTTTTTCATCGTCGTGTTTTGTCGTCTTGTTTCACTGTTTTGTTTCATCGTCTTGTGTCATCGTCTTGTTTCATTGTTTTGCTTCTTCTTCTTGTTTCGTCGTCTTGTTTTGTTGTCTTGTTTCATCTTCTTCTTTTATCGTCTTGTTTCATCATCTTGTTTCAGCCTGGTGTGACAGTTTAGGTGGCTGTGGTAGATGGTACGATAAAAGGGTACAGGTACATTGCGGGAGATGTCAGATAGTGTGGGAAGCTCTACTGTTTTGGGGGTGATATATGGTACAATGGCGAGACATGCTATTTTTGGGAAGATATATTGGACAATAAGAAGATGTCAGATAGTGTTGGGAGCTACGCGATACTTGGGAAGATGTATTGAATAATGAGACGATATAATGACACCTTGTCATCTTGAAAGACGATAGTTTGTTACAATGTGCTTCAAAGAGGCATAATAACTACAACCCATCGCGGTAGCGAATATGACTGATAAGGCCAATTTGCGCTGTAAATGTTCGTCCACAGTGTATACATGTGAACACATGGGTCATTTCCACCATCAAGCACCATCCTACGTCTCGGACGCTCCCTGTGTGACTTATTTGCAATATTTTTCTCCTTTGTCTTTATTCCAATTCTAATATTTGCCCTCCATGCAATACGATCAGCAGCGACTTGCTCTCAATGTGCATTATCAATGCCTGTATCAATCATGTCCCGCTTACACAAATCTTTGTATCGTAGTAGAGGCTGACCTTGAGATATCTTACCTATCTGTAATTCACCACAAAAGATGTCCTTTGGTATTCTCCTATCATCCATACTCTTAACATGTCCCATCCATCTAAGTCTACGAAGACTGAGCATGGAACAAACCGTCTCACAACCTGATCTTTCAATACTTCAGTATTTGTGAATTTGTCTTGCCACTTAACACCAAGTATTCATCGCAGACACCGCATATGAAAGCTGTTTAAAGGTTTCTCTTGATGTGAGTAAGTTGATCAGGCTTCACTGCCATAAAGTGATTATTGGACCATAGGCCTTCTTTATCCCTTCAGACATGCTTCTGATGTTTCCCTTATCAGTTGCATTTTGAATGGACTCACATAACTTGATCCAGTAGTCATTTGCACACTGTCTGGCAGCCTTTTACACATCCTTCCTAGCTTGCTTCAGCTCACTGAGAGTGTTATGCGTTGTTCTCTCCTTGTTTCTTAAGAGAGCTATCTTCTTTTTATCAACCAAAGGCTGCAGTGTCTGGCTGTTTGCCGCAAACCAGTCCTGCCTCTTATGATCAACAGTGCCCTAAACCCCTACTGCTGTTTTATCAAGAGTTTTCTTTAGTTTACCCCACTTTTCACTTACTGTACAATTTTCTGATGTATCAGTGAAAGCGTCTTCAAGTTGCTGGTGGAACTCAAAGTACTTTTCAGGATCGTGGGCGTTAATAATATTAACCCTGGGGCTAGATTTGTGTTTAGCTGTATAGATTCTCTTTGGTCTCAGTCTAACCCTTGCAACAACCAAGGAATGATCCAAGGAGTCATCACTGTGGTAACTTTGAGTTAATGATGTTTGTTTCAGATGTTGTCTCCGTGTGATGATCAAGTCCAACTGATGCCAATGGCCGGATCTTGGATGTTTTCATGTGACCTTATGCAGCTCTTTTGTTTTAAAAAAAAGGAGTTTGTAATACATAGGTCATTTCTGGTGCAATGCTCCAGCAGCCTTTGTCCATTTTCATTCATGCGACTGATGTTGCATTTTTCAAGGCACACTGCCCATGACCTCGATTCCTTGACCACACGAGCATTGAAATCACTGAGCACATAAATGTAGTCGGGTTTTGGATCTGCCTTGATCACCGAGCATAATTCCTCATAGAACTAATCCTCACATCATCAGAGGAAGGGGGTGTCGGTGCATATGCAGTGATAATGGTGGCAAAACCACAAGAGGTTGCCAAGCTCAGGGATAATAGTCTTTCATTTCCTCCAGCTGGGATATCAATCATTCCCGGCAGCGAATTCTTCACTGCAAATCCCACACCATGTTACCTTATTATCTGCCTGCCCTCTACTCTTCCAGAATAATGTGTAATTGTTTTCCCTGAGTGACACGTCCTCGGCGAGGCGAGTCTCCTACAAGCCAGCAATATCAATATTAAGACGACTGAGTTCGGCATCAATCACAGCCGTTTTTCTCACATCGTCAATATTCGTCAAGTCAGTGGAAAATTATGGACATATGGTTCTTACGTTCCAGGTTGCAAGCCGTAGCTTGAGGTTTCTATTTTTCATTTTAATAGTACATTGTGTATTGGTTTTACAGCCTGCGGTGCAGATTTTGTCCTAGCCCCTAGCACCCACTGTAGCAGGCAGGCTATGGCGGATCTGCACCCAATTGGCAGGTAGCTGATCAGTAACACCTGTAGGTTTTTCCCACCGTCAGAGGCAATCCGTGGCACCCCATGTCTACACCAATTGACAAGGACTTATAACCCGTAACTGCTACCTCTCGCTTTGATTCCGAGACCGGTTAAGACCAGGGATGGAGTTATTGCCTCTCCATAGCACAAAGCCTGGGCTAAAATGTAGAGACCATGTGTTACCCATGCAGCATGATCCCTCTCTCGGCCTGCCTAGTTCATTCCAGAGGAATGGTAACACCTATGTGTCTGGAACCAGACAAGCTGCAGAAGCTGCCGGATCAGCAAAGCAATGCTCTAACTGTCCGCCTGTCGGAGCTTCGATCTTAGACCAGCTGCTAACCAAGGCTCAGGGCCTGGTCTGCCCTGCCATGACAATTTGTCTTTATGTTGCATTTTCTCGCACCAGGATAAGGCTTGTGCCCTCCCAATTTCGCTCTTCCGCCCGAGGCCGTTGACACAGTGAGGGGTGTCGGGTTTGGTAAGCGCCGCCCAACATTCGTCCCTAACAGAAAGCAGGTAGTACTGCTAATAATGTCGAAAACTATGAGATTCTTGGGAAGATATCAGATATAATCTGTTTTTTTTTTTTTTTTTTTTTTTGGCCCCAATATAAAATTCCACATCTCAGTAACCAACAGAGAGAAAATGATGAGATTTAGCATGTAACCTTATCATTATGTCCACCTAACAAAAAAGAATTTTGTTCTGGAGATTGTACAGCAGATTTCAATGTTTGTTTATATGCGGTATATAATTTACGGCTCAGAGATTAAGTCCATCATTTTAAAAGTATTACAGCTTCACCAAGACACATCCGCGCTTTTTTTGAAATTGTCTCGTGGTTTTCGTTTTGGCACTAACTGCACGCAGTTAAATGGGATTGTTCAGAGGTGTCTCCTATGTGGGTACTTTCATAAAACGTGATTATATAAATAAATATATAAATAAATCTTACCATTAATATAATATTAATAGCTAATATTTGAATGTGTGAATATTGTTCAATGGGATTAAAAGTGAAATTGTGTACACTTCAAACAGTGGCGTGCAGAGGTTCTTTGATGCCCGGCGCCAACCCCTTGATTGGATGCCGCTTAAATGTTCTTTCCCTAATTCATTCTTCCTCCCCTCCCACTGCACTGTGCTGCCTCCTCTCCCACACCCCCCTCTGCACGCCACTGACTTCAAAGCATATGAAGTTGTACACATATTTTTGTTAAGAAGCTGTTCGCAGGAAACTGTTTCATACTGTTACAAATCCCGAAAAAAGAACAGTGCATGCATTGGGTTTGAGTAAACGGTCATTTCATCGATGGGTGCAAAGATCTGGAATGAAACCAACACGCGGTAAGCAAACGGTAGGTAGAAAGGCAATTGTAGACAGCTTTGACAAGGATGTCATCCGCCGAGTTATTATAAAAATGATGAATGCCAAATAAACAGTGACTGTAAGAAAACTGAGGGTGTTGTTGAGAAAGAAAAATAACATAGAGCTATCCAAAACAACTTTGTGGGAAATTATAAGGACATTAGGCTTCACTTTTAGAAAGTACAAGGGAGGTAGAAATATCCTTTGCGAGCAGCCGCATTTAGGAGCCATGAGAAGCAGATACCTGCGTGAAATAAGGGAAATGCGCAAAGAAAATTATGACATAGTGTATTTTGGATGAGACGTGGATCAATGCGCACCATACAAGTGAAAAGAAATGGCAATCAATGGATGGAAAGATAAAGCGTTATGTGCCCAGTAGTAAATGACAGCGTTTAGTCATAGCCTATGCTGGTAGTACTCATAATGGCTTACTACAGAATGCTGGGCTCGTGTTCGTATCAAAGCATACAGACAATAGGGATTATCATAATGAGATGAATGGTAATGTATTTAGAGATTGTTACGTGAATACAGTACTTCCATCCCTTGATAGACCGTCTTGTCTAATCATGGACAATGCATCATATCACAATGTTGTTTCCCAAGAAGACAAAATATCTACGGCATCGAGCACAAAGGAAGCAATAAAGATATGGCTCCGAAGGGAAAATAAGCTACAGTTGTTGTCCCTTGTAAAACAGGCGTAAAAAAGCAAGAAATATCAAATCGATAAGTTGATAGAAGAGCATGGCATGCTTGAGGCTTCCGCCACCGTATCATCCTCATTTAAACCCTATAGAACTTGTGTGAGCTAAAATTAAAGGACAGGTGGCAGCTGCCAATACTACATTCAAATTGTCTGACTTCAAGATACTAACCCAGTCCGCGCTATTACATATTGATTAAAGTTACTGGAAAAAATGTGAGGACCATGTGTTGAAAGAGGAAGAGGACTATTGGAGAAAAGATGGATTGAATTTCATGCAACCGAGAGCAATCATCAACCTACTGGAATCGTCCGACACAGATTAAGGTCTGAGCAGATCGCAGACCTTAATCTACGTACACACTTACTGGGATATTTTGCTTCAACTATTCAGACGAATTGCAGGCCCTAAACATTATAGCATCAGCATAATATCAATGGCAACAAATTTTATTCCACAGTGATGAATTGTCAATTCCGCGGTGACAAGCAACTGTATTGGGGAAAAAAAAACACACACACACACACATACACTAAACGCAATGAATACCAACAGAAGAGTAATATTGCGGTGGAAACTGACATAATGTAGCATAACAAGAAACGTGAGAGCAAACACGTTGTCAAATTAGGGGACAACACACGTGCATACGAATCAATCTATAAACTTCAATGAAAAGAGGACTAACATCTTGGTCGTTAAGAAGAAAGCCCACTACAGAGACACTGACAACTATTTTCTTAGTGCAAAACAGGTAATCATGTTCCGTCTCTGAACGGTAAACAGCAGAGTAGAAAATCTTTCACGAAGACTCAAAGCGGGTCTGTCACCCATGTGTACGTGTGAACAAACTACACAGACAGCTGAACAGATTCTTAAAAATGGAAACATGATGACTAAATTGCGGTATCATTTCTGGTCACTCCTTAAGCACATTAACGCACAGCTATTTGGAAGCTTTCACGATCTCAATATAAAAAGCTAACATGAATACTTGCGTACACATTATTAACCAGCAGCTGAAGAAACAAGAAGGAAATGAAAAATAAGGTAAGAAATATATTCCTTCTTTCCTGTCAATTTACACATTATTTACCCCATGCCTCTGTAAATTCTCTGTCTTTACTAATATTACACATTGCACCCCTCTCGGGATTCTCCGTGGTGAAGTTGTCAAGCCGTCTGACTCGGGCTCCGAAGGTTGTATGTTCAATTCCGGGCCGCGTCCTTCATTTCACGAGTGCATTTTGTCGGAGACTCCCGAGGGTCGTCGCTGGAGCTACGGAGTTCGTGCTTTGTGCGACGCTTTTCACGCTGCGGAAAGAAACTGAGCCATATGGGATAAAAACCCAGTGCAATGCAGCCGACCCTGTCGAATTTTAAGCTACTTCTTTTATTGCACCCACTCCTATACGAATCCGGATACACCTTGTGTCGTCGTGTGAACAGGCGGGGCATTCATTACTGTAAAAACAAGTTTGTTAGCGAGAAATCACTAGTTTTTCAGCAAAACATCAAAGAAATGTCGCCGCTTTCGATGATTTAATTTGCTTTTGGACCTATCAAAGACATATTCCTTGGGTGGGGTAAATATAAGACGGCAGGACAAATTTCATAACGATGCAACAGACAGTTTTCAAAATAATTGATCGTGAATGACAGCATTAGTTTCTGGACATACTATAGTGTGGGAAGCTATGAGATTTTTTGGAGAAATATATTGGACAATAATAATATATCACATAGTTAGGGAAGCTATAAGATTCTTGGGAAGATATCAGATAGTGTGGGAAGCTATGAGATTCTTGGGAAGATATAATGGACAATGAGATATCACATAGTGTGGGAAACTATGAGATTCTTGGGATAATATATAGGACAATGAGAAGATACCAGATAGTGTGGGAAAGTATTCTAAGAAAAGTAGCCATTTTTTTTTTAATTTTAAATTTTTTATTTTTCTTCATTGTTCTAATTGGTTTTTTTTTTTCTTTTTTTTTATGTTGTTATTCTTCTCATCCCTTTCTTATGTATTAATGTGGTCATTGGGGGGGGGGGGGTGTCTTCTCCGAGATTATATATTGTATTTTGTGTATGTATTTGTTTGCTGATGAAGACTAGTCGCCGCAACGTCCTTGTATTGTTTGTAACTCTGTTCTGTAAAGCTGCATTACTTTGCGGTATTGTATATTGTTTACTCCTTCGGGGAGGCGACATCGTGCATTCGGTACTTCTTGGTGGTGCGTTCATATCTTTCCCTCAAAGGGCAGTGGAAAGAGGTAAGTTACAACGAAGTACCCAAAACCCGTGAAGGGAACTTTACCAGCCTAAACTTAACCCCTGTCAGTCTATAATTGCTACGTTAAATCATAATCTTGCTAGAGGAGGAGGAGAGGCAGAAGAAGAAAGAGGAGGAAGAGGAGGAGGAGGAGGGGGGAAGAAGGATGAGGAGAAGGCGATGAAGAACAAGAAGAAGAGGAATTAGAAGAATGCAGAATTACCGAGATGGCATGCGAGAACGATTTATGTGTATTTCGTAAACGAAATGGAGGGAAAAAACATCAAACCAATCAAAGCTTATCGTTGAATGTTTGTAATACTTGTATACTCATTGGCACCTTGCCGTCTTGACAGACGATAGTTTGTGCTTTAAAAAGGCATAATAACTTTTAACTATGGCGGTAGCGAGTGTGACTGATAAGGCCAATTTGCGCTGTAAATGTCCGTTCACAGTGGGTGCATGTGAACACGTGGTCATTTCCACCATCATGCACCATCTTACGTCTCAAACGCTTGGTGTGTGACTTTTCTGCAATAATTTTCTCCTTTGACTTTATTCCATTTCTGATATTTGCCCTCCATGCAACACGTTCAGCGGCGACTTGCTCCCAATGTGCATTATCAATGCCTGTATCAATCATGTCCTGCTTACACACATTTTGGTATCGTAGTAGAGGCCGACCCTGAGATCTCTTACCCATCTGTAATTCACCAAAAAAGATGTCATTTGGTATTCTACCATCATCCATCCTCCTAAGATGTCCTATCCATCTAAGTCTACGAAGACTGAGCATGGAATAAACCGTCACAAAACCTGATCTTTCCAATACTTCAGTATTTGTGATTTTACACTCGTATACTAAACCCAGCGTAACTATTCTGTATGCTTGTTTGTTATTTGACCTAAACTTGTGTAACATACATGACTATAAAATTGAGGAGTTCCGACATGTGTCCATATTTCATACTCATTGTGTCGTGTGGGTCATCATAGTCATCATCATCATCATCATCATCATCATCATCATCATCATCATCGTTGTCGCGTCATCATCGTCGTCATAATCATCGTCATAATCAAATACCTTATCCGGCAAGGGTTGGCAATCATGTTTCCCCAACTCACACGATCATCAGAATCTGGTGTTTTTGCCATGATTACGGCATTTGACAAAGCCATCGAGGTATTTATCTCTTTGTATTCCTCGTGTTCTGTTGTCATTGAGTATTCCAGTTGTCACTAAGTTTGCAAGAGTTTTTTGCTGACAACATGCCGTTGGGGAAAAATGACTGTGAATATCTTATTTATCTAATACATTTACGGTTTTCATTTCCCCCCTGATCTGTAATTGTACGTGAAAGCAGTTTCACTATCCCGAAATAACGGATTTGACCGTCCAGAAAGCAATGGCAAAGTACTGAAAGTAAAATTACCTAAAAAATCTTCTTATAGTCTTCTGTCTCCTGCACTGCCAATCTTCTTATAGTCCATGACGTGTGACTTTGGTGATCATGTTTGTCCACTGTCTCTGTCTCGTGTACTGCCAATCATTATTGTTACTGATGGTTTTCAATGCAATGATATTGAACTGTCCAGCATCTTCTCTCTTGGTCTCTTTCTGCCTAAAAGAAAAAAGAAAAAATGTCGCTTAAAAGTCAACAGGGTCGACTTCATTACACCGGGATTTTATCCCATATGGCTCAGTCTCTTTCCCCAGCGATCTGCCGAAGAGTCGCACAAAGCACAACTCAGTAGCTCCAGTGGCGACTCCAGGAGTCTCCGAAAAAAATAATGCACTCGTGAACCGAAGGACGCTGCCCGGAATCGAACCCACAACCTTCGGAGCCCGAGTCAGGAAGCTTGATCACTTCGCTACGGAGACTCCTGTCTCCTGCTACCTTATCTTCCCTCCAACTGTCCTATTGTCATCACATACTCCAGCTTTCCTCTTCTCATAACCTGACCACATAATGCGGGTTGTCTCCTTCAGATGCCAGTTATTAGTTCTCTTCTAGATAATCTCAAACAGACAATATGTGCGGGGACTGACTGCGACGTACTCTAAAGAACAATGAACTAATGTTTTGTTTAATGGTAGGTGGATAATCGACGTGGCTAATGTTACCATGTTTGTGTATGTTTTGTTGAATGTGCATCAAGATACATCTACTTCTTCTGACAGATGCTGACGTTAATTTGACTCTCCGTGTCCTTTTCTCTACCTTCCCATAGCTTTCAATTATTTATATTCTCTTTGTGTACCCTCAAATCTCTAATCCATTTCTCTGTTTTTCTGATCGCACATTAACAGCTGTGAGTTTATTCCCCAGATAGAACTGCAGCATAACAGCGGTGAAAGGGTTACTTACTCGTTTTTAAAACTTGACCCCATAATAAACAAAGTCACTGTTCATATTTTTACCTACGTAAACAAGTAATATCCAACTCAGCCGTTCTGGTTTATAATAAGGGTATATCGTGTATGTTATTATATTAGATTATTGTTATATTTAAACGGTTTTTCTCTGCTATGTGTATACAAGTTCAGTATTGACTTTAAGCGAATTATAATATTTCTTTAATTTAAACGTAAGGTATTTTTAAAATATTGTTTTGTTACGTAAATCAGATAAATAATTTCTTTTCTTCGTCCATTTTACTAAACTGCAAAGTTTGCAATTTCTTTATTCTATTTTAGGCAATGACGGACAGACGACAGAGCAAGGTTAGTACCAAAAGAGCCACTTAATTTAATTTATTTGTCATTTTTAAGGTTTTATTTATTCAAAATTTTCCTAAATTTTACCTTTGGTTTACCACAATTTAGTCAGTCAAAAGTAACCCTTCCACTGCTGTCTGTTATTTGTTTGTTTGTGTTTGGTCCATTTAGTTGTTTCTCCCTTTTTTGTTTTGTGTTTATATTTGCACGCCGTACCAAGGTAGTTCTTTACTTATGAATGAATCACCATAAACAAGAAGTCGGCGGTAAAGTTTACTAGAACATTGTCACGAGTAATAAAATGGACGTTGCGGCTATAGCCTTCGTCAGCAAAGAAAAATAAAGACACACAAACCTATACAACTACATGAAAAACATTACATGAAGATATCAATATAAAAGTTGCTTTTCTGTATCTATGTTGTGGGCTAAACACGTCTTTCGTTGGATCCGCGTTCTTTGTTTAAAATGTCAAAATGGAGCCGCAGGTTTCTTTGAATTTCTTACTACTGCATTGTGTTACTTGTATCTTAGTTGACTTATTGATCCTCTGCTCCAGTGGGACCATCCTGAAAATAATGAATACTAGCACATTAACCTACTAACCGTTTCGTAACATGTGAAGAAGAAATGATCTAATTGACACTGTACACATCCTTAGTCCAACCAATCACGAATGAGTTGAGAATGAACATGTTGTGCCGTGAGACGATTGGAAGATCAATAGCAGAAAATTATCAAATTGCTTCGTTGTACTATTTTGGGCATAATGTCATAGAATTATCAGATATGGTGTAGCGATGACTATACTCTCCGATAAACATAGCGGTCCTGGGGTTGATTACATGTTTCCCGCGACAAGTAAGACTTGGGGTCGACGTCATCATTATCAGGTGCCCTGCTAGCTGGCTTAGGCGTTCATGTCTCTCCATAGATCGCGGTCCTAGGTATTCTGGATCAACTCTGCTGATGATATTCCCCCATGCTACTGTCTTCGTCCAGCCAGCATCATTTCTCATGGTGTACCTATGCCTCTATTCCCGTTGATCTCTTCAGTTGTCACGATGTTCTCCAGTACCTCTCTTCTCATGTCATCACAAAAGAACGCTGTTTGTCTTTTTTTTATTGTTGTATATAATGTTCTAGTTTAATAAGCTTCTTTCAGACAGTCGTTGTTATAGTATGTTCCGAAAAGAATGCTTTCATTCACGATCAATTATTTTAAAAACTGTCTGTTGCATCGTTATGAAATTTTTCCTGCCGACTTATATTTACCCCCACCTAAGGAATATGTCTTTCATAGGTTCAAAAGCAACTTATATCATCGATAGCGGCGACATTTCTTTGATGTTTTGCTGAAAAACTAGTGATTTCTCGCTAACAAATTTGTGTTTACAGTAATGGACGCTCCTCCAATTCAGATGACACACAAGGCGTATCCAGATTCGTATGGGAGTGTGTGCAATGAAAGAAGTAGCTTAAAAATCTACAGGATCGGCTGCATTGCACCGGGTTTTTATCCCATATGGCTCAGTTTCTTTCCGCGGCGCGGAAAGCGTCGTACACAGCACGAACTCCGTAGCTCCAGCGACGACCTTCGGGAGTCTCCGAAAAAATGTGCTCGTGAAATGAAGGTCGTGGCCCGGAATTGAACATGAAACCTTCGGAGCCCGGGCTTGACCACTTCACCACGGAGAATCCCGAGAGGGGTGCAATGTGTAATATTAGTAAATACAGAGAATTTACAGAGGCATGGGGTAAATAATTTGTAAATTAACAGGAAAGTAGAAGGAATATATTTCTTACCTTATTTTTCATTTCCTTCTTGTTTCTTCAGCTTCTGGTTAATAAAGTGTATACAGGTATTCATGTTAGCTTTTTATATCGAGTTCGTGAAAGCTTCCAAATAGCTGTGCGTTAATGTGCGTATGGAGTGACCAGAAATGATACCGCAATTTAGTCATCATGTTTCCATTTATAAGGATCTGTTTTGCTGTCTGTGTAGTTTGTTCACAAGTACACATGGGTGACAGACCCGCTTTGAGTCTTCCTGAAAGATTGTCTACTCTGCTGTTTACCATTCAGAGACGGAACATGATTACCTGTTTTGCACTATGAAAATAGTTGTCAGTGTCTCTGTAGTGGGCTTTCTTCTTATCGACCAAGATGTTGGTCCTCTTTTCATTGAAGTTTATAAATTGATTCGTATGCACGTGTGTTGTCCCCTAATTTGACAACGTGTTTGCTCTCACGTTTCTTGTTATGCCACAATATGTCAGTTTCCACCGCAATATTACTCTTCTGTTGGTATTCAATGCGTTTAGTGTGTGTGTGTGTGTGTGCGTGTGTGTGTGTGTGTGTGTGTGTGTGTGTGTGTGTTAAATACAGTTGTTTGTCACCGCTGAGGGTTTGCGGAATTGAAAATTCATCACTGTGGAATACAAACTGTTGCTATTGACATTATGCTGATGCTGTAATGTTTAGGGCCTGCAATTCGTCTGAATAGTTGGAGCAAAATATCCCAGTAAGTGTGTACGTAGATTAAGGTCTGTGATCTGCTCAGACCTTAATCTGTGTCGGACGATTCCAGTAGGTTGATGATTGCTCTCGGTTGCATAAAATTCAATCCATCCTTTCTCCAATAGTCCTCTTCCTCTTTCAACACATGGTCCTCACATGTTTTCCAGTAACTTTGATCAATATTTAATAGCGCGGACTGGTTGATATACAGACAAACAGACAGACAGACAGACAGGCAGGCAGGTAGGTAGGTAGGTAGAAAGGTAGGTAGGTGGATGGATTGATGGGTGGGTGGGTGGTTAGGTAGGTAGGTATGTAGATAGGCAGGTAGGTAGGTAGGTAGATAGATAGTCAGACAGACAGACAGATCCCCGCCAGGAGCTGGGCGAAGCCGGGCCGAGTCAGCTAGTTTATTTATATAATCACGTTTCATGAAAGAACCCCCATTGGAGACACCTCTGAACAATACCATTTAACTCCACGCTGTTTGTGCCAAAACGAAAACCGTGAGACAATTTTTTTTTTAAAGCGGGGATGTGTCTTGCTGAAGCTGTAATACTTTTAAAATGATGATATTAATCCCTGAGCCGTAAATTATATGCCGCATATAAACAAACATTGAAATCTGCTGTACAATCTCCAGAACAAAACATTTTTTGTTGGGTAGACATAATGATAAGGTTATATGCTAAATCTCATCATTTTCCCTCTGTTGGTTACTGACATATTGACATGTTATATTGGGGCAACAAAAAAATAATAATAAACACACTATAGTGACTCTCGCAGTCCAAGAAATTCGTGACATTCGTCTCATGAATCGCATCTCTGTTGCTTCCTAGTTCTTCCTAATGTGTTCATTTATACTTCAAGATTCACTGCCACACAGCAAATCAGGCTCTATACAACACTTCAGCAAGATCTATCTTACGTTCAGTTATCTGTTATCAGTTGGGGTATCTTCATTGCACTCTGGACAGGTCCATAGGTGCTCAGATGCTCTCCCCAGCATATGCATCAGCGTCCAGTGGCTATTAGCGCCAGTTCTGTGTTGGTTGACGAGGCACCTCGTTTTACCGATTTACCTCTCGTGTCTGGCCGTGCCAATTCTTACTCCCAAGTCTTTCATCCAGGACAGCGATGTGGATTCACAGACGTTAAAGTCCTCTGTTCTCGCCATATCTTTAAGGACGTTAATATCGCCACGATCCATGGGCTGGCCATCAACAGAGGGTGCAGAGACAGCCAGTTTATCAGCTCGTTCATTTCCCTCAACCCGGGACGAAGGAGAAGGTGACTTTACAAACAACAGACTTCTGCAGCGACTCAGTCCACTGTCTACGTACAGATCCAGCTTCGACCTTCCGAATCATGCTTACGTTCAATGATAGTAAATTACTGCATAAGATATTTTTCATTTTCTTGAACTGCAACTTTTGCTTGTCCTATTCTATTCTTAATCTCCGTTGCGTATCTTCCATCTGATGTTATAATTGCCGTTGTGCATTCAACAGATTCAGTTCGAAACAAAAAGTAGGTCTGCACCCAAAAAAAATGGATTGCGGAAATGGGAAGTAGTGTGTCACAGTTATGACTAAAACGTTCTTAAAATGGCAGCAGACGTGCTGTAATATGTATCATATTAAAGAGAGTTGCATACGGAAAACTACTGTACATAAGCCTACGGCAGATACGGGAAGTCGCTGAACACGATTAATCATCCCATGGCATCTAATCAGTTAAAAATATCCACTTGGTTAAGCATTTTGCTTCTATTGTCATTTCACATTGTGGGGTCACATTTTCCTTTGTTACTGTTTTCTTGACATCCAGGGGGGTTAACCTACCTTCATAAAATGAGTACCATAGATCTATAGTCTAGTCTAGTCCTTCCTTTTGAGCCAAAGGCGGCGCATAGGGCAGACGTCATGGCTCTCCACGTCTGGCGACCCGCCGCTACCCGTTGCAGTTCCTGGATGATCGCCTGGCCTTCGTGTGGGCCTTCCAAGCAATTCATCAAGTTTGTGCGAAGCGTCCAACATTTGGAGCCAGAAATCTGATTCTGTGACAACGGAGAGTTTTATGATGGCGGATTGTCAAGCCGCCTATTACCATGCCATGATTGAATTAATCAAACAAGTACGCACTCACTGCATTCGCTGATATTCATAGTGGTCCAGGAGATGAATACATTTGCCTCCGTCCGGTAAGACTCGGGGTCGATCCCTTCTCATAAAATTGGCACCAAGGACTTAGTGCAATGACTGAATCTTTCCAACCAGTAACGCTCGGGGATTCGACCCTTCTTCGTAAAAGAAGTACCAAGAAGTTAGTGTTAGTTTTCACTCGCTTTGTAAACTTAAGCTTAGTCATGCATGTGCTACTACCTGCTTTATGCTACCTGATATGCTACTGAGCTGATTTTGGGTGTGGAAATAGCTTCCCCTATTGCCAATGTCCCTCGCCATCAGGCACACCCACTTCCGAGATACTTGTAATGTACTTCCCCAAATCAAGGAAGAGAAGTCAACATTTTAGTCTGGTATTGGGGTTTACACCGAGGAACTAAGGCCATCTGGCTAGTGCAATCGCCGCCAACTATGCAGGTTGTTTTCTTGTTACCTCCCACCCCCAGATAGAAAGAAAAAAAACTATCTCTGTAATGAAGATTCGAACACGGGTCTCCCGAATGGGAGCCAGACGCTCCAGCCACTCGCCAACCGCTCCTTAAAGATAGGAGTGCCAGAGATTAATCTTGGGAACATAAATTCGTGAGACCTTGAACTGACCATGACAGCCAGCATGTGCCACTTGGGGGAGGAAACCGACAGCCCAACAACACAGTCCCATATGCTATGCCATATCATAGCGGATACAGACTTTGATCGAAACGTTCGTTTGTATCTATTCGTTGCTTTATTTCGGTGGAGGTTTTTTAAATTATATTTTGTGTTCATTCAGTTTCTAGTAGTTGCTCGGCAGCAGTCAGCCTTCCTGTTTTCGATAGCAGGATGTCAAACTTGGTTACACAGCTAGCAGACTGGTCTTAAGTGTTTCAAAATAAATTTTTAGTTCTTAATTCCATTGTTGTGAACTGCTCTTACATGCCTATTAAGCATATATTGAGTTCAGCTTAGCTGATTTAAGTTGAGCTGACATTAGTCAAGAATCGACGTAATAGTACTTGAGAGATTCTCATTCGTGCTCCGTCCTCATCTTCAAAATCGAGTGAAGGTTCTCAATAAAAAAAATTGTACCAGTAGCAGTCTGATTACGTATCCATCTAGTATTTCCTTGGAGTCCTAAGTGTCTGCCATATCCTCTCAGACTATGTACGTATATTACCAGCTCGGCACTAGGCAACCGCCCTTTACCGATAAATGTTTCTAGTAGCTCTTTTTACACACAGAAGTCACAAACAATATGCTGCACGATGTATGGTCTGGCATACTTCGCTGCATCTCGTCAGGTGCATACTGCAGAGTTATATATTACAAACACCTGGGGAGCTGCAGCAAACTATGCCAGGCAATAAATCGAGCAACATATAGTTTTTGGCTTCTGTATTTAAATTCGCTAAGGGAATACGTTGTTTTGAAGTAGCTGTGTGTTTGTATGTGCCCGAAGAACTCTAGTTGGCTGATCTTGGTCTCATATAATAATCTCTTCTTCAACTCCCAGTGTATAATGCTTCCTTATTTATTTTCTTCCCCTGTCGTGATATCTTCCTCCTATTCCACCGGGAACTGACAGGTGTGATATGACTCAGCTCGCCGTATGACAGTAGACCAGTGTTTCCCAACATTTTTTGTGCTATGCCCCACTAAAGCCTTTCTAAAATTCGCCCCCCCCCCCCACACCCCCCGCCCCCAACATATACATTATTTTTAATATTTAAAAATGTAAATATTCACTAAAGAAACTTGAATGATAAGTTTTAGGAAGAAATCACTAGGAAATTATTGAGCAAACACAGTAAGTAAATTTTCAAAACATATAATGGAGAACTGAAATTCAAGTACAAAATAATGTTAATGAATGATTTTTCTATATTATTTTAAATATCAGTAATTATTTATTATTTAAATTTAGTGAGATCCTTGCGCTTGATGCTTGCTGCAAAGAGAATTTATGTCATGTTCCAATTTAGTTAACTTCAGTCACAAGTCTGCCCGTTTTGTTATATCCAGCGGATTTCTTCCATTTTCGAATTGCCCCCCTCAACAATCGAATTGCCCCCCTTTGGGGCGTGGGCCCCACGTTGGGAAACACTGCAGTAGACGGTTCTATTTGCCTTCTGTTAGCGCCCTATGTTGGGATGTCAGGTCTTAGTCAGATATGGCTGAGTAACCGTATGACAGTAGACGGTACTACCTGCTTCCTGTTAGCGCCAAATGTAGGGATGTCAAGTCTCAGT
Organism: Cepaea hortensis; assembly: GCA_963921405.1. Classification (NCBI taxonomy): domain Eukaryota; kingdom Metazoa; phylum Mollusca; class Gastropoda; order Stylommatophora; family Helicidae; genus Cepaea; species Cepaea hortensis. The sequence goes on along the minus strand of OY992879.1, from coordinate 21,546,240 downwards.
CAAATATGACTGAGCTACCTATGCCAGTAGACGGTACTATCTGCTTTCTATTAGCGCCAAATGTTGGGATGTCAGGTCTTAGTTAGATATCCCTCACCTCACCGTATGACAGTAAACGGTACTATCTGCTTTCTTTTAGCGCCGAATATTGGGCGGCGTTCACCAAACTTCGACACCCCACATTGTTACAACGGCTTCGGGCGGGAGAGCCCAAGTGGATGGGCACAAAGCCTTACTCTGTTGCGAGGAAATGCAACCTAAAGACTAAATATCATGGCAGGGCAGACCAGGCCCTAAACTATGGTTGGCAACTGGTCTAGCAAGGAAGCTCCGACAGGCGGATAGAGCATTGCTTTGTTGGTTCGGCAGCTTCAGCAGATTACCTTTCCTCTAGAGTGAACTAGGCAGGCCGAGAGTGAGATCATGCTGCATGGGCAACACATGGTCTCAAAACTCAGCCCAGGCTTTATACTATAGAGAGGTATAACTACATTTTACAAACTATGGTCTGTTAAGACGGCAAGGTGCCAGTCACTGCAATTGATCTGGCCGACACTCAGTACTCCGAGGAATGGCCAGACGGACAAATATAAACAAACAGACTGCAACTAATACCACTAGTATTAGGGCTCTTCGCTGGTTGTTGAGGATGAGCTCGTATAAGAATATCCCCATTGCAGTGATATCATTTCTTTGCTAAACTTAACTCAGCTCCTACTATTCGATTATGTAACCACATTTTAAAAACTTCAGTTTTAACGCTACATCGCTTTTGTATTATCCGTGTTTTTCTTGTGCACCACATTGTAATGTAGAGTAGACGTAACGCATGACCGCTCTTAGGTTTAATTCTAACACATCTCTTTGGATGGGAGAATCTGTTTCTTATTTTTGAATGTTGCTTTGGCCATTTCTTTTCTCTTTCTTGTTTCTACCCCACACCTGGCGTCATCTGTTAGTAATTGTTCTAGGTGAGAAAAGCGATGAACTTGTTCGGGGTGTCTTTCAATACAACGTCTGTTGTAGTTTTCTATTATTTTTTTCTTAATTTGTTTTCTTATTTTCATTGCATGTTGTGGTATACTGTTAGTTGGTAACCTAGTTATATGGTGGTCAGAAAGTACAGCTAGGGACAAATAGTTACTGAGCATACGTGAAGAAGAAGAAGAAGAAGAAGAGAGAGAGAGAGAGAGAGAGAGAGAGAGAGAGAGAGAGAGAGAGAGAGAGAGAGAGAGGTGACAAACAGAGAGTGAGGGACACAGAGACAGAGTGAGAGACAGAGAGATCGGAGGTGAGACACACAGAGAAAAGAAGGGACACAAGAGAGAGAGAGACACTGAGAGAAAGGGAGAGACACAGGGAGTGCGAGAGAGAGACATAGATAGAGAGAGGAAGAGACTGACACAGAGAGAGGAGAGAGAGAGAGAGAGAGAGAGAGAGAGAGAGAGAGAGAGAGAGAGAGAGAGAGCGAGAAATGAAAGAGGGTGTCTCCGGGTAGCATTGGCTTTCCCTGGTTTTCCGTTTGTACAGCAGTCGTCCCTATCACCGCTAGTCATCTGCTGCCAAATATATTTAACGAAATAACAGACGTCACGAAGAACTAATGTAATGCTGAGGTTGACTGATCCTTTCAAATGACTTGCAAACAACTAACGTAGCATACCTAGTTTAGTTTTAGTTTAGTCGACGGATCAACATCACGGCACACGGGTGTATCCTATAAATGCTCCGTTCTACTCCTAATTCAAGCCTGAGTCCGGAGAAACCCAGCTCAGTGCACGAACTCCGTAGCACCGGCGAGGATCCTGAAATACTTTGGGTATATTTTTAACTCCAAATTGTGCATGCTTCAAATAGTTTATAATAGATAGACTAAAAGTAAAATAAATAGACTAAAAGTTTATATGTGGTAAAATATATTTCTCGTATGCCATTCCAGTATGTCTAGATGTCCCTTGTGGTTGCATGTGTGTTAGTATGTGGCTTCTGTTATTCTCTGTGTTGATTTATAGTGGAATTTTATTGATTGATTGATTGATTGATTGATTGATTTAGGAACCGACATTACAGCATTCGGGACATTCCCATAAGCGCTCCGTTCCCATCCTCAGAAGCCAGCGAAGAGTTCCAACCCCAATAGTACCAGTAGCAATCTTATTATATGTGCGTCTCGCCTTTCCTCTAAGCGTCGAGCATCGGCCAGATCCCCTCGTCACTCCACGCTGTCGCATTCTTGCCAGACCATGGTGATCCATTTGCTCCTCCGAGATGTACACGTGCTCCCACAAGGCCGCAACCACGTCTGCCTTATCATGCATCAATACTCCACCAAGTTCTGAAGAGCCAGCCAATCTGTCTGCCTGTTGATTCCCCAGCACACCGGCATGCCCCGGAGAAAATGATGGTGTAGTCGATCCGAAGCAATGAACTTGTTAGAACGCCATAGTTGTGCACGTACACGAAGCAATTAAAAGACGTTCTGTACAGACGGGATAAGCTAACACTCGTTTCAAAGACGTTAATTGCGACATGAGTGGAATCTGCTGGTAACAATTTATTGTATTTATAATTTTGAAATTTATTATCTGTTATTTAAACATCTGTGTTAATGTATGTTTTTTTTTTTTTTTTAACAATGTCTTGCTTCTACGTTTCTGATTTTATAATATCATTATTTTTGTTTTAAATTTTGCCTTTGTCTACCAGAAAACTCCGGACAAGGGCGAAGCAGTAAACAGTCGCGGTTTAATTTTATCCCAGCCGATCAGAATCACAAGAAACCAGGAAAGGGGGACCTAGTCTACTATGAGGACTCCCCAAATTTCTGTGACACCAATCCAGCCATCGGCTTTGAAGGAACCAAGGTTAGTGTTCCCACTGAATAGAGAAAAACACAACGTATATTATACATGTATTTACAACTATATAACTCTAATATGTAATTAAAGGATCACAACATGGGCGATGAACATTATGTTTAAACAACCCTCATCGGGTATCATAACAGAAGTAGTCCAACGACAGACTCGGATGTTTCATCATCTCATCTCATTTTGTTCCTCTTTATCCTTGTGGTGTAGAGGTGAAGAATGAACAGCCGGATAGTGCCCGTTATGGGCTTCATGTATCGATATTCCCATGGACTCTTCTATTCCCTCCGTCCAACGTTTACGTGGTCGGCCTCTTCCTCTGCTTCCATTCGGTCTGTACATCATTGCTTGTTGTGGTATACTGTTTGTTGGTAATCTAGTTATATGGCCAAACCATTTAACTTGCTGTTTCAGACGAAAGCTAGCACTGTTATCTTCTTCTTCTTCTGCTGCGTTCATCCGGAGTGTGTTTTTTTTCTCCTTCAGATGTAGTTGCCCTGTGATGTTTATTTGCACCTTTAGGCAGACACATCCAACTTCTGATGGCAATTCTTTTTTTTCTTATTCTGCGTTCATCCGGAGTGTTTTTTTTTTGTTTTTTTCAGATGTGATTGCGGTGTATTGTTACGCACCCTTCGGCCTAGATCCTTAGGCCAACACATCCGACTTTTGCGTGCGTTTTTGATCAGGTTAGCATTCCTGGGGGACTCACTTTTGTGGTGCCGCCCACATCCCAGCTGGTCAAGTTAGAACGGTCGAATACTTCACGATCATCCCCCGCATTATCCGCCTTCCAGGGAGGCTTCCATATTTGCAGAGTCGACACATAGCGCTCTGGTGTTTGGCTCACTCTGGGAATCGCCACGTCCTGCTCATGGCTGCTTTAATTCCTCGTTTCAATGTATTTGGCATTTCCTTCGTTACGGGCCGCTCCCGCACAAACCAGATCGGCCTGCAGACGGTATTCACTCAGCGAGCTTTCAATTCGGGCGTGTGCTAGTCGTCGTACCCGGAAGACAATATAGTCAGAGCTGTTCCGGGCACGATAGACATTCGGAAAACTAGCTAGTCAGAGCTGTTCCGGTCACGAAGGACATTCGTAAAGCTAGCTAGGCAGAGCTATTCCGGGCACGATGGACATTCGGAAAACTAGCTAGGCAGAGCTGTTTCTGGCTCAACGGACATTCGGAAAACTAGATAGTCAGAGCTGTTCCGGGCACGTGGAACATTTCACTCGGATGCTTTTGCGTTGTGCCAGATTTAATTTGCCACCCTTAGGCCTGCACATCCGACTTCGGGGGGCGTTTCTGATCAGCTTAACCGTCCTGGAGGTTTCGAGAGACATTTTGTTGTGGTGTCGTCCATATCTCAGCTGGTCAATGGAGAGCGGTCAAAGACATCACGGTCAACCCTCAAGGGAAGGCAGGGGCGGACCATGGGCATTCCCCGCTATCCAAGGAGGCTTCCATTATTGCAGAGTTGGTACATATTGCTCTGAGACTAGGCTCACCCGAGGAATCGCCACATCCAGCTCATGGCTGCTTTAAATCCTCATTTCCATATATATTGGGCATCTCGTTTGCCACTGGCCGTTCCCCGCACAAACCAGGAACGGTCAGTCTGCGGACGACATCCACTAGGCAAGCTTGCGCTTCAGACTTCCACGTAATGGATTCGCTAGCCGAGGGTTCCATTTCGTGTTATTGAGACGTTTTCCACCCTTGACTACGCTCACTCTATGAGTAAAGATATAGACTTTCATCGTAACCATTTCGTGCGACTAGGGCGCTTTTTCTACCGTTATTACCCGCTCACGAGGTAGGCTATATTTTCTGCCGGCTCAGCACCTTACTTCCGTGCATCAGTGAGCGAGTAACGGCCAGGCCCTCTCATCCGGGTATCCCTCATATCCCCCAGCTAAGAGCCTTCGAACAAGTATCTGATCTAAGCATGCAGCGTGCTCAGCATCTCACCTCTGTTTTGCAGTAGGTGAGTGTCGGCCCGGCTCTCATATCCAAGGGTTAATGGCTTAGAGACGTTCAGCCATATCCCTCATATGAGAGCCTTAGAGTATGTGTCTGGACCAAAAATGAGTGGCTTCGTCCGCCTGATTTAAATTTGACTGCTATCCCCAGCTAATTGCACAGCAGCAGGTTGTGTCTCTCTTAGTCTGGTCCTTATCTGAAGGCCTGTCCGACATGTAGTTGTGCTTCCGTCGGCAGGGCTCTTGGGGTCATTGGGACACGCAAGCCCCGCTACCACGTCAATGTGGAGACACATCAGAGGGGTGAGGGCAATTGTTGACCGGGATAATCTTCCGGGTTAGAGCTGTTATAACCCCACTTTAGCAGTGATTTCTTCATTTCTGATTTTCTCTCTTCTACATTGAGTATTCTTCTCAGGAATGTCATTTCCTGTTGTTGATGGTATAGTGTGAAATATTAGGCATATACATAATCCTGGCCTCTACATAATAGATGAGGTATCCAGTTCCCTTCCAAGTCTCCTTTCTATTTCATATAATTTTGAAAATATCTAGGATCCCTTTTTTTTAGGCTGTTTCGATCCTACAAGTATACTGGTCGGGAAAAGAAAAATAACACACCCCTGCTGAGTTTTAAACTCGCACCAGGGACGCAGAGGTGTTTCTAAGGCACCAGGGCCAGGTTCTATACTGGCCATGACCTACTGACACGCACTAGTAGCGCGTCCTGGGTAACAGGTCCCTTCGGGGTCCTGGCTAACGTCAGTAGGATCGCTTATTCCTCCGAAGTCGGAGAGTATCTGCCTGCACGGCGAGGAACCACCAGTCTGCACACCAATAATCCAGACATGGGGCAAAGGATACTCACGCAAACCTCCTGTCCTGTATGACATCACACTGATGTTGGACAACAGGATGCCTTCATCCGACATACAGGACTTCACCCTGGAGTTCACAGCCAGCGATCGCACGCAAGCAGGCAAACCCAAACCACTATCGTAAGAGTATAGTGCACTAGTCTTTCTGCCACGTGGCTCCCGTATTGGAATCTCAACCATAACATGAAATGAACGAAAATAAACAATCATATTTGGTTTTGTTTTCTGATGAAGGCTATTTAGGCGCAACGCTCATTCTATTTATTATGGTGGGTGACTTTGTGTAGTTGAATGTATATGCTTGGTGAGGGGGCTGCGTGGTCTCGAGGTATGATGTCCGCCTCGAGTGCTGGAGGTCCCGGGTTCAAGCCCCTATGATGACCGGGACTTTTTCAAGTGGACTTCTAGTAATAAAATTTCCCCAGGTCTCTGGGTAGTGGGATCGAACCTCCGTGTGTATTGGTGCGTACGTAAAAAATCCCTTGGCAGTTGGAACTCGAAAAGTGTAGCCTAACGACGCTGCCCGGGCAAAATTTCGAGTTTAAAATCTATCCAAAGTATTTTCAGGATCCTCGCCGGTGCTACGGAGTTCGTGCACTGAGCTGAGTTTCTCCAGACTCATATTTGAGTTAGGAGGAAAACGGAGCACTTATGGGTTGCACCCGTGTGCCTTGATGTTGATCCATCGACTAAACTAAACTAACTAAACTAAACTAAACTTGGTGATGTCTTGCATTGCCTCAGCTTTGCATGATAAGATTTCTTTCTTTCTTTCTTTCTTTCTTTCTTTCTTTCTTTCTTTCTTTCTTTCTTTCTTTGCCTCTTCTTCGTCTCCTTCTTATTCTACTTTACCTCTCCTCCATGCTTATTCTGCTTTTGCTATTATTATTGTTGTTGCTTTTCTTCTTCTTCTTCTTCTTCTTCTTCTTTTTCTTCTTCTTCTTCTTCTTCTTCTTCTTCTTCTTCTTCTTCTTCTTCTTCTTCTTCTTCTTCTTCTTCCTTTTCCTGCTCTATGTTTTACTAAGCTTCGATCCTAGACCTGTTGCTGTAAGTGGTGTTAATGAGCATTAAAAAAAAAAAAAACTTAACATCAACATAAAAAGAAGCAATTAGTTCAATTTCAAGTTTATCTATCGGGAACAATGTGTACATAATGAATACGTTGCCATGGTGCTGCACATGGCCGACTGAGCTGTCCTCTTTGCGGTATGTTTAGAAACATATACAGGCCCATTACATCAACACTAGGACGCTTCAAGCTGAGTGGAAGAGACGAGGAACTGCAAGCAAAGGTCGAGTTATTCGTTAGAACTGCCACGACGGTAGAAACAAGTGATCGGCAGAATAAATAAAACTAGAACAGTGGGAGCACCGAATGGTGGTGGTGATGATGATGAAGAAGAAGAAGAAGAAGAAGAAGAAGAAGAAGAAGAAGAAGAAGAAGAAGAAGAAGAAGAAGAAGAAGAAGAAGAAGAAGAAGAAGAAGAAGAAGAAGAAGAAGAAGAAGAAGAAGAAGAAGAAGAAGAAGAAGAAGAAGAAGAAGAAGATAAATAATAAGAAGACTAGGATTAAATAAGGAAAAGACGCTGAAGAATAGGAAGTAGAAAGATCAGAAGATGAAACATAAGTAGAGAAAAAAAACGGGAAAAAATAACTGAAGAAGAAGGAGAATGAGAAGAAGATTAAGAAGGAAAGCGAAAAAAAAAAAAGGAGAAGAGGAAGAGAAACAAAACAATAGAAGAAGAGGAATATGAAAAAGACAAGAGACAAATAAAAGAAGCGTAAAAAATAGAAGATGAAGAAGAAGATACAACCTGAAGTTATAAATGAGAAAAAGTAGAGAAATGACCATAGTTATCTAGTATTATAAGAGCATTGATTTGTCTTTCTTAACTTCTTAATTAAGATTGCGCCCCATCTATCCATGCGTTAAATACAGCGTGGTTGTTTCTTTCAGGGGCGGGAATGCAATGGCACGTCACTCAACACTGACGGATGTGAACTACTTTGCTGTGGGCGTGGCTACCAGACGGAAGAATACGTAGCGAAGGAAAGATGTCAGTGCACGTTCCAGTGGTGCTGTAAAGTCACCTGCAAGGTGTGTAGCGTGGACAAAGTTCGGCACACCTGTTTGTGAAAGTAGGCTTGATTCAGTCGCAGATAAAGTTGATTGAACATCAACAACAATAAACAACGCCTAGGCTAACACGCCCTGTCCCTCTACATTCAGAATGAACTCTGAAAGAAAGAAGTACACATTTGATCAGATTCCCCACTGCCGGCGAAAACGAACAAGAACAGAAAAGAGGATGCCGATAAATCGCAGAAACTAACAGAAGACTATAGCTGTGATGAAGGATGTAAACAAAGCAGAAGCTGTGTAAATGTCTGCTGTTGTGCATTGATCACAACTGAATGGAGAAATAGAACACGCAGTAAAGAATCATTAATCTTTTAAGGCGCATTTCGTTCCAACAGAAAGAAAGACATCCGCACACAAGAAACAATACTTATCAAATGTGTATCGCTGAAAGGTCAGAGAAGGAAACAAAGCAAGTCTCTGAGATGTTGTCCAGGTTTGGTTTTTACAAGACAGTTTGAATAAATCGAACAAAAACAAGTGGGCTAGTCATTGGCAAGTGGAATGTGGGTGTATTTAAGAGAAGCTCGGTTAGCGAAGGGCGTGTTCGAAATGTGTAGGAGTAATCGTGTGTATTGGAATGAAGACGAATATAGACAAATGTTCATGAAAATAGAAGTGTTGTGAGAAGTCTGCTGTTAAAAGAGAACATTTCGATATTTAACGTAGACGTTCCGCAAATCAAGGACCATTGCAACATTGAGTTGCATTCTGCTAATACTTATAACTCCTGGGAGGGACCATCAATCAATCATGTGCCGTCTCCACAATGAAGGTTGGCTGCAGTGGATCTCCACACTCTTTGTATCTGGCCTTGATTGTACATTCTGTCAAGTTGCTGTTGGTCCATCTCTTGATTTTATCCTCCCACTTGTATCGCTGTCTACCTCTTTGCTGGCTGGCCTTTGGGCAAGCCATCTTCCATTGCCAACATGATCACAGTCTCGGTCAGTCTGATTCTCCTGTGCTGTAAAGTGACTCGGCTACATCATGACGTGCCTCTCCGTTGTTGTGACATTTCAGTACCGGTGTCGCACTGGTTTCTGAATTCGAAGAGGGGCGTGGGGCTCGCCACACAATCCATGAGAAGCTGGTACACAGTCGGGAGAAACGTTTCTACACCAGAATAATTAATAGATGCGGATTGGTTTCAGGGTTAAGGTGAGATGAACTTCAGGGAATCAGACCCATGGACCAAAGGACATGCTTCCAAAGGATTCGCAAAAAAACAAACCAGGTACCAGCAACACATTGTGAATCCCATTGTTGATATGGAAACAGCACTTAGTGAATCCCATTGTTGATATGAAAACAGCACATTGTGAATCCTATTGTTGATACAGAAACAGCACTTTGTGAATTCAGTTGTTGATAGGCAAAACAGCAGTTTGTGAATCCCATTGTTGATACTTCAAAAAAAATCGTGTAGTGTATGTGAAAGACAATAAATTCCGAGTCGTATATTTCGTCCACTGCTAACCGAAAATAAGGCAAAGATGGATCAGATATATGAACATATCTGTATTCCTCAAAGCACCCTCCAAAAATACTCCTTCTCATACACTTATTTGGAGGCCACCATGGCCGAATGGATAACAGTGCGTGTTCTTAAACATCCGGTGTGCTGATGCTGAGCTAAGGGGTTCATCCCCTACACCAGAGATTTGGATTCCAATGTTAACCTCTCGTCCTTGAAATGGGGACGTAACTTACATGTACCTCTGAAGTCGGAGTGGGTTCGCCTGATTTGGGGGGGGGGGGGGACACTGTTAATAGGGAAAGCTAATCCACACGCAAAATTCAGTCCAGCAGTACTAGAATTAGTGTGTATAGACTACGCTTGAGATCAAAGTGGCCGAGCGCCAAAAAATCCCCCCACCTATTTTCATATAATGGCGCCTTTCTATTTAACAAATAACATTACCATTTATAAAATAATCTTTATTTACTAAATACAAATCTATATATTTTTGTCTAAAGGAGAAGTTTCAATGCTTTAAAATGAGGCCTGATGAAAATCCCATGAAAGATACACATTTTCGAATGTGCTTTGTTATCATAACAACATTCAAGAAACTTGAAGCAATTGTAATGTTCACAAAATGACGCTGTTTGTAGTAGTTACATCTAAAACAATTAATGTTGACAAAGTAAGCATTTGTGACAGATAAAGTAAACATTCCGAGAAAGACAAAGTAAACATTTCTGAAAGACAAAGTAAATATTATTGAATGACAAAGTAAACATTTGTGAAAGAAAAAGTAAACATTAATGAAAGACAAATTAAACATTAATGAAAGACAAATTAAACATTAGCGAACCACAAAGTAAAAACTAGTAAAAGACAATGTAAACAGTTTTAAAGGCAAGGCAAAAGTAAACATTAGTAAACGACAGGCGGCCATTAAGAAGTGCAATATTTGTGCTGCGAATGAAAAAAACCGAACTGAAAAGACGGAGAACAAAACTGAGGTTTCTTAAATTGTGGGTTTTCAGAAGGATGGGGGAACATTTCTTGCTCGAGAAAGTTGACAAAGAAGAAATTCCAGAATAATTCGTTTAATACACCTCCCCCTCCCCCCCCCCCCCCCCCACTCTCCTTTGAAGGCTTTTTGGGTGTTGTATATTTTGTTTTGTGTAAAACCGCTTTTAACTCAGGCGTAGTCCACACTCGTGCAACTTCTTCTGGCAGCATTGGACTGATTGTTGTGTGTGCGCTAGATTTCCCTATTACCAGTGTCCCTCGTCATCATGTGAACCCACTCCGACTTCTGAGGTACTTATAATCTACGTCTCCAAGTCAAGGAGGGGAAGTTGACATTTTAGGCCAAATGACCCGGTGGAGGGGTCGAACCCGCTACCTTGATATCAGCACGCAGGAAGTTTAAGAGAGAGTGGTCTTATTCATTCAGACGGGCTGAAATTATACAAATGAGAGGTATATCAGGTTCTTCAGACATAGCATGACAGACAGCATGCTTCAGACAGGACATACAGATTGGCAGGTCATGCTTCAGACAGGACATACAGATTGGCAGGCCATGCTTCAGACAGGACATACAGATTGGCAGGTCATGCTTCAGACAGGACATACAGATTGGCAGGTCATGCTTCAGACAGGACATACAGATTGGTTGGTCATGCTTCAGACAGGACATACAGATTGGCTGGGCATTCTTCAGACAGGACATACATATTGGCTGGGCATGCTTTAGACAGGACATACAGATTGGCTGGTCATGCTTCAGACATAACATACAGATTGGCTGGTCATATTTCAGACAGGACATTCAGATTGGCTGGTCATACTTCACAAATGTTCAAACTGTGGATAAATTGTTTTGTTGGCACATCATTTCGAACACACCATAAGTGTGTTCAAACTGTGGATAAATTGTTTTGTTGGCACATCATTTCGAACACACCATAAGTGTGTTCAAACTGTGGATAAATTGTTTTGTTGGCACATCATTTCGAACACACCATAAGTGTGTTCAAACTGTGGATAAATTTTCTTTGCCAGTGTCTTTGGAAAATGCCACGGAAATGTTCAAACTGGTTAAATTGGTTTTGTTGGCCAGAAGACTCGCTGGAACATACCACGGAAATGTTCAAACTGGTTAAATTGGTTTTGTTGGCCAGAAGACTCGCTGGAACATACCACGGAAATGTTCAAACTGGTTAAATTGGTTTTGTTGGCCAGAAGACTCGCTGGAACATACCACGGGAATGTTCAAACTGGTTAAATTGGTTTTGTTGGCCAGAAGACTCGCTGGAACATACCACGGGAATGTTCAAACTGTTTATTCGTTGTTTTATCAGCTAATGTCTCTGTGAAGGTATCGCAGGAATGTTTAAATTGCGGATACGTTGTTTTGTTCGCTAAAAAAAAACAACAACACCTGTGAACTTAGCACAGAAATATTCATATTGTTGATGAGTGTATTTGCTTGTGCGGATATATCGAAAGTACACTGCAAATTGCCCAACTGGAGAATGTTTTTCAGTCAGTTAATATTCCTAAACATACAATGGGAATGTTCAACTTGTGGATACTTTGATAGTTTTGTTGTGAGTATATGCAAATGCGTGCATACACTATATCTATACAAACACGCTTGTTTTTGTGTGTGGGTGTGTGTGTGTGAGCGCGCGCATGTGTGTATGTACGTAGTTTCTCGGACAGCCCTGTCAAGGGGTTTGTCTAGACAGCCGCTCTTAACCAGACGATGAACGTCACAACGCGAATATTTTTGCAATGTTCGAAAGTTATAAGCTGTCGTGGGTGTATACATCTAGCGCGCAATGTTTGTGAATCTTGTGTTTGTAAAATTAATTAACCTTCTTTTGAAGAATAAATCCTTTGAATGTTATGTCCAAGACTAACTCCTTTCAAGTTATATCCCTTTGTTCGTAAGTTAGTCCTTTATTTGAAAATTCCATCAGGGTTTTTTATGTGTCATCTATTGACTGTAAATTGCACAGGTTGTGTTTATGTTATATTAAATGTGTATAAACAACATTAAGTATGTTTAGGGATTGCCCCTTGTTTTTGTAAATTACACCATTTGTATATTAAGCTGCATCCATTATGTTTAAGATACATCCATTACCTCTTGTGTGAATGGGAAATCCAGAATGTGAAAGCTACATCAATAGTGCACTCACTGAGTAAATGTTAAGTTCACGTTGTGTGAATTACATCGGGTGAATTACATCGGGTGGTGTATGTTATGTCATTACGTGGGTTGTTTATAAGTTGCGTGTAATGATGTTAAGCGACACTCAATATATGTACATTACAGTCGCTGTTTTTTTTTTAGTTATTTCCCTTGGTTGTCAGTGTTTTATATTGGGTGTTTTTAAAGAAGTCTCACTACACTTTGCATGTAGAACAAATTTGATAAATTAAGTATATAACATCATCAAAAATGTTCTCAACGGTCCGCCGTGAAGCAATATGCAGCGAATGGTTGTTGACTGCTGGAGTAATTCTTTGCACTCCTACCAAATGGTGTTATCAACGGAAGAACGCATTTTTGTTGTTGTTGTTGAACAAGTGCTTCGACATGGCGGTCGATACACACAGATTCCTGAAATAACAACAGACACGCTGCACAGGTATTTGATAAAATGACTAGGCGTGTGCAGTCATGTCTTGAAGTCCGTAATGGACATTTCCAACACCTGTTGGACGATAGCAGTGCCTATTGTGACTAATTTACTGCATTTCTTTAGCACATACGTTTATGACATCATTTACTTCATGTTTTCAGATTTGTTCTACAAAGTATAGTGAGACTTTCGAAACACCCGGTGTGTGTGTGTGTGTGTGTGTGTGTGTATGTATATATATATATATATATATATATATATATATATATATATATATATATATATGATTGTGTGTGTGTGTGTGTGTGCGTGCATGCGTGCATGTGTGAGTTACTTCACTTGTTTATACGTTACATTCTGTGTGTTTGTGTATACTTACTGTTTTTTAGTTACTGCCCTTGAGTGTAAGTTACATTCTTTTTTGTTTTTATACATTGCACCAGCTCTTTGGTAGTTGCCTGTTCCATGGGGGTTGCGGACGCAGTTCGTAATGCCGCATACCCGCGTTCGAAAGACAACTACGGGTGATTTGACAGTAGACCACCTAGCATAGGTTTGTTTAAATGAAAATGGTATGAGTGCCGGTTGTTCAAAAAGCAATGGCAAACTACTGCACGAAAACTTGCCAAAAATCACAAACGGCCAAATAAATGCTGGGGTTGACTGATACGTCATGTAAAGGATATGTAACTAACTTACGTCCCTTGTTTGTAAGTTAAATTTGTTTTGTAATATTTTTGTGGCTTCGTCACAAGCATCCATCCATTCACACATAATGTGCCTTCTTCACAAGCATCCTTACGTTCACACATGTGCCTTCGTTACAAACATCTTTCCATTCACATATAATGTGCCTCTGTCACAAGCATCCTTCCATTCACACATAATGTGCCTTCGTCACAAACATCCTTGCATTCACACATAATGTGCCTTCGTTACCAACATCCTTCCTTTCCCACATAATGTACCTCTGTCACAAACATCCTTTCATTCACACATAATGTACCTCTGTCACAAGCATCCTTCCATTCACACATAATGTGCCTTCGTCACAAATACCCCTCTATTCACACATAATGTGCCTTCTTCACAAGCATCCTGCCATTCACACATAATGTGCCTTCGTCACAAACATCCTTGCATTCACACATAATATGTCCTCTTCACAAGCATCATTCCTTTCCTACATATTGTGCCTCTGTCACAAGCATCTTTCCATTCAAACATAATATGCCTAGGTCACATAAATCCTTCCATTCACACATCTTGTGCCTTTATCAAAAACATCTTTCTATTCACAGATAATGTGCTTCTATCACAAACATTTCTCCACTCAAGACAATGTGCCATTATCACAAACATCCTCCCGTTCACACCTAACATCCTTTTGTCAAAACTATACAAACTGCATCTTTACAGATACTAACTAATAGATGTGTGTATCCAGCGTTGATATTATTATTATTATTATTATTATTATTATTATTATTATTATTATTATTATTATTATTATTATTATTACTATTATTATTATTATTACCTTTATTATTATGTTTTTACTAATTACATTCGAATAACCTTCGACATTTGTAACTTGTATGTATATACTCCCACGAATCTCGACACGTTGTTTTTTACCTGAGTGTTATATTTTCGTTGTTATGCTCGCCTTCTGATATGTGTTGTACTGAAATAATAATAAAGCTCAGAATATTGTACATACATCTTGGGTTACTGTGTTGGCTTTGTGAAATAGTTTTCTTCTTCTTCTTCTTCTTCTTCTTCTTCTTCTTCTTCTTCTTCTTCTTCTTCTTCTTCTTCTAATATATACTATTCTTCTCATATTATAACAATGAAATAAAGAATGAATGGCCGAATGAGGTAAGAAAGGAAAGAAACATAGAAATAAGTCATTAAAGATTATAAGAAACATAGATGGAAGCAAGAAATGAAGTAAGCAACAAAAAACATAATGAATAAATGGTTGAATGAAAGAAATAAAGAATAAGCGAATGAAAGACTGATACAACGAAGCAATAATGAAATAGTAAATTACAGAAGTTAAAAATACAATAAGAAAGTATGAATGAAAGAAAGAGTAAATTAAAGAATGACATTTTATTAGAAACAACTCATATGTTGCAGACTAAGAAATACATATGAAACAAAGAGTATGACAGAAAGAAAGAAAGAAACGAAAAAATAGCATTAGTAATTCAAGGAGTCAATACACAATTATGAAAGATTAACACGAAGACACAAAGACCGACGGAATGAAAGAAACATGCACAAAGAAATGAGGCGAGACTGTAAAATAAAACACAAGCACACAACAAAGACAAAGACAAACATGAAAGGGAATTATGAAGAATCATCAATCCCACACACATTTGCTTAAACATTAACACATCGTCGGTTTGAGTGAAGAAATTAACACGGTAAATAAATAATATAAGACCCTGGCCATACAAGAGAACATTGACTACATATGCGTAGATACATATTTGTGTTCACAAATTACACATGTCTGTGGGATTTCCGCATCATGATCATTATTATTATTATCATCATCATCATCATCATGCAGCCTGGCCTTTACAGAACGTGGCTCTCATCGCCACGCTCTTATCACGGCACTCTCATCACGGCGCTGTCATCACGGCGCTGTCATCACGGCGCTCTCATCACGTCGCTCTCATCACGGTGCTCTCGTCGGGGCGCTCTCATAACTCCGCTCTCATCACGGCGCTCTCATTGGGGCAATCTCACCATGGCGCTCTGATCACAGCGCTCTCATCGCTACGCTCTCATCAGGGCGCTCTCATCACAGCGCTCTCATCGGGTCGCTCTCATCATGGCGCTCTCATCGCGTCACTCTCATCGCCTTGCTCTCATCACAGAGCTCTCATCAGCGCGCTCTCATCACAGCGCTCTCATCGTGGCGGATGGACACACTTCTCGACCTCTGACCATTATTCTCGCCGTGCACACCTTCATGCCCAAGGTGTCTGCAATGTCCTGTATACTGCTGGCCACCTTCATGCCCAAGGTGTCTGCAATATCATGTATACTGCTGGCCACCCTCATGCCCAAGGTGTCTGCAATGTCCTGTATACTGCTGGTCAACACGTGTCTCTTCTATCACGAACCATGCCTGCCGTCATCCACCGTCGTTTGTTCTTTTCGAACCATTGTGACGTTTCACACTCCGAGACTTTGGAACATTACTTCGGCACACAATTAAAAAATGGTTGCCGACGCCTGTCTTCGACAATATGTTCATACAGCAGTGATTCTGGGGCTGGGAAACATTACCTCTCTCAACATCTACGGCAAGAGAGAATGATCTAATGTACATATTGTTGGCAAGAAAAGACCAAATATACAGATTGTTGGCAAGAAAAGACCAAATATACAGTTGTTGGTAAGAAAAGACCAAATATACAAATTGTTGGCAAGAAAAGATCAAATATACAGATTGTTGGCAAGAAAATACCAAATAGACTGATTGTTGGCAAGAAAGGATGAAATATACAGATTGTCGGCAAGAACTGACCAAACATACGGTCTGTCGGCAAGACCAGACCAAATATACTGACTGCCGCAAGAATGAACCAAAATACTGACTGTCGGCAACAATTGGACCAAACGTGCTGTCTGTTGGCAAGATAGGAACACATATACAGATTATCGCTAAGAATTGACCAAACATACAGTCTGTCGGCAAGAATGGTCCAAGTATACCGATTTTTGGCAAGAATTGACCAGACATACGGTGCAGATGACATGAAATATTGGATCACATAAGTAGATGGCAAGAAAGATTGGATCACACCAGCAGATGATAAGAAATGTTGGATCACATAAGTAGATGGCAGGAAAGATTGGATCACACCAGCAGATGATAAGAAATATTGGATCACATAAGTAGATGGCAGGAAAGATTGGATCACACCAGCAGATGATAAGAAATATTGGATCACATAAGTAGATGGCAGGAAAGATTGGATCACACCAGCAGATGATAAGAAATATTGGATCACATAAGTAGACGGCAGGAAAGATTGGATCACACCAGCAGATGATAAGAAATATTGGATCACATAAGTAGACGGCAGGAAAGATTGGATCACACCAGCAGATGATAAGAAATGTTGGATCACATAAGTAGACGGCAGGAAAGATTGGATCACACCAGCAGATGATAAGAAATGTTGGATCACATAAGTAGATGGCAGGAAAGATTGGATCACACCAGCAGATGATAAGAAATGTTGGGAGCCATGCCACTTGTGGATTTACGAGCCATCTGTTGTGTGTGTGTGTGTGCGCGCGTGCGTGCGTGTGTTGTGTGTGTGTGCGTGCGTGTGTGTTGTGTGTGTTGGCCATTATTCAATCTGGTTTTAATGTGGCGATTTGACGATATTTTCACAAACAAACGTGGAAATATTATTGATGTCCTGTTTACTCAAAACACGATCTTTGGTTACACCTTCTATTTGTGAGTTAACTTTTTTGGAGATATGATGAAAGAACTTCTTTCGAGACGTCTTCATTGCTTTTTCTATCCGTCCACGGTGTTACCATCATTCTTATATAAAACCACATCTCTGCAGCCAAAACATGATTCCACACTTGTTTGCTTATTGTCCATGATTCGCTTCCACACATCAGGATATTTTATCAGTATAGCTCTTGAGAATTCTTTCCCCCCACCTCCTTTGACAAAGATAAATTGCCGAAAATATTCTTCATCTTCTGTAAAGAGCGTTGAGTTCACAATACAAGTAATTTTTTCCAGTTATTTCCCTTGGCTATATGAAAACCGTCAGTGTATTCTGCCGCCGAGGTTGTGAAGTGGTTAGATGCTCGCCTGTCATAGGTTCCTTTCGCGTCCGGGTGGATTCATCATCACCATCATCATCAAGTTCCCTGCCAGCTGGCGTAGGCGTTCATGTCTCTCCACCGATCTCGGGTTTTGGTTTTCTGTATCACCTCCTCTGATGATACTCCTCTCAATCTATCCAGCATCATTTCTCTTGGTCGGCCTCGTCCTCTCTCCCCCTCGATCTTTCCAGTTGTCACGATGTTCCCCAATGCCTCTCTTCTCATCACATGACCAAAGAAAGCTGTTTGTCTCTTTCTTATTGTTGTGTATAATGTTCTAGTTTCATTAGCCTCTTTCAGGCAGTCGTTGATAGTTACGTTGGCAGTCCAAGAAATTCGCAATTGTCGTCTCAGGAATCACATCTCTGTTGCTTCTCAGTTCTTGGATTATAATTATTTTTAATTGACGTTTGTTCCAGATCAACCCAGCCTTTACTAAGTGCCAGGAAATGTTATGAGAAGTAAAGTCGAATGGTATGATACTCCAAACATCACTCACCGATTGGCCATTGGTCATGTGAAGTTATGGGTGTAGCACCATTTGCCCCATGCTTCTTAAGACGTGCAAACGTGTGTTTTATGTGCACTTATTTTTGTTTATTATTTTAATGAGGTTTCAGCATTTGAGCAGGCTGATGTTGACATTCACGAGTCGATATTCCTATTCAACTATTGTCATCAATTTCTTCGCCGAAAGGCGTAGGCGGTCATTGTTCACATCTGGTACGATCACCAGAGCTGTGAACCAGGGCTGTGGTCATGCCCCTGTCACGCTAGATGGCCAAGCCATCCAGGTACTTATCTCTTTGTCTTTGCCAGTTTATGATTCCCCGCCCCCCTCCTTTTCCCTATTCGCTTGCTTTCAACCCAAGGGTAGTCCATACAAGTGATACCACAAAAGACCACAAGGGAACTAACTAGATTGGAGGTTTTGATTGGATTGTCGCTTGTAGTGAGTGGTCGAAGCATGAACATATACGGTGGTCAGCATGTCCGAATGGGTTAGAGCGTTCGTTCTTAAACACCCGGTGCGCTGATACCAAGGTGGCGTGTTCAACTCCTACACTGGTCAGTTATACTAAAATGTTGACTTCTCGTCCTTGACTTGGGGACGTAAAACGCAAGTACCTCAGAAGTCGGAGTGGGTTCGTCTGATGACGTGGGACACTAGTAATAGAGAAAGCTGATTCATGATGGCGTGGGACACTAGTAATAGACAAAGCTGATCCAAAAGCAATAATCAGTTTAGTGCACTTGTTGTAGCACGAGTATGGACGACGCTTGAGTTTAAAGTGAGCGAAAGAACGCACATTTCAAAGAATCGGTGTCGAAAATACAATCACATCTTTCTCACTGCTACCTTCACATGAATAAAATGAGTTACAACATGAGTGCACTTTCTACAACTGCCGTATTTATTAACACATGTTTGCGTTTAGTCGGTTGATTAGTTACTGACGAATATACACTCTACCACTGTTATATTACGATTGTTTACCCTGTGATATTTCTATTAAATTGTCTAGTAGTTAAATATACAAATAATCCAAGCGGAATGAGTGTGTATTAATGCAGTATTTTCAGTGTTGTATGGGTTTTCGGGTGAATTACAGGCAGGGGGGGGGAATGACAATTTGACATTTTGTTGTGAAAGGGGGTGACATTATGACATTTAGTGAAAGTGAGTAATGCAATTCTGAATTGCAACGAAAAAGGACACACACACACATGTTGACATTAGGTGAATTGGAAAATGTTATTTTGACGTTAGGTAAAAGAGAAAATAGCATGTTGACATTCGATGAAAGGGTTAATGGCATTTTGACATTCGGTGAAAGGGTTAATGACATTTTGACATGTGGTGAAAGAGGAACTACCATCGTGACAAGTGGTAAACCGGGAAATGGTATTTTAACATGCAGCGAATAGTTGAATGACCTTCTGACATGTCTCAAAGGAGGAATGATATTTTGACATGCAGAGAACGATCGTATGGTATTCTGACGTAGTTAAATTAAGTAAGGACATATTGACATGCAGTTAAAAAGGGGAATCACATTCTGATAATACGGTGAGAGGTGAGGGGAATTCTGGCATGTGGTGAGAGGTGAGGGGAATTCTGGCATGTGGTGAGAGGTGAGGAGAATTATGGCATGTGGTGAGAGGTGAGGGGAATTCTGGCATGTGGTGAGAGGTGAGGGGAATTCTGGCATGTGGTGAGAGGTGAGGGGAATTCTGGCATGTGGTGAGAGGTGAGGGGAATTCTGGCATGTGGTGAGAGGTGAGGGGAATTCTGGCATGTGGTGAGAGGTGAGGGGAATTCTGGCATGTGGTGAGAGGTGAGGGGAATTCTGGCATGTGGTGAGAGGTGAGGGGAATTCTGGCATGTGGTGAGAGGTGAGGGGAATTCTGGCATGTGGTGAGAGGTGAGGGGAATTCTGGCATGTGGTGAGAGGTGAGGGGAATTCTGGCATGTGGTGAGAGGTGAGGGGAATTCTGGCATGTGGTGAGAGGTGAGGGGAATTCTGGCATGTGGTGAGAGGTGAGGGGAATTCTGGCATGTGGTGAGAGGTGAGGGGAATTCTGGCATGTGGTGAGAGGTGTGGGGAATTCTGGCATGTGGTGAGAGGTGAGGGGAATTCTGGCATGTGGTGAGAGGTGAGGGGAATTCTGGCATGTGGTGAGAGGTGAGGGGAATTCTGGCATGTGGTGAGAGGTGAGGGGAATTCTGGCATGTGGTGAGAGGTGAGGGGAATTATGGCATGTGGTGAGAGGTGAGGGGAATTCTGGCATGTGGTGAGAGGTGAGGGGAATTCTGGCATGTGGTGAGAGGTGAGGGGAATTCTGGCATGTGGTGAGAGGTGAGGGGAATTCTGGCATGTGGTGAGAGGTGAGGGGAATTCTGGCATGTGGTGAGAGGTGAGGGGAATTCTGGCATGTGGTGAGAGGTGAGGGGAATTCTGGCATGTGGTGAGAGGTGAGGGGAATTCTGGCATGTGGTGAGAGGTGAGGGGAATTCTGGCATGTGGTGAGAGGTGAGGGGAATTCTGGCATGTGGTGAGAGGTGAGGGGAATTCTGGCATGTGGTGAGAGGTGAGGGGAATTCTGGCATGTGGTGAGAGGTGAGGGGAATTCTGGCATGTGGTGAGAGGTGAGGGGAATTCTGGCATGTGGTGAGAGGTGAGGGGAATTCTGGCATGTGGTGAGAGGTGAGGGGAATTCTGGCATGTGGTGAGAGGAACAATGTTAGTTTATCCTGGCGTTAAAGAGGGAATGGCATTATGACGTGTGATACAGGAGGGATGGCATGTAGTGAAATAGGATATGATATGTTGACATATGATGACAGGTGGAAGGGATTTTAACATGCGGTGACAAGGGTGACATTTTGACATGTGGTGGAAAGAAGACTATCTTTTGACACCCGATGAAAAGAGGAATGCCATTTTGACATGTACCGTCAGGAGAAATGACATTTTTATATATGCTGAAAGGTGGAATGAGATTTTGACATGCAGCTAGTAGGGGAATTATATTCCGACACATGGTGAAGGTGGTGCATGGGGCCAAATATGGTGAGAACTACTGGCATAGACGGTACCAACTCTTAAATCCACTGCTAAATGTATTGTCTGCAGAAAAAAAATGCGACCATGAATAGTTACAATCCAACACACAAACACTCACACACACACACTTCCACACAATCACACACACGCGCGCGCAACCATACATACGCACGCACACACACACACACCATCACCACCACCACCACCGAAAACACGCGCTGCTGTGGTGTGTTCCTTGCGTGATGTATTTAAAGAAGCTGTAGACTGAGAAGCTACAATACCCACCTCACAACAGTGGTGGGGACCTTTCCTTCTCCTACTCCAAGGACCACACGCCTTACGATGTTAGTTAGTTAATTAGTTAGTCGCAGTTCCAGCTTCGCGGCAAATGGGTGCCCCATTATCCTCCGTTCCTGTGCCAGTGAATATCACACAAAATGCTCCTCACTGCCCCATGTAAATAGTGGAACAGACAGGAGTCTCGAAAAACCAACAACCCGTCAGGTATACAATGCAAATTGCCGCTGTCAGAATGCCACCACAAAAGTCGGTCTTGAAAAATACAGTTTTACCGTCGATGGACTAGAAAACCAGCAGCCAATGTGCAGCCCTTGGAGCAGGGGAAGGAAAGGTCCGCACCACAGATCCCGTTTAAAAGGGTTTTGGTTTTCATTACTAGGAGAACAGTTTCGACGACTATCTCACAATACCCGCAGCATCTTAAGACGCTTAATAGGGTCCGTTACTTTTTTTTCTATGGCAGATAGTGCAGTTCGGATTTGAACTGTTAGGCCTTTGCATAATCGAGGCCACGAATTATGAAGTTTGATGTCCAGTTCTTCTCCTCAATGCCTGTTATTTTAAGACAGTTCCCTGACTTTAAACGATACAAGCTATTTGTGGGCACATGTTTATTTGAGTTGAGGTAAGAACCGACATCACTGCACTCAGGACATTCCCATGCGCGCTCCGTCCCCTCGTTCAACAGCCAGCGAAGAGTCACACTACTAATCGTTCACCCTGCTATCTGAATAAAAAAAGGTCTTCTCTTTCAGTTTTGAGATTCTTCCAGAACCCCTGCCGATCCCCCGCAATATCATTCTCTCCACATACGGATTCTCAATCAGTTCCCCCGCCTTCTCCATCTGGTCTCACAGGCGCCCAACCACCTTAAACCTTGTCTATAGGTAGACTACCACAAAGAGGTGCATTCCCTGCCAGCCTATCAGCCTGTTCACCACCCATCTGGAGATCATTTGCCACATTCTACATTCATCTTCTCTTTGACCTTCCGCTTCCTCTCTTCCCATGCGTATGCCCCTCCATTGGTGTTCTCTTCAAAATTTCACGTTTCAAGTGACCCAAATATTTCAATTTTCTTATTTGATAAATATGCATTCATATAAAAAGCATAACAACATATACAGCAGCATATACATATCAACACGAAGGAGTCTATTTAGACAAATGAAATATAATGTGAGTACCTGTAGACAAACCATGACAAAGGTGACCACGAAAAATAACACTAAAGTTAGTTGAATGTCTTTTACAGAACTTGGCAATCAACCCAGCATGTTTGTTTTGGCCGTGTGAGATTCTGTAGATAATTTTACGATCAGAAGTATTCATCTCAATATGAAGAATATAAAAATCACAACAACAGAAATGCGATTCCTAAGAAGAATACTCAATGTACTAAGAAAAGAAAACAATCAGAAATTAAGAAATCAGGACTAAAGTGGGGTTTATAGCTGCACTAGATTTTATTAGAAGATAGCAAGTTAAATGGTTTGGCTATGTAAGAAGGCTACCAAGTAACAGTAAACCACAAGAAGCAATGATGTACAGACAAAACGGACGCAGAAGAAGGGCCGAAAACGTCAACGATAGACAGAGGGAATAACAGTAAATGGGAATATGGACACGTGAAGCCCATAAACGGGCACTCTCCCTGTGTATGCTTGTCAACAACTCATGTTTCAGGCATCATCGGATTACTTCTCCCACACCATACAAGAGACTTGCAGTCGTGTGCGAGGAATGAAATGGTACATTTTATTGCCGTTGGCTCTTTACAATTGCAAAACAGTCGCTATCTAATCACACATAAAGTCACAATATTCTCTATCAATAGTTTTCCTAACCCCTATAGCTATTCTCTATCTACTAGGCTATATGAAAACACAAATCTATTCTACACGATGTGAACACTACAGAGTCAGTCCCCAGTCTGACTTGCTTCACTCGCGTCGCTACACGCCTCGCGGAAGGACCTTCATACGCCCTTCGGCTCCCTGCGTGCTAGGTCAGTTAGCACGCCCCTATTAGCTAGCTTTGCTTTGAGTGCTAATCGTTGCTATCACGCAGGCGTGATTCTGTCGTGACCAGTAGTGCTAACTATCTGGTCAACGCCTTCGTGTGAGGACTAGTTAATAGTCCCCCTTTTCTCTCATCTATCCTGCCCTGATCCCGGGCACTATGTTCACTCAACTCTATCTGAGGTTGACCCCCACGTCCTGGTGGTGTTCTATCATGAGGCAGTCTTTGACACACACCCACCCCTCTTGTGTTGCGTCATCAACTTTGACTCATTGGTTGTGACGCAAGGGGTTTCTAAAAAAATTAGTGTGTCTAATTTTTGTCAAAGACTGTAGATAACCTGGCTTTGGGCTACTCAATAGACCTACTGACTAATGTCACAATGTAGCATCACTTTACTTGGCTACTGGCAATCGCCACAAACTTGTCTGGTTGGCGTGAGCCCTCTTCTCAATCGCAATATTATATTAATTAGAGGTATGTCTGAACCGGACCGTTGTCTTATAAGACCTGCCCTCAAATAGTAAATTAACTCACTACCCATACAAAGTTGACTTTCTGAAGGTCAACACATGAATTGCTTCATGTCCCCCATATAATATTAAACAACCATTACACAAGCTGTGAGCGACAGGCTTTACCTATCTCGCTTCCGCGTGTAAAGTCACATTTCACTGTTAAGTTAGTGTTTCGTTGTCTATTATGTCCCCTGACCCGAAGTTATCTCCCTTTGATCTAATAAAAGTGTATGCAATTTATATGTTTGTTTTTCTGGTTGTTTGTGTGTTTGGATGTAATTAAAAGTATAATCTAACCTCTAACATGTGTATCTAACTATCATGTGTATGTAAGTTAGTTTTTCAAGTGCCATTATTCATTTAACTGTGGTCACAAACATGTGTATAATACAAATCTGTGACTACGTTTCTGTCTTATGAGACTCAAAATACTTTCACTAAGATCCTAACCTAAACTACACAAAATACATTCATTACAACACATTTTTCTTTAACTCTTGCCATTTCATCTATCTCCTTTTGCTTTAGATCTAATTCTCTTTGCTTTAATTCTTTCTCCTGATCTACTGTCTTCTGTTTTAATTCTAGTTCTTTCTGTTTAATTTCCTTATCATGTTCTATTTGCTGTTGTTTAACATTCTTATCATGCTCTAATTGTTGTTGTTTAATTTGCACTTCTTTTTGTTTTGTTATCTCAGCTAGTTGTATCTGGTGTTGTCTTTCCTGTGCGCGTTCATCTCTCTCTGCATCCTTTGCTTCTTTAAATTTTGATCTGCATATTGTTCTAGCTCTTTACCTGTGTATTGCAATTCTTTACCTGCTTTAATGAAGTCAGCTAGAGTAGCCATGTTGCTGGGTAATTGGCTTGCGTTGACCTGAACTTAGTTATTTTTCTTTAATATGCTATGTTATTTAATATCTGAGCACTACAAATTGTACTCTTTGTTTACAATCTGGAAAATTGTATTCTCCAAAAAATTAGAGCACAAAGTCTGTTCATACAATCAATCAATCAATCAATCATGTGCCATGCCGGAAAGCGTGGGCGGTCATGATTCGCCATTTCACTCGATCACCAGAGTCGTGGATCAGCTCAGTGTTCCTGTCTCGTCCATGCCATGTGGCCAAGCCATCCAGGTATTTTCCTCTCGGTCTTCCTCTTGGTCTGTTCCCCTCGATCTTGCCAGCTGTCACCAAGTTCTCCAGTCCATTTCTTCTCATAACATGTCCAAAAAATTTTGACTGTCTACGTCTAATTTCTCTAATCAATCTACGATTTTCATTTGTCTCTTGTAGTACTTGGTCATTGGTTTTTCTATCTGTCCATGGTATTCTTTGCATTTTCCTCAGAAACCACATTTCTGCAGCCATCAGATGTTTTTCAGCTTGACTGCACATTGTCCAAGTTTCACATCCATACAAAAGAACAGGCTCTATGTATCCCCTCAACACTCTTTTTCTCGTTTCAATTGACATCAATTTATTGGTCAGAATGTTTTTCATCTTGCTAAAGGCTACTTTCGCAATGGCGATTCTTGTTCTAATCTCTTCAAGGCATCTGCCATCAGATGTTATGACTGTTCCGAGATAATTGAACCGATTCACTTGTTGAAGAATATTCCCATTTACTTATATATTACATTGTGGTACTTCGTTCTTCCTAGTGACGACCATAACCTGTGTCTTCCTACAATTTAATTCCAACCCCAGCTGCTCACTGTGTACAACCACAGCGTCTACTAATTGTTGCAGATCCTGTGCATTGTCCGCAATCAATACTGTATCATCTGCATATCTAATGTTATTTATGTTTCGTCCTCCAATGCTGATTCCATTTAGGTCTTCTACATTTCTGAAAATATTTTCACTGTATAAGGAAAAAAGATCTGGAGACATTACACATCCCTGCCTAACACCTCTCTTAATAGGTTGGTATTGTCCTACTTCATTATCAATTCTTATGGCAGCTTGTTGTTTCCAAAATATGTTTTTTATAAGTCTAATGTCTTTCCCATCAATTTGTAGATCTGCAAGCATATCCACAATGTTGACATGTCTTACTCTATCAAAAGCCTTTGTGTAGTCAATAAAGCAAAGATGTATATCCTTGTTTACTTCTAAAGCACGTTCAATAACTGTTCGCAGCATATACACAGCATTTACTGTACCCTTTCCTTCTACAAAACCACATTGTTCTTCCCCTATTTCAGGTTGTATTTTCTTCCTCACTCTTTGCATGATAATTCGTAACAAAATCTTTGTGATGTGACTCATTATACTAATTGTTCTATGTTGATCACATTCTAAGGTTCCTGATTTCTTTGGGATTGCAATAAATACAGAATTACATAATTCAGAAGGTATATCTCCAGTATCATATAAAGTGTTCAGCAGTCTAGTGACTTGCTCTAGTCCAAATTCTTCTAAAGCTTTAATCATTTCTGTTGTGATGTTATCTGCACCGGGGGCCTTGCCAGCTTTCATATGCTTAAGAACATTTTGAACCTCCATCTTTAAAATTGCTGGTCCTTCATTATTAAATCTAATAGAATACTGTTCCTCTCTGTTATCATTATACAGGTCTTTCACATAATCTGTCCATACATGTAGAATCTGATCTTTTTCTATTATGATTTTGCCATCTTTAGTTCTTAGACAGCCTGTTGATGTACTTGTTCTTTTATTAGTAAGTTCCTGAATCCTTTTGTGCACTAATTTGGTATTTTGACTGTTGTGTTGTTTTTCAATTTCTAAGCACTTTTCCTCAAGCCATGATTCTTTTGCCTTCCTACATAATATTCTGACTTGTCTGTGAATTTCTTCATATTTGGCAGGATTATTTTTGTTGAGTCTTCTTGTTTCCATTAAGTGTAAAATTTCCTCAGTCATCCATTTCTTACGACCCACCTTCTTTAATTTTGGAATAGTTGTTTCTGCAGCCATATTGATTGAATTCTTTAACATTTCCCATTGATCATCCACATCCTGGAATAGGATCTCTAGATCAGACAATATTTCAAATCTGTTCTGTACTTCTATGTTGAATTTGTTTTGTATTTCCTTGTCATTACTCAATGTACACAAATCATATTTAGTGTTCCCTGTTGTATACTTGACTTTCTTCAACTTTATCCTCAATGTTCCTGTGAGTAATCTGTGGTCACTATAACAGTCAGCACTGGGAACTGTTTTTGCTACTGTTAGGGCGTTTCTAAATCTTCTGCTAATGAGAATGTAGTCAATCTGGTTTCTAATCCTGCTATCAGGACTCCTCCAGGTCCATAATCTTCTAGGGTGTTGCTTGAACCAGGTGTTTCCTACAATCATTTCCTGTTCTTTTGCCCACTCTACTAGTCTGTATCCTCTTTCATTTCTCTCTCCTAAACCATAGTTTCCTACTGTGTATCTATCCCCTTGATTTCCTACTTTTGCATTGAAGTCCCCTATTATAATGTTTATTTCTGAATTTTTACATTTCTTTAAGGCAGACTCTATGTCATTATAAAATTCCTCTACACTATCTTCACTGGACTCTCCTGTTGGGGCATATACTTGAATAATATTTATGTTAAAAGGTCTGCCACTCAATTTAACTAGTAGTACTCTGTCCGACACGGCCCAATATCCCTGAACAGACGTTGATGTTTTCCGGTCCAAAACTATTGCCACTCCCCCATGCCGATCCTCACCTCCAGAATAAATAATCTTAAAATCTTTATGTATCTTGATGCCTGCTCCTGTCCATCTCGTTTCGCACATACCTAATATATTAATTTTTTCTCTTTGAATTTCTTGTGTTATGTTCTCTAATTTTCCGTCGTTGTTTAGCGTCCTAACGTTCCATGTTCCTAATTTTAATGTCTCTGTCCTTGTCTTGCGATGATCAGTCTTTAAGCGAATCAAACATTGTTCATTGTTCATACAATACACGCTGAGAAAGAGATGCACTATTAATCACAATGCATGCCAAAAACGTAGGTTTTACTCAACTTAATGTTCCCCAGAACAAGGAACAACACGTCAGCAACACCGGTCCCGTTGTTTGGCACCCCGGAATACACACGAGTTTTCTACTCAGGTTACCCTGTTTGGCACATCGGCACACACTCACGTTCTTACTCAGCTGTTGTTCGCCCTGTTTTACAGAGCAGCAAAAATTACCAACTCGTAAACGAAAAATAGATTTTTGACAAATTGGTACAATGACACAGACATGCCCACGAACAAACAGAACATCGATTAATTAATATTTAATGTCACTGTCCTGTCTTCGTTCTACCGTAATATGTCTTTCGTTACTAACCTAGTTTAATCTATGGAAGTATGTATGGTGCAGGCCAAATCTAATTTGCATAGCCGAAAGTAGTGCCCTCCTGACGGTAAACAAACAGAAAAGTACGAGAAAAAATTCAATAACTGCTTTTAAATAAATATAACTATAATAATAATGTGTAAATAAATAAATATATTCATTCTCTAACTTAAATAAACAAATAATAGTTAATATATCGTAAAGATTCAGGCAGGCAGCAGCTTGTCAGTATGCAAACAATGAAATGCTGATTGCAAATGGCGAGGCCCAACTGTTTGTCAATCGTGCCACGTCACAGGCGCAGCGCTATTTTTAGCTTGCAAAAATCAATACTGTCGCTGACCTTTGTATTGCTCCGCCATGAATCATTTTTGACGATTATTCAAAAACAAATAAATAATTACATAAATAAATGAAAGAAGAACATAATATGAATACTTACAACTTTGAAAAACATATTATTTAAATATATAACATTCTAATAAGCACAAATAAACATTATTTCATCACGATAGGCACACTTCTGCCGGCAACTCGATCTAGTCTGCACACGTCATCGTACTGACACAAATTAAACAATTTAATCTTTGTAATCTCCTATCCGTAAACCTAGTCTAGAGCCGTGGGTAAGTGTATATAGCTTGAACTCAGGTTCAAGCAGCACTTCTGACACCACATTTAATCCTATTTCCTGTCAACAACTCATGTTTCAGACATCATCGGATTACTTCTCCCACACCATACAAGAGACTTGCAGTCGTGTGCGAGGAATGAAATGGTACATTTTATTGCCGTTGGCTCTTTACAATTGCAAAACAGTCGCTATCTAATCACACATAAAGTCACAATATTCTCTATCAATAGTTTTCCTAACCCCTATAGCTATTCTCTATCTACTAGGCTATATGAAAACACAAATCTATTCTACACGATGTGAACACTACAGAGTCAGTCCCCAGTCTGACTTGCTTCACTCGCGTCGCTACACGCCTCGCGGAAGGACCTTCATACGCCCTTCGGCTCCCTGCGTGCTAGGTCAGTTAGCACGCCCCTATTAGCTGGCTTTGCTTTGAGTGCTAATCGTTGCTATCACGCAGGCGTGATTCTGTCGTGACCAGTAGTGCTAACTATCTGGTCAACGCCTTCGTGTGAGGACTAGTTAATAGTCCCCCTTTTCTCTCATCTATCCTACCCTGATCCCGGGCACTATGTTCACTCAACTCTATCTGAGGTTGACCCCCACGTCCTGGTGGTGTTCTATCATGAGGCAGTCTTTGACAATGCTTAACCTCGACAACGCAAGGTACAAGAGGAAAAAGTTGAGATGAGATGATGATGAGATGAGATGATGATGAGGTGAGATGATTAAGAGATGAGATGATAAGATTAGATGAGATAATAATGAGGTGAGGTGAGATTCTGAGATGAGATGGTGATGAGATGAGAATGTGAGATGATGATGAGATGAGATAAATGAGATGAGATAAATGAGATGAGATGATGATGAGGTGAAATAATGATGAGATGATGATGAGATGAGATGATGATGTGAGAAGAGATGAGATGAGATACAACGATGATAAGATGAGATAAGGTGATAAAGAATATTCTCTAGACTTATTGTCACATGCCTGTGTTCAGTGGCATTAAGGTGAGTGGCCGTACAATATAAACATTTCACGAGGTGAAAGGGCATTCACCGGAATGAAAATATAAGGAGATAAACGGGGAAGGGTGTAAGGTAGAGGGGCTGCAAGAAGAGGCAGACAGTTGAAGCAGTGAGGTGGGGTTTGTGTGGATCATTGTGAGGAGGCATAGAATTGTTTAAAAAGACAGGGACAAAGATTGACGGGGCAGTTAATGTTTGGACTCCGAGCTGAGAGGGAGTTGAGTGTAGACCAGACCAGGAGAAGGTCGTGGTCTGCTAAAGTGAAGAATTGTGACGGAGATTGGAAGATAACTCCGCACTGTGGGTTCCAGGGATAGTGAGTGGAATTCGAGACCCAGAGTGGGTTACTTTGAGTCGGGCCTAGAGAGAGGCTAGTATACCTGTCGTGTGGGACGAGATTTTAGTAGCCGTAAGAGGCAGTGTTATTCGAAGTGTTCCATTGGGGATGGAGATATATTCTTAGAGAATGATTGTTCCTGGATTTATATGCTACATGTGTCTGTGTTAATTCAGAATTAAAGGAATATTATGTGCGCAAATTAACGCTTGTTCACTGACTGGTGTTTGGGTGTGATGCATCTTGGTTAATCTGTTGTTCAACATCACATTGTTACAAGGACATACCCTAGACACAACCATAGCCACTCTATCTGTCACTTAGTCAACATTCACTTTGTGTCAGAGAAGATTTCTGAGAGCTCGTCCGATCAAGAACATCTATGCGCTCGTCGCTTAGTAAGGAGTTTCTGGAGGCTTCGTCCATCAAGAGCAATATAGACATTGTTGTCATTCAGTTTATTTGTGAACTCGTCGATTAGAGAGAATACTAACATCGGAGACATTAGGCGGATGCCCAATTACAACAACAATGATGAGGGCTCTCCTGTCAAGAATAAACACCATTTTCAGTAGACAGCGCATTTCAAAAGTGTCGGAGAATTAATACAGAGTCCACGAGAACCCAGGTAAAAATATAATTTCTCACTCGGAGTGGGGAGAGTAGACGGGGAAAGTGTGTCCACGATATAAACACTGGGGTTTCTCCTGTGCGGGAACTGGCTAGCAGAGAGTTCACTTCACGAGAAAGGCCACCACAGGTAAAACCATTGCCCACCCTGAGAGGGAGAGGGGACAGCGGGGGTTACTCACAGTACACAGACAAGGTTTTGCCGCTGCTGAGAGAGCTGTCTGGAGGACAGCGGACAATAAGTCGGCGCTGTTTAGGACAGTTGTTCACGAAAAATAGACAGGCGCCAAAGGTGAAGGTCAGGTGAACTTGTGGACAGCGAGTGTGTGTGTACGGCGTTTTCAGAGTTCGGCGCAGATAATAAGACGGAAAGGGGCGCCAGGGGAGTTACGAGGGTAATTCATGGTTAAAAACTCGCCAGGAGGAGGGGAGTTATAGGAGTAAAGTGTAGGGAACACACAAAGGTGACAATCGTTGCTCCACAGAAAAGTAAAAGTTTCTACACGGATTATTGTGATACAGAGAAACAGAGATGACCTTGTGAGTCAAGGCCGAGAACCAGGGAATTTGACGGAAAAATTTCCACTGAGAATAACACGTTGGGTTTCTACTGAAACTAGGATTTACGTTTAACGTCTTTGTGTGTGTGTGTCATCATCGGCAAACAAACCACAACAGTCATTCAGGTGCCGTCTTCGCAACTATGAGCGCATTTCTTCACCAAAAAAGACTTGCAAAGCGGATTTAAAGCGCGTGATCATTTTCTGCCATTCGTTGATTTAACCGGGTCAGCAACAGTGAAACCATACCATCACTTCAAAGTGACAGGGACTACGCAGATAAACAGTCATTGATTTTAAAGGTATTTTCGGCTCCAGAAAACGCAACGAAAACCCAATATTTCTGGCAAAACAAGAGCGTTCACATACATTATACAATCACAGGCCAACTCTACAGGGAGGATTACAAAAACGTTACGGACTGTATAGAGACAAGGCGTTGGGACAATTATCATCATCTTCAACTTTTACGAGTCGAAAATCGTGTCACCACGTCAAGAAAAAGTGACAACGCATCAGAACATTAATTCATTGTGGGAATATAAAGTCGTAATCTTTTCAAAACAGTAACGGACAGACATTTCCAGGCGATTTTCGGACACTATTAAAAACAAACTAAGGACTTTTGTAAGATTCTACCATCACATTGGTGGCGGCAACCCTTGTTTGCTTCTGTTGTTCTCATCGTCCTAAGTATTGTTGTTGTTGTGCGTTACGTAAATATTTGAATGTGGTCCAGTGTTCGTTAGAAGTAGGATATTTTTGCATTGTTTCTCGAAATGCGGGAGACGGCGCAAAGGTGAAATTGTCTAGGTACATATTGTATGTTGTTGAGAGACAGCTGACGAGTCAGTTTGTTTTGTGCTGTGGCATTGGGTCGTCTCGACATTATACACGGTGTCCAAGTGTCTACGTCAGATCTATGTACATTATTCATTTTATATTTGTTCTTTTTACTGTTTTCTCTTTACTATTACATATAATATTTGAGTTCTTTGGATATATGGTATTGGTGTATTTCTTATGTTAATATAGCTTCTATCTAGATGGTATTTGTCAGTTTACATTATGCGCACGGTATGGTCTTTCATGGGCATGTTTATGTCAGTGGTTTTTATTTCTATGTAATCATCCGTCTGCGTTTCACCGGCCTATGCGTCTAGCGTTTTAATAGGTGGCACTTAGTGTGTATCATGCATTTGTGTATGTATATGTATGTTTAAAACTATTTCCAGGAATTGTTCTACAGTTATTTGATATATATATATATATATATATACGAGGGAGTATAGTTAATATTCCCACCTCACTACCTAGTGCTTATAGAGTGACTGGGTGAGTCTAGAGTGATATTGTAGCACTACGGATTTACGTACACAGGGAGTGCGGGTGTACTTAGGGAAGTGACACAAAGACTAACAGCAGAGTCTGTACATTTATAGTTGGCTGATTCACAGCAACGTGTCCACAAGTACAAGATGCCTACTTTAATGGAATATATTGAAGCAGGTGAACGAATAGGCCTGAAGGGTAAAGAGTTACAGGAGTATGCCGAAGCAAAAGAACAACAACAGACGGAAAGAGAGGAGAGGCATAATGAACGCGAGGCAAAACGTCTACAGGAAGTAAAGTTAGCTGAAATGGAAAACAAGCGTCTACAGGAAGAGAAAGAGACACAAGTAAAACTAGCTGAAATGGAAAACAAGCGTTTACAGGAAATTGAGAAAGAGAAGATCAAGTGTCAGATGCAAACTGAAATCGAGTTAAGAAAACTAGAACTATCTTCGAAAGGTCAAAGTGAGGAAAGCAGAAGACCTTTGCAGTCGTCACAGAGACTAAAACTGCCATATTTTACAGACCGGGACCATCTTGAAACTTATTTGTCTAGGTTCGAATCTTCAGTGAAAACTTTAGGCATTCCAGAGGGGGAATATTCTATGAAACTTGGTGAGTTGCTTACGGGTAAGGCTCTAGATACAATGTTTAATTTACCGGTAGAAGAAAGAAACAACTACACTATCTTACGTCAACGTTTGCTGACAAAGTTCCAACTCACTGAGCATGGATATAGGACAAAGTTTAGACAGTTAGTGCCAGAGAAAAATCAAGATTTCACAGACTTTGTTAACACAGTAAAGAACACATTTAACAAATGGATGGAGCTTGCAGAAGTAGGGAAAGATTTTAATAAATTAGTAGATCTAATGTTAAGAGACAAGGTAGTATCTGCATGCAATACTAATTTAGTGGCTTTCTTCGAAGAACGTAAGCCAAAGGACATAGACACAATGTCACAGTTAGGGCAAAATTACATGACTGCACATCCAAACAGTTCTATTGGTAGACTTATTAGTGAGGAAATAGTCTGTGCAGCGTATACGAAACAGGACCAGAATCCAGTTATTAGACCAAGATCAAAAAGTGTAGATTTAACACAAAGATATGAGGAACAAGAACCTAAGGACAATGGTTCCCGTGGCAACTATTTTGGCAGAGCAGGACGGTACCCATACAAAAGGGGGAATTTTCAGAGACGGTCAAATAGTTATGCCGGATGTTGGAATTGTGGGAGCTGGAGACACAAAATGGCAGATTGTGATGCACAACCATCAGATGGACCAACGAACAACAGTAAAAGGGAGATCACTTGTTTCAAATGTGGAAGGAAGGGGCATGTCAGTCATCATTGTAGGATGAGGGAAACGGAGCATTCTAATGCAGCACAAGTGATTGAGACTATCAACAATGAAGATTGTAGTGGGTGCAAACCTCTTTTTGAAAAAGACGGGAAACCAGTCTTAGTGTGTGGTCATACAGTGAAAGCAGGATCAGCAGTCCATGATGGAGGTAGTCTGAAGATGCATCAGGGGTTTGTTAATGATAGGTCAGCGTTAACAATTAGGGATTCCGGATGTACGTCCATCGGGGTGAGAAAGAGTTTAGTGCATCCCTCGGATTATACAGGAAAAAAGATTAGATCCATAACATTTAATGGGACAGTAGAGTTCTACCCACTAGCCATAATAACAGTAAAAACACCATATATCACTGGAAGAGTGACAGCGTGTGTTTTGGACTCACCAGTGGCTGATTTGATCATAGGAAATGTTATAGGAGTTAAAGATTGTACAGAAGAGGAAGTAGTTTATTGGGACCAAAAATATAGTGTAAGCAGTAATGAGGTAGTTACCACAAGGGGACCTAAATTAGAGAGTATAGCTGAGGTAGAAGATGCACTTGAAGTAGACACAGGAACTCAGGACAAGGATAGTACAGCTGAGCAGGTGAGAATTGATCTCAAACATAGTGCTAGGGACTCCCAGAGACAAGATACTACTCTGAACAAATGTTCCCAAGGGTGTAGTAGAGTAGAAAATAGTCAGTCAGGGAAGGGTAGATGGTGTTTCGAGAGGAAGAACAATGTTCTCACTCGCAGCTTTTCAGATAGCGGAACTGCATGTGGGCAAGTAGGATTACCGTTAACACATAGAGACCGATATACTAGAACAGCTCAGGATAGGGCAGGTGCAGGGCACATAGGAGTAAGGTGGAAGCAGCAGAGAGCAGGATGCCATAGATATTGGCCAGGATTTAATAAAGAGGTCAGACTAAACAGAGACTCCAGTGTAACAGTACAATATGCAGATAGCAATGTTAACGCAGGTCAAAAGAGTGTTCGCGACATTACTGACCCAGGGCTAGGGATAGCAAACAGATGTTGTAATTGTAGAGGTACCATGAGTCATGGGTACATGAAAGGTAGACACAGCATCGACAGGAATCAGAGGAGGGTTAATGCAAGAACAGAACCACCTGATATAGGGTCGGTACACAAATAGTATTGTGTGGTCGTAGAGTAGTAAGAGACCTGCGGGTACACAAACATGATGTTTTAGATGATATGTTTATTACTATGCCATGTTTTAGTTCATGTATTATGATACAAGAGAGAAAGTTGTTTGTATTGATGTGTTGGGAATAAGGGAGTGTAACATGAGCATTTGATGTATTATTTAGTGTGGTAGCTGGAGTAATTTGGATTTATACTTACGACTACCCAGGCAATGTGTCTGGGTCACATATTTGATAAGTATTAGTCTCCCAACATTTGAAAACGATGTTTTCTTTTGAGGGTGGGGTAGTGTCACATGCCTGTGTTCAGTGGCATTAAGGTGAGTGGCCGTACAATATAAACAGTTCACGAGGTGAAAGGGCATTCACCGGAATGAAAATATAAGGAGATAAACGGGGAAGGGTGTAAGGTAGAGGGGCTGCAAGAAGAGGCAGACAGTTGAAGCAGTGAGGTGGGGTTTGTGTGGATCATTGTGAGGAGGCATAGAATTGTTTAAAAAGACAGGGACAAAGATTGACGGGGCAGTTAATGTTTGGACTCCGAGCTGAGAGGGAGTTGAGTGTAGACCAGACCAGGAGAAGGTAGTGGTCTGCTAAAGTGAAGAATTGTGACGGAGTTTGGAAGATAACTCCGCACTGTGGGTTCCAGGGATAGTGAGTGGAATTCGAGACCCAGAGTGGGTTACTTTGAGTCGGGCCTAGAGAGAGGCTAGTATACCTGTCGTGTGGGACGAGATTTTAGTAGCCGTAAGAGGCAGTGTTATTCGAAGTGTTCCATTGGGGATGGAGATATATTCTTAGAGAATGATTGTTCCTGGATTTATATGCTACATGTGTCTGTGTTAATTCAGAATTAAAGGAATATTATGTGCGCAAATTAACGCTTGTTCACTGACTGGTGTTTGGGTGTGATGCATCTTGGTTAATCTGTTGTTCAACATCACATTGTTACAAGGACATACCCTAGACACAACCATAGCCACTCTATCTGTCACTTAGTCAACATTCACTTTGTGTCACTTATATTTGACAATCTATGCGAGGAAAAGAATTTCGAAGAGTTGTGTTGAGCCAATCCTGATGTACGGAAGCGAATCATGGATAATTAGTAGGCACGTAAAGGATTATGTGGAAGCTGCGGAAATGTGGTTTTATAGGAGAATGGCGAGAACACGGTGGACGGGTTGAAAGAGCAATGACGATATTTGGAAAGAAGTTAACTCACAACGAGAACTGGTTACTAACATCAGCAGAATACTGTCCACATTCTCAGAGTATGTTATGAGAAGAGGAAAGCAAGAGGCCGTCGTCACAACCGGAAGGATGGGAGGGAAGAGAGGCAGAGGGAGACCACGAGATATGTTCCTGGACAGTTGGAAATCCTAGCTTTGAAGTAGCTGCACCAGAAATAGAATGTTGAGGATAGACGTGATCACCAACGCCACACGGTAGGGACTATCAGAAGAAAGATTTTCATTGAGGTCTTTTCTGACGGCAACGTAATGGATTCCCTACTCCCGCCGGTAAGTTGGACTTAAATGTTGATTTCTCGTTCAGAAAGCAATGGCAAACTACTGAACGTAAAAATTGTTTAGTATATCAAGTTGGTGTTGATTGCGACGCGCTGCAAAGGGCATGCAATTAAAACAATAGATTTTGCCATTGCTTAATGAAGGGCCGCCGTACAGAAAGAAACGTGGCAGTTTTTGATACACATTATGCGGACGTTAGTTAGTTAGTCGCGACTCCAACTTCACGGCCAAGGGTCACCCCATTATACTCCGTTCCTGTGAGAGTTAATATCACACACAATGCTCCTCTCTGCCCCAAGTGAAGCGTGGAACAGGGAGGAGTCTTGACAAACTAACAGCCCTCAACCGTATACCTTTCATAATGCCGCTGTGAACGTCACATACCGGCTGGTCCAACTGATGCTATCACCGCTCTTCCTCTGGTCAAATCTAGACATCGTGGACAATGCCATCACAAGCCGCTTATCTGGACAAAACTTGACTTCCCTTGTGTATATATTTTTTTTTCCTTTTTTTTAAATTGTTTTTTTATTATGCTATCAGTTATCCTCTTCGTTTCTCTTGTCTTCTATGAGTGTTATTAAATGCCTAGGCTAAATGTATTCTATCTAATAATAACCAATTGTAATATAAGGTATTTGTATTGTCAATTTCTAATGCAGTCTGTTTCTAATGTAGTCACATTCTAATGCAGACAATTTCTAATGTAGTCAGATTCGAATGCACCCAGCTTCTAATGTAGCAAGATTCCAATGTAGTCAGTTTCAAAGGTAGTAAAGGCCATCACACTCCGACTTCAAAGGTGCTTATAATTAACGTCTCCAAATCAAGGACGAGAAGTCAACGCTTTAGTCCAATTGGCCGGTGTAGTTTCAAACCGATACCTCTGCATCAGCATACCGGGCGTTTAAGACCGAGCGCTCGTGTGACCAGGGGCGTCACTAGGGGGGTGCGGGGGGTGCGGGCCGCACCGGGTGACACCATCAAGGGGTGACACCAAAATAAAAAAAATTGCAAATTTGACAAAGCAGGCATAGCTCTGTCTAGTCGGGTTTCATAACCGTTCATTGTTAATTTTAGAAATTTTCATGTTAAATAACAAAAATTTAACTTTGTCCGAGTTTGTCGAAGTTCTTTATTTATGTTTTACCTGAAGTATTGAAGTTATATTGTTCAATTTGTTTTCTTTCTTATGTCCTTATTAACTTTTTGATTTATTTTACAAACATTACTATATGCGATTATATATGGTACAGGAACACTCGGAAGAAGACCATGGTGAAAGTCTAGAGGGGTGACACCAAGAGTTTACCGCACTGGGTGACACCAACCCCAGTGACGCAACTGCCGTGTCCATTCACCCAAGCTGACCTTCCAGGCAACTGGTAAAATACACATTGTCCGAGCTGTAGTACGACACATCTTTTCATTGGCACCTTGCCGTCTTGACAGACGATAGTTTGTGCTTTAAAAAGGCATAATAACTTTTAACTATGGCGGTAGCGAATGTGACTGATAAGGCCAATTCGCGCTGTAAATGTCCGTTCACAGTGGGTGCATGTGAACACGTGGTCATTTCCACCATCATGCACCATCTTACGTCTCATACGCTCGGTGTGTGACTTATCTGCAATCATTTTCTCCTTTGTCTTTATTCCATTTCCGGACTTTGCACTCCATGCAACACGTTCAGCGGCGACTTGCTCCCAATGTGCATTATCAATGCCTGTTCAATCATGTCCCGCTTACACACATCTTTGTATCGTAGTAGAGGCCGACCCTGAGATCTCTTACCCATCTGTAATTCACCAAAAAAGATATCCTTTGGTATTCTACCATCATCCATCCTCCTAACGTGTCCTATCCATCTAAGTCTACAAAGACTGAGCATGGAATAAACCGTCACACATCCTGATCTTTCCAATACTTCAGTATTTGTGATTTTGTCTTGCCACTTACTACCAAGAATTCTTCGCAGACACCGCATATGAAAGCTGTTTAAATGTTTCTCTTAAATGTTCTTTAGTATTGGAGATATTTATTCAATTAGTCGGTTTACCTTATTGCATCTATTTTCGATCTCGTCTTCTGATTTGCCATTTCATTATATTATACTTCCTAGGTACTTGAAACTCTTTCCTTGTTTCAAGGGATGTTCGTTTAGGTGAATTATTGTTATTTCTTCTTCTTTACTTACAGTCATTACCTTTGTTTTACTTGTGCTAATTTTCATGTTATGTTCCCTAAATAATTAATTAGTTAGTCACGGTTCAAACTTCAAAGGGTCGCCCCATTATACTCCGTTGCTGTGCCAGTGAATATCACACATAACGACA
Organism: Cepaea hortensis; assembly: GCA_963921405.1. Taxonomy (NCBI): domain Eukaryota; kingdom Metazoa; phylum Mollusca; class Gastropoda; order Stylommatophora; family Helicidae; genus Cepaea; species Cepaea hortensis. The sequence goes on along the minus strand of OY992879.1, from coordinate 21,506,729 downwards.
CATCTATCTTAGTTAATTATAACTGTCATGTCAGTAATTAGTTTAGCGAGTCGTGTATCATTAATTATTGCACATTATCCATACGTTTATAATGCATATATTGTTGTTGTTGTCGTTGCTGTCTAAGATTAGCTTCATAAGTGATGTATGAACGAAATAATGTATGAGAGCAGAGAGATAAGAAGGGTAGAATCTCAATGGGACTCATTCTTAACCCTTTGAAAATGGAGTTCGTTCGTTAGTTCATTATGTTATAGAAACTAACTTTGGCCGTAATAAACGCCAAACTTGTGTCCTGATTTCTTCATTTATGATCTTATCTTTTCTTGATACATTGAGTATTCTTCTCAAGAATCTAATTTCTGGTGTTGTGATGTTTCTTTTCTCTTTTTCTGTCATTGTCCAGGTTTGGCACTGGTAACATAGTTGGTATGAAGATTGTGTTATTCATTGCATTCTTGTAGTTATTGATACATGTTTGTTCTTTAGTATTGGAGCCATTTGTTCAATTAGCTGGTTTACCTTATTGCATCTATTTTCGATCTCGTCTTCTGATTTGCCATTTCATGATATGATACTTCCTAGGTACTTGAAACTCTTTACTTGTTTCAAGGGATGTTCGTTTATTGCTGCTGTTTGTGCTTCTTTAGTTATAGTCATTACCTCTGTTTCACTTGTGCTAATTTTCATGTAATGTTCCCTAAATACGCCTGACCACACTTAGTTAATTAGTTAGTCGAGATTCCAACTTCCAAGGGTCGTCCCATTATGCTCCGTTGCTGTGTCAGTGAATATCACACAAAATGCTCCTCACTGACCCATGCGAAATGTGGAGCATGCAGGAGTCTCGACAAACCTATAGCCCGCACAGGTATACTATGCATATAAAGACCACACTGAACGGCCCTGTACTACAGCTACTTGCTGGAATAGGTTATACAGCTTTAGGAGTCGATATTTTTGTATACTCTGTATGTTTGTGAACAGACTCCATTCATTGTACCATCTCACATTTCGGAATTCACTCTCAACCTCTTAACATTCAGCTCTAACTGCTGTTGCTCCGGAATGTCATGCCACTGTTTCCTAAAAATGTTACAGAATAATTCTTAGACTACATTAGACCAAGAAGAAGAGATGTACTGACATTCTGCAAGATCTGAATATTGAGAAGAACTACGTCATAGGCAGCGATAGGTCTTGGAAACGGAACTAAAAGTGGCTTCAAATCAAGATCTTAAAAGTATGATAGAATTTACAGTAACCATGCTATTGTCTTGTAACCTATCAATATTGTTGTTGAGGATGTCAAGAGTGTTAAGCAGGTGACATCAAGGTAACGTTACGAGGACAGTTTAAAGATGGCCGCTCCAATTTTGACATGCGCCGAAGAGGAGCGGCGTTTTGTTATCCGTTTTGTGATCAGTGTGGGGTGAAACCTATAGAAATTCACCGGCAAATGAAGGTCCAGTATGGTGATGCATGTCTGCCCGTCTAGCAAGTGTATGAGTGGACTAGGAAGTTCAAAACGGCGTGATATCTGTAACAGACTGTTCATAACCAGGTCTGCCACATTGAGTAGTGACCCCAAAGAATATTTGTCTACTGGAATTCAAGCACTTTATCGGCGCTGGAGACCTTGCATTGATACATTTGTTCTTTACTTTTTTTACGCACACACACACATACACATTTCAGGTTTTTATGTGAAGCCCCTTCGTGCTTCGGCCATATGAAATGTCACGGTGCATTGGGAATAACAAGAAATGCAATACAAATTACATAACATTAACAAGATTAACAGGACTAAAAACAAGAAAAGAAAAAAACACCAAAAAATAAATAACAAAAATAACAAGAACTGTAGCATAAACGACAAGAACAAAAACATGCATAGCAGGATTGACGCTAATTACAAGAACAGCTACTGGAGCAACAGCAAGTATTAGAAGAACAAGGATTAACAGGAAAAAACAACAAAAACACAATTAATAACAATAAGAAGAAGAACTGGTAAACCCATCCATCATGTGCCATGCCGATAAGCGTGGGCGGTCATGTTTTGCCATCTCACTCGATCACCAGAGTCGTGGATCAGCTCCGTGTTTCTGCCTCGACCATGCCACGTGGCCAAACCATCCATGCATTTAATTCTTGGCCTTCCCTTTGGTCTCCTCCCTTCGATCTTGCCAGTTGTCACCAAGTTCTCCAATTCATTTCTTCTCATAACATGCCCAAAAATTTTTTACTGTTTACATATAATGTCTCCAATCAGTTTACGATCTTCATTTGTTTCTTGTAGGACTTGTTCATTGGTTTTTCTGTCTGTCCATGGTATTCTTTGCATTTCCTCAGAAACCACATTTCCACAGCCATCAGATGTTTTTCAGCTTATCTGCTCATTGTCCACGCTTCGCATCCATATAAAAGTACAGGTTCTATGTAGCACTTCAACATTCTTTTTCTCGTTTTAATTTATATCTTTTTATTGGTCAGTATGTTTTTCATTTTGCAAAAGGCTACATTCGCCATGGCAATTCTTGTTCTAATCTCTTGAAGGCATCCTCCATCAAATGTTATGACTGTTCCGAGATAACTGTACCGATTCACTTGTTCAAGAATATGCCCACTTACTTGTATATTACATTGTGTTATTTCTTTCTTCCTAGTGACGACCATAATCTGTGTCTTCTTACAATATATATATATATATATATATATATATATATATATATATAAAATACAAACACAAACAAAAACTAGAATAACAGAAAGAAAAAAAAAAAACTTACATAGCTGCAGTAACAACCACGCGAATAATAATAATAATAATAATAATAACAACAGTAAGAACAAGAACAGGAATTAGCTACAACAAGAAGAAGAATAACAAGGGCAACAAGACACCAGCACCCGGGCAGGATTTCATTAGCTATTCTAGCGGTCGACAGTACATGTGACCAAGTGGTACATTAGGCAGGCATGGCTGAGCGCCGGAGGTACATTGGGGAGCTATGCCTGAGAGACAAGAGTACATTGGAGAGTCATGGCTGAGAGACAGGGGCATATTGGGGAGTCATGGCTGAGAGTCGGAGTCACATTGTGGAGTCATGGATGAGAGACAGAGCCATATTGAGGAGTCGTGGATGAAAATCAGAGACACATTGTGGAACCATGGATGTTAGTCAGGGGTACATTGGGGAGCTATTCCTGAGAGACAGGGCACCATTGGGAGCTATGGCGTAGTCACATAGTGGAACCGTGGATGAGAATCAGGGGAGCCATGGATGTGAGTCAGGGCCAGATTTGAGGGCCATGGTTATAAAGCAGGGTCACTTCAGGGAGCCATGGATGTTAGGGCCACATTTGAGGGGCCATGATTATAAATCAGGGATTAGTAAGGGGCCATGGATGCGAGTCAGGACCACATTGAGTAAGATATTTTCACTCGAGGCTGCAGACTAATCTATTGCATCCCTGCGGCTTTCTTTTCTATTTTTTTTTTTCTTTTCCTTTTTAAAAATAAATAGTAGTCCGATTCTAGTAAAGTAGGACCGCCCACACTTATCGGCATGGCACATGATGCTGATGCATTATAGAAATAAGTTTTGAAGTCTGTGTGCCTGTACAATCCAGTTTATTTCTGCTGTCTACTGTTTCTATCAATATATGCTTTTTTTTTTTTTAAATCTCTGATTCTCAACTCGATTCCAATGTTTGTGTTTGCATTCTTATTGAAATTGCATGCGGCAATTGTTTGTGGGAACTGTATGTGGGAATTCCAGCTTCTATATAGTTCTCAATCTGTTTTTTGTTGTTGCAAAGAATACCACGGACAGACAGAAAAACCAATGAGCAAGTCCTACAAGAAACAAATGAAAACCGTAAAATGATTAAAGAAATAAGACGTAGACAGTCACAATTATTTGAACACGTTATGAGAAGAAACAAACTGGAGAACTTGGTGACAACTGGCAAGATTGAGGGGAAAAGAACAAGGGGAGGGCAGAGAGGTAAAGGCCCCATGTCATGGTCGAGAAAAGAACTCCGAGCTGATCCACGACTCCGGTGATCTCGTGAGATGGTGAAACATGACTGCCCACACTTACCTGCATGGCACACAATGATGTTGAGTTGCCTTCACACATCGCATTTTATTTACATATTAATGTAGATGTATCCATCTTTAGTACCCTTCGGTGCGACGTAGCCAACTTGTCATGGCTCATAAATTAAGTTGCATGTCCTCTACAAGACGTCTTAACCAACCCCAGGATTTATTGGATGTTTATGATTAACTAGTCAATGTGTAGTTTACTATTGCTTTCTGAACGGTTAGGCATCGTACCATTAAAATCATTGCGAAGCGGTTGACTCCGAAACTGCACTCGTCTCATTTTGAACCCAAGACTCAGTATGACGCTGAATTGTGAAACTGCACGTCTCATTATACCCTAATCCACAACGCCGTTTATCTGTGACAGTAATTAGAATCTTATGACACATGGCGAGACTGAGGGGAAAAGAACAAGGGGAAGACAGGCTTGGCCATGTTGTATGGTCGAGACAAGAACACAGATCTGATCCATGACTCTGATGATGGTGTCAGAAAGCGAAAAATGACCGCCCACGCTTCGTGGCGTGGCATATGATGGTGATGAATGAGCTGATGACGTGGTATAGCGTTCGCTCCATAAACCGGCATTTTTAAAAAGTTTTTTTGTTTCGTTTGCGTATCCTTTACAGGACGTTGCAGTCAACATCAGCATTTTTCAGCTGATGTGGATGTACTAGGCAAGATTACGCTCAGCAGTTTGCCATTGATTTCTGAGCAACTGGCTCACATACCCCATAAGTTACCAACGCGGCGAGAACCGCTAACGATTCTCGCGCAGGTTACGTTACTCACGAGAATATACGAGACTACGGAGAAAGACGTTAAACACTAGGCCAGGGAGACCGGCTTTTTTAAGTTGTTTTTTTTTAAATAATTTTTTTCAGTTGCATATCCCTTAAATGACCATTAAGTTGGACTTTAATGTTGACCTCTCGTTTAGAAAACAATAGCAAACAACTGAACGTAAAATTGCCAAGAAACATCAAACTGGTGTAGAATGCAGGGTTCTATACAGCACATGCAACAATGACGATGATATAAAGGCTTACACAAAACAAAAGTAATAATTAACAAACAGGTCAGTGAAATACCTAAACTGTCTAATTTATATACAATTGCATTAAATTACAGAACTTCGCACACCCAAAGTGTTTATATCACTCGCAACACTCCGTCAATGAACGGACGACCAATGGAAGTGATTCTGCTGTGTTGAGCCAAAGTGAGGCAGACCAGCCAGCCAAACTGTTTCAACAGTTGTGAAACCAAACTGTTTCAACTTGGTTGAACCAAAGCGATGTTGTTGTTTTTTTTAAAATCACTGTTGAGCTCAATTGTTGTAACAGTAATTAACCAAACTGCATAATCACGATAAAGCAAAGCCTTTTGTTGTTGTTGATGTTGGTTTTATCATTGTCAATCTCAGTTGTCTTAGCAATAGTGAAACAAACTACACAATCAGATAAACCCAAGCCTTTGTTGTTGTTATTGTTGTTATTTTCTCATTGTCAAGCTCAATATTCTTAACAATAGTTATTCAAACTGCATATTCAGATGAACCAAAACCTTTGTCGTGGTTGTAGTATCTTTCATTGTCCAGCTCAATATTCTTAGTTAGTTAGTTAGCCGACAGATCATCCTCATTGCACATCGAACCACTCAGTCCATAAGTACTCCGATCCCCTCCTCAGCAAATCCCGCAGCGTGTAGCGGCTAACGACACCAGTTCTGTGTTGGTTTATCAGTCTTCTTTGGCTTCCTGCGTAGTGTTCTTGTTTGGCCACCCCTCTTTTATTTCATGTTCTCGCAGTCTGGCCATGATTGTAGATTCACAGTCATCACTTGGTTCTCGCAAAAGTCTCACTTCTCGTAGAGCATTCAGAATGTCAGCCTGGTCCATGGCGCGTCCGCCCTCCACAGTAGCGTTACCGGCGAGTTTGTCAGCCTGCTCATTCCCTTGTACTCCCGCATACCCTGGCACGAAGATGAAACTAATCTTTGCCAGTCGAGACCGCTCCAGAGACAGCAACCATTCCCTTTCCTTATCCCCCCCCCCCCCATCTCTATCCTCTTGAGCATGTTCATTGAGTCGCTAAGGAAACATGCCCTAGTGAATGTCTGTGTCTCGAGCCATGTTATTGCCTTACTTACTGCCATGACTTCCATAGTCAGGCTACTTGTGGTCTCAGCAGAAACACCAGAGTTCTCCTTCACAATTCTCCCTCCGGCCTGAGCCGTAAAGGCCCATGAGCTTCCCACATGTCGGACGACATGTGTAAATGACAGCATCAACGTCTAGCGAATTCTAGAAAATCAACGCTTGTACTTCCGCCTCCACAGCTGCCGGGTTTTCTTGTCTAGTTCTGTCTAGTTGGATGCAAACTAATAATCAATCAATAAATCATGTGCCATGCCGGAAAGCGTGGGCGGTCATGATTCGCCATTTCACTCGATCACCAGAGTCGTGGATCAGCTCAGTGTTCCTGTCTCGTTCATGCCATGTGGCCAAGCCATCCAGGTATTTTCCTCTCGGTCTTCCTCTTGGTCTGTTCCCTTCGATCTTGCCAGCTGCCACTAAGTTCTCCAGTCCATTTCTTCTCATAACATGTCCAAAAAATTTTGACTGTCTACGTCTAATTTCTTTAATCAATCTACGATTTTCATTTGTGTCTTGCAAACTAATAAGGATGTGCAGAAATCTGTTGGCACTTGTACCCACTCCTCGCCAGATTCTAAGTCCTCAAGTGAACACACCTGTTGAAGAATGTCTTCGGCTTGACCCATCCACGACCGTCCTCTTTTTAACCTGCTGTCCTTCACCTTCTTAATTTCACTATGCAGTGGATGTTGTGTGTTTGCGTTAACTCTGAGGTAGGCGCGAGCTCTGCAGACTTGCATTCTGTCTTCAATGGTTGGAAAATCAAGAAGGTAGCGCATCGCCCTACATGCTGTATCTCTTGTACATCAAAGAATAATGCGCATAGCTTCATTCTGTATCCTTTCCATCCTTTCTATCTGCTTAAGGCTGAGAGTCAGGATTGCCATCGCATACTCCAAAACAGACATGACCAGCCCTTCGCATAGAAGACATGTATGGCGCTGCTCACAGTTTGCTGCCGCCATCACCCGCATCGCAGCCAACCCCCGTTTGGCCTTTTTTATCACCTGGTCTATGTGCTCATTATAAGCAAGGCTTCGATTAAACCGTATCCCCAGGTAATTCATTGCCTGCGTTCTTTCCACCGTCTCTGAACAGCTTTACAGTTGGTGTTGGAGTGTTGACAATATGATTATTCAACGAGAACCAAGTCACAGCCCAATATTCTTAACAGTAGTGAACCAAACTGCATACACACGAAGAACCAAAGTGTGTCCAGCTCTTGAGAAACATGGAAGCTGGGTCAGCAGGGCTGAATGGACCAGACTCTTCGTTCTTAAACATCCGGAATGTTGACGCTGAAGGGGTTTCAACTCTTACACCGGTCAGTTGCACTTACATGTTGACTTCTCGTCCTTGACTCGGGGACGTAAATTACAAGTACCTCGGAAGTCGGAGTGGGTTTGCTTGATGGCAAGGGACACTGGTAATAGAGAAAGCTAATCCTCACGCAAAATTCAGTCTAATGCTACTAGAAGCAGCGTGTATGAACTGCGCTGGAGTTGAAAGCAAACGAACGCTAAGAAGAAAACAATGGAAGCGTTATTCAATGGGGCATCTGTTGTTAGAACTGTGTAAACAATGGAAGCGTTATTCAATGGGGCATCTGTTGTTAGAACTGTGTAAACAATGGAAGCGTTATTCAATGGGGCATCTGTTGTTAGAACTGTGTAAACAATGGAAGCGTTATTCAATGGGGCATCGGTTGTTAGAACTGTGTAAACAATGGAAGCGTTATTCAATGGGGCATCTGTTGTTAGAACTGTGTAAACAATGGAAGCGTTATTCAATGGGGCACCTGTTGTTAGAACTGTGTAAACAAACGTGTAGTGACGGCTCGGCGTAAAGAGACCTTGAACCAAACTTCCGTGATTTAGTTGAAGTGAGTCACGAACCGACATGATAGCGCTTGGGACATTGTCATCCGTTCTTCGTCCTCATCTTCAACAGCCAGCTAGAAGTCCAAAACTAACTGAACCAGTTCAATAACAACAACAACAACAATAAGTTGGTTGCATATTCTTTACAGGACGTTGCTGTCCACCCCAGAATTTTTGGGCTTTTGTGATTTCCTGGCACGTTTACGTTCATTAGATTACCATTGCTTTCTTAACGACCGCCACTCATACCATTGTAATTAAAACCAACGCAAGGAGTTACAGTCTGATCTATGTGTCCGTCTGGCCGTTCCTCGAAGTACTTCGGTTTTTAATGGTAGATTGAACTACTGTATGCATTTGGCAATGTTTCAATCCACTAAGTGTTGTATTCACAGTCTCTTTCGTATTTCACGTGTCTGAAGCAACGTGTGAATCAGTAGTAAAGACTTGTGAATCAAATTGGTTTTAACCATACGATACCAAACTGTTTTTAACCATAGGATACCAAATTATTTTCAACCATACAATACCAAACTGTTTAGAACATGGAGAACCAACATGTCTTCACTATTGAACAATCCATTGAAGATCGTCATCATGTGCCAAAATTAAAAGCGTGGGTGATCATCCTTGGCCATCTCAGACTATTACCAGCGATGTGAACCAGCTCTAAATACAGTGATAGATAATGGTGAATCAGTAGTACGGACTTCTGATTTATACGTTCTCAACCATAGTGAAACAAACCGGTTAGACCTAAAAGGGACAAAGTGTGTAAGCACTCGTGAACCAAATTGTTTAGACTATGGTGTCCCCAATTCTTTTACTGACTGGTAGTCATACAGAATGATTTTACTACAAGAGATCAAAGTGTTGTTAATGCTGGCAATGATAGTTCGAGACCGCACTCAATGAACCAAATTGTTATAAATGCTGGAAAAGACACTTCAAGCCTATACTTCATGACCACAAGTGCTTTACATTCTAGCCATGATATTTAACACAAGCACTAGATGAATCAAATTGTTGTAATGTTAGCAAAGATACTTTTCGTATGCACTCGATGATTTAAAATGGCGTATTTTACAGGGCAAAGGTACAATCCAGTATCCGATGAATTAAAGTGTTGTATTTGCTAGGCAAATAGATAAGTCCGCATTCGATTAACCAAAATGTTGTAATTACTGGCAAAAGATAGTTCAAGCACGTATTCAATGAGCCAATTTGTTGGGTAAGAAGCAAAGATACGTCAGTCAGCACTCGATGAACAAAATTGTTGTAAATGCTGGAGAGATACATCACGCTGTCAACTGAGGAACCAAATTGGTGCATACGTTGGCACAGATATTTCAAGCCTGCAATTTATGAACCAAATTGTTTATATAACCAGGCAAAAAACACTGCAAGCTTGCACTTCATCAACCAGAGTGATGATCGACTCAGCAGTAAACAAGACTGTTTAGACATTGGTGAACCAAACTGTGTTCACAATGACATGATTGACAGTGTTTCCCTCGCTTGTGAACAAATTGTTTCAGTTGCTGTGTTTCCTTGCATTGGTCAATATACTGAAATTGTTCAGTAAAAGAGGACGATAATAATTTTATGTACTGGAAAATTTCTTGAAATTTATCAGTACAGGATGAACCAAAGAGTTTAAGAAATGGTCAGTACGCTGAAAGTCTTCAGAAACGGAGGAATCCAGGCATTTCGCGCACTGGTAAACATTTTTGAAGTCTTGAGTACTCACTGAATCAAACTATGATAATTACAAGCACTGGTGAACAATCTTGGTACTTTCACATGTCTCACATATCACCTCACAACACCACATGAATCTACACTTGCAGTTTTCTCGAACCTTCACCTGGGTCTTCGAATAACCCCTGTGGCAGCACAGCAAATCACAACCTCCGACCCCCATAGAAACTGGGTCACATTCGCGACCTTTGGTGCCGAGGGACCCCACTTTCTTACTCCTTTTGCAGAAATCTGGAGACGGGTCGGAATACACCAGGTCAGGTTGCGATGGTGGTTTGATAGTCAGTCCGTCAGGGATGATGTTTTTACCGTCGTTTGAGATGATGACTTTGATGGCACCGTCGAATCGTTCCTTCAGTCGATTGCCAACGTCTCTGAACAGAGGCATCTTCTTCCAACATGTTTTCAGGGCACAAGAGCCGGAGAGACCATGGCATTTGCATTCTTTTCTCATGTGGTTCTTGACAGCCTGTGGATGGACATGGCAAAGGATAGAATGAATTGCATAGCAAGTATTGTTATAGCAAAGATGTTCTACGAGATCTTAACATGACAGAAAACTGGCTTATACGCGGTTCCCTGTTAAGGAAACTTAAGTAAACATACAGTGGGAATGGCAAAGGATAGAATGCATTATCTAGCAAGGATTTATACAGAAAAGATCTGAGTACTACAGAAAACAGTTTGTATAACGAAGACGCAAACAACAGATTGCACGATTTATCGCCTGGCATATATTTGGTCAGGTGCATACTGCAGAAATCACACAATATAAACCTCCCCCGATGTGTCTCCACCTTGCCGTGGTGGGGGAGCTTGCGTGTCCCATCGACCCCATGTGCTTGCCGATGGGTGAAAACTACATATCGGACGGCTCGTGGGATAGGGACCAGACTAAGAGAGACACAACCTTCTGCTCTGCAGGTAAGACTGAGGATAGCAGTCAAAATCAGGCAAACGATCCCTAAATCTCAGTCCGGGCATAAGGCTCCCATCCGAGGTGTATGGCTGAACGTCTCTAAGCCATAAACTCTCGGAAGTGAGAGCCTGGCCGACACAAACCTACATCAAAATGGTGATGATGTGCTGAGAACGCTACATGCTCGGCGCAGATTCGTTCGATGGCTCTTAGCTGGGGGATATGAGGTATCCCCGGATGAAAGGGCCTGACCGTTACTCGCCCACAGACGCACGGAGGTAAGGTGGTGAGCCGGCAGCACATGTAGCCTACCTCGTGAGTGAGTACAAAATGTGGAAAAACACCTCGGTCGCACGTCTCGCAGACGTCCGATAGTCTGTAACCACACTCATGGAGTGAGTGTAGTCAAAGGTGGAAAATTGTCTCGTTGACACGAAATGGAACGCTTGTCTTGCGAATCCATTACGTGGCAGCCCGAAGCGAAAGCTTGCTGTGTGGAAGCCGAAACAAGAGTCTCGAAACCCGAGGAAGGCTAACCTCATTAAAAAATGCCCGCCGGAAGCCGGAAGTGTCGTCCTACGGGTGGCAAACTAAAAATTGACACTACGCATTTACGTCCGAGTGAAATGTCTCGTCCGAATGTCTCTCGTGCAAGGAACAGCTCTGACTACCTAGTTTCCGAATGCCGCTCTTGTTCGGAACAGCTCTGACTAGGTAGTTTTCCGAATGTCTGTCGTGCCTGGAACAGCTCTGACGGGCGCAACGACAAGCACATGTCCGAAAACTCGCTGAGTGGATACCGTCTGCAAACCTGTCTGGTTTGTGCGGGAATGGCCCGGGGCAAACGAAATGACCAATATATTGAAGTGAGGATTTAAAGCAGCCATGAGCAGGACGTGACGATTCCCTCGGCTAGCCCAGAACCAGGGCGTTATGTGTCGGCCCTACAACTATGGAAGCAACCTTGGATGGCGGAAAATGCTATGGACTGTCCCTGCCTTCCTTTGAGGGATGACCGTTGTCTTCGACCGTTCTAACTTGGCCAGCATGGTTGTAGATGGCACCACAAAAGTGAGAGTCTCCCAGGAATGCTACCTGGTCAAAAAAGCACGCTAAAGTCGATGTGTTGGCCTACGGGTTTCGGCCCAAGGGCGCATAACAGACACACCGCAATCACATCTGAAAAAACACTCCGGATGAACGAAAAGAAGAAGAAGAAGACACAACATAAACTAAAGTAACTAGATAAATCCTTCAAGTTGAAATATACACATATTCACACAGTAATTTCAATTATCTACGACGGTAATTTTAAACCGATTATCATGTCTTTATGTTTGCACAAGACTGGCTTCTGTCGATTAATCGCGATTGCTTCAGCGACCTTTAACAAGCAACCATTTTGTGTGTTAAACACCACGCGAAACGTATTGTTACTATCAAAAATAGTGCCGTCCAATCGATGACGTTAGAGGTGTTTGCTGTATCGGCTTGGCCAGGGTCTCAGCTTCTTTGTTTATTATTCTGTCAATCCATTTGGGTATGTGTTCGACCACTCTGTTGTTTAACTGCCTCTCTGTTCTGCCGATGTAGGAAGACTGGAATCTGCATGTAAACTGATAAATACAATTGTATGTAAGGTACAGATGGACGGGGTTGTTTGTTGTTTGTTTGTTTGTTTGTTTGTTTTTTTTTTTTTTGAACTGCTTGGGTGGGAATAAATGTTGTTCTGTACCTATTAACTGGAGTTGCAGCATAGAATGTTTGACACTGTTCAGTGTTACGGAAACTTAAGTAAACAGAAAAGAGGAATGGCAAAGGATAAAGTGAATTTCAAAGCAAGGATTTGTTAAAGCAAAGACAGTCTATAAGTTCTGAACATGACATAAAACTGGTTTGTACACAATTCTATGTCATCGAAACGTAAGTAAACATAAAAGCCAATGCCAAACAATGTAGCTTACTGCAACTAAGGAACGCACAATCATAACAACAGAGATACGATGCCATACAAGAGCTGCCAGGGAAACCAGGAGAGATAGAATCGGGCACGATGAAATGTGGAATAAGAAAATTAAAGAAGAACATATTAAACACTTAGGCCACCTGACAAGAATACCATAATGCCATCTATCACAAAGAGGGGCATTGAAGAAATATGATCGATACAGAGCAAAGAAAAGACCGCGTAAAAGATATAGTGAAGATACCATGAACAACCTTAGAGAATATTGACATTTGAAACAGCACAAAAAAGATCTTTGCATCTACCAAACACTAAATGTCACTCAGATAAAAAGAGGAAGAGAAGAAGAAGAGGAAGTCCAGAGGGTCACTCCGATAATGTCTTCGTATCATCATGATCGGGAGTCTCCGTGGCCGAGTAGTTATGCCGACTGATTTCTCGCTCTGTAGGTCGTGGGTTCGATTCTGGACTATCTCATTCTTTTAACGAGTGCATTTTTGTCTTCAGACAGACTCCTGAGGGTCGTCGCTGGAGCTACGTAGTTTGTGTTTTGTGCGACACTTTCGGCTGGCCGCCATGTAGAATGAGACCTAGCCATATGGGATAAAACCCGGTGCAATAAAGTCGAGCCATTTGCAGTTTAACTCCTTTTTATCATCGCTATAGACAAGCAACAGATTCAACCCCAACATGCTCATAATCTCTGTACACGTTGAGCACCGGATTTGGGTAATGTGTGTCTTCCTTATCGATGGGCAATCTCTTGTGACTCTTGTATCAACTCTTATCTTGCAAAGCTTGGGTCCATGAAAGGCTTCTTCACAGTGGAGTCAATTGTCGATCCTACCCTGACAATCCGGTGTTTGTGCAGTGTGTCCCAATGGTCAGTAGGACCAGTAATCCTGAATCCTCAGGTTGTCTATTCTGAGCAATGATGTCGTAAAAACTGGAAGAGTTTTTGAGCAACATTAAATTGGTGTACATTCATCATCAAGTGCCATGCCAGCTGGCGTTGGCGTTCATGAGTCTCCACAGATCTCGGTCCATGGTTTTCTGGATCAACTCTGCTCATGACATTCCTCCACGCCACAGTCTCAATCCATCCATCAACATTTATTTTGGTCTGCCTCTGCCTCTCATCATCTCGATCTGTCCAGTTGTCACGATGTTCTCCAATGCCCCTCTTCTCAAAGACCAAAGAAAGCTATTTGTCTCTTTCTTATTGTTGTGTGTAATTTTATAGTTTGATTAGCCAGTTTCAGGCAATCATTGTTAGTTACTTTGGCAGCCCAATGAGGCGTACATTATAACTGTTAATTTAGTCCTTTAACCCATATACCGGTCAGTTGGGAGAAAATGTTGATTTCTGGTTTCAGGAAGCAATGGCAAATTACTGAAAGTAAACTTGCCTAGACAATCAACATAGGGATACCTGCATTGTCCTGCAAAGGACATGCAACATTTGTTTTATTTTTTAATTTTTAATGAAATGAAATGAGGATTGGCTTTGTTATCTGATAGGAGCCGTTAATGCTTTGGTGTTCGCCTGATGGCGAGGGACACTAGTAATATGCAAGAATCAGTAAATAATAGACTACACTCGAGTTCAAAGCGAGCGGTGGAATAAAAATAAACGTAACAAACAACAAATACCCACCACTCTGCCGGCTTCATTGTTATGAAGCTGTATCTTCGTAGTGAAGTCCCCTAGTCGTTTCCGTTTCCGGGCATCCATAAACTCCTTCGACTTCCGGTAGCCATATTCCACGTTGTCTCCACAGCCGCCCCACTCCCACTCGCCGTCGGTGCTCACGTCCCGGGCGTTGTGGTCGCACGTGCACTGTAACAGCGTCCCCATGTTGCAAGCCTGGGTCACGGCGTAGGTGACCCCTGCGGCTGTGATGGCGTATACGAAGGCCGACTCTCTGATATCTGAAACCAGATCAGAGAAAGAGGGAGTCAGAGTTGGTGTTTGATACTTGGGTTTGTTGGTATCATGTAGGTAACCATTCATGGGACAAATATGCAAGGGCAGTGAGTGTAAGGCACTCGTACGCCCACAAGTCATTCACTTCTTTGTCATAATGGTCTTCCTGTTTTTTTTTTTTGTTTTTTTTTATGTAGCTCATTTTTCTTTTCTTTTTTTTTTTTTTTTTTTGGGGGGGGGGGGGTGGGGGGTGGGGGGTGGGGGTGGGGTCTTGTTCTTCTATGTCCTCCCTTCTTCTTCTTCTTCATCTTCTCCTTCTTCTTCCTCTTCTTCTTCTTCCTCATCTTCTTCTTCTTCTTCTTCTTCTTCTTCTTCTTCTTCTTCTTCTTCTTCTTCCTCCTCCTATTGCTCAACATCATCATCCTCATTGGAGGGCAGCATGATCGAAAGAGCGTTCGCTGTGAAGTTTCCGTTGTGCTGTTGCCGAGGTAGCGGTTTCTTGTGTCTTCATCGAGGAACGTTTTAATTTTGGCGAGTTTGTCGACTTTTGTACTGTTTGTTTAACGAGAGCTTGAAAATGGGAATTACAGATTAGGTTTCTATCAATGAT
This sequence comes from Cepaea hortensis, assembly GCA_963921405.1. Lineage (NCBI taxonomy): Eukaryota > Metazoa > Mollusca > Gastropoda > Stylommatophora > Helicidae > Cepaea > Cepaea hortensis. Next base: position 21,491,391 of record OY992879.1, on the reverse strand, counting down.
GAGTCCTAATGCTTTGTGCTCAATTAAACTTTCTACTGGTATGTTATCCATGTGAAGATGAGTATCCTTTACAGGATGTAGCAGCCAACCCCAGCCTTTTTCGGCTGTTCGTGATTTATTGGCAAGTTTATGTTCAGTAGTTTGCCATTGCTTTCTGAACGACCGTCACCCATACTATTTCATAAAAATCAATTGTAAGGCGGTCTGCTGCCAAATCTCCCACAGCTGTGTTTCGATGGTGGGTAGACGAGATTACGAACTGCGCCCATAACCTCTTCGCCACGGCATCGTTAATATATATGGCAAATAACAGAGGGCCAAGAATAGAGCCTTGATGTAGTCCAATAGTGAAGGTAGTGGTTTGAGACAGACATGTATTGTATGATACTACATGCTTTCTATTTGACAACCTATTTTAGAGTCATTGCATTAGTGTCAACTTTCATTGTTTCTGGTATTGTAATTAAAATAACTTGGTCCATCATATCAAAAACTTTTCTGAAATCGATAAACACAGCTCCACATAGACTGTTGTTGTTTATGTTCATATGTCAATTTTCTATAATGATTGTTAGGGCCGTTTGACAAAACATTCTGATTGATTGTCGACTATAAGCTTATTGCAAATGTTGCTTTATAAATGTGCCTTTCTAGTGGATTAGATAGTGATGATAGTAAGGAATTGGGTCTATAATTGTTCAGGAGGCCATCGTCAAATGAGCCAGCTTTGAGAAGAGGATACACTTTAGCAATTTTGAGAGCTGGTGGAAGTGACCTTTGCCGAGACACTGGTTATATACATATGTTAGTGACACAACGATCACTGGCGCAGCACAACGGAGAATCCGATTGCTGATGCCATCTAACCCTGATGAGACTTTTAGGTAACTGAGGTAGGTAAATACTTCAGTGGTTGCTTTTAGCTGTATATAGGAAGGAAGTCATTCTCGCAAAATTATGACAATAATGATACGTTGCAAAGAGAATTTGGTATTGAAGCCTTCAACTAGTGTACGTCATTTTGAAAAAAAAAATACTGAATTGGTCACATCTAATATATTTGAAGGTAATGATTTTGAGAAGCTATATTTGTTAGTCAAGATGTTAACTGACTTCCATATATCCGTATTTTTTTTTTGTTTTATCCATATGATGGCGACGCTCACTAATCATTAATGAATGCTGGAGGAGCAATATTATTTTAAACTAATTTTTATTTTGGGCTCGCTCGCTTAGAACACAACCGTATTTAATACATTCTAATTTTAGTAGCCCTGGACATAATTATGCGCGTAGATTAGCTTAAAGATTAACTGATTATAGAATTGCATGTTATTTCATTGCAACATCCTTGTAATTTTATTACATAATTACTTGTTATTTCCCTATAGAAGCAGTTGACATGAATATCACTTCTTGCTTGTTGCATTCACCAGTGCTGCTTTTCGTTGAAGGATGACTGGGGGAATCACCCACAAGAAACAATTAACCAAAACGCCAATTGGTTGTGAACCATGTGCTGGCAGCTTTGTTGCTTGTAACGCTCCAGCAATCACCGAACCACAAAAGCCATCTACCCCCTTGGAGAAGTTTTACGGCTGGTCTCAATTGTCCGCCCGAGCCAATAAAAGTCCGACCCCACGGAAGCTCATAAACACCATGGAGTGACAAAAGACCATCCCCCAGACACAGAAGCCAATTGTGGGATACAGTTATAGTCTGTCTTGTATTCCAGGGAGGCGATAGTATAGACCTTAGTTACGATTTTACGACATTCACGGGCAGTTAAACTGGCTGCTCGTTTCAGTGACAACTTGTTCCAAGGCAATTGTGGGCCACAAGTGAGGTCTGGTTGACAAAAGAGAACCATTTTGCAATAGCCTGTGACAAAATGGAGGGTCGCGGTCGTGAATTGTTTCTTGGGTGTTGTTGGAACGTGGACAGTCTAGACCACACAGAGGGATGGTTAATCAATAGTTCGAGAAATGTATTAAAGAAAATATTCTGATATAATAATAATAATAATAATAATAATAATAATAATAATAATAATAATAATAATAATAATCTCATCTCATCATGTTCCTCTTGTACCTTGCGGTGTCGAGGTGAAGTATAAACTTCGTGAGAGTGCCCGATTATGGACTTCATATATCGATATTCCCATGGACTCTTCTATTCCCTTTGTCCAACATTTACGTGGTCGGCCTCTTCCTCTGTTTCCGTCTGGTCTGTACATCATTGCTTGTTGTGGTATGCTGTTGACTGGTAACCTACTTGCATGGCCAAACCATTTGACTTGCTGCTTTCTGATAAAATCTAGTGCTGCTTTAACCCCCACTTTAGTCCTGATTTCTTCATTTCTAATCTTATCTCTTCTTGATACGTTGAGTATTCTTCTCAGGAATCTCATTTCTGTTGTGATATTTCTTTTCTCTTTTTCTCTCATTGTCCAGGTTTGGCATTGGTAACATAGAGTTGGTAAGAAGATTGTGTTGTAAATTGTTTTTTTTTTATAGTAGTTATTGATACATGTTAGTTCTTTAGTATTGGAACCATTTGTCCAATGAGTTTGTTTGCCTTATTGTATCTATTTTCGATCTCGTCTTCTGATTTGCCATTTGATGATATTATACTGCCTAGGTACTTGAAACTCTTTGCTTGTTTCAAGGGATGTTCGTTTAGGTGAATCGTTGTTGCTTTTTCTTCTTTAGTTATAGTCATTACTTATGTTTTACTTGTGCTAATTTTCATGTGGTCTTGCAATTCAGCTTCTGATTTTGCTATTAGTGTTTGGTTGTCCGCAAACAGGAGTTCTTTAATGATTAGATTTGCAGATGGTTCTTCTTCTGCGTTCTCGTCATGCAGTGTTCTTGTGGTCCCTGTTTGGCTGATTTCTTTACATATATTGTTATATATGTTATGAACAAGAGAGGGGACAGGACACAACCTTGTCGTACTCCGGATGATATGGTGAAGGGTTATGAGTGTCCTCCAGTTGCTCTCACTATGCATTTACTGTTGTTGTATTAGTTTCTACATAGGTTTGTTAAAAGTGTACTCACTCCATATTGTTTAAGAATTTCCCACAGCTTGTTTCTATCTACTCTATCGAATGTCTTTTCTTGGTTAAGTAGAGTTTTTCATTGAATTCGACTGATTTTTCTATAAGTTGTCTAAGAGCAAAAATAGCATCTATGCATCCTTTGTTTTTCCTCAATCCAAGTTGCGTTTCGCTTAGCTATGGTTCCATATGATCTTTTCTCAAGAATTTTGCAAAATATTTTCCCAGTATGACTCAACAGTGAAATGCCTCTGTATTGTTTGCAGTCTCTTTTACTGCCTTTTCCCCCCTCCCAAATTAGGATAATTATGGCGTTTCCTTAGTCTCATTGTGTCTGTTGTTCTACCCAAACATGGTTTAATAGTCTATGCAGCCATGCTGTTCCTACTTCTCTTGCTGCTTTATAATTAGTTCATTTGGCATTTCATCTTGTCCTGGTAATTTGTTCAATGGGGCTAATCTGACGGCTTCTATAATTTCTTATTTCAGTATGTCTGGTTCTAGTTCTTCGGTGACATCTATGTCGGTTTCTTGAATTCCTGTGACATCTGATGGGATGTTGAGAAGTTGTTCGAAATACCGTTTCCATCTTATTAGGATGTGTTTTCGTTCACTTATTGGTTCTCCATTTTCACTGTTAATTATTTCACTTGTGTCAAAGTGTTCTCCTCTGGTTCTCATTGCACTTATTTTTTTGGGTAGAAGTTTCTAGTTGCCTCCTTATAGTTATTATTTAGGGTTTCTCCATACTCCTCCCAGTATTTTTGTTTTTCTCTCTTTACTATTCTATTCAAATGTCTTCTGGCTATTCTATATTCTATGTAGTCGCAGTCCTGTTTGCCCTTCGACTACTTTTTATGTTTTTCCTTTTTGTCGATTATCGCTTTCTTTATTTCTGCGTTCCACCATCTTGTTATTTTCTTTTTCAGTGTGTTGCGTGTTTTCGTGGTTCCACATGTTATTTTTGCAGTATTTAAAATGCTTGATTTGAACATCTCCCATTATTCTTCCACTGTCTTTCTTTCTATAGGTATTTTTAAAAGATTTCAGTTACTTCTTTCTCATAATTTTCCCTCACTGCCTCGTCTTTGAGGTTTTTTTTTTAAGTTTACCGATTCGCATGGCATGTATTTTCCTCGTATTTGCTTTCTTCTACTGATGGTTCTTATTGTGGCAACGACTGCTTTGTGGTCTGTGGTTATACTTAAGTTTAGCACTGCACTTGCATCTAATATATTTCTCTTTCTATTATATCTTGTTAATATAAAGTCAATTTGGCTTTTAGTATCTAGATCGTTCCATTTATCCATCCATCCATCATGTGCCATGCCGGTAAGCGTGGGCGGTCATGTTCTGCCATCTCACTCGATCAACAGAGTCGTGGATCAGTTCCGTGTTTTTGTCTCGACCATGCCACAAGGCCAAGCCATCCAGATACTTGTTTCTAGGTCTTCCCCTTGGTCTGTTCCCCTCGATCTTACCAGTTGTCACCAAGTTCTCCAAATCATTTCTTCTCATAACATGCCCAAAAAATTGTGACTGTCTACGTCTAATGTCTCTGATCAGTTTACGATCTTCATTTGTTTCTTGAAGGACTTGTTCATTGGTCTTTCTGGCTGTCCATGGTATTCTTTGCATTTTCCTCAGAAACCACATTTCTACAGCCATCAGATGTTTCTCAGCCTGGCTGCTCATTGTCCAAGCTTCACATCCATATAAAAGTACAGGTTCTATGTAGCATCTCAACACTCTTTTTCTCGTTTCAATTGACATCTTTTTATTGGTCAGTATGTTTTTCATCTTGCTAAAGGCTACTTTTGCCATGGCGATTCTTGTTCTAATCTCTTCAAGGCATCTCCCATCAGATGTTATTACTGTTCCGAGGTAATTGTACCTATTCACTTGTTGAAGAATATTCCCATTTACTTGTATATTACACTGTGGTATTTCGTTCTTCCTAGTGACGACCATAATCTGTGTCTTTTTACAATTTAATTCTAACCCTAGTTGTTCACTGTGTGTAACAACCGCATCTACTAAATTTTGCAGGTCCTGTTCATTGTCTGCAATCAAGACTGTATCATCTGCATATCTAATGTTATTGATGCATCGTCCCCCAATGTTGATTCCTTCCATATTTTCAATATTTCTGAAAATATTTTCCATTTATACCAGGTGTATATATGTGAGTCTTTGTATTTATAGAATGTGTTTGTTATATAGAGGTCGGGTTGGATAAATAGCTCTATTAGTCTACTTCCATTATTATTTCTTTCATTATGTTGGTCTCCAAATGCTCCAAGTTTTTCTATGCCCGCTCAGTTGTGTCCTAGTCTTGCATTGAAGTCTCCCATAACTATGATGTTGTCCTGCTTATCTATATTATTAGGCAAGTCATGGATGTCTTCGTAGAATTCCTCGCATTCTTGCTCATTATTGTTTGTATTTTTTTTATTCTCACTGTTATGATTCTTTCTGATATTTATATTATTTATAGTATTCCTCTTGCTAGCCGTGGTTCAATGACTATTCTCACACCGTGTCTTGCCCTTTCTTGCTGTTCCACTCCAGAGTAGACAAACGTATAACTGTGGTGGATCTCCATGCATCCGTCACCTTTTATTCTGGTGTCCGCTATTCCCATCAGTCCAATTTTCCTCTCTTCCATTATTTCTATAAGTTCTTCTTCTTTATTATTAAAACCGCAGACGTTCATTGTGCTGGCTGCAGGGTCAGGCGCAGTTCAAACCTTGTAATAATAATAATAATAATAATAATAATAATAATATGATAATAATAATAATATAATAATAATAACATGAAGAAGAAGATGATTAAGGGTGGAAATAGTAGTAGTAGTAGTAGTAGTAGTAGTAGTAGTAGTAGTAGTAGTAGTAGTAGTAGTAGTAGTAGTAGTAATAGTAGTAGTAGTAGTAGTAGTAGTAGTAGTAGTAGTAGTAGTAGTAGTAGTAGTAGTAGTAATAGTAGTAGTAGTAGTAGTAATAGTAGTAGTAGTAGTAGTAGTAGTAGTAGTAGTAGTAGTAGTAGTAGTAGTAGTAGTAGTAGTAGTAGTAGTAGTAGTAAAAGACAGACAGACAGACAGACAGACAGACAGACAGACAGACAGACAGACAGACAGACAGACAGACAGAAAGAAAGAAAGAAAGAAAGAAAGAAAGAAAGAAAGAAAGAAAGAAAGAAAGAAAGAAAGAAAGAAATAAGGGCTGATGAAGAGCTGTAACATGAGGAGGAGCTATAGAAGTAGGAGGAGGTAAAGATAGATAATAAAGACTGGAGAAGAAGAAGAACAGAAGAGACACCCCTCCCCCTTTCCCGCACAGACAAAAGCCAATTGTGGGATACAGTTTTAGTCTGTCCTTGTATTCCAGGGAGGGGTCGGCATGGACCCTAGTTACGATTTTACCACATTAACGGACAGTTAAACTTGCTGCTCGTGTTAGTGACAACTTGTTCCAAAGAAACTGAGGCCACGAGTGGGTTCTGGTTGACAAAAGCCAACCATCTTGCGATAGCCTGCGACAAGATGGAGGGTCGCGGTCGTGGATTGTTTCTTCAGTGTTGTTGGAATGTGGAAAGTCGAGACCACACAGATTGGTGTATGTGAAGGCGGTGTTCGGTTGGACCACTCGGGTTCCTTACTCAATAAGTTCGAGCAGTTTCTTAAATTAAAGATGCTTATATAATAATAATAATAATAATAATAATAATAATAATAATAATAATAATAATAATAATAATAATAATAATAATAATTTGAAAAAGTAAAAAAAAAGAAGAAGAAGAGGGTGGGGGGGGGGGGAAACAAACAACAATAAAAATGAAAACGGTGACGAACAAACATAAGCAGAGAATGAAGACAAGAAGAATGGTGAAGTACTGGCCACACTAAACAATGAAGTACTGACCAGACTAAACATTGAAATACTGACCTAATTAAACAATGAAGTACTGACCACACTAAACATTGAAGTACTGACCACACTAAGCATCGAAGTACTGACCACATTAAATATTGAAGCACTGACCTCACTAAACAATGAAGTACTAACCACACTAAACTTTGAAGTACTCAGTACACTAAACATTGAAGTACTGACCACACTAAACATTGAACCACTGACAACACTAAACATTGAAGTACTAACCACACTAAACATTGAAGTACTGAGTGCACTAAACATTGAAGTACTGACCACACTAAACACTGAACCACTGACCACACTCAACACTGAAGCACTGACCACATTAAACATTAAAGTACCTTGTTGAGAACGTAACAAAAATGTTTACTGCATATTTAAAACACATCACGCTTATTTATATATGACTAAGTAGCCCAGCCGTCCTTTCCACACCTTGTTTTGGGAATCTGTGTTTCATTGTTCCTATATTGTGTGTTGTTGTTGCGTTGTGTTTCATTGTTCCTATATTGCGTGTTGTTGTTGCGTTGTGTCTCATTGTTCCTATATTGCGTGTTGTTGTTGCGTTGTGTTTCATTGTTCCTATATTGTGTGTTGTTGTTGCGTTGTGTTTCATTGTTCCTATATTGTGTGTTGTTGTTGCGTTGTGTTTCATTGTTCCTATATTGCGTGTTGTTGTTGCGTTGTGTTTCATTGTTCCTATATTGTGTGTTGTTGTTGCGTTGTGTTTCATTGTTCCTATATTGTGTGTTGTTGTTGCGTTGTGTGTCATTGTTCCTATATTGTGTGTTGTTGTTGCGTTGTGTTTCATTGTTCCTATATTGTGTGTTGTTGTTGCGTTGTGTTTCATTGTTCCTATATTGTGTGTTGTTGTTGCGTTGTGTTTCATTGTTCCTATATTGTGTGTTGTTGTTGCGTTGTGTTTCATTGTTCCTATATTGTGTGTTGTTGTTGCGTGTCCTTTGCAGGATGTTGCCATCAACTCCAAGCTAATTTTCAAAGCAATTCTACGTTCAGTAGTGTATCATTGCTTTCTGAACGAGATGTCAATGTTCAAGCCCAAATGACCAGTGCAGGGAATGAACCAAATACCAGCTGTTTATAAGAAATGTATAATATACAATGGTCTTCTTGGTCGAGTTTCTGTTCTTGATCACGGTTGTTACAACAGTAACCTCGGGCATGCGTGGTGTGCTGTAACTTATGATTTATTATTTCTTTTAATTTTTTCCTTCTTTTTTTTTTAAGTCCCTGGTATATTCTTTTTATTCATTATTATACTGTGATATTTGTTCACTTGATATAAGAAGAAGAAGTAAAAGAAATAGAAGAAGAAGAAGAAGAAGAAGAAGAAGAAGAAGAAGAAGAAGAAGAAGAAGAAGAAGAAGAAGAAGAAGAAGAAGAAGAAGAAGAAAACGTAGTAGTAGTAGTAGTAGTAGCAGCAGCAGCAGTCGTAGTAGTAGTAGTAGTAGTAGTAGTAGTAGTAGTAGTAGTAGTAGTAGTAGTAGTAATAGAAAACGTAGTAGTAGTAGTAGTAGTAGTAGTAGTAGTAGTAGTAGTAGTAGTAGTAGTAGTAGTAGTAGTAGTAATAGTAGTAGTAGTAGGATGAGGAGGAGGTGGAGGAGGTGGCGGAGGAGGAGGAGTAGAGGGAGGAGGAGGGGAGAAGTGGAAAACAAGAAGAAGAAGAAGAAGAAGAAGAAGAAGAAGAAGAAGAAGAAGAAGAAGAAGAAGAAGAAGAAGAAGAAGAAGAAGAAGAAGAAGAAGAAGAGTTGCTGTCAAAATGCATATATATTTGTTCTTGTTGTTTCTCGCAGAATCCGAACATACCTTATTGTTTCACTTCACATCCTTCTGCAGTCCACATTTCTCTTCTCCGGGAGAGCACAAGCAGAAACTAACTAAAGAGTACTAAAGACTGAAAGCTACAAGCTGCTAAAGAAAGCTAAAACCCTCTGTTAAACTGCCACAACCGACGCCCAACCTACCTTCCCCAAACAACTTTATTGTATATAGTATACCTTTGCAAACTATTTTTCCTTGTTAGTTTATTTCACATTCGTTTTTCCCCCAAGCATTCGCGCTAACTGGGATCTGCAATTCTGTTTACAATCAGGCAGACATCAAAGGGCTTCCATTGGCGCTATCCTGGACGTTAAAGTCTATCTGCACGCCAGTTTTGAAAGAATTATGTTATTGCTCGCACAGCGTTCGTCGTGTAAATAGCTTGATGAGCCAAGTAAACTCATTTCAGTCTCGGTGTAGGCGTGTTTATAGCCCGCTCCGCTTTACGTCAAAACACCACATCTGAAGAACGGGATTTTTTGTGAGTCGGTTGTGTATTATCAGCGTTGCGTTTTGCAATTCTTTGAAAACAGGAAACAGCTAAATTAACGGTAACAAACAAATAAAATAACAGTAAGAAAATAACAAACAGGTATCGTTATACTATGAAGTTAGTTAGTTGCACGTCAGTCACAGGACTTTGCAATCAATCCAGAATTTATTAGGTGTTTATGATTTACTAGGTAAAGTGTAGTTCAGTGGTCTGCCATTGTCTTCTGAACTGTCGACGCCTCATACCATCGACACCAACGCAAGGCGGTCTGGTTTAAAATTTCCTGCGGTTGATTTCGAATCAACGACTCGCTCTATCGCGGATTGTGAAACGCAATGTCACTAACCCCTAAGCTACAGTGCCGGTATAGTATGAGGTATTATGACTGAAACAACACATTAACATAAAATATGAATTGCTAGAAAAGAGACAGACATAACGTCGATAATTTCGACATAAATTGTTCTTTACTGACCAAAATCTGCAAATCAAGAATCAATAAAAACATGAAACAGCAAGGACGAGAAAGAGATGCTGATAGAGGATGGTTCAACGAAAGTGATATGCTGTTTGTTGGTTAGTTTTCTGTCTGGTTGGTTTGTTGGCTGATTTATTTGTTGGCTGGTTGGCGTGTTTCCTGGTTGGTTAATATAATGAAATAATGAAATATGGCCCAACATGGTGAATTGGCAGGCCGGCCGGTAAGACCTTGTAGAGCTGATTGTCTCCAGGCATGAGTTGCTAATGCATTTTCATATGCTTAGACTTGCAGGACTCGGTTACGTCGCTCATCTACTGAGCCGAGTGCTTGATGCGACACCGTGAGCTGTGTATTTCCTTCCAGATCCTTTTTCCAGATTCTTCGCAGTTTCAGAAAATGGCGGGTGGATTACTGTCGGCAGTCTGACGGCTGCCTTATGCCATGATGCCTTTGCGGATTACGTGTGTGTTTTGAGGCTGTCTTTGGTCGACAGTTACTTGCATATTTAAGTGACGGATGAATTTATGGTTGTGTTCAGGCTATTTGGTATTGTCGAAGCTGTTGTTTCCTTCGCGAGTTCACATGGGACAATGATGAGCATTTAGTTTGGTTTTCAGTGGCACAGAAACGGAGCAATTATTGGCGACTCGTTGCTATGAAGTTGGAACCGCACGATGTCGACTACTACTACTACTACTACTACTACTACTACTACTACTACTACTACTACTACTACTACTACTACTACTACTACTACTACTACTGCTGCTGCTGCTGCTACTACTACTACGCATGGGATGGTGTTTGAACCACTTGCTGCGTTACAGAGTGGAGGGTGACGTTTTTCTCTTCCGCATAGTGGCAGGCGATGAATCATGGTGTCACCACTTTGAGCCGAGCAGTAAAAGAGAGAGCATGCAATGGAAGCATGCTGGATCACCAAAAGTAAAAAAAATTCAAGTTACAGGTTTCCGTTGGTGAGGTTATGCTAAGCGCATTTTTTGACCACGAAGGGCTATTGTTGGCCGACTTTGAAGAACCTGGTGTCAACATAAACTCTACCCACTACTTGCAAACATTGCAAAAAGCCGTCAAGTATAAACGACCCGGCATGCTTTCTCGCGGTGTGATTTTGTTGCACGATAATGCTCGCCCGCATGTCGCAAAGATTGTGCAGTAAGCATTAGCAAGGAAGAAGTGGGCAATTCTGCAACATCCAGCCCATAGTCCTGATTTGTCACCATGTGATTTTCATTTGTTCTGACCTCTAAAAACAGCTCTCAAGGGGCAACGATTTCACACAGATGCAGACGTAATGAAAGCGGTAAACACTTGGTTCAGTGAGCAACAAAAATCTTTTTTGAGGACGGCATTCGCCGCCTACCTAAGCAATGGAATGCTTGCCTGAATGCCTACGGCGACTACTTCTGACCACCCATGGTGCATAATTCATTCAAAATGAATGATTTGTTTAATTCTACCACACCTGTTAATGTTTCTTTCATGCTTTTGTAATAAAGCCATTGGAACGGGTTTCAAATGAACGTCCCTAATAGATCAAAGAAGAAACGGCTGCAACAGGATACAACAATACAAAATGTGTAATAATCGATCAGAGCAGTATTGGTTTGAGCCTGAGGGATTAAGACCCTCTTTCTAGTGCAGTCTCTGCGAACTGTGCAGGCCAAGCTGGAAAGCTAATGAAAACGGTTCTGTATGACTACTCTCCATCCAGCAAGCTATATCAGATATATTCAGCTCTACAATGGAGGCTGTATAGAACTAAATATAGCAGATTATTCTTTACAGGGCCGGCTTCCTGGCCTAGAGGTTAGCGACTTTTCTCCGTAATCTCGTATACTCTCGTAAGTAACGTGACGACGGTGAGAATCAGCAGTGGTTCGAATCGCGTCGGTAAATTACGGGGTATGTGTCAAGAAATCAATAATCAGCTGAAAGATGCTGATGTTGACAGCGATGTCCTGTAGAGGATATGCAAAACATTCTTTAAATGGCGTTGCAATCAACCCCAGAATTTATTGACTGTTTGGTACGAGCTGGGCAAATTTAGTTCAGAAGTCTGCATTGCTTTCTGAAGTGACGACGCCTCATCCATTTAAATCTACGCGAATGGGTTTGCGTCCGCATCACCCGCGGATGGTTTTATAACCTGTTCTCGGAATGTCGGGGCATTGTGAAACTCTCTTTCACTATCTCCAAAGCCACAGAGCCGGTTATGCAACTAAAGGGGAACACCAAATTCCGGTCGGGTTCATCACCATAGACGCGATCTCGAGAAGAAGAAGAGGAGGAGGAAGACAAAGAAGAAAGAAATGTAGGTGCAGACGACGACGACGACGACGACGACGAAGAAGAAGAAGAAGAAGAAGAAGAAGAAGAAGAAGAAGAAGAAGAAGTCAATAGGGTTGAATTGATAAGAGCGCTCGTTCTTAAACTTCCAGTTTGCTTATGCCGAGGTAGCATGTTCAACCTCTACACTGGTCACTTGAATTAAAATGGTGACTTCTTGTTCTTGTCTTGGGTATGCAAATTACAAGTAACTCTGAAGTCGCAGTAGGTTCGCCTTATTTTAAGGGACACTGGTATTATGAAAGCTAATCCACACGCAACAATCGGTCAAGTACATTATAAGTACTACGTGCATGGACTGCACTTGAGTTCAAAGCGAGAGGACGCATGATTTAAAAATAAAAACGAAAAAGAAGAGTAGGAGGAGTTGCAGAAGAAGAAGAAGAAGAAGAAGAAGAAGAAGAAGAAGAAGAAGAAGAAGAAGAAGAAGAAGAAGAAGTAGTTCGATAGCAGAAAATCTACAGTGAATTCGGCGAGTGCTGCAGTTTATCTGACATATTTGGTGTGCCCTCTTCCGTTCTGCCAGTTTGTCAACAGTTTCCACCTTTCTCGCAATGTCTTATATGAATGCGAATCAGTACCTGTTAATTTATTTCCCCAAAAACTGTTCGCTTCCTGATATTCGAACCCACCACTGGAAATCTGACACAGACGTTGCTAACAGCCGATAAAACGGATAATGACAACACACATTAAACACAAACTAAACGGCAGCTTTTTGCTATTAACAGAATAGTTCATTAAACAGAACACATTTATTTTGTCTCCGACGATGAAATGTTTAGTGTGTGATGTACGCTGATAGTCTATGTACGTACAGTTTGTAATGTACGCTGATAGCTTACGTTTGTAGGTAGCAAGTAAGTTAGTAATATGTAAGTAATTGAGTAAATAGGTAAATGAGTAAATGGACTATTGACGCTTCAATAGTCCATCTTTACAAACATAAAGGAAACCGCCAATCCTGTGACAACCACCGAGGTATCTCCTTGCTCTCAATGGCAGGGAAGATACTCGCCAGAATTCTTCTCCATCGCCTCACTGCCCATCTCGATCAAGGTCTTCTTCCTGATAGTCAATGTGGATTCAGAAAAGAACGAGGAAATGTTGACATGATTTTCGCTGCAAGGCAGCTGCAAGAGAAATGCCAGGAACGGAACTCTGAAATGTTCTCCACTTTAATTGATTATGGCAAAATATGGCTGTCCACAAAAGTTTGTCCAAATAGTGCGGCTATTTCATGATTGTATGCAGGCAAGAGTACAGGAAAATGGTGAACTGTCCGAGCCCTTTCCTGTCACCAATGGAGTGAAGCAAGGAGGTGTCCTGGCACCAACACTGTTCAGCCTCATGTTTTCAGCTATGCTGACGAATGCCTTCGACAACAATTACATCGTAATAGACATCAACTACCTCATGGATGGAAAGTTTTTCAATCTCAGAAACCACCCACAGAGACTGCTGTTTGCTGATGATTGCGCTCTACATGCCAACTCAGAGGCAGACATGCAACACAATGTTTCAGCTTTCTCATATGCCTGTGACAACTTTGGGCCCAATATCAACTTGGAGATGACTGTAGTATGTACCAGCCAGCTCCAGGAAATAACCACACCCTGCCGAATATCAAAGCGAACGGTCGTAGACTAAGTGTTGTGGACAAATTCACACATCTTGGCATCACTGTGTCACAAGCTGCCACAATTAATGCCGAGGTTAATGCAAGAATCTCCAAGGCCAGCGCTGCCTTTGGCAGAATGTACGAGAACGTATGGGACAGAAATGGAATAAGCCTGCAAACAAAGCTGAAAGTCTATAAAGCAGTTGTATTATCCACACTGCTGTATGCTTGTGAAACATGGACTGTTTATCAGCGACATGCTAGAAATTTGAACCACTTCCACACAGTCTGCCTTAGGAAGCTATTGAATATTAAATGGCAAGACAAGATCCCAGACACTGAAGGTCTAGAAAGAGCGTCTATGCCCAGTATCCACACTCTACTAATGAAGAATCAGAATGAATCGCTGGGCTGGACACTTAACTCACAGGCTCCCTAAACGATTTTTTTTTACAGCGAGCTGCGTTGTGGTAAACGCTCCCAAGATGGCCAGAGGAAACGCTTTAAAGACACTCTGAAAATCTCACGGAAACCTTTTGGAATTCATCTTGACACCTGGGAGACTGCTGCTAAAGACCGTAATTCGTGGCGTACATCTGTGACAAAACCGACCAGATCCCGTGTCTGTACTCTGCAGGGGATGCCATCGGTCGGAATTAGACGAGTCGTCTCCCGTCAGATCTTAAAATAGCTAGGGAAAACCTCGGCTAAAATAATCCCTTTCGAGTAAATTCGAGATTATTCTTGAACGTAATCGGCAGAGTGTGTATGTGATGTTTGCCGTCACTTTGAACATACAACCCCATCGGATTGCAAGTGATTCTGGACTTCTCCATGACCCATGAGAATCTCAGGAGAATGATTGCGCAAACCGCTCTGGGGAGTCAGTCGCCAAACTTCTGTCAAGCAGCAAAGTTGCTATAAACTGATTGCTTGAAATGATGCCTTTTCAACCGCGTGCCTGAGCGGGACACCAAGGCAGTCAAGTAGTGTGGTGATTCGATGATCAAGATAATACCTTAATACACTATTACTTAGCAGTTGTCCTTAAACAAAGCGCCGAACGCAGAAATGTTGTAAGCGAGACGCGAATATTTTTTCGCCCGCCTGTCCGCATATGTAATTAGCTGTATCGATCGGCGAGTGAAATATTTAGGTCAGACGCCGACTGTAACAACAGGTGTTTGTGCTCGTTAACAAATCAGGCGTGCGTAGTTAGTCACACCTGCTCAGCTGTGTAAAACTGACGTTATTGTCGGAGATATACTTGAAGTTGTTATATTATAAATATTAACATTGATTGCTAGTGAGATATTTACTATGAAGTCATCACTACTACTTGTGAGTGTGTTTTGGGTAATTTAACAGCTATGTTTTGCAAGTGTGTTAACAATCTTGTTCAGTGATTGCCTAGTTACGGCTGTGAGTCCTTGGGTCTAGGACTGATGCGACTCTTGATTAACGCCGCTAAGGTACTGGTAAAGTTCTAGGAAGACTCAAAGGTAACTCTTAGTACCATGTGTAGTTCCAATGACATTAATTCCACTTGAGTGAAGAAAGTGAACTCTGTTGAACAGTCACTATGATGGCCAGTTTATATGTTTCAGGCCCGACTGGGTCTTAATGAGTTCAATGTATAATGATTCATCTAACTCCGGTGTGGATCTACATTTGTGATACTTTATGAAACCTGAACTTGATCAGTGACCCACAACAGAAGTCTTCTATTTTCGTGAACATCTGAGAGACAGATTTGTTCGGGTAGGAAGCTACCCAATTCCTAGGTGTGTTGAAGATTGGTGATATTGCTATTCTGTGAAGTCATTAGATGCCTACAGAGCTGGGTAGAAGTGACATGGTGAATATGTTGAATTCTTACATTGACATGTTGGATTATTAATCAATGACAGTGTTAGTAAATGGAGTCAACGCTCCAGTAGGTGGCTACAGAATAAGTTTATCCCATTAACTTGAGATGCCAAAGCGTAACCAGGCCCTTATAATCTATTGTCTTGTGCAACAGTACTTATCATCAGATGGGGACATCTAGAACTCTAGGGTCGCCCATAAGTCATCATTTGAGGGGAACTTGTTGTGATTTATTCAGTCATCGAGGGATGACCAGTGAACATAGTTGAAGTGCCAGTCATGTATCAGACAGACACCTGACCAGTCCGAGATCTTACTCACAGTGGAAGGAGAGAACGCTGGAAGGGTCCACGACTTGGAGTTCCTGTGCACTGGGGGTTCATCGGGCGAGTCGTTAGCCGCGACTGAACGACGGCACGAACTGAAGTCACATGCTCCATGATGATGACTGATCATCTGTAGATCTTCTCGCTGCTCTCATTCCAGCGGTGTACGTATTGTCTTCTATCCAGGCTTCCCAGCATCCCTCTCTGAGGTTAGTTCGACGTATTAAGAAATTAAATTTTGATTTGTTGACCATTGCTTTGAGTACTAGTATGACTGTTGTCTTGTCCGAGCGTCCTGTGGGTAGGAATCCATAGGTGGGAGGGGAAGGTCAGCTGTCCCGGCTTGTGTGGGGCCCTGTAGATGTAAAGTCATATTGGGGTGGTTTGAGCAAAGGCTGGGGATATTAACTACTAGTAACATACCTGTCCAAGCCCCCAGGGTCTTGTTACAACATCATTACGCAAGGGTGCAGTCACTTTTGGAGCAACCAGGACTGCAAGAGCCGTGAAGCAAAGGCTGGACAGAAAACCACTTCAGGAGATCCTGCCCTGGAACGTCAACTATTCTTTGCCCACATTGTCAAAAAACATTTCGAGCCAAAATAGGCCTTATCAGCCATCTTAGAACTCACGGCTCTATACATTCAACCCCACTGGATGAAATTGATGGTCGGGTACAGGGATCGAACCTTGTCCAACCACACTCATCCAATTGTCAACGGAACGCACTAACCAATACTCCAACGAGTTCACGCTGTATTCTGTCCAGAAATGAATGCCTTCATTCAGGATAAATTATTTTGAAAACTGTCTGTTGCATTGTTATGATCTTTTTCCTGCCGTCTTATATTTACCCCCACCCAAGGAATGTGCCTTTGATAGGTCCAAAGGCAACCTAAATCGTGGAATGCGGCGACATTTCTTTGATATTTTGGAGAAAAACTAGTGAATTCACGCTAACAAACTTGGTTTACAGTACCGCACCTCAATTCCGATGTCGACACAAGGTGTATCAAGATTCTTATGGGAGTGGGTGCAATGTGTACGTAATAAAAGTAAAGACAAAATTTACAGAGGCATGGTGTAAATAATGTGGAAACGAAATGGAATTGGACAGGAACGTAGAAGGAATATATTTCTTACCTTATTTTTATTTTCTTCTTGTTTCTTCAATTTCTTGTAAATAATGTGCACACAAGGACTCATTTTACTGGGATGCATTTAGCTTTTTATATGGGTTCGTGGTGGCTTCAAAACAGCTGTGCGTTAATGTGCGTATGGAGTGACCATAGATGATACAGAAATGTAGTTATCATGTGTTAATTTTTTAAGGATCTGCTCAGCTGTCTGTGTAGTTTGTTCACACGTGCGCATTGGTGACAGAACCATTTTGAGTCTTCGTGAAAGACTGTCTACTCTGCTGTTTACTGTTCAGAGACGGAACATGATTATTACCTGTTTTGCACGACGAATATAGCTGTGAATGTCTCTGTTGTGGGCTTCCTTCTTAATGGTCAAGATGTTGGTACTAGTTTCATTGAAGTTTATAGATTGATTCGTATGTTCGTGTGTTGTCCCCTCACTTGACAATGTGTTTGTTCTCACGTTTCTTGGAATGCTACACTATGTCAGTTTCCACCGCAATATTACTCTTCGGTTGGTATTCAATGCGTTTAGTGTGTGGTTTTTTGTTTGTTTTATTTTGTTTTCAATGTCAGTTTTTGTCACCGTTGAGGGCTTGTGGAACTGAAAATTGTGCTGATGCTGTAATGTTTAGGGCCTGCAATTCGTCTGAATATTTTGAGCAAAATATCCTAGCAAGTGTGCATGTGGATTAATGTCTGCGATATGCCCAGACCTTAATCTGTGTCAAACGATTCCAGCAGGTTGATGACTGCTCTCGGTTGCATAAAATTCAATTAATCCTTTCTCCAATAGTCATCTTCCTCTTTCAACACATGGTCCTCACATTTCTTTCCAGTAACTTTTATGAGTATTTCATAGCACGCACTGGGTTAGTATATTGACATCAGACAATTTGAATGTAATATTGTCAGCTGCCACCTGTCCTTTAATGTTAGCCCACACAAGTTCAATAGGGTTTAAATGAGAATGATACGGCGGAAGTCTCAAGCACCTATGGTCATGCTCTTCTATCAACTTGTCGATTTGTATTTCTTACTTTCTGGCGTATGTTTTACAAGGGACAACAATTTTAGCTTGAAATGCGTTTCTGGAAATGGTGTATTTTCCCTTAGGAGCCATATCTTTATTTCTTTCTTTGTGCTCGATGACGTAGGTATTTTTGTCTTCTTGGGCAACAACATTGTGATATGATGCATTGTCCATGATTAGACAAGACGGTCTATCAAGGGATGGAAGTACTGTATTTTCGAGCCAATCTCTAAATACATTACCATTCATCTCATTATGATAATCCCTATTGTCTGTATGCTTTGATACGAACAAGAGCCCAGCATTCTGTAGTAAGCCATTATGAGTAATACTAGCATGGGCTATGACCAAACGCTGTCCTTTACTACTGGGAACATATCGCTTTATCTTTCCATCCACTGATTGCCATTCCTTTGTATTTGTGTGGTGCGCATTGATCCAGGTATCACCCAAATACACTATGTCATAATTTTCATTGCGCATTTCCCTTATTTCACGTAGGTATCTGCTTCTCATGGCTACTAAATGCGGATGCTCGCAAAGGATATTTCTACCTCCCTTGTACTTTCTAAAAGTGAAGCTTAATCTCCTTATAATTTTCCACAAAGTTGTTTTGGATAGCTCTATGTCATTGTTCTTTCTCAACCAAACCCTACGTTTCCTTACACTCACTGTTTCTTTGGCATCCATCATTTTTATAATAGCCCGCCTTATGACATCCTTGTCAAAGCTGTCTACAATTGCCTTTCTATCTTCCGTTTGCTTATCGCGTGTTGGTTTCATTCCATTTTCTTGCACCCATTAACGAAATGACCGTTTACTCAAACCCAGTGCATGCACTGTTCTTTTTTTTTCGGGATTTGTAATAGTAGAAAACAGTTTTTTGCGATCAGCTTCTTGACAAAACTATGTGTACAACTTCATAGCGATGCTTTGAAGTGTACAAAATTTCACATTCAATCCCACTGAACAATATTCACACATTCAAATGTTAGCGATAAATGGTAAGATTTATTTATATAATCACGTTTCATGAAAGCACCTACATTATTGACTACATACACCTGTGAAAAACTCCCATTTAAACTGCGCGGACATTTGCCATAAGGAAATTCCCATGCATCACGGAGAATATTAAATATTGAACACTGATTTTCTGGGTCAAGATGTAATCCATGTAATACCATGCACTTCATCTTTTACACGTAAATTATATACCGCATATAAACAAAACATTGAAATCTGCTGTACAATCTCCAGAACAAAAGTTTTTTTTGTTTTTTTTTGTTGTTGGGTGGACATAATGATAAAGTTATATGCTAAATCTCATCATTTTTCCTTAGTTGATTACTGAGATATGGATTTTTATATAGAGGCAACCGTAAGTGCACTATAGTCTAGTAGTCACATTAAAACTCGTAAACATACCCATGTTTCGAAAGTTGTCCGTCTTTCCTCTTCAGGTTGTAACAAATATGCACGGAAATATATCTAACACTTAATAGAAAGAGTTACACAAATAGATGTCACTGGGTTCTCTATATTGTTTTTGAACTGGAACGCACCCTGTGTCACCATGTTAAGTGATTATCATCATATGCCGGTGAAAGCGATGCTAAGTCTAAACGCACACACACAAATGTAAACATGAATTAATTGCCTTGAATTAATTTAATTAAATGGCTTCTCTCGTACTGGCGATGTGATAGCTTATACAGATGGCTCTTTGCTAAGAGGCAAAAAAGTGTCTGCGGATTCATAGCAAAAGCATATGGCCAATGTTTAATGAAGGAGAGCTTGGAATATTTTGTTACTTTTTGGCGCTGGCTCGCTTTAAACTCAATCGTAGTCCATACACACTATTTCTAGCAGTGCTGGACTGAATTTTGCGTGTGGATTAGCTTTCCCTATTAACAGTGTCCCACGCCATGATGTGAACCCACTCCGACTTCAGAGGTACTTGTAATTTACGTCCCAAGTCAAGGACGAGAGGTCAACATATTAGTCTAACTGTCCTGTGCAGGGGTTGAATCCCTTACCTCGGCATCGGCACACCGGATATCCACGAACATGTGTTCTTATCTATTCGGCCACGCTAACCTCCAACTTGTTATATGATACCACAACCTCAAGTCTGCGAATGGAGATGGAGGCGGTTACTGCGGCTCTCGGCTGATTGAAGAACAAACTGTACACACATGTTGTGATTGTAACTGATTCACAAAACATGCTGTCAATGGTGAAGACTGGCATGCTTCGTGCAGAATGGCATGCATCGATTCAAAGGTCGCGGGTTGTGAGCATTCGGTGGATCTTTTCTCCGGGACACTCTGGTGCGGTTGGAAATGAACAGGCAGACAGATTGGTTGGTGCCGTGTCATTAAGGGGTGATGTGATGCAGGATAAGGCAGACGTGGTCATGGCAGAGGAACACATAGACTATCATGGTCTAGAGAGAATGCAGCAGCAATGGGTGGTCATGTTTTCTCGTCGACAATCGTCACTCAGAGGTAAAGCAAGACGGAAATATCATCAGATGACAACGGGCACAATTACTATTGGTACTCTTCGCTGGTTGTTGAAGATGAGAACTGAGCGCGTATGGGAATGCCCCGAGTGCAATGGTGTCGGTTCTTGACACAACTCAACTCAAATCAACACAAACAAACAAATGCATGATAAGGCAGGCGTGGTCGGGACATTTTTGGGATCGTATGTTTAGAGTAGACGACTCAAGACGACTACCACGTTATGGACAGACCAGAACAAGTCATTCTTCTGCGCATCAGAACAGGACACAATAGATTACACAACCACATGTATCCAAAATTCAAGATTGGTGACTCAGCCATGTGCACATGTGGTTTGGCGTCGCAGACAGCAGAGCACATACTCCAAGATTGACCAAAATACAAAATATCTAGGCAAACCTTCTGGCCTAGAGAGACGACAGTGGAAGATAAACTCTATGGACCGCTGTGTGAACTAAAAAAGACAATTAAATTCATACAAGAGACAACATTGCAGTTATAGACATATTTCAAGCGAACGAAAGAAGAAAGAAGAAGAATCACAGTATGAAGACAATGGTATTGCGAGAAGGGACCAGAGGATATGGCCGACACTCACAACTCCGAGGACAGGCCAGACGGACATATAATCAGACTGCTTCTGGTACCATTATTTTTGGGACACTTCAGTGGCTGTTGAAGATGATGACTGCGCGCTTATGGGAAAGACCCGAGTGCAATTATGTCAGTTCTTGACTCAACTCAAAACAAAAATGTTGGTAGCATGACTCGTTTATAGGACGTTTAATCAACCCCAGCATGTATGGATGTTTGTAGTTTACTTGACAATGTTGACGATAAGTAACCATCTATACTAACGTTGGAGTTCAAAACCTAGTGTGAGACGTACACAGTCATAGTACAGAATGTGGCTGAGATATTGACTACAATAATTAGCAGTGAAAAGGAGAGGCCGTCATTGAACATCACAATAAGCGGGGAGGTATTAGAACAAATAACAAGTTTCTCCCATCTTTGACATATAATAACAGATGATGGCAGAAGTGAAACACAAATTAAAAAGAGAACAGAAATGGCCAAAAATGCGTTCAACAGCGTGAAATCAGTATTCACATCTAGAGAGATTAACCTTCATTCATTCAGTAGCATATCCCTTGCGGAACCTAACTCCCATTTAAAAAAAAAAAAAGTTAGTTGAATATCCTTTACGGACGTAAATCCTTTTTTGGCTGTTCATGATTCCTGGGCAAGTTTACGATAAATATAAGGGGCATTCATCTGAGATCCGTTCTTGCCGCACCGTGCGTAATTGCGTATGTTGAACATGATCATGTCATAGTCATGTGATAATTACTGACCAATAAATAAAAGAGCACGTGCTTATCGTCCAACGATGCATAGGTTCTGTTTCTGACCGTTGAGAAAATGGCCGGGTTGATCCAAAATCCGTCCAAAGAAGCTCAAAGAGTGATGATTCAGTTTCTTTCATTTGAAAGATGTCTACCAGTGGACAATCATCGAAGAATGCAGCTAGCGTACGGTAACAAATGTGTGTCGAAGACAACAGTGGCAGACTGGGCACCAATGTTTCGGAAAGGACAACAGTTCACAACAGATCTTCGACGGCCGGGTCAAGCGCATATTGTTGCAACAGAAAAAAAAAACAAAAAAACCATAGCCAAAATTGATGCAGCAGTAAGATGAACCGTTGTCGAAGAATACGTTCGCTAGCGAAAGAATTTGATGTGTGAATTGGAACAATTCAAAAGGTAGTTCATAATAAACTGCAATATCGGAAGGTGTATTCACAGTGGGTACCACGGATGTTGACCGACCACCAAAAACGAGGAACGCATGGAATGGTGTTTGAACCACTTGCTGAGTTACAAAGTGGAGGGTGGTGCATTTCTCTTCCGCATAGTGGCAGGCGATGAATTATGGTGTCACCACTTTGAGCCGAGAAGCAAAAGAGAGAGCATGCAATGGAAGTATGTTGGATCACCAAAAGCCAAAAAATTAAAGTTACAGGTTTCCGCTAGTAAGGTTATGCTGAGCGCATTTTTTGACCATGAAGGGCTATTGTTGGCCGACTTTAAAGAACCTTGTGTCAACAGCAACTCTACCCACTACTTGCAAACATAGACAAGCTGCAAAAAGCCATCAAGAATAAACGACCCGGCACGCTTTCTCGCGGTGTGATTTTGTTGCACGATAATGCTCGTCCGCATGTTACAAAGATTGTGCAGGAAGCATTATCTTGGAAGAAGTGGGAAATTCTGCAACATCCAGCTTATAGTCCTGATTTGTCACCATGTGGTTTTCATTTGTTCGGACCTCAAAAAATAGCTCTCAAGGGGCAACGATTTCACACAGATGCAGACGTAATGAACGCGGTAAACATATGGTTTAGCGAGCAACCACAATCTGTTTTTTTTGGACGGCATTCGCCGCCCACCTAAGCGATGGGATGCTTGCCTGAATGCCTACGGCGACTTCTTCTAACAAACCCATGGTGCATAATTCATTCAAAATAAATGCTTTGTTTAATTCTACCACACCTGTTAATATTTATTTCATGATTTTGTAATAAAGCCGTTGGGACGGGTTTCACATGAACGTCCCTAATAGTTTGCCATTGCTCTATGAAATACCGGCACCCATACCATTTCATAAAAAGCAAACACAGCTGTGTTTTGAACGCGGTGCGCGGGTTTACGAATTTCGTCCGTAACTCCTCCGACACAGAACCTCGCTTCCATAACAACGTTCTAGAAACCCTTTCGATCATAAGCAAGATGTTTCGCGTCCGACACACCCAACTGGAGATTATCCGCCACATCCTGCACCCATTTTCTCTTTGGCCTTCCTCTTCAGGGAGATTAACAATGCACTGACGATGATAATTGTCATATGTTATGTATATTCAACACTACTGTATGCCGCGGAAGCCTGGACATTGAACAAGAGACTAGAAAGTCGAATATAGGTCCTAGACATGTGGACATACAGAAGAGAATGTCGTATGTCATGGAAATAAAAGCAATCAATAGATTTTCTTAAAAGACATACCACTCTCATAAAAACTATACTGGAGGGTAAGGTTGAAGGCAAGCGAACAAGAGTCAGACAACGATAGGAATAGGATGATACCATCAAGAGATGGACGAACAGCAGTCTGACAGAAGGTACAATCAAGGCCAGAGACACGGTTAAATTCATACAAGAGACAACATTGCAGTCATAGACATATTTCAAGCGAATAAAGGAGGAGGAAGAAGAAGAAGAAGAAGAAGAAGAAGAAGAAGAAGAAGAAGAAGAAGAAGAAGAAGAAGAAGAAGAAGAAGAAGAAGAAGAAGAAGAAGAAGAAGAAGAAGAAAAAACAAGAAGAACAAGAACAAGAAGAAGAACAAGAAGAAGAACGAACGAACGAACGAACGAATTTTATTTTCAAAGGGTAACAAATTGGGCACGCAGGCCCGTCTTACATGCGGCCCTTCCTATCACTCATCTTTCGTTCATCAATAATGCATAATACATTCACATAGGGAAAAAAAATTGTCAAATGAATGTTGTAAACATAAACAATGCATATTACCATGTTATGAGACACATACCCCAACCATCCATTATCACCCAACCACCCCCCCCCCCCCCGAGGCACACATACATGCCCTACCCATCCACCCATCCCCAACCACACATCCCACACCCACACATACATGCCCTACCCATCCACCCATCCCCAAACACACACCCCACACACACATATCCGCCACCTAGAAGAAGAAGAAGAAGAAGAAGAAGAAGAAGAAGAAGAAGAAGAAGAAGAAGAAGAAGAAGAAGAAGAAGAAGAAGAAGAAGAAGAAGAAGAAGTTGTATTGTCGTAGTTCATGGAGACGAAAACAAACACACGGCTTGACTTGGAGCAGCAAATAACGATAAGAGTTGATGCAAACAAAAATCAAGACAAGTCACATGTTGTGGCAACAATCAAAGGTTCAACACGCATATGCAAACCTTACTGGAGAGAAAAGTCGAAGACAAGAGAAGGAGAGGTAAAGAACGATCCCTGTGAAAGGGCAGCTTTGAGGAAGGAAGAACTGCAGTCTGTTACCACATAAAAGCTCAGCGGGAAGTTTAAAGAGTTAGAATTCATGTGCAGGTAATTCTGGTTGGAGAAACGGAACTTGATTGACTGATTGAAACAGGTGCCCGGAATATGAAGTTTGTGCTGCACGGGAGCTTAAGCTTTGCATTTCAAGATAAAGCGGCGGAGTGGCTTAGAAATGGAGCGTGAGGGTCCGATTAGAAAGGTTCGATGATTCAGATACTAATCAAGAGAAGAGTCCGAGAGTGCCAACCTGTTCTCGTCCTCGGTGTAGTGGACTCGATATCTAGCTTCTAGACTCGTAGAGTAGTAATGGTGGTAGTAGTAGTAGTAGTAGTAGTAGTAGTAGTAGTAGTAGTAGTAGTAGTAGTAGTAGTCTTAGTGGTGGTGGTGGTGGTAGTAGTAGTAGTGGTAGTAGTAGTAGTAGTAGTAGTAGTAGTAGTAGTAGTAGTAGTAGTAGTAGTAGTAGTAGTAGTCTTAGTGGTGGTAGTAGAAGTAGTAGTATAGTATGTCCCGCAAAGAATGCCTTCATTCACGATCAATTATTTTGAAAAGTGTCTGTTTCATCGTTATGAAATTTTTCCAGCCGTCTTATATTTACCCCCGTCCAAGGAATATGTCTTTGATAGGTCCAAAAACAACTTAAATCGAAAGCGGCGACATTTCTTTGATGTTTTGCTTAAAAACTAGTGATTTCTCGCTAACAAATTTATGTTTACAGTAAGGAAAGACCCGCCAATTCAGATGACACACAAGGCGTATCCGGATTCGTATGGGAGTGGGTGCAATGAAAGAAATAGCTTAAAAGTCGACATGGTCGGCTGCATTGCACCGGGTTTTTATCCCATATGGCTCAGTTTCTCTCCGCAGCGCAGAAAGAGTCGCATAAAGCACGAACTCCGTAGCTCCAGCGACGACACTCGGGAGTCTCCGAAAAAATGCACTCGTGAAATGAAGGACGCGGCCCGGAATCGAACATACAACCTTCGGAGCCCGAGTCAGACGGCTTGACCACTTCACCACGGAGAATCCCGAGAGGGGTGCAATGTGTAATATTAGTAAAGACAAAGAATTTACAGAGGCATGGGGGAAATAATTTGTTAATTAACAGGAAAGTAGGAGGAATATATGTCTTACCTTATTTTTCATTTCCTTCTTGTTTCTTCAGCTGCTGGTTAATGAAGTGTACACAAGTATTCATGTTAGCTTTTTTATATTGAGTTCATGAAAGCTTCCAAATAGCTGTGCGTTAATGTGCGTATGGAGTGACCAGAAATGATACCGCAATTTAGTCATCATGTTTCCATTTTTAAGGATCTGTTCAGCTGTCTGTATAGTTTGTTCACATTTGTACACATGTCTGTCTGTCTGTCTATCTATCTATCTATCTACTTACCTACCTACCTACCCTGCCAGCCATCCACCCACCCACCCACCTACCTACCTACCAATCTATCTACCTACCTAGCCAGCCAGCCAACCATCCATCCATCTACCCAGCCAGCCATCCATCCACCCACCCACCTACCTTTCTACCTACCTACCTACCTACCCACCTACCTTTCTGTCTGTCTGTCTGTCTGTCTGTCTGTCTGTTTGTCTGTCTGTCTTTCTGTCTGTCTATCAACCAGTCCGCGCTATTAAATATTGATAAAAGTTACTGGAAAAAATGTGAGGACCATGTGTTGAAAGAGGAAGAGGACTATTGGAGAAAGGATGGATTGAATTTTATGCAACCGAGAGCAATCATCAACCTACTGGAATCGTCCGACACAGATTAAGGTCTGGGCAGATCGCAGACCTTAATCTACGTACACACTTACTGGGATATTTTGCTCCAACTATTCAGACGAATTGCAGGCACTAAACATTACAGCATCAGCATAATGTCAATGGCAACAGTTTGAATTCCATAGTGATGAATTTTCAATTCCGCAAGCCCTCAGCGGTGACAAACAACTTTATTGAAAAGAAAAAAAACACACACACACACTAAACGCATTGAATACCAACAGAAGAGTAATATTGCGATGGATACTGACATATTGTGGCATAACAAGAAACGTGAGAGCAAACACGTCAAATTAGGGGACAACACACGTGCATACGAATCAATCTATAAACTTCAATGAAAAGAGGACCAACATCTTGGTCGTTAAGAAGAAAGCCCACTACAGAGACACTGACAACTATTTTCATAGTGCAAAACAGGTAATCATGTTCCGTCTCTGAACGGTAAACAGCAGAGTAGCCAGTCTTTCACGAAGACTCAAAGCGGGTCTGTCACCCATGTGTACGTGTGAACAAACTGCAAAGACAGCTGAACAGATCCTTAAAAATGGAAACATGATGACTAAATTGCGGTATTATTTCTGGTCACTCCATACGCACTGTCACAAAATGAAACCGTGTGTTTATCCGGTTGATTATTACAGAGGATTTTCGGATTAAGCGGACGATCGACCAGCGACATCTATTTGTACTAACAGAGTAAACACAGTTGTACAGGTTACATCGTGTCAGCCCATAAACACATTTGGTGGTGAGGGAGAAGGATATGGAATGGTTCCGTTTGTCATCTATACTGCCGGACATCAGACGGAAATGGCTGCTGGGATTGTCACCACGGAACAGAAGAGTGACAAGTTTGTCAACATTTGAATGCAGATGGAAGCCGTGAGATCACAGGGGCAGATGTAAAACGGAAGTACCTAGTACGGAAAACAGTGCATCTGTCAATTCTTGGTTTCCGGAACATCAAGATGATTGGCAGCTTGGTATCGAAACTCTTTGTTGGGAGTTTACAGAAACTAGCTGGCTTGTTTTGAGAATCTAGGCAATTACTGACAACTTTGACAGGATTTAAGCCAGGAAAATAGTTCTTGACAGGGGATGATTTGCCACTGTGCCACCTGTGTGGGGGAGTAAAGGATAACGTCACGTGGACAACTTTAATAGTTTGCCATATAAACTCGAGTTGAGATCAACTAGGGTGGACTTGAATAATGCTCTAGACAGAGTGCAGGGCACTGCAGTGCCAGTGGAAATAATATCTACCGTGTGTTAATTAGTGACTTAATTTTACACGTGCCTATATGGCAGATGTAGATATGATTTATAGGACTGCAGTAGTGCCATTTAAGGTATAACTTATTATAATATATTCGTTATAATTACTATAGACTGTGGCCTTGTTAAACTATAGTGTGATGATTAGCACTGTTAGTGGAAACTAGCTAGAGTAGTGAAGTGATACTTGGCTCTGTTAGCTAGAATAGATTAGTGAAGTGTTGATAAGCTTTACTAGTTGAGAATTGAGTAATGAAGGATAATTGGGATCTTCCCGTAGGTGTCCCTGGTGGGCGGGGTTCCGCATTCTGTTTGCTGATATTTTTTCTTTGTCATCGCCTGATTCGACTCTAGGTGGGTAGCTAATCTGCTCTATGACTAAGTCTAGTTAGCTAAAGATCATTAAGCAAGGTGATAGGCTTACACTCAGCCGAAAGGATCAGTGACTAGTACTATCACCAGATGTGTTGTTTCTATCCTAGGTTCCCTACCAGATCCAAGGAAACTCTACAAGTTTTGGGAAAGAATTAAAAAACCCATTCTGAAGAACACCAGTTCAAGAGTCAATAAAGTTGCATACAGAAACGTAACTTACGCTAGAAGGAAATTGATTCATCAAAGAGAGTGATGCATACTGATGCACCACACAGCATTAGACAGTAGTAACGAACCGAGAACCGGCTAAGAGTACCTAGTGTTAGTACAGTAACAATTAACATTAGTAATCAGCACTTATGGACTGAATGGTTCGATGTGCAACGAGGATGATCTGTCGACTAACTAACTAACTAACTAACTGCGTACACACTGCAAAAGACTTGTGCAGTTTGTTTAGGAACATTAGGAACGGACATTGTGTAGAGTGCAACCGGTCCCTGATTAACTCTTAATACCACCGGTGTCTATTTCGGATGTTCATGAAATTGGATTACCAGAGGTCTGCAGAGGCAAAGCATTATCCGGCAAGATGGTTCCGGCAACGGGTGAGACGTACTTGTTCTGACGTAACGTGCTGTGGTCTATCTTTGCTGTGATCAGCTGACTGAGTTGATGTCTGAGAGACAGAGTCTACACACTTTATAGAACACGTCACACATTTTCTTCGCATACACGTCTCATACACGTTACACTTTTATTTTAATAAATTAATCTTTATTAATTTCTAGAAGCAAGAGTTGTTGAGTATGTTGCGTTGGGGAAGTATGAGAAGGGGGCATAGTACGACAGTGTGAGAGTGATAGGAAAAGGTGTCCATAGGCTGATGGAGTGTGTTGGACGGAAGCGGGTGGATTCTCCAGAATATTGAGGGGGAAAAAAATAATATTATAATGTGGGTGTCGGATCTCCTCACTCCAGGGACGACACTTTAAAGGAGGACACGACATTATTGGGGGCTCGTAAACGGGATCTTTGGACAGTGGGATCTCTCGTAAACGGGATCTTTGGACAGCGGGATCTATCGTAAACGTGATCTTTGGACAGCGAGATCTCTCGTAAACGGGATCCTTGGACAGCGGGATCTCCCGTAAACGGAATCCTTGGACAGCGAGATCTCCTGCAAGCAGGAACCTTTGACAGTGGGATCTTCTGACAACGGGGTCTTTTGACACGGGATCCTTAGTTATAAGAGGGAGATATCAGTTTGGAGAATCCAGCTAGAGTGAATGTGGATAGGGGTTAGGACTAATATCTTACCTGTTCACACTTCACACGTCTGCATAGGTCTGTGGTCCTGATTCTACTCTTGTCACTGAGTGAATGTACTGTGTGTGGTAATATCTAGATTTATAGTACTTGTTCATATATCGGTATAGTAATTTGCAGTTATATTGTACTAGACCTGCTAGCTTACCTCTCTGTATAATGGCCACCACTAAACTTAGCACGTTAGAATTAAAGGCAAGGGGGGAAGAAATGGGATTGGCTGGGTCTTCTCTAACGGATTACATACAGGAAGTGGAGAGAGAGTATCGTCAAGCGGAAAGGGAAGATCGAAAGGCCGAGCTGGAATTGAGAAGGATGGAATTGGAAGCTGAGCAAGCAGCTAGGAAATTGGAAGCTGAGCAAGCAGCTAGGAAATTTGAAGCTGAACAAGCAGCTAGGAAATTAGAAGCTGAACAAGAAGCACAGAAAAGGGAGCACGAGTACCGGATGCGGGAACTCGAGCTCAAGAGTCAATCTAATGGAGAAACTGAGGGAGCAGTTGGAGGTTCCTCCATCCCAGGATCAACAACAGTAGGTGGACATGGGTAGCATGCTATGAAGTTTCCTTTAGCGGTCTACGAGGAGGACAAAGAGAAGATTGATCAATACCTTCAACGCTTCGAGGCTATGTCAGTTGCTATGGGTTTGGAGCGTAACAAATGGAATCTTAAGCTATCCCAGGGATTACGCGGGACGGGATACGAGGTTTATACTCGCCTGCCACCAGGACATGAGAACAATTATGATGAGTTAAGGACGGCTCTGCTGAAACGATTCGAGGTTACGTCACATACCTACCGGAAAAAATTTCGAGCAGCGAAACGAGAACCGGGGGAGTTGTTTGCCGCCTACAGTTTGCGTCTAAAATCTTATCTCCACAAGTGGATGGATTTGGCTGGGTTCGCACATGACTATGAGAGTCTGGAAGAGCTCATGGTGGTCGACCAGCTGAAGAAGCAAATGTCTAAACCTCTCAGGACGTTCCTGGGAGAACAAGGAGCAGAACGTATTGACCTCGTGACTAAATTAGCAGAACGGTTCGTCGAGGTACATGGGGAGGCAGGGGAAAACCTTTCCACCAACTCCAAAAGTCAAGAGAAACATGACAAGAAGAAAACAAAAAACTCAGGAACAAAAAAGTGGGAACCTTATGTGAAAAAATCAGAGGATAGTTCAGAGAAGAAGAAGGAGGGAAGCAAGAGCACTTCAAGCTCTACACCAAAACGACCGTGGTCGGAGAAGTGGTGTTCAATTTGTAAGTCACCCTCTCACAATACGAGGGACTGCAAATCGAAGGCTAAGAACCCTCACTTCGCAGCATGTCAAGTGACTTCCAAGGAGGTTGTCACAGAAAATGCCAAGGTCAACAAGGAAGCTCGCCACCAGGAGAGCTCACTCAAGTCCGACAATAGAAAATCTAGGACAGGGAAATGGTGCAACCAATGCAAGTCAAACACGCACAATGCTATTGACTGCAGGGGAAAGTCAGGAGACACTCAATTCGTCGTGTGCCCCGGGAAACCTAAGGTGGAGCCCACCGAACAGGTCGAGGCCGAGGAAGAGACTCCAGACCAGGAAAAACCACCTGGAGTGGAATTGGTAGAGGTTAACGGTCGTCAAGTGGAGTGTTTATACGACACAGGACTGGACGGGGAGGCCGTGATTTCTGCGGATCTGGTACATCCAGAACAATTCACAGGTGAAACATTGGACATACAGCCTGCACAGAAGAGTGCTGTAACCATGAAGTTGCCCATTGCTAATGTGGAGATTCGGTCAAGGTACGTCACCGGCACCATCAAGGCCGCTGTATTGACCGATCCCATTTTCCCAGTCATCCTAGGTTGCCGGTATGTCTTTCTGGGAATGCCCAGGGAGCCCAATTCATATGGGAGCAATGCAGACTCGCTCTCAGACGAAAATGGAAGAGGCAGACGCAATTGTGACTAACCCAATGCCGGGGGAGCTACGAACTGCCCAGAGTGAGGATGATACTTTACGTCCTTGCTACAAAAAGCTGCAGAAAAGTGCTGATCCACCAGGACGGGGGCAGTACTACATGAAGAATAGGATACTCTACAGGAGAGCAGGAAGGGGAGACAACCTATACGGTCAGTTGGTCGTCCCGAAAGCTCATCGGTCCCAGATTCTTCATATGGGGCATACCATCTCCTTTAGTGGACACATGGGTATTGCCGCCACCATGCAGCGGATTTCCTGCCACTACTATTGGCCGGGAATGACAGATGATGTGCGTCGGTATGTGAAGTCCTGCCCTGAGTGCCAGAGGGTGGCACCGAAACACTGGACAGCACCGGTGATGTTGGGTGAGATGCCCAGCATGAACTCTCCTTTCGAGAGGGTAGCCATCGATATCGTGGGTCCACTTCCCAGGACTAGGAAGAGGAACATGTATATACTCACAATGGTGGATTGCTGTACAATGTGGGGTGAGGCGATACCGTTGACCACGATTGACTCGAAAAGAGTGGCGGACGCACTGATGGAGGCCTTTACCAGATTAGGCTTTCCGGATCAAATTCTGACGGATAATGGATCTCAGTTTTGTGGAAAACTCATGGAGGAGGTATTTAGGGTGTTTCACTCTAACCACATACATACCAGCCCTTACCACCCTCAAGCCAATGGACAAGTAGAGCGTTTCAACGGCACGTTGATGACAATGCTCAGGAAATTAGCGCAGGAAAAACCTGATAGGTGGGATGAATATATCCCAGCAGCACTCTTTGCCTATCGGGAAGTTCCTCATGGCTCAACAGGACTACCACCCGCTACGTTGCTGTTTGGTCGTCCAATCAAAGGACCGTTGGAAGCCATGTTGAGGAGTTGGACTGAAGAGGGGACGTCAGAAGAAGTGATCTCATCCTATCAATAGGTGGAGGAACTGAAAGAAAAACTCCATAAGGGATGGACTCTGGCAAATCAAAACTTGAAAAAGGCCAGGAAAAGACATGCGGCTTACTTCAACCGTAGGTCTAAAGAAAGATCTCTAGAGGTAGGAGATAAAGTCTTGTTGCTACTCCCAACGGGAAACAACAAACTGGAGATAGGTTGGCAAGGACCATTTCCCGTGGAAAGGGTGATATCCAGAACCAACTATCAGATCCGGATCCGGGGAAAGTCGAAGATTTTCCATATCAATCTCTTGCGGAAATACGAAGAGAGACCCGGAGACAAGGCAGCTCACCTCATGGCAATGGCAGTTGCAGTGGAGACAGAAGTGGGAACCAACGAGGGCAGGGGATATCCCTTGGTACACCAGGAAACCTATAGGGATGTACAAGTGAACCCTGATCTGACCTCACAGGAGAGGGAAAAGATAACCCAGGTTCTCAAGTCTCATAAGGAGATACTGACTGATAAACCAGGACGAACGAGGTTGGTTGAGTTCGAGATGACTTTGACCACACAGGAGCCTGTTCGCCAAAAGGTTTACCCAGTGCCATTCTCTAAAGAAAAGGCCCTGGAGGAGGAAATACAAAAACTGCTGGAGGATGACGTGATTGCACCATCCACATCCCCATACAATGTGGGGGAAGTTTTGTTACGCAAACCAAGTGGAGAACACAGGTTGTGTATAGACTACCGACTGCTGAACAGTCACACACAATTTCAGGTGGAACCTTTGCCGAATCCAACTCAGCTATTCGCTAGGCTCCATAAGGCTCGGTACTTTTCAAAGGTGGATCTGAGTCGGGGGTACTATCAGATACCAGTGTCGTGAAATGCTGAATGTTAGTGATTCCCAGATCGACGACTGTATACAGTGCATCATAAGAAGGTGATCACAGACAAGGCTGAGGTGGGAGAAGGGTTAATGAAACAGAAGGATAACCACAAAGGATTGACCAGCGCATGTGTATGTAGGTCAAGGCGGGAGAGTCGACTACAACACAGGTGACATGTAGAGTGGAAAAATTGGTTTGCTACAAAGACAGACAGTATCATGGACCAGCCTATTGCGTTCTGGAGGTAGGTTTGCGACTAAGACTAGACAGCAGAATGCGGTTTGGTTGTATTAAACAACGGAAAAGTTCGAGATCAGAAATTTTCCACTGACAAGGGATAATGAAGTCTGAATTTGCTTTGTCCAGCAATGTCAAGGATTATGCGACATAGACTGAGCTATAAAGAGTAGCCACTTTCTTTGTCAGTTTAGTGTGTGTATTCCCAACTGGACGAGAAGATAGAATTATGTGTCCTGTAATGAAAAGAAATATCCTCCCTTATAATGGGATAAAGTGCTTGGCTGCGGATTAATTTCGATTCGTGGATCTACATTAATTCTATAAAGGAACATAGATGTGTATAAGGTATATTAAAATATAGTTTTAGAATAGGAATATAGATGAGCGTGTATTACCTTTATCATTACATATTATTAGTGGGTGTTTTAGACTGAGGTGAATTCTTATGTCTTATGCTGATGGTGACTTCGAAAGCCTTGTCATTATGGCTGGAGAAGGACACTTGCATAAGTTAGGAGTAAGGGGCGGACGCTTACCACTCGACTTGTTATATTCATCCACAGGTTCCCAGTTTCTAGGGACATTAGAGAAGAAAGGAAAAAATACTCTACTTGAACCAATAAAGTACATACTTAGATCCAGAAAGAACCTAAACAGTTTGTTCAGATGAACAAATACTAACATCCAGTAAAATACAGAAGACTGTATGCTAACACTCATATACCACTGGGGCTCCTAAACAGAAAGAGATGTTAAGGTGGGGCAAGCAGAGACTTCAACCTACATACGACTTGCCTACATAGAGTAGAAGGAATAGACAAAGACAATAGTGATAATCATAATAGACAATAGGAAGAACATTGACAATGTGGTGTTTTTTTTCGATGATGGATACTTAATATCATGAAACCGATTTGGGCACAGTCATAAACTTACGGGACTTTTATAGCAATACGGTGACTCAGTGGTGAACAGTTTGTTTTCATTTCACTAACGGATTTACCATCAGACTCAAGCCTACGGATCATCCCGGGTGAGCTCTTTCCTGTTTGATGTGATGTCCTGTAATCGTGAAGAATGACTGGCGAGAAGATACCGCTGATAGACATTCTGAGTTCATTCTGTCACCAACAATAGAATACACTAGCAACTACACAGACAATATCCACCCATACACCAGACATAGTTTTAAATTAAATCTTTTATTTAATGTGGAAAAGAACTGTTGTCGAAGTATGTGTTGAGAGAATAATAGAGAGAGAGTGAAAGAAAGAGATATATGGAAGGGAAGACAGAAGAGAGGAGTGTAGACGAAAAGTCAGTCAATAATCCCAACAGATAATCAGTTTAAAGATGTACATGTTGATCCCACTCTCTTCTCGGGGAAACAACATCACATAATTGGTGGAGCAGCGGGGTACATACATATACTCATATGACCTAAGGCATAACAAGGCATATGCACAGAGAGAGGTACCTGTATATTGGCACAGGCATAGCGGAGTACCTACATGTTGGGACATACTGATTGGAAGAAATATAAGTATATATTGATGACTTTTAATGGAAGGACGTCCATTGGATATATGGTGCCATTACATTTATGGTAGAAACATTTCATGAATGCTGGTGACTTTACAGTGAGAAAGTTCCAGACAGAATGAATGTGGATAGGTGGTAAGATACATTACATACCTAGTCACACGGTCACACGTCTACATAAGTCTTTATCCTATATCTCCTCTTGTGGATGAGAAAGTGGTTGGGATGTACTGTGTGGTGTTGTAGATTAATAATATTAGATAGGCATAGAAAATGATATAGGTTCTAGGTAGATTATCTGTTTATAGTGAGTACTCTTTACTGCCTTGAGGTGTCTTTACTCAACGTGCTGACTTACCTGCTTTAACTATGGCCACCCCCAAACTAACTACAGCAGAACTTAGGGCCAACGGAGAAGAAATTGGGTTGGCTGGTTCAGACTTAACTGATTACATACAAGAAAGAGAGCGAGAGATTCGTCAAGCGGAACGAGAAGAGCGAAAGACCGAGTTGGAAGTGAGAAGAATAGAGGTGGAGACCAAGAGACTGGAAATGGAACAAGAGGCCAAGAAAATGGACCAGGAGACCAAGAAACTGGAAATGGAACAAGAGGCCAAGAAAATGGACCAGGAGACCAAGAAAATGGAAATGGAACAGAATGCCAGGAGACAAGAAATGGAACATGAATACCGCTTGAAAGAGTTAGAACTCAAGACACAAACTAAGGGTGAAATAGATGCAGCAGAAGGAAGTTCATCTTCACCTGGGGCAACCTACATGAGTGGACAGGGTTACCATGCCATGAAGTTTCCTTTGGCAGTCTATGATGAAAGTAAAGAAAAGATATTCCAGTTTTTGGATCGGTTCGAGGCTATGGCAATCGCTATGGGACTGGAAAGATCCAGATGGGCTCTTAAAGTATCCCAGGCGTTACGTGGTTCAGGGTACGAGGTCTACACACGCCTACCACCAGGACAGGAAAATCAGTACGAGGAATTGAAAGCAGCTTTGATGAAACATTATGAAGTCACAGCACAAACATATCGGAAAAAGTTTAGATCGTCTAGACGAGAGCCGGGAGAGCTATTCGCCGCATACAGTCTAAGGCTGAAATCCTATCTCCAGAAATGGATGGACTTGGCGGAGTTCAAGAGGGATTATGAGAGTCTCGAAGAGATGATGGTGGTAGACCAAATGCGAAAGCAAATGTCGAAACCTCTCAGAACCTTCTTGGGAGAACAAGGGGCGGAACGAATTGATGTGGTGAACAAGCTGGCGGAACGATTCGTGGAAGTACATGGTGAAGCGGCGGAACTAAGTACTGAAACCAAAGGTCAGGAAAAACAAGAGAAAAGGAAACCTAAAAACTGGGAAGGAGAAAAAGTGGAACCTTATATAAAGCACACAGAGGCTGAGGTCGGCGAAGGAGAAAGGAACAAAAAGGACCCACGGAAACCTAGGAAAGGAACAGGATGCACACAATGCCAGTCGATAACACATAATACTGTGGACTGCAGATGCAAGGCAAAACACGCCAATTGCATAACCAACCTCGAGGAATCAAAAGAGGAAGGGAAGGAAAAGGTCAAGGAGATGAAAGACACTCAGGACCAAGAGAGACCACCTGTGGTGGAACTGATTGAGGTGAATGGACAACCAGTCCAATGTTTATACGATACAGGATTGGATGGGGAAGCGGTGGTGGACGCCAGCTTGGTAAGCCCAGACCAACTTACAGGGGAGACCATAGAGCTAAAGCCGGCAATGAGGAGTGCTGTTACCATGACGCTGCCAATCGCCAAGGTGGAGATTAAATCCAGGTACGTCACGGGCATTATTCCTGCGGCTGTATTAGCTGACTCCCTATTCCCAATGATCATTGGCACGAAATATGTCTTTTTGGGGATGCCCAAACAGCCAACCCACAAGGGAACAGTAGTCAGTGGATCGCAAGGGAAGGAAAAAGAGGCAGAGACACTATGCGACAACTCAGGGATAGGAGAATTGCATACTGCCCAGAGGAAGGATACTACGTTGCATCCTTGCTACAGGAAGCTTCAAAGAAGTGCTGAGCCACCAGAACGGGGACAGTACTTTCTGAAGAATCAACTACTCTATCGGAGAGCTGGGAGGGGAGATAACCTGCATGAGCAGTGGGTGGTTCCAGAGACCCACCGTCCTCACATTCTTCAGAGTGGACACATCATAGGCGAGAATCGACATATGGGTGTCAGAGAGACCTTGCAGCAAATATCCGGCCATTATTGCTGGCCAGGAATGACCGGAGATGTACGCCGGTGGGTGAAGTCTTGTTCGGAGTGCCAGAGAGCACCACCCAACAAGCGAATTAAGAGGAAAGTAGCTCTTAAAGTGGAAGACAAAGTGGAAGTGTGGAGTCCAGCAGAGACCAATATACTCCAAGTAGGATGGAAAGGACCTTATCCTGTGGAAAAGGTGGTGTCCAAGAACATCTACAAAATACGGATCGGGGAAGAGAAGAAAAATCTCCCTAGACATCTCATTAGGAAATATGAAGAGAGATCCGGGAGTAAAG
Source organism: Cepaea hortensis (assembly GCA_963921405.1). Lineage (NCBI taxonomy): Eukaryota > Metazoa > Mollusca > Gastropoda > Stylommatophora > Helicidae > Cepaea > Cepaea hortensis. Next base: position 21,453,712 of record OY992879.1, on the reverse strand, counting down.
CTTCGCATTTTAGGGTGATGGCAGCCATTGGGACAAAGGTTACCAGTCCAGACGAAGACCAGAGATCGCCAGTACAACATAGTAGGGCCTATGGGACAGTACGTGATAGGTCAGATTTACCCAACGACAGGAGGAGGGAAATCACAAGTCAGGGAAAGGACAAGAGTGAAAGTTTCACCGGTAACCAAGTTCAGAAGGGGTGGGTAACGTCGGGAAAAGCGAGAATTACCCAGGACTCAAACCGAAGATTGGCTGACCAGATACAATATCGCCCAAGATGGTCCTGGAAACAAAAGTCCAGGAGGTTTGGGAAAGACGACTCGGTCCGACGAGGACGAGGCGGAGCATCCCCAGAGGCAAAGCCGGGGGAAACTAAGAGGACATGGAAGCAGTGTTACAATCAGGATGGGACAATCCGTCTGTATTGTGAGCCGTCGCTGACGCAAGTCGAAAGGAGGTCGACTGAACGTACAGGAGCGAGGAGCCAACACTAGTTTCAGTCGTTAGTAGTATAGTAGGGTGTCAATTAGAGCGCCTACTGGATAATGAAGTGAGCAATGTGAGGATCCAATCATATCATCAACACGTGATGTTAATAGCTACTTAGCAGAAGCTCAACGCACGGTGGATGTGATGGACGTTGTTGCTACAACTGGACTTCACAATGGAATACATCCTTGGTAAGGAGAATGTAGGAGCGGATTTGATATCCAGACATCCAGATCCAGAGGAAGAAGCCTAGGGTTGTGGATCATGGGAATCAAACCTACAGTGAGAAAGATTCGACGCGGTCTAATCTCTTAAGAGGGGGCCTATGTCGTGAAATGCTGAATGTTAGTGATTCCCAGATCGACGACTGTATACAGTGCATCATAAGAAGGTGATCACAGACAAGGCTGAGGTGGGAGAAGGGTTAATGAAACAGAAGGATAACCACAAAGGATTGACCAGCGCATGTGTATGTAGGTCAAGGCGGGAGAGTCGACTACAACACAGGTGACATGTAGAGTGGAAAAATTGGTTTGCTACAAAGACAGACAGTATCATGGACCAGCCTATTGCGTTCTGGAGGTAGGTTTGCGACTAAGACTAGACAGCAGAATGCGGTTTGGTTGTATTAAACAACGGAAAAGTTCGAGATCAGAAATTTTCCACTGACAAGGGATAATGAAGTCTGAATTTGCTTTGTCCAGCAATGTCAAGGATTATGCGACATAGACTGAGCTATAAAGAGTAGCCACTTTCTTTGTCAGTTTAGTGTGTGTATTCCCAACTGGACGAGAAGATAGAATTATGTGTCCTGTAATGAAAAGAAATATCCTCCCTTATAATGGGATAAAGTGCTTGGCTGCGGATTAATTTCGATTCGTGGATCTACATTAATTCTATAAAGGAACATAGATGTGTATAAGGTATATTAAAATATAGTTTTAGAATAGGAATATAGATGAGCGTGTATTACCTTTATCATTACATATTATTAGTGGGTGTTTTAGACTGAGGTGAATTCTTATGTCTTATGCTGATGGTGACTTCGAAAGCCTTGTCATTATGGCTGGAGAAGGACACTTGCATAAGTTAGGAGTAAGGGGCGGACGCTTACCACTCGACTTGTTATATTCATCCACAGGTTCCCAGTTTCTAGGGACATTAGAGAAGAAAGGAAAAAATACTCTACTTGAACCAATAAAGTACATACTTAGATCCAGAAAGAACCTAAACAGTTTGTTCAGATGAACAAATACTAACATCCAGTAAAATACAGAAGACTGTATGCTAACACTCATATACCACTGGGGCTCCTAAACAGAAAGAGATGTTAAGGTGGGGCAAGCAGAGACTTCAACCTACATACGACTTGCCTACATAGAGTAGAAGGAATAGACAAAGACAATAGTGATAATCATAATAGACAATAGGAAGAACATTGACAATGTGGTGTTTTTTTTCGATGATGGATACTTAATATCATGAAACCGATTTGGGCACAGTCATAAACTTACGGGACTTTTATAGCAATACGGTGACTCAGTGGTGAACAGTTTGTTTTCATTTCACTAACGGATTTACCATCAGACTCAAGCCTACGGATCATCCCGGGTGAGCTCTTTCCTGTTTGATGTGATGTCCTGTAATCGTGAAGAATGACTGGCGAGAAGATACCGCTGATAGACATTCTGAGTTCATTCTGTCACCAACAATAGAATACACTAGCAACTACACAGACAATATCCACCCATACACCAGACATAGTTTTAAATTAAATCTTTTATTTAATGTGGAAAAGAACTGTTGTCGAAGTATGTGTTGAGAGAATAATAGAGAGAGAGTGAAAGAAAGAGATATATGGAAGGGAAGACAGAAGAGAGGAGTGTAGACGAAAAGTCAGTCAATAATCCCAACAGATAATCAGTTTAAAGATGTACATGTTGATCCCACTCTCTTCTCGGGGAAACAACATCACAACCAGTCAAACCGGAGATTCGACCACTGTTAGCTTTCAGTACACCCAGTGGACACTACGAATTCAAGGTCATGCCCTTTGGACTCAGCAATGCACCTAGTGTGTTTACACGCATGATGAGGACTTTACTAGATCCGTTACAGGATCCGTCCATCATCTCATTCATGGATGATATTCTGATTTCCAGTGACAGCCTGGATGACCACTTACAATCCTTGGAGAGAGTGTTTAATAGGCTCAAGGAAGCAGGGCTTACTGCTCGTCCAACCAAGTGCATGATTGGTTACCAGACTCTGGAATTTCTAGGTCACACCATCACTCCAGGACACATTGTTCCAGAAGAGAAGAACCTGGAGAAAATCAGAAATGCACCAAGGCCAAAAACGAAGAAGGATGTGCGATCTTTTCTCTCGTTGTGTGGGTTCTACCACAAATTTATCCCACATTTCACTGAACTGGGAGCTCCGTTGACGGAAACCTTGAAAAAGGGATTCCCGGACCAAATCAATTGGACACCAGAATGTGAGAATGCCTATAGTCAGTTAAAGGAGGCCTTGGTCAGCAAACCTGTATTACAGCTCCCTGACCTTTCCAAACCATTTGTGTTGAGAACGGATGCAAGTGCGATTGGAATTGGAGCCGCTTTGTTACAGGAAGGAAAAGACGATGCTTCGGTTTTGAAACCTGTGGCATACGCAAGTAAGAAACGTCTACAGGCGGAGAGGAATTATTCAACCGTCGAGAGAGAATGCTTGTCCCTCGTATGGGCAGTGCAAAAATTTCAGCCATATTTGTATGGAGTTAAGTTTCGGGTCCAGTCGGATCATCAGCCCCTGATGTTCCTGGCTACTTCTCAGAAGCTCAACGCACGTTTGATGCGGTGGTCGTTGTTACTTCAACCGTATAATTTCACAGTAGAGTACATTCCTGGGAAGGAAAATGTTGGAGCGGATTTCTTGTCAAGACACCCAGCTCCTGAAGAAGAAGAATGAATCATCTGGACTAAACTCACGGTGGAGAAGAGTGAGATGGACTACTCTCTTAGGAGGGGGCCTATGTCACAAAATGAAACCGTGTGTTTATCCGGTTGATTATTACAGAGGATTTTCGGATTAAGCGGACGATCGACCAGCGACATCTATTTGTACTAACAGAGTAAACACAGTTGTACAGGTTACATCGTGTCAGCCCATAAACACATTTGGTGGTGAGGGAGAAGGATATGGAATGGTTCCGTTTGTCATCTATACTGCCGGACATCAGACGGAAATGGCTGCTGGGATTGTCACCACGGAACAGAAGAGTGACAAGTTTGTCAACATTTGAATGCAGATGGAAGCCGTGAGATCACAGGGGCAGATGTAAAACGGAAGTACCTAGTACGGAAAACAGTGCATCTGTCAATTCTTGGTTTCCGGAACATCAAGATGATTGGCAGCTTGGTATCGAAACTCTTTGTTGGGAGTTTACAGAAACTAGCTGGCTTGTTTTGAGAATCTAGGCAATTACTGACAACTTTGACAGGATTTAAGCCAGGAAAATAGTTCTTGACAGGGGATGATTTGCCACTGTGCCACCTGTGTGGGGGAGTAAAGGATAACGTCACGTGGACAACTTTGGTAGTTTGCCATATAAACTCGAGTTGAGATCAACTAGGGTGGACTTGAATAATGCTCTAGACAGAGTGCAGGGCACTGCAGTGCCAGTGGAAATAATATCTACCGTGTGTTAATTAGTGACTTAATTTTACACGTGCCTATATGGCAGATGTAGATATGATTTATAGGACTGCAGTAGTGCCATTTAAGGTATAACTTATTATAATATATTCGTTATAATTACTATAGACTGTGGCCTTGTTAAACTATAGTGTGATGATTAGCACTGTTAGTGGAAACTAGCTAGAGTAGTGAAGTGATACTTGGCTCTGTTAGCTAGAATAGATTAGTGAAGTGTTGATAAGCTTTACTAGTTGAGAATTGAGTAATGAAGGATAATTGGGATCTTCCCGTAGGTGTCCCTGGTGGGCGGGGTTCCGCATTCTGTTTGCTGATATTTTTTCTTTGTCATCGCCTGATTCGACTCTAGGTGGGTAGCTAATCTGCTCTATGACTAAGTCTAGTTAGCTAAAGATCATTAAGCAAGGTGATAGGCTTACACTCAGCCGAAAGGATCAGTGACTAGTACTATCACCAGATGTGTTGTTTCTATCCTAGGTTCCCTACCAGATCCAAGGAAACTCTACAAGTTTTGGGAAAGAATTAAAAAACCCATTCTGAAGAACACCAGTTCAAGAGTCAATAAAGTTGCATACAGAAACGTAACTTACGCTAGAAGGAAATTGATTCATCAAAGAGAGTGATGCATACTGATGCACCACACAGCATTAGACAGTAGTAACGAACCGAGAACCGGCTAAGAGTACCTAGTGTTAGTACAGTAACAATTAACATTAGTAATCAGCACTTATGGACTGAATGGTTCGATGTGCAACGAGGATGATCTGTCGACTAACTAACTAACTAACTAACTGCGTACACACTGCAAAAGACTTGTGCAGTTTGTTTAGGAACATTAGGAACGGACATTGTGTAGAGTGCAACCGGTCCCTGATTAACTCTTAATACCACCGGTGTCTATTTCGGATGTTCATGAAATTGGATTACCAGAGGTCTGCAGAGGCAAAGCATTATCCGGCAAGATGGTTCCGGCAACGGGTGAGACGTACTTGTTCTGACGTAACGTGCTGTGGTCTATCTTTGCTGTGATCAGCTGACTGAGTTGATGTCTGAGAGACAGAGTCTACACACTTTATAGAACACGTCACACATTTTCTTCGCATACACGTCTCATACACGTTACACTTTTATTTTAATAAATTAATCTTTATTAATTTCTAGAAGCAAGAGTTGTTGAGTATGTTGCGTTGGGGAAGTATGAGAAGGGGGCATAGTACGACAGTGTGAGAGTGATAGGAAAAGGTGTCCATAGGCTGATGGAGTGTGTTGGACGGAAGCGGGTGGATTCTCCAGAATATTGAGGGGGAAAAAAAATAATATTATAATGTGGGTGTCGGATCTCCTCACTCCAGGGACGACACTTTAAAGGAGGACACGACACGCACATTAACGCACAGCTATTTGGAAGCTTTCATGAACTCAATATAAAAAGCTAACATGAATACTTGTGTATACTTTATTAACCAGCAGCTGAAGAAACAAGAAGGAAATGAAAAATAAGGTAAGACATATATTCCTTCTACTTTCCTGTTAATTTACAAATTATTTCCCCCATGCCTCTGTAAATTCTGTCTTTACTAATATTACACATTGCACCCCTCTCGGGATTCTCCGTGGTGAAGTGGTTAAGCCGTCTGACTCGGGCTCCGAAGGTTGTATGTTCGATTTTGGGCCGCGTCTTTCATTTCACGAGTGCATTTTTTCGGAGACTCCCGAGGGTCGTCGCTGGAGCTACGGAGTTCGTGCTTTGTGCGACGCTTTCAACGCTGCGGAAAGAAACTGAGCCATATGGGATAAAAACCCGGTGCAATGCAGCCGACCCTGTCGATTTTAAGCTAGTTCTTTCATTGCAACCCACTCCCATACGAATCCGGATACGCCTTGTGTGTCATCAGAGTTGGCAGGTCTCACATTACCGTAAAAATAACTTTGTTAGCGAGAAATCACTAGTTGTTGAGCAAAACATCAAAGGAATGTCACCGCTTTCAATGATTTCAGATGCTTTTGGACCTATCAAAGACATATTCCTTGGGTTGGCGTAAATATAAGACGGCTGGAAAAATTTAATAACGATGCAACAGACAGTTTTCAAAATAATTGATCGTGAATGAAGGCAAACAAATGTGGACACACTATAGTAGTAGTAGTAGTAGTAAGTAGTAGTAGTAGTAGTAGTAGTAGTAGTAGTAGTAGTAGTAGTAGTAGTAGTAGTAGTAGTAGTAGTAGTAGTAGTAGTAGTAGTAGTAGCGGCAGCAGGAGTAGTAGTATTACTTCTTATTTGCCTTCTTCTCATTATAATTATTACTGTTATACTTGTGCAACATTTAGTCGCGGCATATACTCAGATAATTGCGACAAATAAATATCTTGATTGTGCAAGCTCAACATGTGAGAAGCACACCTCCAGGCAGCTGAACCACGCACAGTAGACCGATAAGGCCATGGCCCAATCTAGAAACAAAAGTTAGTTGATTATCCTGTACAGGATGTCGCTGTCAACCCGAGCATGTTTTGAATGTGATTTCATGGCACGTTTACGTTCAGTCTCCGGTCTCTGTGGCTAAGGGTTTGCGAACGCGGTTTGTGAGCCCGTATACCCGGGTTCGAAACACGGCGGTGCTGGTTTTTTCAAAAAAGGTATAGGGGCCGGTCGTTCAGAAAGCAATGGCAAACTACTTAACGTAACACTTGCCTAGTACATCAACAGCAGCTGAAAATGCTGGTATTGACTGCGTAAGGGATACGCGACAAAATTAAAAAATTACGTTCAGTAGTTTGCCATTACTTTCTGAACGATTGGAACTTATACCAATGTATGAAAACCAATGCAAGGCGGTCTTCTTCCACATCTCACACAGCTGGGTATTGAATGCCTTATGCGGGATTGCGAATTGCGTCCGTGACCTCCGTCGCTGTATAAAATAAGAAAATGTACTCACAGAAGAAAAGAGTATAGCGGACAAGTCTCCAAATGCCTCACTATGAGTGGATTCATCATCATCCTGTGCCTCTCCCCCCCCCCTCTCCCCAGCTGGCGTGGAGTCCTGTCTTTCCATATAGGAAGATCTTTAGTGTTCTAGATCAACTCTGTTGATGATATTCCTCCATGCCACCATCTTAGTCGATCCTGTATCATTTCTCTTGGTCTACCTCTGTTTCTTTTCCCACTGATCTTCCCAGTTTTCACGATGTTCTCCAACGCCTCTCTTCTCATCACTTGACCAAATAAAGCTGTTTGTCTCATTGTTGGCGCTCGCTCGCTTTGAACTCAAGCGTAGTCCATACACACACTACTTCTAGTAGTACTGGACTAAAGTTTGAATGTGGATTAGCTTTCCCTATTAACAGTGTCCCTCGCCATGAGGCGAACCCACTCTGACTTCAGAGGTACTTGTAATTTACGTCCTCAAATCAAGGACGGCGGGTCAACATTTTAGTCCAACTGTCCGGTGTAGGGGTTGAAACCCTTACCTCGGCATCAGCACACCGGATGTTTAAGAACATGCGCTCTTATTCATTCGGCAATGCTGACCTACGTTTGTCTCGTGTTTCAATAGCCCTTTCAAGCAACCGTTGTTAGTTACTCTGGCAGTCCAGGGAATTCGCAACATTCGTCTTAGGAACCACATCTTTGTTGGTTCAAAGTTCCTCTTCATTTGTTCTTTTACTTAATTTGTTCATTTACTTAATTTGTTCATTTACTGAGTTGTTTAAAGTTAGTTGCTTGACCTTTACAGGACGTCACAGTCACCCTAGTAGGCTTCTGATTTTCTAAACAAATTTACGTTCAGTAGTTTGCTATTGCTCTCTGAGAAATACATTACATTCAGTTCATTTCCTACAGTACAATGTATTTAATACTCTACAATACATTTCTTACATTGCAATACATTTACTACAGTATAATGCGTTTAAAAAAGTACAATAAATTTACTACAGTACGCTACATACAGTACTATACATTTATTACAGTAATGTACATTTACTACAGTACAATGCACAATGCACTTATTAGAGGACTATACTTTTACTACAGTACAGCACAGTACATTCAGTAAGAACAGTAGAGCACTATAAGTTAATACACTACACAATATTTACTACAGATCAATAATGTACTACATTATAATATATTTACTACAGCACAATAGATTCACTACAGTGAAATAATTTACTTTAGTATAATACCTTTACTACATCATTGCACATTTGGTACTGTAATATTCATTTACTACAGTACAATACATTTATTTCAGCACTATACGTTTACAGATGTAATATACATTTACTATAGTAAGAATTATCATTCAAAGAGTTAGGAAGAAAATACAACCCGAAATAGGAGAAGAACAATGTTGGTTTGTGGAAGGCAAGGGTACAATAAATGCTGTGTACATGCTGAGAACAGAATTTTAACGTTCTATAGAAGTAACTAAAGATACACATTTGTGCTCTATTGAATACACAAAGGCTTTCGATAGAGTAAGACATGTCAACATGATAGAGATGCTTCCAGATCTACAAAATGATGGGAAAGATCTTATTGGAAACAACAAGTCGCCATAAGGATTGATAATGAGGTAGGTCAATAGCAGCCGGTTAAGAGAGGTGTGAGACAGGGATGTGTAATGTCTCCAGATATGTTTTCCCTGTACAGTGAAAATATTTTCAGAAATGTGCAAGATATAAAAGGAATCATCATTTGAGGAAGAAACATCAATAACATTAGATATGAAGATGATGCAGTATTGAAAGCAGACAATGAGCAGAATCTTCAACATTTAGTAAACACGGTTGTTGCACACACGGTTAGAATTAAATTGTAAGAAAACACAGGTTATGGTCGTCACTAGAAGAACGAAATACCACAATGTGCTATTCTGGTAAATGGGAATATTCTTAAACAAGTGAATCGGTATAATTAACTCGGAATAGTCATAACATCTAATGGGAGATGCCTTGAAGAAATTAGAATAAGAATCGCCATGGCGAAGGTAGCCTTTTGCAAGATGAAAAACATTCTGAGCAATAAAAAGATGTCAATTGAAATGAGAAAAAGAGTGTTGAGCTGATACATAGAGCCTGTACTTTTGTATGGATGTGAAGCGTATGTGCAAGTATGTGCATGACAATGAGCAGTCAAGCTGAAAAACTTCTGCTGACTGTGGAAATGCGGTTTCTGAGGAGAATACAAAGAATACCATGGACAGACAGGAAAACCAACGACCAAGTCCTACAAGAAACAAATGAAAATGGTAAACTGATTAGAGAAAGTAGACGGAGACAGTCAACATTTTGTGGACATGTTATGAGAAGAAATATCTTGGTGGCAACTGGCAAGATCGAGGTGAAGAGAACAAGGGCAAGACAGAGAAGTAAATACCTGGATGGCATGACCACGTGGCACGGTCGAGAAAGAACACTGAGCTGATCCACGACTCTGGTGATCTAGTGAAATGGCGAATTATGACCGCCCACGCTTACCGGCATGACACATGACAGATGTAAGGTAGAGTGATTTAAAATCAGAAGCCATGAACAAAATATTGCACGATTTCTTGCCTGGCATATTTCGCTGCATCTCGTCAGGTGCATACTGTAGTATTATATATCATATGAATAAATGAATGATAATAATCATCATGTGCCATGCCGATAAGCGTGGGCGGTCATGTTTCGCCATCTCACTCGATCACCAGAGTCGTGGATCAGCTCAGCGTTCCTGTCTCGACCATGCCACGTGGCCAAGACATCCAGGTATTTACTTCTCTGCCTTCCCCTTATTCTATTCCCCTCAATCTTGCCAGTCGTCACAAAGTTCTCCAATCCAGTTCTTCTCATAAAGTGTCCATCTGATTTTATACATATGCAACCATTTTGAAAATTAACACAAAGCGAGTTACTCGCAAATCTGTTCCGACTGACTTCGGTTTGTCTTAACTATGCCACTGCGTTCACATACCCTAGGCCTCAACCACCGACCCAGCTGGATAACCACTATGGAAACACTGTCAGTATTTTTTTTTTCTTTCTTAACTTATTCAGCGCCAAAAAAAAAAAAAAAAAAAAAAAATTAGGTTTGTTCCAAATATAGAGCACAGTCAAAAGAACAAGTATTATAAAGGGAATTTCCGTTCACTGAGTATTGGAATTGCAGAAGATACCACGAAACAAATCAAATAACACGATGAGCCTTATATGGTGATATATCTTCCTTCTGTCCAAATAGGATGTCACATTTGGCGATATATTATCCTGCGACACTCAATCAGTTAACGAATCTAACTAAACAGTGCCAGTGGCCAACAAGGACACGTGATTTCTGTAGTATCATCCCGCAGCATGTTCGGTGTAGAAGGTCGCTCTCAACACATCCTGCCATTGAAGACTGTCGATCCTTCACCAGATATCATGCCTCGTGCATGGCCATGCCCAAGATGCTACAATGTGCTATCATGCCTCATGCATTGCTATGCCCAGACAGACCGACCGACAGACATGCAGGCAGGCAGGCAGACCGCCAGGCAGACCGCCAGCCAGCCAGCCAGACAGACAGACAGACAGACAGACAGACAGACAGACAGACAGACAGATAGATAGATAGATCTTTATTTTATAAGGGTTACAAATAGATAGATAGATAGATAAACAGTCAGAGAGCACATTATGCGAAGGTAGGCACTAAACGTAGGTATAGATAAGCACGCATGGCACGTCGCCTGGGACTAACCGAGTGTTTGGCGGCAAGAAACATACCCCAACCTACAGCTCTAGCCACACCGACAGCTGCTTTAACAAGTCATTCTGATTATCCACGCTTGCGCTAACGCGGTATAGAGTTCATACATGTGAAATAACGAGTTTGCGTTCCTTCAGCATTTTTCCGTTTTTCCCCCCTACTCTCGCCTTTGATGTTTTATAGTTTAGCTCTAAACGCCATAAGAAACAGTGCTAAACGGAAGAAAGAGGCATAAAAAAGAGGCGATGGAAGGAGGGGAACGCATAACATGCAAGGAACTTCGCAAACATCTCAGTGTGGTATATTGACACCGGCCCTTTGATGTCTGCTCTCTGGCACTTTTTCTCCAGGCGCTTCCATCAACTGCCGACAACTTCAAAGGCTTTCGTTTCTTTGATCGCTAATTAAATGACCCAGCTTGAGAGAACTCCTGGTGTCTTTAACAGACGGTTTGTTCCTTCTGTTTCCCCCTACTCGTCAGTCAGAGAAGGGAGGGAGGGGAACTCTAGTACAACATTTAGATGAAGAGGGATCCTTACAAAGCCAAGAGGGAAGGGGGAAAAAGGAAGGAGGGGGAAGTTGAAAGGAAAGAAGCTCTCAGAAGAACCCAAAATATAATAGAGAAAAACAAGCAGATGAGAGGCTGTGGTGGCAATGAGAAATAATAGTAGGGGGTTGTAGCCGTTGAACAGAAACAGCTACATCGCTTTCCTACAGTAGTTTTAAAGTGTGTGTACGATAAAAGCATTCTCCAACTTGCTTGTACTAGTCGACCAGATATCTGGATTCTGTACTTCTTCTGTAAAATTTCGCAACCAACACGACTTCTGATGTCGTCACTATTCTAGCGTGTTGCATGTTGTGGTGTAGTCTATGTGTGAGCTAGTATATGTGTGCCCAATTCGCAATGTGGATACTTGAAAGGAGAGACGAAATTTCCTAATGACTGGGATCATAGGAAAAGTCGGCCCCCTTGTTAAGGATTGCACCCTTTTATCACTGACGCTGCATTGGGAATGGCAGGTAAGGTTAAATGTCTGTGTTTACACTAACTAATATGAGCTCTTTCGCGAATAAAGGGGCCATTGATTATCTACAACACTCGAAATATACACAGAATATACTTTTATCATAAACACATCTGGTTAGTAACCCATAGCAACCATGCACGTTTACGTTTCCGGAATCGCAGCACTTCTAAAAATAGATATCTGGTCATAGATAATTATAACTATTATTTTTACAGTTTACTTTTATTGTTACTTGTTACAATTCTAACGAACCTGCCGGATCAAACCTGAAACCAGCAGTATAACGCATGTATGTGAAGAGTGAATGAACGAAAACGTGAATTAGAATAGATACGCTTTACAAGAGCAATATCACAAGTGGCAACAGATTGAGTGGCCGGCTGATTATATAATATAGTCTCGTGTGTAAAGCGTGAACTCGCTAGAGCCGACGGTGCACCAGTCTGTTATAAAGGGGTCATGAGTTGTAATCATTTGTAAAGAGACAGTTTACATACCAGATTTCTTATCCCTGGGTTTGTATCTGTTGACAATGAAATACGTGAAAACATGCGTGGAAAACATTACCAACTCACCTGAATCCCAGCCAGGTCCGTAAATGATTGACTGGTACTTTGCCGTCTTGAGAGACGATACCTTGTAAAATGAAGTTATACCTCTCTATAGCCACAAATCCTGGGCTGAATTTAGAGACCATGTGTTGCCCATGCAGCATGATCCCTCTTTCGGCCTGCCTAGTCTACTCCAGAAGAAAGGTAACACCAATACGTCTGAAACAAGATAAGCTGCAGAAACTGCTGGATCACCAAAGAAATGCACTAACTGTCCGTATGTGGGAGCATCGACCCATGACCATTTGTCGACCAAGGCTTGGGCCTGGTCTGCCCTGACATGACATTCCGTCATTAGGTTGTATTTCCTCGCACTAGGATAAATGCGCTCCTTCGTCCAAAGCCGTTGGCGTGATGAGTGGTATTTGGTGTGATGAGTGGTGTTTGGCGTGGTATGTGGCGTGGTGTTTGGTGTGATGAGTGGTGTTTGGTGTGATGAGTGGTGTTTGGTGTGATGAGTGGTGTTTGGTGTGGAGAGCGCCGCCCAATATTTGGCGCTAACAGAAAGCAGATAGTATCGTCTATTATCAAACGTTAGTTCAGTCATACCTGACTAAGACCTGACTTTAAAGTCTGTAAGTACAGACCTGAATAATAACCTAATTCATGAAACCTAATATGTCATACGCCGCAGATGTGAAGCTCAACTGCCAGGCTTGCTTGTTGCGGGGAAGGAGAGCTCTGCATCACACATCCCGCAGAGACGGTACTTTGGTACCGAATCAGAGGAAAGTTCTATGCTCCACCCTTGCTTCTATAGAAGAAGGCACTTGTCGAGTCTCAGGTGAACTGAACTCGGAAACATCACACTTAAGAGTTAAAGCTCACAATCCCCCAGAGAAATCACAACCGACCCATCGACCATCAACGCGTGTTAAGTGGACAACAATAATTAGCTTGTAGACCGTGTAGCAGCCGGTCTCCCTGGCCTAGTGATTGAAACGACTTTCTCCGTAATTCCGTTTATTCACGTAGGGTAACGCAGCGCGCGAGAATTGGTAGCGGTTCTCGCCGCGTTGATGACTTACGGGATAAGTGAACCGGCCGCTCAGAAAGCAATGGCAAACTACTGAGCGTAATCTTGCCAAGTAATCAAAAACAGCAGTAAAATGCTGGTGTTGACAGCGATGTCCTGTAAAGGATATGCGGGGGGGGGGGGGGGGGGGGGGGGGGAACGTGTAGCGACTGCCTTGGCAATGTTCATAAACATCTACCCGCAAGAAAATCCTGAAAGATCAACATGCGTTAATGATTGATAATGTCGCCATATTTTGAATGGAAGTTCCGCTTTGCTACCTCGGAGCATACTATATGTCATGTGATTCATACAGTCCATGCCGTGTAGCTTTAATGTTTATGTTTGTCCACAGCCTTCTGTTTTTTTGTGCTGCCAGTTATTTCTGATACAGACCTTCCTCCATGCCTCTCTTCCACTCCAATTTTCCCACTGAGGCGATTTACTCCAGCTTTTCCCTTCTTAAGACATGTCTAAAGAATGTGGACTGTAATCTTCTGACGCGAGCAACCAGTTCTGTTTGTAAACTAACTTCTTTCAATGTATCTTCATTGCTCTTTCTGTCCGTCCACAGTGTTATCATCATTCTTTCATAAAACAACATCACATAACTGTTACCTTGCCGTCTTGATGGACGATAGTTTGTAAAATGTAGTTATACCTCTCCATAACAAATCCTGGGCTGAATTTAGAGACCATTTGTTGCCCATGCAGCATGATCCCTCTCTCGGCCTGTCTAGTTTACTCCAGAGAAAAGGTAACACCAATACGTCTGGGACAAGAACAGAAGCTGTTGGCACAATGTGGGGTGTCGGGTTTGGTGAAAACATAAAACATTCGACACTAACAGCAAGCAGGTAGTACCGCCTACTGTCATACGGTAGCTCAGTCATATCCGGCTAAGACCTGACTTCACTTGTATGGCAATTGTCCATGAATGATTTCAGATACAAGTCTTATAATATTTATTTCCCGCAGCTTCTCTTTTTGCGATGATGCTGTGTGGCAGTCAAGTTAATTGTTTTCCTATCATGTTATGAGACAAGAGGGTCAGGAAAATGTCATAGCAAAAGAAAATATCGATGGTATTAGAGGCAATGGGAGAAAATGTTGAACGGTTGGGGAGAATAGTGCAGTAGGCGGTCAATGGTATAACTTACCACGAAAACAAAGTACAAGTATTTTGAAATCGCTAAGTGACGGAGTGGCATGGGGGATTTATCATCAGCAGAATTGATCCAGAACACCAAAGACCGAGATATATGGAGAGACACGAACACCTACGCCAGCTGGCATGGCACTTGAAGATGATGAAGAAAGGGAAAGATGGGCCACCTAGTCCTCCATGCATTCAGGTCCTCGTCACAGACCCATAACAGGAAATTGCACACACACACACACACAGGCACAGATGCACAAATGATCGTCTGCACAACTCTGCATGGGACATAATGTGGATGACGTGGCAGGACATAATGTGGATGACGTGGCAGGACATAATGTGGATGACGTGGCAGGACATAATGTGGATGACGTGGCAGTCAGGGGGTTTTAATATAATCCTATAAAGAGGAAAACAATGTAGATTCAAGGTTGTTATAAACACGTACAGCATGAAGATGGGAGAGGCGGTACCGTTATGCTCAGAACTCTTACCACCCATCCCAGTGGTTTTGTGTTTGAGTCTCCACCATGGCGGCATTTTAACAGACATGACCTGAGCACCCCAGATCCACCCAGCCTAAGATAGGTATCAGGTATTGTTATGGGAAGCAAAAGCTACCGGTGTAATATTGACGACAACCCCAGTTGAGTGTGGTGTGGAGGCTAACATAATATACATAATGCTCCCTAATGCACCTAAAACGTCTTTCACTGCCGGTGTTCTAATCTTCAGTTGGTTGGTTCATTGGTTTGGTGGTTGGTTGGATGATTGGTAGGTTGGTGGTAGACTGATTGGTAGCTTGGTTGGTTGGTTGATTGATTGTTGGCAGATTGGTGGTGGGTTTATTGGTTGATTGGTTGTTGGCTGGTTGGTAGTTGGTTGATTGGTGTGGTGGTTAGTTAATATGTTGGTTGTTTGGTTGATGGGTTAGCTGGTTGGTTGGTAGGTAGGTAGGTTTGTTGGTAGGTAGGTATGTTGGTTGGTTTATTGTAGGTTGGTTTGTTGGTTGGTTTGGTGGTTAGTTAATACGTTGGTTGTTTGGTTGGTTTGTTGACTGGTTTGTTGGTTGTTTGGTATGTTGGTTGGTTATTTGTAGATTGGTTTGTTGGTCGGTAGGTATGTTGGTTGGTTATTTTTAGGTTGGTTTGTTGGTTGGTTTATTGGTTGGTTGGTTTGGTGGTTGGTTGGTTTGTTGATTGCTGGCTGTTTGTTAGTTGGTTGGTTGGTTGCTTGGTAGGGTGGTGGTAGGCTGGTTGGTAGCTTGTTGGTTGATTGATTTGTTGTTGGTTGATTGGTTGGCTGATTGATTTGGTGGTTTTTTATTATGTTTTGTTCTTTGGTTGGTTTATTGATTGATTTGTTGGTTGGCTGGCTGGCTCGTTGGCTGGTTGGTAGGTAGGTTGGTTGGTTGGTAGGTAGGTAGGTAGGTTGGTAGGTAGGTTCGTTATTGGTTGGTTGGTTAGTTGGTTGATTTGTTGGTTGGTTGATTGGCTGGTTGGTTTAGTCGTTGGTTGGTTGGTTTAGTTGTTGGCTGGTTGGTTATTGTTTGGTTGGCTGATTGGTTATTGTTTGGTTGGTTGGTGATAGGCTGGTTTGTAGCTTGGTTGGTTGGTTGATTGGTTGTTGGTTGGTTGATTGATTGGTTGGTTTGTTGATTGATTGGTTGTTGGCTGGTTGGTTGATTGGTTGTTGGTTGGTTGGTTGATTGGTTGTTGGTTGGTTGGTTGATTGGTTGTTGGTTGGTTGGTTGATTGGTTGTTGGCTGGTTGGTTGATTGGTTGGTTGGTTGATTGATTGGTTGTTGGCTGGTTGTTGGTTGGTTGGTTGATTGGTTGGTTGTTGATTGGTTGGTTGATTGGTTGTTGGTTGGTTGGTTGATTGGTTGTTGGCTGGTTGGTTGATTGGTTGGGTGATTGGTTTGTTGGTTGACTTATTTGCTGGTTGGTTGATTAATTATCTATTGGGAGAAGAACAGCAGAAGGAGGAGCATAAACAACACATTGTGGCTATCTTGACACGCCTTATTTTCTTCCTTTCTTCTCCTTCTTGTCCTTCTTCTACTTGTTTAACTGATTCGCCTTCGCCATCTCTCTTCTTCTTTCTCTTCTTCTTTTTCTTCTTCTTCTCCCACTCCTCATTCTTCTCCTCCTCCTCTTTTTCCTTCTTCTTTTTTTCCCTATGTAAATGTAACATGCACATTTGATAAATGAAAGATGAGTGATTGAAAGGGCCGAATGTAAGACGGGCCAGCGTGCCCAATTTGTTACCCTTTTAAAATAAAGTTCGTTCGTTCGTTCGTTCTCCTCTTCCCCCTCCTCCTCATTCTTCTTCGTCTTCAATTGCTTCGTCTTCGTCTTTTCTTCTTCCTCTTCTTCTCCCCCTCCCCCACCTGCCCTGTATCGCACATTGAGATAACGGCCCTCAGCGAACATACTCCAGCCGTCCTATCTTTCACCAACTCCTACAACCCCCTCCATATTCTCCCTATATCAGTAGTATATATATATATATACAGCTGCCAAGCTTGGAGTTCTTTTTATGTGAAGAGAATGCAATCAGCGTCCCGCTCTCACTGCCGCCTTCTCCGTAACTCGTCATATATTTCCCAGATGAGAATCCTTTCATATTTTTTGACTGAGTCCAGATGAGAATCCTTTCCTACTATTTGACTGAGTAATCCTGTTTCTCTATGTGGCGTGTTCACGGGTGCTTGGAATGTGTAGCTGAGTTTGTCTACGTGATGGGGCAGCCAACCCTAAGCAAACCTTCCTTACTCGCTTCTTACGGCATGCTTGATATTGTGTGTTGTTACTATTCTTTGCTTCCCTTGAGGGCCCTGCTAATAATATACGGGCGTAGATTTATCTGGCCATTCAAACACATTATCACCGATAGAGAGCATCTATGAGATCTGTTTGCCCATGACATGCTGGTGTGTGGGGAAACACTCAGGCGGACAGATTGGCTGGGTCTGCACCGCTGGGTGGGGTATTGAAGCATGATAAGGGAGATATCATGGCATTTTAGGATCGTGTGTATAGTGTGGGAGAACAGATACACCACAATTGTCCGGAGAGAATGGTGCGGCAGGGAGTGACCAGAGGATGTGGCCAACACTCAGTTCTTCGAGGAAAGGCTAGACTGACACATAATCAGATTGCGACTGGTACCATTAGTATTAGGACTTTTCGCTGGTTGTTGAAGATGAGGACGGAACGCGTTTAAGGATGCCCGGAGTGCTTGAAGTCGGTTTTTTGCTCAACTAAAAATAAAAAACATTGCCATTGTAAGCCGTATAGAAGCAGGGCTACTGGTACCAATGTGTATGCAGAATACACAGAATACCAACTGATCCACAACCATTGGGGTCAATAAGAAAGCAAATGCACAAATTCTCGATCACTGATTGGTGCTCTTAAAAGTAGAAGACGGAATTAGAGATTAGAGCAGTGGTTCTCAACATGTTTTGGCCCATGCACCCTTACACCATATGTCAGAATGTCATCCCCCCCGCCCCCTTTTCCAGCAAACAAAAGAAGAAAAATTCCCCTCTTTCCAAAATTGTCAGCCTCAACAGGTGTTTTATATTCACAATATTTTATTAACACAAAAAAATTAATCATATTATAAATAACAAACAGTTAAAACGTCAAAGACTTGTCACCTAATAGGATATTGTGCCTGAAGCCATTTTGAGTCTGCCAATTTGTGGTCTTAATCCCCCCCCCCCCCCCACCCTTCCCCCCGGTGGTATTCCTCACCGGTTGAGAACCACTGAATTAGAGGATACACTCTCAAAGGTTGGTTGCGTGTCCTTTACATTACGTTGCTATCAACCCCATAATTTATTAGCTGTTTATTATTTGCAAAGCAATTTAGTTTACTAATTCTTGTTTGATTTCTTAACGGCCGACGCCTCAAACCACCGAAAACAACGCTAAGCAATCTGCTTCCAAATCTTCCACAATTGATTTCGAACCCTTGACTCGGTATGCCGCAGATTTCTCTTTCACTATTCCCTATGCCACAGTGCCTGATCCACTCCCCTAATCAGAGGACACACTCAGAGGACGCACTCAGAGGACGCTCTTAGAGGACACACTCAGAGGACACACTCAGAGGACGCACTCAGAGGACGCACTCAGAGGACGCTCTTAGAGGACACACTCAGAGGACGCGCTTAGAGGACGCACTCAGAGAACACACTCAGAGGACGCACTCAGCGGACACACTCAGCGGACACACTAGACATCATAAACATTGACAGCTGCAGTTACCATACAGGGATACGAACCTGTGACCTCCATATGACAACAGCGCCTCGCTGCTAGAACACAGTTGTTTTGAAGGATGGAAACAACAACTTTATTAACTATTCTCATGCAAAACTTGCGCTTTCAACAAGCATTATTCATTCATCATGTGACATGTCGATAAGTGTGGGCGGTCATGTTTTGTGATCTCACACGATCACCAGAGTCGTGGATCAACCCCGTGTTCGACTATGACACTTGGCAAAGACATCCAGATATTTACTTTTCTGTATTCTCTTTGTTCTTCCCCCTCAGTCTTTCCAGTTGTCACCAAATTCTCTAGTTTATTTATTCTCATCAAGTGTCCACAAATGTTGACTGTCTACGTCTAATTTCTCTAATCAGTTTACGGTTTCTATCTGCTTCTTGTAGGACTTGACCATTGGTTTCTCTGTCTTTCCATGGTATTTCATCAGATTTGTTTTATTTCAAGCAGTTTATTTGTCTTGTCTACAGTTTTGACTTTTTTTTATCGTGTTTCATGAAGAACTTCAGATTCCTCTAGAACTTGGGATCAAATCCCTTTGATTGATAGATATCTGTTAGACAAACAGAATGTGAACCTGAAGTGCACAAAGAACACACCAATTATATGCATGAGGTATATCCTTGTACTACCAACAATGGCGGACAGGCATTTGGTCCTTCAGGCTAAAAGGTACCTGAGAGTTGCTAACGATAGGGATCACCCCCTGAATGCAGGCATGGATTTGGTCAAGGATCATGGACTGAAACGAGGCAGGTCCAAGATAGCACAGCCAGACATATTTATACGCCAGGTGTGATCTAGAGACCCTCAATAGTGAAAAAGAGTGGGTTGAAGTGCCGGCAGACAGGACGGACTGGCACAATGTAATAGTAACACTGTGTAATGAGTGCAGAGAATGGGCAGCGGGCCGCACAGGGTTTGAGGTGCAACAACTTATCCAGAGTAACACACATCAAGGTGACAGTGATCTACACCGATTGGCCAGTGGTGAGAAACAGACGGAGTGGTTAGGGTTTCATCACCAAGGCTAATGGTCGATGCTTGAAAAGGGAGAGACAGTCTGGCATATGAGGCTACGACCTCCAACATGAAAATGGAGGTGGAAGCAATAACAACGGCATTCCTTTGGTTAGAGGAGATCACTGCAACACACATTGCATTCATAAGGACTCAGGGAGTGTGCTGAACGTTTCGTGTGGAATGGCAATCCTCGCTTCAGAGATCACAGATTGTGAGAATGGTATGGATTGTTTGCCCTGGCCATGCGGGAGTGCGGGGGAATGAACATGCTGATAGGCTGGCAAGGAATGCACCTTTTGGTGGTAGAATACCTATTGACAAGGGAGAGGTGGTCGAGCGCCTGTGGGACCAGGTGGAGAAGGCGGGGGAACAGATTGAGAATCCGTATGTGGAAAGAATGATATTGCGGGGGATCAGCAGGGGTTCTGAAAGAATCTCAAAACTGAGAGGGAACACCATGAGAATTTTCAATCAGATAGCGGTGGGAAGGATTAGTTGTATGACACTTCGCTGGCTGTTGAACGAGCGGACGGAGCGCGTATGGGAATATCCTGAGTGCAGTGATGTTGGTTCTTAGCTCAACTGAACTCAACATATCTGTTGGGACTTGGATGCCATTACGGTGGTGTTTTCTTTTATGGTTATGAAGTGTATGATTCTTTAGCTTTGCCATTTAACTTCAATCTCACACTGAAATTCACAACGGAGGCGATCTTCCATGTAAACTGAAAAAGACTCAGACGCGCGGCCAATTCGACACCTGTACACGACAGCTCCGACGCGCCGAGGGCTTCCGCAGCTCGGGTATCTGGCTGGGTAAACTCTTCTTGGAAAATTGCAACCGACAAGAGCAGACGGTCGTACAGGTAGATACCCCGGCGGCACACTGGTTCTTCAGGGGGGTGAAAACGCCATCTGGGGGAGTTCTGGTTCAAATCCGGTTTGTTCATAAAAAAGTGTTCGTGTCTTGCAGGCCGTTGCCATCATCTCTCGGATGGTCTAGAACAGGGGTGTCAAACTCAATCGCTCAGCGGGCCAAAACTCAAATCACACGTAAGGTTGCGGGCCGAACAGGATAAATATTCAATAAGCCGAAAATTAAACCTTTTTTAAACATTAATAATAAAAAAAATCATTGGTATACACATTTTCACTCTTGTGTCAATATGTCAGAGCACGATGTTTTGGCATCTTTTCTTGGCTACAAGTTAGTTTATGTTGGGAGTAATGTTCTGTGTCATTGAGACAGCCACATTACCTCCACAAATTAGTTACACAGGTTTACCGCCAATATCAGTAAACATATATTCAGCCTCCCAGTGGCTTTGAAAGGCTTTGTTTTCAGAATCAACTTTTCTCTTGGTAATTTTAAAGGCTAGCTTTGATTTAAAAACGAGTGTGCATCTACTGAGAGACGCTTGATTGATATCAGGTTAGCCGTAGCGGGAAAAGGTGATGTAATATCCGGGCACTACACTACTTTCATTTCTTATGCGCCAATCTAAAACGAGCAGCTGAACGATGCTAGGTCACTATAACGACGAACATCTACTCACTACACAACTTTTATTTTCACTTATTCTGATCGAAGCGAGAACGTTCTCATGTAGCCATTCGGCAAGGCTGCTAATTAGGGAATTTGATTTGCACGTTATATCGTGGCCATTACAAATAATTTTTGCCTAAAATTCTCTCTGGGGCCGAATATATGTGTACGTCGGTTGAGACCTCTCGGGTCTGATATGATTGTACGCCGGGCCTGATGTGGCCCGCGGGCCTTGAGTTTGACACAAGTGATCTAGAACATCAACATGGGGCTCATCGCCACGTCTTGCAACCGACATGCAGTATCCTGTACAAAAAGTTTGCCGTTAGTTTTTGTACGGGAGGTCAACGTTTATGTCCAGCTGAGCGGTGTGGCCAGTGTACCTACTACCACGGCATCAGCTCACGAGAAGTTTAATCGGATCGTCACACATCTATCGGCCAGTCTGATCTCTTGTTTGGGCATAATTTACCAAATATTTGATGTTCATGTCTTCGTGTTCTTCTTTGGTAACGATATTGTTTTTTTTCGGCGTTTGAATCATAATTGTTGTATTG
Organism: Cepaea hortensis; assembly: GCA_963921405.1. NCBI lineage: Eukaryota > Metazoa > Mollusca > Gastropoda > Stylommatophora > Helicidae > Cepaea > Cepaea hortensis. The sequence goes on along the minus strand of OY992879.1, from coordinate 21,431,523 downwards.
TGTATTCATCGCCAAACAAAATATATACAGACATACAGACAGACAGAGGGACAGACAACTGAGATACAGGCAAATAGAATGACTCACCAACTGAATGAGTGATTACAGACACAGAGAGAGACCGACGACTAATTGACAGATTAACTGACTCACTGACAGATAGACAGACATAATAACTGACTGACTGAAAGATAGACAGACATAATGACTGATGACAGACAGACGAACAAGCAAAGAAATATTAATGATGCAGTAAGGACAAACAATTAGAAACAAGAGGCATTAAAGCCGTATAAAAAAATCAACTAAGGGAATAGGAAGGACCGTTAGACAGAAAGAAAGAAACCAGAAAGAAAAACTGCGATCAAGCAGCTAAGTATGCAACAGGACAGCTTGGCACACACTGAGACATACATATTGACAAACATACATATCGACAAACGGAGGAGGCAGATAAACCGCTAGACATAAAGACAGACGTAGACAGACTCTGAGATACTGACAAAGAGACGACACATTGAATTGTCTCATGTTCTGTCATCTCATCTCATCATGTTCCTCTTGTACCTTGCGGTGTCGAGGTGAAGTATAAACATCGTGAGAGTGCCCGATTATGGGCTTCATGTATAGATATTCCCATGGACTCTGCTATTCCCTCCATCCAACGTTTACGTGGTCGGCCTCTCCCTCTGTTTCCATCTGGTCTGTACATTATTGCTTGTTGTGGTATGCTGTTGAATGGTAACCTATTTGCATGGCCATAACGAAATCCATTTTGTTATCGCTCAACTATATGATATAGTCTATATCCTCCATTGGAGCTGCGGAAAAGTACTAGTCCGGGGTCATGGATTCCAGTCCGCGGGTTTTCAAAATTGACCTGGTCGAGCCATCCTAAAATGGATACTACAGAATATCTTGGGAAGTAAGGGAGGCCGGCAAGACATTGACAACACCCTATACTTACTATACTTACCTGTTGGTCTATACACATATTGGTCTAGTACCGTATGCTTAATTCAGGTTCAGTTGATTTGAGTCAAAAACCGACATCACAGTACTCGAGACATTCCTATACGTGTTCCCTCTTCATTCATTCATTCCTTCATTCATTCATTCATTCATTCAGTGGATGTCCTTTGCAGAACCTCGCTCCACCCGGGAAGGTAACCTGGCCAACAAATGCCTGAAGAAGTCGGATGTGTGGGGCGAAAGGTTCAAATATAGCAGCTCTATTGTAAACAGGCACAACGTAATTAAGTTAAAACAACATTACGGGCAAACGCAGAAGAAGAGGAAGAAGAACCTCGCTCCCATAACAATATTCATTCATTCAGTAGCATGTTCTTTGCAAAACATCGCTCTCATAACAACCTTCCGGATCATAAGCAAGATGTCCCGCGTCCGATATTCCCATCTGGAGATCATCTGCCTCATCCTGCACCCATCTTCTCTTTGGCCTTACTCTCTTCCCGGGTATATACCCCTTCATGATTGTTCTCTCCAAACTTTCGTGACGTTTCAAGTGACCAAACTTTCTCAGTTTTCTTGTTTTATCGTCTTTAGTAGCCAACCTTTAATATTCAGCTCTTGAACATATGTTTAATTAAGGTTGGTAAAAGGACACTTGGCCTAGCATTGCATGCAATTCAGGACAGGGCATTGTAAGACTGGTTAGCGTACTTGCTGGTTGCAACAGTGGCCCCGGGTTTAAGTCCATTATACAGCAGTGGCCCCACGGAGACATAGAAGTTAGCTCGCAAAGGCCATGGTGGGGATTCAATCTATAGCAGGACTCGTTTTTCATAGCAGGGCAGTGTATGGGTCGTTACAACCTCATCAAATGGGTGGTTTATTTTTTTAAATATTTGTTTTATTTTGGAAAACAGACTGGCAACGAAAGGCAGCAAGAAAAGGAACTGGCCAGTTCATATATTTATACAGTAGATGCGAATGTCTATTAGTACACAACCCAAACAGCAGTGTCGTCCTCTTCTTCGTTTGCCTGTCGACGAATCCACCAGTTGTGCATCTCAAGGTCACTGTGTCCGACTTCGACATGTATTTGAGTCAAGTTTGCTTCCTCTACACCAGTGGTTCTCAACCTTTTTTGGCCCATGTACCCCTTCACCATATGACTAGGCAGGTGTCATCCCCCGTTTCGTATTTCATCCCTATAAATCCCCCCCCCCCTTTTTTTTACACAGTATATGTAAAAATAGAAGCTAAATTTAATAAAACATACTAGAACTAGTCTGGACGTCTACATAAAACGTGATTTGCGGGTTTACTTAAGTTATAAAACGAATTTCAGAAGGGCGAGAAATACAGAACAGTAAAATATGGAGGCCGTTCTCCCTGGCCTACAAGTTTACGTCTTTCTCCGTAATCCCGTATGTCCATGTGAGGAACGTAACCTGCGCGAGAATCTGTAGTTGTTCTCGCCGCGTTGGTAACTGACGGGGTATGTGAGCCAGTCGCTCAGAAAGCAATAGCAAACTACTGAGTGTAATCTTGCCACGAAATTAACAATACGCTGAAAGATGCTGATATTGACAGCGATGTCCTGTACAGGATATGCGAAAAAAAGAAATATGGAGGGAAAAACAATATCACGTAATCGGTTCTTGTATTAACGCGATCTTGAAATAATTTTAATCCCCCCCCCCCCCCCGAAACCCTAAAATTTCCCACCGGTTGAGAACCACTGCTCTAGACAGATTCCATCCAGGGTCACTGTCTACCCGTGGGGAGATTGTCCGAATAATGATACCAGGACAGTGATGGTGAAGGGAGTTTCACAGTCTCCACATTTGAAGTCCAGACCATTTGGGAGAAGATTGTTTTGTGTGATTTTCATAATGGTGTGCTCCTCGGCCGTTCAGAAAGAAATGGCAAACTGCTGAACGTAAAGTCGCCTAGAAAATCAAAAACAAGAAATCCGGGGGTTGATTGCGACGTCCTTTTTAAAGGAAATCCTTCTCTTTAATAAAAAAAAAAGTTTGATAAGCTTACTAAAGATTGTATATTTCCTTTGCGAATTGGCATTGATAAGTTAGTGGCATGTTGTTTGCATGTAATGGGAAGGAATGGTTTCTGGAGTAGAAGGCAGGTGTCATCTACGGAATAAACAGGTATGGTTTCTGGAATAGAAGGCAGGTGTCATCCCTTGAATAAACAGGTATGGTTTCTGGAATAGAAGGCAGGTGTCATCCACGGAATAAACAGGTATGGTTTCTGGAATAGAAGGCAGGTGTCATCCATGGAATAAACAGGTATGGTTTCTGGAATAGAAGGCAGGTGTCATCCATGGAATAAACAAGTATGGTTTCTGGAATAGAAGGCAGGTGTCATCCATGGAATAAGAAGCTATAGTTCCTGGGATAGAAGAAGTAGGTTTCATACTTAGAATATGTAGGTATAGTTCCTAGGATAGAAGAAGGCAGGTTTCATGTTTAGAATATGAAGGTACGGTTCCTGGGACTGAAGGCATGGGTCATCTATGTAATATGTAATGTATGGTTCCTGGGACTGAAGGCATGGGTCATCTATGTAATATGTAATGTATGGTTCCTGGGACTGAAGGCATGGGTCAACTATGGAATATGTAATGTATGGTTCCTGGGACTGAAGGCATGGGTCAACTATGGAATATGTAATGTATGGTTCCTGGGACTGAAGGCATGGGTCATCTATGTAATATGTAATGTATGGTTCCTGGGACTGAAGGCATGGGTCAACTATGTAATATGTAATGTATGGTTCCTGGGACTGAAGGCATGGGTCAACTATGGAATATGTAATGTATGGTTCCTGGAACAGAAGGCAGGTGTCATCCAGTGTGAAGATCGGCACATGACTTCGATAGAAGGTGACATAAGGCTATATGTGACAAGAGCGCTAGCACAGGATCATGAATCTTTATTGCCGGCCGTGATGAGAGAGCCGTTCTTGGAAGGAACTGTTACTTACATGGTTATGAGCTCCAACTCAAGAGACTAACTACATGAATTGCAAGGTCGGCGGAATTCTCCTCTGTTCTCCTTGGACTGAAGCTCGCCATGTGTATTTATTTACTTAGATTTATAGGCAGTGTGGTGGAACGGGTGCAGGTGATGGTGGTGACGGGGAAGGTATTGATACTGAGTGAGAAATGCTTGGTTTTCACATATTCTCTTTATGGCGTTAATACACTTCCCTCCATACATTTATTTTCTACGTCGTTATGTCTTGTTATATGGCCAAAGTGTTTCATATTCTTAATTCATATTTATCTTAATAACCACTATTCGTAATTACATAGTTATTCTTGGAGCCATGTGTTTCCTCTCCGTTTGGTCCATTCATGTTTAAACTCTTCTTTAACATCTGCATTCAGAAATATCAATTGAGGAACACTTTGAGACCAATAAGATAGTTCATACATGTGGTTTTGAGAGTGTCAAATTCGTTATGTGTGGAAGTACACTTGTTCCTATAGCGAGGCGCTGTGATCATTTGGAGGATACATGTTCTAATCCCGATGGGTAACTATACTCACACACACACACACACACACACACACACACACACACACACACACACACACACGGGGGGGGGGGGTTGCCTTCATGTCTTAGTCAGATATGACTGAGCTAATGTATGAAAGTAGACGGGTACTATCTGCTATCTATCAGCGCCGAATGTTGGATGCCTCTCACCATACCCAACATCCCACATTGTGCCAACGGCTTCGGACGGAGGAACGCGACTGGGAGGGTACAAATCTTACCCTTTTGCGAGGAGAGGCAACCTAATGACTACATGTTACAGCAGGGCAGACCTTGGTCGGCAACTGGTCTAGAACCGAAGCTCCGACAGGTGGACAGTTAGAGCATTGTTCTGCTGATCCGACAGTTTCTGCAGCTAGTCTTTTTCCAGATATATTGTGTTGCCTTTCCTCTGGAGTAAACTGAGAGAGGGAACATGCTGCATCGGAACATCATAGTCTCTACGATTCAGCCCAGGTTTTGTGCTGTGGATAGGTATAACTCCATCCCTGGACCCCACCATGGACTATAGTTATTTTGCATTTTGTATATAAGAATGTAACAAACTATCGTCTGTCAATTATCTTTCCCTATTACCAGTGTCCCTCGCCATCAGTCGAACCCACTCTGATTTCAGAGGTTCTTGTAACATACGTCCCCGTGTCAAGGACGAGAATTTAACATGTTAGTTCAACTGACTGGCGTACGGATTGAACCAGCTACATCGGCATCAGCACATCGGAAGTTTAAGAACGAGCGCTCTTGTCCATTCCGCAAATGCTGACTTCCTTGTCGAATATCATCATTATTAATTTGTTGCGATAAGCTATACATAAATTGTGCTTTCCCTTTCTTTTTCGCACTGACTTAAAATAAGTTTGTCAATTCTCATTTGAGTTGCTCTTATCTGATTTAGTGCTAAACAAAACGTAGGCTTGGACCAGACATGCAGCACAGTTAAATGAACAAGTATAATAATGTGATGTTTCACGTTCACTGAGCATTGCAGAGGATACCACGAAATGAAATAAATAACACGATAACCTTAGTATGGCGATATACCGTCCTTCTGTCCACATGGAATGTCACATTTTTCGATATATTATCCTTCGGTATTGATTCAGTTAACATTACTGTGATTAGTGAAGATCATCATCATTGCACTCCAGACATGTACATGGGTGCTCCGGTCTCCATATTACCCTCTCTGCCATTGTGTATCGACCAGTTCTATGATAATTAACCAAAGGTATTTATTTGCCTTTAAGAAAAAGGCCTCCTCCTCAACCTACTACTACTACTACTACTACTACTACTACTACTACTACTACTACTACTACTACTACTACTACTACTATATACATTACTACTGCCACGAGACAAGAATAGAAATCGCCACGCTACCACTACCACCAAAATAACAACTATAACAATAACTACTACTACTATTACTTTTATTCCTACTACCACTACTCCCACTACTTTGTTGCGTTCGCTCGCTTTGAACTCAAGCGTAGTCCATACGCACTATTTATAGTAGTGATGGACTGAATTTTTCGTGTGGATTAGCTTTCCCTACTAACAGTGTCCCTCGCCCTCAGGCGAACCCACTCCGACTTCATAGGTACTCCCGCTACTATCACCATCAACATAAGGACAACAACAACTACTACTACTTCTACTACCACCATCACCACTGCTACTACTATTACTACTAGTACTGCTAATATCATCACCAACATAATCAACACACATACCACAACAACAACTACCACCACCACGCACACCTCAACCATTACTACTACCATCACCAACACCACAACTACTACCAATCTAATCAGCTGAAAACCCACACATTTTCAGTTAGAACATTCTCTTTGCCAAAACAATTCTATAACAGAATGACGACGGCAACCAAGAAATTTATTACAGTGTTAAAACCAGGAAAAGTTAGCGAGCGAGACAGAACATTCGAGCTGATATTGCATACACCTGTTCGGAGTCTACGCTTCTTCGTCCCTCACGTGTGCGTTAACTTTCTGGATTAGCCGCTCACTCTACTCACCCCTCTCCCTCCCTATACCCTCGCCGAAATGTACATTCTTTCATCTCTTCTTAATGTATTTTCGTGTGCCTTTGAAGTACGTTCTTACATCTCTCCTTAATGTATTTTCTCTTGCCTTTGATGTTCGCTCTTACATCTCCTTAATTTATTTGCTGAGACTGCGCCCTTAACTCTCTGTAAACATGTTCAGAATTTACAATTTCTCTTTTGGTTTTAACTCCTTCGGTTTTAACCAATTTTTGAGTTTATCAGATTGGTCCGGGTAATAATTTTAACTCTTTTCTGCAATACAAACATTTCTGTCCGGGTTATTTTAATACTCTTCGCTAGAGTACTTTACTTAAGGTATTAACTCTAACTCTTCTTGCAAAGTATATTAACCAGCCGTCTTTAGCATCAATTGTAACCCCCCTCCCCTTTGCTACAGTACTTTAATCAAACATTTCTGGTATTATGTCTAACTCCACCTGCCTACAATACATTAATCAACCATTACAGGTATTAACTCTTGTTACAGTACATTAATCAACCGTTCTTGGAATTAATTCTAAACCAAACTTGTCAGCGTACATTAATCCACCGTTGCTGGTATTAATTCTAAACACACCCTGCTATACAGTGTATTAATCAACCGTTCCTGTTATTAATTCAAAACACACTCTGCTATACAGAACATCAATGAACCGTTTCTGGTATTAATTGTAAACCCACCCAGCTATAGAACATTAATCAACAATTTCTGATATTAATTCTTAACCCACCAAGCTACAGTACATTACTCAACCGTTCATGGTATTAATTCTAAACACACTCTGGTGTACTGTGCATTAATCAACCGTTCCTAGTATTAATTCTAAACACACCCTACTGTACAGAACCTTAATCAACTGTTCCTGATATTAATTCTAAACAGATACTACTATAAAGAACATTCATTAATCAACTGTTCCTGGTATTAATTATAAACCCACCCAGCTATAGAACATTAATCAGCCATTCCTGATATTAATTCTTAACCCACCCAGCTATAGAACATTAATCAGCCATTCCTGATAATTATTCTAACCCCACCCAGCCACTGTACATTAATCAACCGCTCCGGATATTCTAAACTTACATGCTACAGTACGTTTGTAAACAGGACAACAGGATTGTGAGAGCTGATGTCCCAAGCCTCACGATAGATGGAAGAAGCGTCAACAGACAGATCAAACTGAAGTATCTGGGAATCACATTTGACATGGAGTCTGTCCTTCAAGGACCACTTGGAGACGGTTGTGACAAGATCTCAAACGGGACTCAATGCACCTAAAACTGTGGCTGCAATGGACACAGAGCAGAGAATGCTCTTCACACTATATAAGCACTTGATCCTCTCAGTGATTGATTATAGACTAGGACTGCTCACTGTCTCAAAGAGTCAGCTGGTGAAATTAGAGCGCTGCAGAACGAAGCTATGCGAGTCATTCTGGGATGCACTAGAGACACTCCAGTAGTGTGTATGCGGTACATCCTTGGTCTGCCTACTGTTGCTGGTAGGCACCAGGTGATGCAGGCGAAGGCATACCTCAGAGTGGCTGCAGAGACAGATCAGCCGTTGCATGAGGCGCTGGACGCAGTTAAGGGTCAGAGACTGTTAAGAGGGAAATCATAGATGGCTCAGGCGGAGGATACGATCAGACAGGTGTGCCCCTTGGAGAACATTGGGCGAGGAGAGGAGTGGGTTAGAGTGCCAGCGGAGCAGTCAGACTTGTGCAGAGTTATAATCACATTGAGCCGGGAGTGCAAGGAGTGGCCAGCAGGAGCCACGGAAGTGGAAATCCAGCAACTAATTCAGGATAATGCTCGCCCGGGTGATGTGATTATCTAAACAGATGGTTCGGTGTTGAAAGGTACGAGCAGTGACTGGGAATTCTTAGCAAAAGCTAATGATCGTCGTTTGGTGCAGGAGAGCCTGGCGTATGATACCACAACATCTAGCTTAAGAATGAAGGTGGAGGCGGTCAGTGCAGCTTTCCGCTGGATGGAGAACACGATACATACACACATCGTGATTGTAACTGACTCAGAAAGCACGCTGAGGAGGGCGAGGACAGGCAGGCTTCGTGTAGAGTGGCTTGCTTCGCTTCGGAGGTCACGAGTGGCATGCATCGCCAGGGCAAGCCTGTGTGCTGGGGAATGAACAGGCGGACAGATTGGCTGGCTCGGCAAAACTTGGTGGAGTATTGATGCATGACAAGGCAGACGTGGTTGCGGCCTTGTGGGAGCACGTGTACACCTCGGCGGAGCAAATGGATCACCATAGTCTGGTAAGAATGAGGCAGCGAGGAGTGACGAGGGGATCTGGCCGACGCTCGACGCTCAGAGGAAAGGCGAGACGGACATATAATCAGATTGCTACTGGAACTATTTGTGTTGGAACTCTTCGCTGGCTGCTGAAGATGGGGACGGATCGCATATGGGAATGCTCCGAATGCTTATATGTCGGTTCCTAAATCAATCAATCAATCAGTACGTTTGTAACTTATTGCATAAGATACTTTTCGGTACTTCAATTTTAATTCACCACAAACAAGCCACGTAGTTATTTTTAGCACTGGCCTAAATCTGGTGCGATAGTCGATTTTCAGGACAAGGATATCGGGATCCACTGACAAATATGTTTGTAGCAGTATGTACCCAAAACCGCAAGCAAATTGTCTTTGCAAACTGACCACCAGATACATCAAAGATAATCGCAAACAGATGGGATATACACAAGATAAGACGAGTAGCACAAAGATATGGATACACACTCTGACGACAGTGGGGGCCTTTCGGGCCCAGAAACATGTATTGCATCCATCGATCGGTCTAGCAGTCCACCACACATTCAATTGGAAGTGATCGACAACACATTCAATTTATATATTTCTTTATCTCAATAAATACATTACACAATAACACTTACGTAAGTCGCAGAGTATATCAACGCACCCTTACACCCACTATGGTAACACCCTGATGTCACGTGATTTCACGGAAACTTCCGGGATTCTTTTGCGGTGAATTAAAAACGAAGTACCTACTTTTCATTTTCAGAATCGCAGCTTCACAGTTCCACCATACAGCAACATTATTGTCCGTGTGTAACGTACGGTTATCTTCTGATGTTTAGTTAGTTAGTTAGTTAGTTAGTCGACAGATCATCCTCGTTGCACATCGAACCATTCAGTACATAAGTGCTCGGATCCCCTCCTCAGCAAATCCCGCAGCGTGTAGTGGCTAACGACGCCAGTTCTGTGTTGGTTTATCAATCTTCTTTGGCTTCCTGCGTAGTGTTCTTGTTTGGCCACCCCTCTTTTAATTTGCTGCTCTCGCAGTCTGGCCATTGTTGAAGATTCACAGTCATCACTTGGTTCTCGCAAAAGTCTCACTTCTCGTAGAGCATTCAGAATGTCAGCCTGGTCCATGGCGCGTCCGCCCTCCACAGTAGCCTCACCTGCGAGCTTGTCAGCCCGCTCATTCCCTTGTACTCCCGCATGCCCTGGCACGAAGATGAAGCTAATCTTTGCCAGCCGAGACCGCTTCAGAGGCAGCAACCATTCTCTTCGGATCGACCCCTCCTCTATCCTCTTGATCATGTTCATTGAGTCGCTAAGGAAACAAGCCCTAGTGAATGTCTGTGTCTCGAGCCATGTTATTGCTTTACTTACTGCCATGACTTCCATGGTCAGGCTACTTGTGGTTTTAGTGAAAGCACCAGAGTCCTCCTTCACAATTCTCCCTCCGGCCCGAGCTGTAAAGGCCCATGAGCTTCTCACATGTCGGACGACCGACCCATCTGTGTAGATGACCGCGTCCCTGTCTAGCGGATTCTCAAAAATCATTGCTTGTACTTCAGCCTCAACAGCAGCCGGATTTTCTTGTCTGCATTTTCTATCTAGTTGGATGCAAACTGAAAAGGATGTGCAGAAGTCTGTTGGCACTTGCACCCACTCCTCGCCAGGTTCTACGTCCTCAAGTGAACACACCTGTTGAAGAATGTCTTCGGCTTGACCCATCTACGACCGTCCTCTTTTTAACCTGCTGCCCTTCACCTTCCTAATTTCACTATGCAGTGGATGTTGTGTGTTTGCGTTAATTCTGAGGTAGGCGCGTGCCCTGCAAACTTGTATTCTCTCTTCAATGGTTGGAAAATCAAGAAGGTAGCGCATCGCCCTGCATGCTGTATCTCTTGTACATCCAAGAATAATGCGCATAGCTTCATTCTGTATCCTTTCCATCCTTTCTATCTGCTTATGGCTGAGAGTCAGGATTGCAATTGCATACTTCAAAACAGACATGACCAGCCCCTCGTACAGAAGACATAGATGGCGCTGCTCACAGTTTGCTGCCGCCATCACCCGCATCGCTGCCAAACCCCGCTTGGCCTTTGTTATCACCTGGTCTATGTGCACATTATAAGCAAGGCTTCGATCAAACCGTATCCCCAGGTAATTCATTGCCTGCGTTCTTTCCACCGACTCTGAACACAGCATTACAGTTGGTGTTGGATTGTTGACAATATGATTATTCAACGAGAACCAAGTCACTGTTGCCTTTGTTGGGTTGACCATTGCCCCAGCTTCATCACACCAAGTACTTATGCGATTGAGTTCGGTTTGTAGTTCCACAGCAACCTCCTCTCTATCCTTACCCTGACGATACACTAACACATCATCGGCATATGACAATGTCCTGCCAGGTCCAGTGATCTGCTCACTGGTGATTCTCACTGTGTAGGCGTTGAACAGTACCGGAGATAATGGTGATCTCTGTGGTAGGCCAGGATATATTGTTGTTGGTTCCGAAGTCCATCTGCCACATCTAAAAACTACTTTCCGTTGGAAGAGGGCTGCAGCGATCCAACTAAGGAGGAATGGACTTACGTTTAGTTCAAGAAGCTGAAATATAAAAAAAAAACAGTGGTACTCTGTTGTATGCGTCCTCAAGATCAATCGCTGCAGCAACGGTTTCAGTGCCTGAGTGGAAACCTTCATAGACATCATGGGCAAAGACTGCTGCATTGGTCCAGGTTTCTCTTTTTGGACGGTACCCACCCAGGGTAGGTGGACGTTTAGTTCAAGGAGCTGAAACATAAAAAAACCCAGTGGTACTCTGTTGTATGCGTCCTCAAGATCAATCGCTGCAGCAACGGTTTCAGTGCCTGAGTGGAAACCTTCATAGACATCATGGGCAAAGACTGCTGCATTGGTCCAGGTTTCTCTTTTTGGACGGTACCCACCCAGGGTAGGTGGGAAAACACCTTGCCTCTCTAGTTGGCTTGATATTTTCCTGGCAATTACCTTCTCCAGCAGCTTGCCTATTGTATTCTGCATATATATTCTGGTGTTTTGTTGTCACGAACATGAATCCAGCCAAAGTTTGTGGAGGAGAAAGGCGACGGTTAGCTGGAGGGACCGACCGACCAGGTATATTTGTTCGGGTATCAGTTGGTACTCGCTATATGTGGGGGTGTCTCAAGAAGACACTTACGTGTGAAGGAATTCTCCAGAAAAGAGGTAAATGCTAGTTTGTGGCTGAAAGATGATAAAGATACCCATACATGTTCAATGGTGTCGCAAATGAGAATCGCCAGTCCTGATGTCGCCTGTTGTAGAAACATTTGAAGCCGGCATTTTGGTGTAGCTGATCACCCAGTCTCGTCTCGTGGAGCGCTACAATGATATTCCTGTATACCAGGTTTTTCATAATAGGAAAACGTTGTTTTACGCTGGCACAGTTCCAATATAGAATACGAGTATTCCTGAGGCCCAGACGGTCACATTTGAGTCTAAAATGTCTTACCCCACCTCGCATGCCTTGCCGTTTGCGGCCACCGCGCTGCCCAGCCGCCTTGACTGCCTTCCGCACGGAGCGTAAACGTTGGTCAGCCTTGTTGAATAACCGAACCCACAGTACAATGTTCAATGGCTATTTGGGGATAATCCGATGCTGTGAATAGCTGCAGGAGATATGCACAATGGGAATCATCATTATCACGAAGAGCTTACATTAATTAATAGCTACGATTGTATCGGTGAATGACAAAGCGGATTTCATTACTCATCTGCTGGCTCATCTTGTAGCTTTCCCATTGTGACAACGTGCTCCGGCTTTCCCTTTAAGACAAATTATTCCGGCTTTCTCATTGTGACCGAGTATTCCGGCTTTCCAGTTGAGACAAAGTATTCCGGCTTTCTCATTGTGACAGAGTATTCCGGCTTTCTCATTGTTACAACGTACTCTAACTTTCCACGTTGTGACAACTTACTTCAACTTCCCCGTTGTGACAGAGTACTCCGGTTTTTCAGTTGTGGCAGCGTACTCCAACTTTCCCGTTTTGATAAAGTATTATAGCTTTCCCTGTTGTGATAACGTACTCCAACTTCCCAATTGTGACAGAGTGCTCCAACTTCCCCGTTGTGACAACATAATCCAACTTCTCCGTTGTGACAACTTCCCGATGTGACAGCGTACTCGATCTTCCCCGCTGTGACAACGTACTCAAACTTTCCACTTGTGAGAACGTATTCGACTTCTCCTTTGTGACAACGTACTCCAGATTTCCCTGCTGTGATAACGTACTTCAACTTTCCCCTTGTAAGAACGTAACTCCAACTTTCCACTTGTGACAACGTACTCCATCTTCCCCGTTGTGGCCACGTACTCCAAATTTCCCCGTTGTGACCACGTACTCCAACTACCCCGTTGTGACAACTTACTCCAACTACCCCGCTGTGACAACTTACTCCAACTACCCCGCTGTGACAACTTACTCCAACTACCCCGTTGTGACAACTTACTTCAACTTTCCCCGTTGTGACCACGTACTCAACTTTCCACTTGTAAGAACTAACTCCAACTTCCCCGTTGTGACCACGTACTCCAACTTCCCCGTTGTGACCACGTACTTTAACTTTCCCCTTCTCATGACATGCCCAAGGAAAGTTGCCTGGCTTCTTTTTACAGGTGTAACTTTAGTGAATTAAAACACAGAAGTCACAAACAATATGCTGCACAATTTACTGCCTGGCATATTTCGCTGCATCCCGTCAGGTGCATACTGCAGAGTTACATATCATATGAAGTGAATAAATATAGGATTCTTAACAGATTCAGTGCCAAACAAAAAGTAGATTTGGACACGATATGGTGCACAATCAAATAAACAAATATTATTATAATGTAAATTTCCATTCATTGAGCATTGACATTGCGGAAACTACTACGAAACAAAACAAATAAAAGGATGACAATAGCTTGGCGATATATCGTCCTTCGGCCTAAATGGGAGGTCACAGTTGATGACGACATATTATCTGTAGGCACTGAATAAATTTAGCTGAATTAATTCAAACACGGTCTCAACACGTAATAAAATATGGTCATAGCGTGACCAAAGGACAAGTGTTTCGTATACTGTACACAAACACATACACACAAACACACACACACACACACACACATATATATATATATATATATATATGTATATATATATATATATATACACACACACACACACACAGATATATATATATATATATTCTCTCCCTATATATCCCCCCTCCTCTCTCTCTCTCTCTCTCTCTCTCTCTCTCTCTCTCTCTCTCTGCCAGCCACAATCAATTACACTCAACCCTCCCGCGAGTGTTCCGTCTACCTGTTACCTGAGGCTCACCCACGTTCTGCCAGCCTCCCGCGCCGTCTGGCTACCTGAGCGAGGAGTTCACGTGTTGGAGCTGCACTCGCTCGGTGGCAAACTGTTCACTTCCAACTGGCCACTGCTGCCAGCACGCATCAAGTGTGAGCACGTGCTCGCGAGGTTTGCTCACTTGCATCTGGTTATATGTAGACTTCGCGAAACTTACTGTAAGGGACTCAACCGTGGAATTCTTTCTTTCTTTCTTTCTATCTTTATTTATTTCTTTCTGTCTATCGTTCTGTCTATCTTTCTTTCTTTCTGTCTATCTGTCTTTCTTTCTGTCTATCTGTCTTTCTTTCTTTCTTTCTTTCTGTCTATCTGTCTTTCTTTCCGTCCGTCCGCATGCCCGTCCGTCCGTCCGTCCATCTCTCTGAGATTGGAAAGCTATGTATCCAATCTCACGAAGATCATCTATCTATCTGTTCGTCCGTCCGTCCGTCCGTCCATCCATCCTCTCTCTCTCTCTATCTATCTATCTATCTATCTATCTATCTATCTATCTATCTATCTATCTATCTATCTATCATCTATCTATCTATCTATCTATCTATCTATCTATCTACCTACCTACCTACCTACCTATCTATCTATCTATCTATCTATCTATCTATCTAGAGTGTGTGTAGGTTTGGGGATGGGTGGGTATGTGTGTGTGGATGGGTGTGGGATGTGTGGGTTGGTGGGGAGAGATTGTGTGAGTGGGGGAGGGCGGGGGTTGTAAGTCGGGGGTGTGTGGTTGGGTGTGAGAAGTGTGTGTGTGGGTAGGTGCGGGATGTGTGGGTTGACGGGGGATGTGTATGTGGGTGGGGGTTGTATGTTTGGGAGATTGTGTTTGGCTGGGTGGTTGGGGTGTGTGGGTGGTGGAGGATATGTGGGTGGGTCAGTGTGTGTGGGTTATGCAATGAGTGGAAGAATGTTTGTGTGGGTGGGGAGATTTGTGTAGGAGGGGGATGTGTGTGGTTAAGGGGTGGGTGGGTGGGGCATGTATGTGTGCCTGAGAGACTGTGTGTGTGGGTGGGGGTAGTGTGGGGATGTGTGGGAGAGTTGGGGTTGTGTCTCATAACATGGTAATATGCAATGTTTATATTTACAACATTCATTTCACAATGTTTTCTTCCTATGTGAATGTATCATGCACTATTGATGAAAGAAAGATGAGTGATTTTAAGGGCCGAATGTAAGACGGGCCTGCGTACCCAATTTGTTACCCTTTGAAAATAAAGTTATTTCGTACGTTTGTTCGTTCTGTCTGTCTGTCTGTCCGCCTGCCTGTTTGGCTAGCTAGCTAGCTGTCCATCCGTTCGTCTGTCTGTCTACCCATCCATCCATACATCCAACCATCCATTCATCTGTCTGTTTGTCTGTCATACGGGCATGTGCGCCTAATTCCTAACCTTTTGAAAATTTCTTTCTTCCCTTTTTCCCGACCGATCGCCCATCTGTCCATCCGTTCGTTTGTCTGTTTGCCAATATCGCTAGTGATCTGTCTGACTTGTTGTCTGTCCTGTCGCCCGCCCACATTGCCACTCATCCATCCGTGCATCTTTCCGTCCACCTTCTTACCTACCTACCTACCTTATTACCTATCAATATATCTGTAAATCTGCTTTCCTACCCACCTAACTACCTAATACCTATCTACCCACATGCCTGTCAATCTGCCTGCTTATCTATCTATATTTGATATCAGTCTGTCTGTCTATCTATTCCAGTGTTTCCCAACCTTTTTTGTGCTATGCCCCACCTAAGCCTTTCTAAAATTCTTATGCCCCCCCCCCCCCCCCCCCCCAACATATGCATCATTTTTAATGTTCAAAAATTAAAATGTTCACTAAAGAAACTTGAATTTTTTTTTTTTTAGAAGGGCTCACGGTTCCCAGAGGGGCCAGAGCCGCCCCCCTACACCCCCTCCCCAGGTCCCGCGTCCCTGTGTGTCAGTTGTGTTGGGTGAATTTTTTTTTTTTTTTTTTTGTCGGTTACCCCAAACAGGTTGGTTCCCCCGCCTCCCCTTTTTTTATTGTGGACCCATAGTCTCACTGAGAGCTATTGCCCACAGTGGTCCACCAGGCCCACATCTAAGGTGAAGATATATGATGGGTTTATATTTGATCATCCCGGCCCCCGACCAGACCAGGCGCACTACTGGGGGGAGAGCAGCAAATGCACCCGATCCTAGCCAAAGGACCGATAGGTTTTAGGGAGAAATCACTAGAAAATTATTGAGCATACACAGTAAGTAAGTTTTCTAAACATAATGGAGAACTGAAATTCAAGTACAAAATAACTATAATGAAAGATTGTTCTATATTATTTTAATTATTAGTAATTATTTAAATTTAGTGAGATCCTTGCGCTTGATGCTTGCTGCAAAGAGATTGTATGTCAGGTTCCAATTTAATTAACTTCAGTCTCCCCGTTTTGTTATATCCAGCCGATTTCTTCCATTTTCGAATTGCCCCCCTTAACAATCGAATTGCCCCCCTGTGGGGCGTGGGCCCCACGTTGGGAAACACTGATCTATACTGTCAGTCTGCCTGTTTATCAATCCGTGCTTTCAGTCTGCCTGTCTATCTATTTATGCTGTCAGTCTATCTGTTCGTCTATCTATCTATACTGTCAGGCTGCCTGTCTGTCTATACATGAATACATTTATCTAGCTCTCCATTCATCATTGCATCATCAACATCTTTCCCCATCCATCTCTCTGCATTTCTATCTCTCTTTAAATATGTTAATCGGGAGAGAGAGGGGGAAAAAAAAACATTTCCGTGATGAGAAATACAAATTAAGAGAACTGATCACCGAATACGAAAATATTATGGCCTAATATATGTGAAATCCTTGATGTAGAAACTGACACTGCCTCCGACGCTCAACCACAAACTAGCTTCATTCTGTTGGTAATAATTTCCGTCTGCCGCCTGACATACTGGCTCACATAATGGCGGACTCCGCTCTCGTTTTGTATCGCGTGAAGCTTTAATGTACCGCTCGCTCACGCGAACTTGTACTTCTCTCCTTCCCGCGAACGTTGAGCAGGAGAAAATGCCTCACTAATGCACGTGCGAATCTCCGACAAGGTGCGTTTGTGAGCACTCCGCGTTTGAAATAACGAATAATGAGTAATTACCCTAAGCACAATTATTATCCGGCAACGGAAATAGGTGTGACTGCATCGAGATCATACTAAAAAACAAACGAATACAGACAACAACGTGAGGTCTACAAAAAAAAAAAAAAAAGACATAAGACATATCTGAGTTTATCTGAGTCAAGAACCGACATCTCAGCACTCGAACTATTCCCGTACGTGCTCCATCCGCATTTAAAATTTTAAACAACCAGCGAAAAGTCCCAATACTATAATTCGACTAGTTTAGTTTGATTCTATGTCCGTCTGGGCGTTTTTCGAAGTACTGAGGGGCAACGAAATATTGTTCGATTTTCATTTTGTGCTTAACCCACAGGATCAGAGAAATAGAGGAAAACCTAAAATCACACAAACATGAATACTAGGAACGGAAAATGAACGAACAAATATTATTGTCAAAGGGCCACAAGTTGGGCATGCAGGCCCGTCTTACATTCGACCCCATCCAATCACATATCGTTCGCAGGACAATTATATACTGTGCGTGTTACTTTTACTTAGAAGGACACCATTGTAAAATGGCTGCTGAGAACATAAACAATGCATTTTACTATTTTATGAGACAGGCAAGAGAACACACACACACACACACACACACACACACACACACACACACTCTCTCTCTCTCTCTCTCTCTCTCTCTCTCTCTCTGCTCAGCTGCAGAGTTGTCCACTTATTCCGGTGGATACTCGGTCCCCAGAGCTGTGTTAGCCACACCGCGGTGTGTTTCCAGTCCTCTACAACGGGGAGGTGCAGTTGGGATTTTCCCTTCCTAAAGTTATGGTCTGCCGGCTTCGTGGCCTAGAGGTTATGACTTTTCTCCATAATCTCGTATACTCTCGTGGGTTAACATGATGACGGTAAGAATCAGCAGTGGTTCGAATCGCATCGATAACTTACGGGGTATGTGAGCCGGCCGCTCAGAAAGCAATGGCAAACTACTGAGCGTAATCTTGCCAAGAAATCAACATACAGCTGAAAGATGCTGGTGTTTGACAGCAATGTCCTGTAAAGGATATGCAAAAAAAAAAAAAAAAAGTTATGGTCTATGACCAAAACTCCAGTACTTTTAGAGGACCGTAATAATCATCCAAAAAACTTCTCGGTCATAAGCAAGATGTCTCAAGTCAAAACACACATCTGGAGATCATCCGCCACATCCTGAAACCATCTTCTCTTTGGCCTGCCTCTTCCTCTCTTCCCGGGCATATACCCTTCCATGATTGTTTTCTCCAAACTTTCATGACGTTTCAAGTGACCAAAATATTTCAAGTTTCTTTGTTTTATCGTCTTTAGTAGCCAACCTTCTCCAATATTCAACTCTTGTCGTATGGACGCATGTTAGTGTGTGTGTGTGTGTGTGTGTGTGTGTGTGTGTGTGTGTGTGTGTGTGTGTGTGTGTGTGTGTGTGTGTGTTTTTATCCAGTATATTCTTAGAACCCGTCTATAACATTCGTATTCAAATGCATTTATGTGCTATTCAGCTTGTTTAGTAAGTGTCCAGGTCTCACAGGCGTTTGTTGCAATGGGAAAGATGCATGCTCTTAAACATAGCCGCTACGCGCTGCGGGATTTTTTGAGGAGATCCGAGTATTTATGGACTGAATGGTTCGATGTGCAATAAGGATGATCTGTCGACTAACTAACTAACTAAAAATCTAACGTGTGTAATTCAATCTATCCCACTCCACAATTTAGTCAGTTGTATAAGTTTTTGAAGAGCAATAGATATTCGTCTTTTAATGTCCTTCATTATGCCACCATTGTTGGTAATTAATGACCCAAGATATTCGAAATGTCCCACAATCTCTAATTTTCCTCATTAACATATATTTCCTTCTCATAATAGTTTTATCTGTATGCATTATCTTTGTTTTTGCTATGATAAGATATAAGCTGTGATTTTCACTATTTCTTTGGGTTGAGGTTATTAGGTTTTCTATACCATTTTGTGATGTGGATAGTAATACTGTATCATCAGCATACCGAATCTCTGGCATTTCAAGGCCACCGATATTTAGGGCATCATATTTATTGCTCCTTGGTATATCATCTCTGACATTTCTCATTATATTTTAGGCGTACAGGCTAAATAAATAAGGGGGCAGCACACAGCTTTTTGCATATCCCTGTTTTTTAAATATCCTTTTATTTTTTAACAGGTCATCGTAGGCAACACCAACATTTCTGCCGCTGTGATCTCTTGGCAAGTTTACGTTCATAGTTTACCGCTGCTTTCTGAACGACTGGCACCGATACCAATGCGAAAACAACGCAACGCGGTCTGCTGCCAAATCGCGCACAGCTGTGTTTCGAACAAGGGTATACGGGATTACGAATCGCATCCGTAAGGCCTTTGCCACGGGGAGTGGCGACGGACTCCTTGCTTGAAGTTAACTTATCTGATGTCTCGCCATCTATTCTAACCGCTGCTTGTTGCAGGATTTTTATGAGATATATTACATATAATGCCGGCTCTGTGGCGACGGGGTTACAGACGAGGTTCGTAATCCCGCATACCCGCATTCAAAACACAGCTGAGGGCGATTTGGCAACAGACCGCCTTGCGTTGGTATTTTACGAAAATAGCATTGGTACCGGTCGTTCAGAAAGCAATGGCACACTACTGAACGTAAACTTGACTAGAGATTACAACAGCAAGAAATGCTGGCGTTGAGGGCGAGGACCTGTAAATGATATGCAACTAACTTTTTAACTAACTACATGTGATGGAAAGCCCGTTTTCCTCATGATTTCCCACAATTTGTGATGTTGTACACAGTCAAATGAATAATCCACAAAACATGAGAATAGATTTACATTAAATTCTCTGCACTTCTCTATTATTACACACAAATTGAGTATGTTATCTCGTGTTCCTCTTCTTTGTCTAACTCCGGCGTGAGCCCCGTTAATCTCTTCTTCTATTTTCTTACGAGGTCTTCGCATTATGTTTAGTAGAATTGTACTTGCATGACTGATCAGGGCAACAGTTCTATAGTTGGTGCGTAATTTCAGGTTGCCCTTTTTTGGTATTGGAATGAAATTTCTCTTCCAATCTTTTGGACATATACCATATTTCCATTTTTGTTTTAATAATGTGTGATAGATTTGTATACTTTCTTCTCCTCCCGCTTTAATTAGTTCAGCTGGTATCTCATCACATCCTGGTGTTTTACCATTCTTAGGTTCTTTATTGTCCATGCAATTTCATCTAATGAAGGTTCCGGTTCTGTCTCTGCTGTCATTGGTTCATGTATCCCATTCATCGCCTCATAGTCATTCATATCAAACACCCCACTGCAGTATTTCTGCTATCGTTCTAGAATTTTCCTAGATTCTGTTAGGCTATTTCCCAACTTGTCACAGATAACATTTAATTGAGGTTGACCATTTCTTGTCAATAACTTAATTTCTTTGAACATTTTGCAATCTTTTCCATTCTTATGATATTGCTCCATTCTAGAACAATTATCTTGTATATATTGGTCTTTGTCCCTTCTTGTATCCTTTCTTACATAAAATTAATAACTAAAATAGTATATAAAATGAATAACTACAATATTGTTAAAATTAAAGTGTTAAAATAATATATAAACTAGAGAACACAATAGCATATACATAAAATAAAGAGCTAAAATCATATATAAAATAAAGAACCAAAATAATATATAGCATAAATGACTAAAATAATATATAAAATAAATAACTAATATAATTTTTAAAAAGGAACTAAAATAATATAAAACAAAGAACTGACATAATATTTAAAATAAATAACTAAAATGTATAAAATAACATATATAAAATAATGTATAAAACAACATATCCAAATGAGTATATACAGTAAATAACTAAAATAATATACAACAAGGAACTAGAATATATAATATAACTGATGTAAACCAATGTATAAAACAAAATAACTAAAATAATATATACAATAAAGAACTACCACCAGAAAGATAAAGGTATCATCAAACTGCATGTACTCTCCTCGCCAACCAGCGGCAGACCAGACAAGTACAGTTCATTCAATAATTGACATCGTTGTTTGCAACCCCACCGGCGCCAAAAGACATTAACCGCATCCCACAATTGCCCTCCAAACAAAACGTCAACTATTTTTATAAATTCCACTGTTCAGTCCCTCCAACGAACCACATTGCGAACAGTGGATTCACCTCAGGATGAAGCCATAAAAGAACCACTTCCCCATTTTTCAAACGTGTGCATAAACACAACGAAGACGTGTTTTGTTAAATTTGAAGTTTCTTAAGTTGTTTATAAATTGATTTATGAACGTTCCCTGGCTAGGGCCCACCTTATGATTCACGTTTAAAAAAAACCCCACGAGTTAGTTTTTTCGGTGGCTTTTTTCTCCCCACCAAACTGAAGTCATGTAAACTGGTGATCATTTTGCCACGTCTGCACTGTTATTGTTTGAGTTATGCATTGTTGTTCGCCACGACTGCAGTGTTATTGTTTGAGTTATACATTGTTGTTTTTAACTCTTAATATAACATAACAGTGTGAGATTGGTCAATAGCACCCACATTTACCCAGCTCCACGTAGGTAGTTCTGGTAACTGGATACCTACAAGTCCTGATTATGCTGTGTTATTTTATGTTATGTTATGTTCTCCTGCTAACGGCGAGGGGGAGGGCTGCGTGGTCTCGAGGTATGGTGTCCGCCTCGAGTGCTGGAGGTCCCGGGTGCAAGCCCCCATGAGGACCGGGATTTTTTTTTCACGTGGACTTCTAGTAATAAAATTTCCCCTGGTCTCTGGGTAGTGAGATCGGACGCCTGTGTGTATTGTTGCGTACGTAAACAAAATCCCTTGGCAGTTGAAACTCGAAAAAGAGTAGCCTAACGGCACTGCCCGGGCAAAATATCGAGTTAAAAATCTACCCAAAGTATTTCAGGATCCTCGCCGGTGTTACGGAGCTCCTGCACTGAGCTGAGTTTCTCCAGACTCAGGTTTGAGTTAGGAGGAGAACGGAGCACTTATGGTGTACGCCCGTGTGCCGTTATGTTGATCCATCGACTAAACAAACTGATATGTTATGTTATGTTATGCTACGTAATGTTATGTTATCTCAACAACGCCACTGCATACAAGATGAGCATTCCAATGCGTGTCCAGTCCTCCGATGCAGCTGCCATCCTAAAGCATATCTGTCCACTGTTCCCGTGAGGAGTTGGTCCTGTATGTTTTCTCTTGACCTCGAAAGCGTCATTGATGTGCCTGACCGGCCTTCATCATATTTACCTGCGGTGTGCAGCGATATCTTCCGCCAACAAACACCTGCCCGATTCCGATTCCATTTCAAAAACAAAAATTCCAAATTCGTCCTCGTCTAACCTGCTTCATCAGCTGTGGTTATAATTGAGGATCGTGGTTTTTGTGGGTTTATTTACCCTAATTCTTGTCTTGTGAGTCCTTTCTCGGACTGGTTATGCATCGTTTGTGTCTGTGACGTCAGCAGTGGTCGGAGGCTATCCTTTGTGCTCTTCTGTTGTTGTGGTTTTCTTTGTTTGTGTAGGCTCCTGGCTCGTCTGGCTGCAGTCCTTATAAGGACTTTTCGTAATCCCCCTCCAGCTGGGGGATCGGTCCGTGGCTGTCCTTTGTGCATGTTTCATCTTGTTTTCTTTGGTGGTGCAGGCTCCTGGCTTGATTGGTTGCAGTCCTTAAAAGGACTTTTTATTTGGTCTTTTTGTCTCCTTTATTGTGTATTTTCTGTAGGAGCTTATCGACGTTTTCATTTTCCTCCTTGTGCCTGTTTTCACTGTTGCGTTTGCGATACTGCTGCCTAAAGTTTTCTTCCTCCGTGGTCAGCCATGGGACGATTTTACCGTCATCTATATAGTACTCGAAGTCGTTCTCACGGTCGTAGAGTACTACTGGGTATACCATCGGTTTCCCCCGGAGTTTCTTAGGCTTCTTCTTTTCTTTTTCTTCCCATCGCCTTCTGAATTCCTCGAGCTTGAGTTCCTCCTTGTCGACTGGGTATTCTGTGCCTCCTTCAGAGATCCGACGGTATAGTAGTTCCCTCTTGGGCGTTGTGGTTGGGCTGCTGGCTTCAGCTTGCGGTTCAGGCTCGGTCTCTTGGTTTTCTTCTTGCTGTTTCTCTGTGAGTTCTTGTGTGGCTTCTGTTATTTTGTTTTGAAAGTGTCCCATTTCAGCTCTATGCAATTCTCTTTCAGTCTTGATCATTTGTAGGATTTCTTCGTTCTCCTTCTTCATCTCAGCCATGCGCTGAATCTCTTGTTTGATGTCGAGCTGGATTTCTTTCATGTCGGCCAGCAGCTTCTCATTATCGCTGGTCGGAGACGTCGTCAGCAGTGCCTTGACTTGCTTCTTCAACTCGTCTATCTGATTTTGAAGTTGATCTCTTTCAGCTTGTGCTATACCCGTGGCTGTCTCGCCCCTCTGCATTGCTTCCTTGAATGGTGTCTTTGTGATGATGGCGATCTTTAAGACGTCTCTGTGTCTCTGCAGGTACGGACAGCCCAGGTATCTTGCACCGTGTTTGCCCAGACAGTTGGCGCACTTTCTTCTGTTGTTAGGAGCTCGGAAGTCAGTGTCTAGCTTGGCCAGCGGACACTCCTTGAAGGCGTGGTGATCGGCGCAGTATCGACAGTTTTCCGTCTTACTGCGACACGTTGCTCTGCTGTGGCCGGCCCTCTGGCATTTTGAACATTGCGTGATTCTTGGTATGAATCTCTCTGGTTGCTGCAGTCTCTTGTTGAGTGATGCTGTGGTCGGCATTTCGCTGCCCTCCGAAGTCACCACTGCCAGGGTTGTAGGTATCTTGGAGTAAGTGAGAAGCCGCTCCGCCTTCAAGACTCGGATGTGAAGATTCTCTTCACGTAGCTGCTTCAGGATTTCTTCATCTGTCAGCTCCACCGGAATCCGCTTGACAACCCATCGGACTGTTTTTGAGTCGGTGTTTCCGACTCTGGTGTCTTTCTCCTCCTTCTTCTCTGCTGTCTTGATTCTTGACTCTGTTGGGCTGTCAATCTTCTCCCTCGTTGTAGCTTCAGATATAGCTGTAGTATCAGGCTCTTTGATGCAGCTAGCAGGTGGGCTCTCAACGTTCTTCTTCTTGTTGTCGGCTCCCACGCTGCACATCTTGGCAACAGCGTGTTTCTTGTTGGATTTTCCACGTGACATTTTCCCGCTGATCAGGCTTCTTGACAGAATAATGTGACTTGACTTGTTAGCGCTCGCAGTGCGAATGCATGACATGACACCTGCCCTTCATACCACCCAGTTAAATGTGCGTGGCAGTCAGCGTGCCATGCGTTCCCAAGTCCTTTTCCGTATGGCAAAAGATACGTATGTCCGGGTGTCATTTCAGATTCGTGGAGTTGGACTCGGGGGTAAGAATTGGCACGGCCAGACACGAGAACATCGGGAGAGCCAGGGGCCTCGTCAACCAACGCAGAACTGGTACTATTAGCCGCCAAACGATGGTGCATTTATTGAGAGGAGGATCTGAGCACCCATGGACTTGTCCAGGGTGCAAGGATAATACCCCAATTAATAACATATCGTAAAGTTAGACCAGAGAGACGAATGGAGACGGATTGTATCCGCAGCAAAGAACCTCAATGGCTCGGAACGCTGAAGAAGAAGAAGAAGAAGAAGAAGAAGAAGAAGAAGAAGAAAGTTAGACAAGCGTCGGAGTCTCGTCACTATCCGCAGCCAATTTCCTAGTACATTGATTATATATCGGCTCTGCCCATGCTACTTCCAGTTTGTATTGGTTCATTAGTTACTCCTTGGTCGGTGCGTTCTAGCATCTCGGGTGAGTACAATCCGGAGAGTGATGTGAAGCAGGACTCCCAAACTACGTACCCTGTATTCCATCCACTCCTGTATTTCCTCAAGTCATGTATGGTAATCTGTCTATTGACATCCTCATCATAATCATCATGTATCGGGTTCCTTGAAGAGTGTCGCTATCACCACGGCCCCCAAGACAAGATGCTCGAATTTTGCCAGCTCCCATCTTCAACTGTTATGGGCTTGGAAAAGCCTGGAGATACTGATGGTGTTGAAGGTGATTCCAAAGAGAACGAACGAACGAACGAACTTTATTTTAAAATGGTAACAAATTGGGCACGCAGGCCCGTCTTACATTCGGCCCTTTCAATCACTCATCTTTCATTCATCAAATGTGCATGTTACATTTACATAGGGAAAAAAACATTGTCAAATGGATTTTGTAAGCATAAACAATGCATATTACGCATGATACATTCACATGGGAAAAAAGAAACATTGTCAAATGAAAGTTGTAAACATAAACAGTGCATATTGCAATGTTGTGAGACACATCCCCCATCCACCCTCACATCCCGTAGCCACCCACACATCCCGCAGCCACCCACACATACCGCAGCCACCCACACATCCCCCACCCACACAATCCTCCACGCATTCACACAGACCCAGGCAAAAATACATAACCGACACGCACACACCCACCCACATATTCTCCACCATCCACCCACACACCCGCAACCACCCAGCAAAACACACATCACAAAACCACACACACATACCCCCGCCAACCCACACATCCCGCACCTATTCACACACACATCCCGCATCCTCACAATTTTCCCCATCCACTCACACACACATCAGCCAACCTACACCCACTCACCCACCCAATATCCGCCACTTCTCAACTACACACCCCCACCTATACACACATTCCCACCCACAAACATATCTCCCCACCTGCCCACACATATCCCCCACTCATAAACACCCAATAACACACATCTCCCACCCACACCCCACCACCCACATATACCGCTCACACCGCCATTCAGGGAATCAGCACTTGAATGATCCATGCCGTCGGAGATCGCAATTTGTGGAGAGGCATGATTGCCCATGCTAGCCGACAACGCACTGGATGAGTGGCTAGGCGTTCACTTGCTCACCTTGTGGTTAGGGGTTTGAATCCGCATCGGGGTTGATTTTCTTTAAATTGACGTACGCTTCCAGGTCAGCACAGCCAAAAATTGGCACCAAGAGATGTCTTGGGGTGTGAAGTCAGTCGGTGTTATCGCATGTCGATTAGTTTACACACATACAGGGCGCATTTTTAATGACTGCTTTGTGTTTGAAAATATTGCTGGTCAAGTTTTGTATTCACCCTCTGTAAAGTTCATGCAACATAATTGGTAAATACAGAACTTGGACCGGCAATGTTTTCAAACACTGCACTGTCATTAAAAATATACCCTGAATGTCTGCCTGTCTGTGCGTAGGTGCTTGCGTGCGTACGTATGTCTCATAAAATGTTATTTTTTGTTTGCA
Source organism: Cepaea hortensis (assembly GCA_963921405.1). Lineage (NCBI taxonomy): Eukaryota > Metazoa > Mollusca > Gastropoda > Stylommatophora > Helicidae > Cepaea > Cepaea hortensis. Next base: position 21,404,705 of record OY992879.1, on the reverse strand, counting down.
TTCATTGCATTCATTTTATAATATTTTATGGGGAGGGGAGGGGGTGAGGGGGAGGGGGGCAGCATGGCCGAATGGATAAGAACGCGCGTTCTTAAACATCCCATGTGCTGATGCCGAGGTAAGGGGATCACCTTTATATCGGAAAATTTGGACTAAAATGTTCATTTCTCGTCCTTGACTTGGGGACGCAAATTACAAGTACTTCTGAAGTCGGCGTGGGTTCGTCTGATGGCGAGACACCGGTAATAGGGAAAGCTGATCCACACGCAAAATTCAGTCCAGTGCTACTAGAAGTAGTGTGTATGAACTACGTTTGAGTTCAAAGCGAGAGAGCGAGAAAAAAAAATAAAAAAAACCTTCTGTGTGAATGCACGGTACCATATGTAATACACAACATACACCTCATGTGTTACAGATGAGAGGTTAGGTGGGTGATTGTAAGACGGGCCTGCGTGGCCAATTTGAGAATAACTTTCGTTCGTTCTTCTTTGGTATCTGCTTCATTCCAGGGGTCCTTCCATTGATTACCCTTGCGGTCCTGTTGGATGCAAGACGGGTAGAGGTAACAAGTCTGCAGTCTTGAGCATTCCAAGGTGTTGTGGTGGAGACCTACCGGTTGCGCTCTTGTGTGCGTTTTTTGGGACCCACCATTATTTTGGAATCTCTCTATTTTCTTATCTATTTCTATCTGCCGAGGTGGCTGTCTCTATCTCCGTCTGTTTAAGTGAATGTCTGTCTGTCTATCTAAGTGCATCAGTTGTGTCTCTCTGGTTGTGTGTATCTCGGTCTGACTGTGTATCTGTATAAGTGAATGTCTGTCTGCCTGTCACTTTGTCTGCCTCTCTGTCTGTCTACATACCTACAAATCTAGTTGCATGCCAGTCTACCTTCTCTATTACCCCTCTCTTCCTACTCATATAATATATCTATCTATCTATCTATCTATCTATCTATCTATCTATCTATCTATCTATCTATCTATCTATCTATCTATCTATCTATCTATCTGTCTGTCTGTCTGTCTGTCTGTCAGTCTGTCTGTCTATCTGTCTGTCGGTGAGTCGGTCGGTCTGTCTGTCTGTCTGTCTATCTGCCTACCTGTCTGACAACGATGCGTCAGAGAGAGCGGCTTTGGGGCATACTGGACAACACTGAGGTATACTGGATAATCCTATGATGTGCTGGACAATCCTGGGATATAGTGGACAATCATGGGATATACTGGAAAATCCTGGGATATACTGGACAATCCAGGGATATACTGGACACTGTCCGGAGATTACTGGACGACACTGAGACATACCGGACAGCGTTGAAACATATTTTACAGCGATGAAACATATTTTACAGCGATTAGACTATTGGACAAAGTTAACACACATGGGTCAGTGGTGAGACATACAAGAAAACGATAAGACATACTAAACATTAATCAGACATTCTGGTAATCAATGAGGAAAGACTTGAGGATAAAATACAACCATAGAGACACTTACGACTCTGAGATACTTTCGAAGACACTGACAAACTTTAGCAAACATAAATACACTGTACTGAAAGCCAAAATGGGCAAACTTACAGACACGAAGACATTCAGAAAGAGAGAAGCCAAATGATCTACTCACTGTCTCTGAGTATCCTGGAGATAGATCTCTTGGCCGTTGTACAATTCCATCGGCGATTTCGAAATTGGTACTTGCATTCCATGAGCGCTATTTTGGCGCCTTTAGCTACTTCAGCTACAATCTCCGGCTCTCGTTTACAAATGGTCTTCTGGATGCCGGCCAGGCGTTTCGTCTTCTTGCAGATGCTGTTAGAATCCATCACTAAAGGACTGCCCACTGCCCTGTGAAAGACGTTAAGAGAATCAGTACCATAATATCCCTTGGGAGTTGGAAGTATAGAATCCATCACTAAAGGACTGCCCACTGCCCTGTGAAAGACGTTAAGAGAATCAGTACCTAAATATCCCTTGGGTGTTGGAAGTGGAGAAGGGTAGGCAGAATAAGCCAGAGCAAAGGCTTCTTCTTCTTCTTGCTTCTTCTTCTTCTTCTTCTTCTTCTTCTTCTTCTTCTCTTTCTTCTTCTTCTTCTTCTTCTTCTTCTTCTCTTTCTTCTTCTTCTTCTTCTTCTTCTTCTTCTTCTTCTTCTTCTTCTTCTTCTTCATCTTCTTCTTCTTCTTCTTCTTCTTCTTCTTCTTCTTCTTCTTCTTCTTCTTCTTCTTCTTCTTCTTCTTCTTCTTCTCTTTCTTATTCTTCTTCTCTTTCTTCTTCTTCTTCTACTTCTTCTTCTTCTTCTTCTTCTTCTTCTTCTTCTTCTTCTTCTTCTTCTTCTTCGTCTACACGTTATCAAATAGAAATAGGCCCTAAATCAACTCATCCCAGACCGGCCTATCGTATGCTGTCTTAAGCAGCCCCGTTAATTCCCCCAACTCACCATAGTAGTCATCTCTGTCTGACATTATAATCTTCGCGTGTCCTGTCAAAACCTGTCATCTACTGCCTATTGTGCCTTGCTGTGTAGGGCAAGGATAGAGTGTGGGGGTAGGGATAGGGGAGGGGACGGGTACTTGATCCTGAGTCATTGGCCGGCCTGGTTAGTGCAGTCGCTGCGAACTGTGCAGGTTAGGAATTTGCGGTTTGTCCCCGACCAAAAAAAGAAATAAATTCCACACCTTACCTAGGATTCGAACTCGGGTCACCTAACGGCATTCTAGTCATTCGGTCATCCGAACCTCTCCTTTTTCCCATGGGTGTTTATATCAATTGCCATGTGGGGTTCATACAAATGATTTTTTTCTTCTTTCTAGCTATATTATGCCTCTGTTTGCCACATCAAACTATTTATCGATGTACATGCAGGTGCCAGTCTACCTAAATCGGCAGAAAAGAGAGGCAGTTGAATAATAGGGTGTTAGAACACATACCTTACAAGATTGACAGAATAATAAGAGCCTGTTACCCTAGCAAAGCCTACACACCGCAAATTTCCCATATCATCGATTGGATGGCTCATTTTGGAAACGGTCGCGTGATTGATAGTGGCAATGCGTTTCGTGTGTTTTTAACTCACCAAATAGTCGCATGTTAAAGCTGGCAGATTCAACTGCCATTCATTTACAAACACCGACTTTGTGCAAATAAAAAGACATATAGTTGATTTAAAATTAATTACAGTGGTAGACAATTCACATTACTGTGAATATGTGTGTTGTATATTTCATCTCGAAGGATTTAGGCTACTGGTTAAGTTTATGTTGTGTGATTTCCGCAGTATGTACCCGACGAGCTGCAGCGAAATATGCCTGGCAATACCTTGTGCAATATATTGTTTGTGTCTTCGTTACCCAAATACTGTTATCAGGTTTTCTCAATTACTGTCAGTCCAGAGAAAGCACCTTGCTCTCACCATTAGATTCAAGGTTAGTTGATTAGTTCTCTCCATCAGCTCCGCATTGGTGATTCTATCATACCCTTTTATTCCTTCTGTTCTGTGCAGAGCTGCACATTGGTGATTTTGTCATACTATTTTATCCCTTCTATTCCGCACATAGCTCCACATTTGGTGTTTCTGTCATACTATTTTATCCCTTCTATTCTGCGCAGGCTTTCCCCGTAACCCCGAATACTCTCGTGGTTGACGTGAGCGCACGAGAATTGGAAGCTGTTCGAGTCGCGCCAGTGACTTACTTATGAGAGTATGGAGCAGGTCGCTCAGAAAGCAATGGCAAACTACTGAGCATAATCTTGCCAAGAAATCAACAATCAGCTGAAAGATGCTGATGTTGACATCGATGTCCTGTAAAGGATATGCAAAACATTTTACATTCTGCGCAGAGTGATCGGCGTGGCGGAATGTATAATAGCGCTGTATGAACTCCGTAACAGGGGCAGAAATTCTAACATGAAGAGACGTGTACAGTCATGTCTTGAAGCCCGTGGTGGACATTTCTAACACCTGTTATAATGAATACTTCATTAGTAATTTCCAGCTTCACCAAAACAGCGTTTGACCATAGCAGTGACTATTGTAACTAATTTAATGCATGTTTTTAGCACATTGTTTGATGACATCATGAACTTCTTTTTTATTCAAATTTGATCTACATTCAAAGTGTAGTGAGATTTTACAAACACCCGGTAGTTGAACTATTCTCTAATTTTCTCAATCCATTCTGTTCCACATCTAACATGTCCTTAATAGGCTCATGACAAAGACTCCTCTATTCGACCAACCCGCTTCCGCATTATAAATAGCATTATTATAGAAACAGCCGGTCTCCCTGGCCTAGGTGTTAGCGACTTTCTCCGTAATCCCGTATACTCTCGTGAGTAACGTGACGACGGCGAGAATCGGTAGCGTTTCTAATCGCGTCGGTAACTTACGGGGTATGTGAGCCGGTCGCTCAGAAAGCAACGGCAAACTACTGAGCGTAATCTTGCCAAGAAATCAACAATCAGCTGAAAGATGCTGCTGTTGACAGCGATGTCCTGTAAAAGATATGCGAACATTTTTTTCTTTTAAATTATAGAAACATGACGCCCAGGAAGCGAAGTACGTAGGCCTATCTCTGCAAGCAGAAAAAGATACATCATACGGACCGCAAGTATAACCAATTGAAACTTTGACGGTTGAACATGGCCGGAACTTTTTGTGTGCTAATCGGAATCTGAAGACGACTCAAAGAGAACAAATCTATTTCATCAACTAGCGCAATTTCAATCGTGTGTTTGCCGTTCGTGAATTTTGACACAATCATTTGTCTCCCTGTGTAGAATGTTGAAACAATCATTAATCTCCCTTATTGAGAAGCTAGGGGAGGGTAATTAATTTCCCTTTGTGGATGGAGACTTGGCGCAGTCATTAGTTTCGCTTTGGGGAGTTTTAGCATGAGGTTTAGAACCTCGCTGAAGTTAATGAATGGGTACTGTTGCAACAAAAAGCCGCAATAAAGAAACAGACATGACAGCTATTGACGTAACAGGGGGTTGGAAGTGTAGTGAGGTAATAAAGTTCATAGATACTAGGCAAAGACAGTATCTGCCGTTATGACAATGAATGTATTCTGTCACGGTATCTCTTTAAAAGGGTTTCATCTCTTCTTTCTTCTTCTTCTTCTTCTTCTTCTTCTTCTTCGTTCATCCGGGGTGTTTTTTGTGTGTGGCGTAACTGTGTTGTGCCTGTTACAGCAGAGCTGCGATATTTGCACCTTTCGGCCGACACATCCGACTTCTTCGGGCATTTGTTGACCGGGTTAACCTGCCCGCATTTTATAAGGGTTTAAAAGGCAACAGGAAAGACTTCATTGCAACCTGATTTAACCCATGTGGCTCAAATAGCCATCCGAAAGTTTCGCACAAACCAGGAACTCCGTAGCTCCAGCGACGACCCCTATGAGTCTCGGAGAAAACTGCACTCGTGAACTGAACGACGTAGGCCGGAATGGAACCCAAACATTTCGTACAGCAATGCAGGCGGCGTAACCAATTCACCACGGAGCCTTCCGCAAGGATTATCTTCTCTCTATATACCATATACAGCTAGTTGCAAGTCCTTTGTAACATATCTTAGTAGTACTCTTCGCTGGCTGTTGAACGAGGGGACGGAGCGCGTATGGGAATGTCCTGAGTGCAATGATGTCGGTTTTTAGCTCAAATCAATTCAACTCAACAGTGATATATCGTTATTAGTCTAGGTGAGATCTGAATGTAGTAGAGCCGAGCGTGTGGTATGCAAGACATGAGGGAGAGAGTTACAGTACTACCTGGAATAAGGGGGTAATGCCAGAAATGCCTGGGACTGGAATGGAAAAGCGAGAGAATGAAGAAACAGCAACAACAAAAACAGGGGGGGGGGGGGGAGAGAGAAAGCACCAACTCTGCTTGCTAAAGAAGAAGAAGAAGAAGAAGAAGAAGAAGAAGAAGAAGAAGAAGAAGAAGAAGAAGAAGAAGAAGAAGAAGAAGAAGAAGATCGCAGCAACAACAGGAAGAAGACTGCTCTCTAAAGAATAATACGAACAAGAAGGAGTAGACCACAAAGAAAAAGAAGCAGAAGAACTACAAGACACTAACTCTGCTCCCTTTACTTCAGTGACTCAATACATTTGGTAAAGTCTATGATTCTAACGGCCCGATCTCATACCCACATTCAATCACAGTATGCCACAAATCCCCCAACCACGATCTGACGAAATAACCCAGCCTTCACATCTCAATTTTTCAAATTAAACAATTCGCCGTTTCGCCGACAGGAGAAATTCCCCTTCTAGCGTAGAGGCATCTTGAAGGGAAATCCTGACAGACGATTGATAGTCTCCGATTAGACTGAACAAGCTGTTTGATGTCTGGGATGAATACAATTACAATAGGCCGTCTTGAGCGAATGGGTGTGTTTATGACAACCAGGGGTAGAAGTGTTCCGATATCTGTCTATCACAGGCGGGCTTCCTTCCAGGGCATTTATTGTCATTAAGTTGGTAACGCGCTAAGATTAAAGGCACGAAATTAGATTGAGAAGTATGGTTCGGGGAAACAAGGAATTCCTCAGGGTTTGTTTAAGCGATGTGGATTTGCGTGAGAGGTGTTGTGGCGTGACGTCTTGAGCTGGGAATTGTGGTTGCGTGGGGTGTTGTTGAAAGAGATGTGTTTTAATTAGCATCATCATCATCAAAATCATCATCATCTTTTCATTCTTCTCATCCCGTTCTTATGTCGTAATGTACTCACTGAAGTGTCTATCCCGTGTTTATCTGTTGTAGTTTTTTGTGTATTTATATGTATTTTGATGAAGGCTAGTCGCCACAACATCCTGTGTTTTCCGTAATTTTGTTCTGTAAAGCTGCATTACTTTGTGTTATTTTATAATTCTTACACTCTGTTAGTCTTGAACTCAACTAGTTGCCATGTTTTCACCCGAGAAACAGGCTTCAATCGTCCGAAGACCCCCGTGGTCAAATACCTCAACTGCATTATCAATCTTTTTTTTTAAATCAAGGAACATGTTCCCACTTAATGTAGTAGAAACATCTAAAAAAAAAAAACATACTAATACAAACATATTTAATTAATTACACAAATTAATGCATTCCGTCGTATAACACGTGTTTTGAGTTGAGTGATTTAGCCTTAAGACGTTTTCTGCTCCAGTTCCCCTCAAACTGCCCCGGAGTCAAGTTGTAAGCAGATGGTTTCTGTGATTTATAAATGTTGATTTTGTTCATCTCGTAACCTGACTTGTATATTTTTAATTTGTTAATCTCATATATCATCTCATCTCATCATGTTCCTCTTGTACCTTGCGGTGTCGAGGTGCAGTATAAACATCGTGAGAGTGCCCGATTATGGGCATCATATATCGATATTCCCATGGACTCTGCTATTCTCTCCGTCCAATGTCTCATAACGTGTTACCGTGCGTGCATGCGTGAGTGCGTGCGTGTGTGTGTGTTTACTGTGCATGTGATAACTTCGGAGTTCATACAAAGATTGAGCTTGAACAAGGATAACATGAACACATTCTTAAATAATGCAGTGCCACTCCACCCCTTTCCCAACCCACAAAAATAGGTGTGGACCAAAATAGGTACACAATCAAATGAACAAGAATTATGCTGTAAATTGCCATTCTCTGAGCATCACAAATGGGGAGAATACCATGAAACAAAAACAAAAGTAACACGATGACTCTGGTATGGCAATATCGCGTCCTTATGTCCAAATGTGAGGTCACTGAATCAGTTAAAGACATTGGGGGAAATTATCAATTGAACAGAATCAACACATTGGGCTGTTCTGGCTTGATCACAATACGGTATGTGGATTTTATTACGTAAAATACTAATCATCATCTGGTATTAAGAACTGAGGGTGGCCTGAAGCTTTCGGATAAATGTTGTATGTGTTTATTTATGTTGTATGTGTTTATTTCGCTTGTTCTGGACTCAAGCGTAGTCTACACATGTGCTATTTCTTCTCGCGTGGATTAACTATTCTTATTACCATTGTCCTTCGATATCAGGCGAACCCTCTCATACTTCTGAGGTGCTTGTAATTTACCTCCCAGGTCAAGGACGAGAAGTCAACATTTATATCCAATTGACTGGTGTAAGGGCTGAATCCACTAACTCGGCATTAGCGCACCGGATGATTAAGAACGAGCGCTGTCTTTTATTCGGCGATGCTATCCTCTTAATCGAATATCATTATTATTATTTTGTTGCAATAAGCTATACATAACTTTTACTGTCCTTGCTGTTCTTGCTCTGGCTTAATTGGTTTGTCAATTACTATACGAGTTATTCTTAACATTAATGTGATTAGTGAAGATCACTATAATCATCATCATGATTACACCATGATCATCGTCATCATCATCATCTTTATCATCACCATCATCATTACCATCATCATCATTACCATCATCATCACCATCGTCATTATCATCATCATTGCCCTCTGGAAGTTCCGTAAGTGCTCCGATCTCCTCCTTAACACATCCGCTATAATCCATTCTGCAATGCTGATGCCCACTGATAATTTAATTCCACAGGAGTCTGTCGTGTGCCGCGCTCCTTAATGTCCTGTGTGTGTGTCTTGGAGATGTGGTTTTATAGAAGGATGCTGAACATTAATTGGACAACTAAAATTAGCAATCAGTACGCTTTAAGGGAAGCTGAGTCGCAAAGACAACTTATAACATCAGAAAGAGGCAGTCATCGTTTTCTGGCCACGTTATGAGAAGACAAAAACTGGAACTTGTTGTGACAACCAGAAAGATGTGCGGAAAGAGAGATAGAGGAATTGTGACAACCAGAAAGATGTGCGGAAAGAGAGATAGAGGAAGACAACGTGAGAAGATTCTTGACAGTCTTATGTCATGACACGGAAGGGAGTCAACACACAAATTGATCCATGACGTTTGCGTTCGTAATTTGTGGAGAGGCATGATCGCCCATGCCAGCCGGCAAGTCACTGGATGGTGATGCATTTATAGATACGTACAATTTTGTTGTGTATACGTTAGCAAAACAGAGGCGGGTGAACAATAGGGTGGCATAACAATTAGATTTTTTTCGCATATCCTATTACAGGACATTGCTGTCAACACCAGCATTGTACCGCTGTTGTTGATTTCTTGGTAAGATTACGCTCAGTAGTTTGTCATTGCTTTCTGAGCAGGCGGCTCAAATATCCCGTAAGTAACGGGAGCGGCGAGAACCGCTACCGATTCTCGCTCAGCTTCGTTTGCTCACGTGGATAAACGGAATTACGGAGAAAGTCACCAGGGAGATATAATAATAACCAAAGAAGATTCTGGTTACTAAAAGTCGACAGGGTAGACTTCATTGCACCAGGCTTTTATCCCATATGGCTCAGTCTCTTTCCGCAGCGCGGAAAGCGTCGCACAAAGCACGAACTCCGCGGCCTCAATTACAACCTTCAAGATTCTCCGAAAAAAATGCACTGGCGAACTAAAAGACGTTGCCATGAATCGAACCCACAACCTTCGAAGCCCGAGTGAGACGGCTTGACCACTTCGCCACTGAGACTCCCTCGGGTAACTAAGTAAAAGCCACACACACACACGCGTAATTAATAGATACAATGCGTTTCGTGTGTTAACATATAAAGTGGACGGATGTTAAGATTTGCTGGAAGCAGTTGTGGTTCGTCTGACAAAGCAGCTGTTATGTAAATAAACAAGGCACGATAGTCAGTTTAAAGTTACCGCGGTAGACGATTTAAATTAGTGTGCGAATATGTGTGTGTTGTGTTTTTGTTAAACGAGAGTGTATTGTGTTGAACACACACACACGCGCGCGCGCACACACACACACATATACCCACCAATCCGTTCATCCGTCTGTCATATACCCACCTACCCGTCCATCCGTCTGTCATATACCCACCTACCCGTCCATCCGTCTGTCATATACCCACCTACCCGTCCGTCTGTCAAATACCCACCTACACGTCCGTCATATACCCACCTATCCGTCCATCCGTCTGTCATATACCCACCTACCCGTCCGTCTGTCTGTCATATACCCACCTACCCGTCCATCCGTCTGTCATACACCCACTTACCCGTCCATCCTTCAGTCACATACCCACCCACCTACCCGTCCATGCATCTGTCAATCCACTCCCCTACCCGTCATCCATCTGCCCATCCACTCACCTACCCATCCATCTATCTGTCCATCCAATAACCTACCCATCCATCCGTTTGTTTTCTATATGAATGTAGTATGCAAAATAGATAACTGATGAACGAAAGATGACGATTGGAAGGCGCGAATGTAAGACGGGCCTGCGTGCCCAATTCGTTAGCATTTGAAAATAAAGTTCGTTCGTTCATTCTTTCGTTCCATCTGTCCATCCATTCGCCTACCCGTCCATCCATATATCCATGTGACTCCGTCAAAATAAAGTTCGTTCGTTCTTTCATTCCATCCATACTCAAAATCGCGGATATCAGTTCTCTGGTCAATTTACCCGGCCGATCCTACACGTTCATATGAACATAGCCATCCCCCTCAGCAAGAATCATCGAGGCAGCCCGCATAGTTCACCCCTGTAACTCATTCTCCAGATTCCTCCCATCAATGACTTCAAAGAAACCCACATGAGGGTGTATAAAGAACATAAAGTGACTCGCCAACCTCTTATTTCAAGTACTAAAAGGAGTCGAGATGAAATATAAATTAGGGGGGATCTTTTCGGCACAGCTTCTTTTCTTCCACGGCTCCGGACGGTTTTAATATACTCATTGGCTTTTACACTTCAAAGTCGGGGCGGTGTAAACAGTAGCTTCCCCGAGTTCTACTTCAGACTGCTTTCATCAATGTATGAATTCGATTTAAGAAAGTAGACGCACGGAGTTGTTCTTTTTTCCCTAATTCCGGGTAATTATCTACATAAAGGACTCATTGAATATCGTTTCTTTAGTTGGCAAATTCCGTGACCTTCCGTAGAATGTTTCACCATGTTTTGTAGCTGTTTCTTTTGTGGTTGTATCAGAGTAAAAGATGGGTTTGGGATCAATAGCATGCTAGCTGGAGTCAGCCGCGGAACAGAGCAGAACTTGGAAATACTGTATAGCATGAGCATATTTGAGAATTGACAATTTGAACATAGGTATTGGGAGAAATAATGGTAGGGAATAAAGAAGCTAGACAGGCAAGAAACATAAAGATAATAAAGAAGTTAGATAGGTAAGTAGGTAAAGCAACTGTCAGACAGACTTGAATACACCGCGTAAACCGCTTAAGGCGATCTAGGAGTGGTGAAATTATGTTGTGAATAACAATATTGTATTTTTGTATGTTGTAAATGCCGGCTTCGTGGCTTAGAGGTTATGACTTTTCTCCGTAATCTCGTATACTCTCGTAGGTAACGTGATGACGGTGAGAATCAGCAGTGGTTCGAATCGCATCGGTAACATATGGGGTATGTGAGCCGGCCGCTCAGAAAGCAGTGGCAAACTACTGAGCGTAATCTTGCCAAGAAATCAACATACAGCTGAAATATGCTGGTTTTGACAGCGATGTCCTGTAAAGGATATGCAACAACAAAAACATGTTGTAAATGCATTACTATATCAACATCACGGCACACGGGTGCAACCCATAAGTGCTCCGTTCTCCTCCTAACTCAAACCTGAGTCTGGAGAAACTCAGATCAGTGCACGAACTCCGTAGCACCGGCGAGGATCCTGAAATACTTTGGGTAGATTTTGAACTCGAAATTTTGCCCGGGCAGCGCCGTTAGGCTACTCTTTTTCGATTGCCAACTGCCAAGGGATTGTTTACGTGCGCAACAATACACACGGGCGTCCGATCTCACTACCCAGAGACCAGGGGAAATTTTATTACTAGAAGTCTACGAGAAAAAGTTCCGGTCATCACCGGGGCTTGAACCCGGGACCTCCAGCACTCGAGGCGGACACCATACCTCGAGACCACGCAGCCCCATATATCTTCTTCTTCTTCTTCAGCGTTCCGAGCCATTGAGGTTCTTTGCTGCAGATACAATCCGTCTCCATTCGTCTCTCTGGTGAACCTTCTCTTGCCAGTCGTTGATTCCAAGTGCTTGTAGGTCTGTATATATGTATTATCTCTCCACCGTCTTCTTGGTCTACCTCGGGGTCTACGGTCATTTATTTCCTGAGTGTAAGCGAGTTTTGTTTCCCTATTATCTTCCATTCTTTCTATATGCCACAGCCATTGTAATCTATTAACCTTCATGATCCCAGTGATTAGCGGGGACTTAAACAGATCATAAATGTCTTTG
>OY992879.1:21217413-21387413 GCA_963921405.1 Cepaea hortensis | reverse complement strand
CTATGGGGATACGAGAACTCTCCAGGCGGCGGCGACATAAACCATTCTTATCTGCTGTTTCTTTCCTCGGCCGTCGACAACAAAGATTGGCAAGTTGTTGAATTGCTTTTACTTTTCATTCTTCGAAAGAAGCAATAAACGGGACTCGGCGAAGTGGAAAGGTGGGTGTAGCAGTGGAAAACTATTTGTGTACATTTTCAATTGTCAAAAGAAAACAACATGGGAAGCTGATGAGAAGAACATCAAGAAAATGTGGACTGGGCTGAGGGGCAGTCCTTGAATACGATATTGGAGATTGTGCAGCGGCGGAGTCAAGAATCAAGGAATGCGAATCACATCTGATGACTTGGAGATTGTTCAGCAACGGAGTCAAGAATCAAGGAATGCGAATCACAACTGATGACAAAATTGAGTTCATAATCAATCAACCAATCAATCAGTCAATCAATCAATCAATCAATCGTCTCCACAATGAAGGTTGGCTGCTATGGATCTCCAACACTGTCTGTCTCTCGCCTTGGCTTTACATTCTGTCAGATTGATGTTCGTCCATCTCTTGATGTTTTCTTCCCACTTGTATCGTTGTCTACCTCTTGCTCGCTTGCCCTCAACCTTGCCCTGCAGTATGGTTTTTATAAGAATATTATGTCTTTTAACGTGGCCTAATTATTTCACTTAACTCATGTTTTTATTTCTTTCATCAACTTTCTTTTCACTCCCAGTCTGTATTTCTAAAATTAAGGAATGTGAATCATAACTAGCAACCTGCAGACAGCACCTAATTAAGAACTAACAGAGATCGTGTATCTACAACCACTGGAGGATAGAAGAGATTAGCAGAGCTCTGAGACAAGCCCAGACTTTCTCTTATGGAGAGGTATAACTCCATCCCTGGCCCCCGCCTTGGGTTTTAAGTAAATTGCTTTTTTTTTTATCAGCACAATGTAACAAACCATCGTCTGTCAAGACGGCCAGGTGCCAGTCAGGTAAAACTGAACAAGAAAGTTGACAAATCACTCCCTGTATAAGGAGTTTAACGGTTTTGGAAGAGGAAGGGTAAAGCGAAACAACTTTATGAAATCTGCAAAAAAAAAAAAAAAAGCAAAATAAAAGAAAAAAAAAAAGAAAGAGTAAAACAGACTCTATACGTAACATTTAACAGTCAAAGCCAGAAACAATGCTCACAAGTGCGTATGGGATGCATTGTCTGTCTAAGACGTTTTTTTTTTTTTTTTTGGTTCGCATATTCTTTACAGGACATCGCTGTCAACATCAGCATCCTTCAGCTGATTGTTGATTTCTTGGCAAGATTACGCTCAGTAGTTTGCCAATGCTTTCTGAGCGACCGGCTCACATACCCCGTAAGTTACCAACGCGGAGAGAACCGCTATCGATTCTCGCACACGTTACGTTACTCACGAGAGTATACGGGATTACGGAGACAGTCGTGTAAAACCTAGACCAGGGAGACCGGGATCTAAGATGTTAGAAAAGTAAATTAAAGGCTGCGGCAGGCTATAACAATGGGAAATAAAACAGTTAGGTATAATAAACACAGATAATAAACGTAGACAAATTACAGCAAACGTATATCACAAGGGCAAATTAAAGACAATAATGAAATAAAAGAAACATATAAAAATAATAAAAAGTAATAAAATAAAAATTAATAAAAACAAAATAATTAATTAAAAATAAGTATACTACGACACAACGGATTGACGCTAGAAAACCCCGCGACCCATCCATTTCATATGCAAAAACCTATACATTAACAATTAGTTTTCTAATAAGATTTTGCAGATTTTATAAGGTTAGAAAACATTCCTGGCAATGCAAAGAGGAGGACTCAAAAGGAATAGCACAGAAAGATGAAGAACAGCTCTAAAATACGTGGAACCAAGCATCCCCTGGGCCAATGCATTAGCTTAAATAACTACGCAACAGATAATATAAGCAACATTGTCTTCAGTAAAATATCAAACGACAGTGTGGATTTAATAGTTCATTTTTTTCGGAGACTCATGAGGGTCGTCGCTGGAGCTATAGAGTTCGTGCTTTGTGCGACGCTTTCAGCAGTTGGCTGCAGAAAGAGACTGAGCCGTATGGGATAAAAACCCGGTTAAGTCGACCCAGTCGACTTGTAAGCGACATTTTATACTAACGTGTTTGTACTAAGTGATTCAATCTGCGTGATCGGAAAGGTCTAGGCGGGTTCTGTACGTAGATAATGGAATAAATGGCTACGGAAGTCTGTTGTCCGTTGAGTCACCTTCATATTCGTTACTGGACATGCGGGAAATGAGGGAAATGAACGAGCTGATAAACTTCCTGGATCTGCATCCTCTGCAGATGGCCAGCCTATGGATCGTGCTGATGTTATTAATGCCCTTAAGGTGATGTCGAGAGAAGAGGTCTTTGACGCCGGTGAACCCACATCGTTGTCCAAAATGAGAGACTGAAGTAAGAATTGGCGCGGCCAGACATGCGAGACTGAAGTAAGAATTGGCGCGGCCAGACATGCGAGACTGAAGTAAGAATTGGCGCGGCCAGACATGCGAGACTGAAGTAAGAATTGGCGCGGCCAGACATGCGAGACTGATCAGGAGAACGAGGGGGTCTCGTCAACCAACACACAACTGGGACGCTGCTGTATATGAATTGAGTGAGTGCAGCTAAGAAACAACATCACTGCTCTCAGGACATTTCCATACGTGCTCCGTCCTCTCGATCAACAGCCAGCGAAGAATTATACAACTACTCGTTCCCACCGCTATCTCATTGAAAGTTTTCCTAGACTTCCCTCTCAGTTTTGAGATTTATCCAAACCCCTGCCGATGCCCCGCAATATCACTCTTTCCACATATGGGTTCTCACTCTGTTCCCCAGCGAAGAGTCATACTACTACTCTTTCCCACCGCTATCTCATTGAAAGTTTTCCTAGACTTCCCTCTCAGTTTTGAGATTTATCCAAACCCCTGCCGATGCCCCACAATATCACTCTTTCCACATATGGGTTCTCACTCTGTTCCCCAGCCTCCACCTGGTCCTACAGGCGCACGACCACCTCTCTCTTATCAAAAGTTGATCTACCACCAAGAGGTGCATGCATATGTTGGCGTGGGGGAGGGGGGAGTATCTAAGCACCTGTGTATGGACTTGTCCGGAATGCACGGATGTTACCACAAAAGATACCAGATAAAAGCTGAAATCACATATCATCCCTCATCTGCTGTTTCATTCTAAGACCATTCATTACTTCCTTCACAAAGAAAATTCAATGAAGGAAGAACGCCCAATGACAACCCGTCTAAACGGCTATGATGTGCAAATTTAGCTGCACCTTCGACATTTCTTGCTAATATGAATTAGAAGGCCCATTCTAAAGGGTAATATCAATGTGTGGTTTATCTAAGATAATATTAAAGACTACACAAGGGCTGGGAGTCGTCGTAAGTGCGGGACGACTTAATGACAAACCAGGGACAATGTTGAGGTGTGAAATCACTGATCGATCGCGCTTCTAAATGAGTAGGTAAGAACCGGGAAAAGGCTGGGAGGAAAGGACAAAAGAGTTAAGAGGCGTTAGCTCAGGAGTTTGGGTTGTTGGGTTTAATTAGTGTTTGCTGATTTAATACTCCTTCTTCTGTCTCTCCGTCGTCTATTTAAGAGCTTTCTTACTTACACATTTCTTCTTCTTCTTCTTCTTCTTCTTCTTCTTCTTCTTCTTCTTCTTCTTCTTCTTCTTCTTCTCTTATAACTACTACTACTACTACTACTACTACTACTACTACTACTACTACTACTACTACTACTACTACTACTGCTGCTGCTGCTGCTGCTGCTGCTGCTGCCGCTGCTGCTGCTGCTGCCGCTATTAATTCTTCCTCTTAGCTCTCATTGTTGCCGTCTACTTCTTGTATTCAAGATTCCGGACTCAGTTTCAATTCTTTACAATTTCCCAATTGCCGTAGAAACACAGCACTTTCCGAGAAGGTTATGTATCGGATCACACCGCCCAAGAGATCAGGGAGCGTGCGATTAAAAAGCGTGTCATTAAAAACCAATTCATTCATCATTTGAAAATGCCGGGCGGTCATGATTCGCCATCTTACTCTATCACCAGAGTCCTGGATCAGATCAGTGATCTTGTCTCGACAATACCACGTGGCCAATCCAGGTATTTACTTCTCTGCCTTCCCCTTGTTGTTTTCCCCTCAATCTTACCTGTTGTCACCAAGTTCTCCAATTTATTTCTTCTCATAACGTGGCCAGAGATTGTTGTCTGTCTACGTCTAATTTCTCTTACGTCTAATTTCTCTAATCAGTTTTTTTTTTAAAGTTGCGTATCCCTTACGGGACGATGCAGTCAACACCAGCATTTTTCAGCTGTTGTTGATGTGCTAGGCAAGTGTTACGTTCAGTGCTTTGCCATTGCTTCCTGAACGATCAGATTTATGGTTTAATCAGTTTACGGCTTTCATTTGTTTTATTGCAGGGCATGTTCATTCGTCTTTCTGTCTCTCCATGCTATTCTCTGCATTTTTCGTCAGAAACCACATTTACACAGCCATCAGATGTTTTTCAGCTTGTCTACTCAATGTCCATGCTTCAGATTCTTACAAAAGTACAGGTTCTATGTAGCACCCCAACACTCTCTTTTTCGTTGCAAATGTCATCTTTTTATTGGTCAGTATGTTAAAAAAAAAAAAAAAAAAATCGTTGCCCCGTGCAGGGGGGTAACCAAATACCTTTATTATCCTCACAAAGGACAACTAAACTTCTCAGACACGCCTACTCCAATGCCACTTATATTTACACAAAGAGAAGCAAAAAGCTACTGCCATTCTGGGTAAGATAGAAGCGCCATCGACAAAGTCACCCCAATAGATTCGCACACCCACACAATTAATGAATTATCCACGATTCCTACATAGGCACAACTTCATTCGTGGCTAATGTCCCGTGACCCCTGGATAAGATGAATCGTGTCTTTTGTCCCGAGTCTTGCAACATCCGGTGCATCTTTTGAAAGCTGGTTAACTCCACCTCAATATCTAAAGCACTGTTAAGCTGAGCGCTGACGGCCTCGACCATCATCATTATCGTGTGCAGTGCCGGTAAGCGTGAGCGGTCACGGATCCTCACCTGACACGGGCACAGCAATTTGGATCAGGTCTTTGTTCTTTTTCCTATTATTTGTTCTTCTGCCTCCCCTTTGCTCTTTTCCCGATATTTTGTAAGATTTACTAACTGTTCAAGTGTATTTATTTATCATCATTGTCATCACCATCATCATCGTCACCATCATTATCATCATCATTAGCATTATCACCACCACCACAATCATCACCATTACCATCATCTTATCCATCATCATCACCATCACTATCACTACCAGCATCACCATCATCATCATCATCATCATCATCATCACCACCACCATCATCACCATCACTACCAGCATCACCACCATCATCATCATCACCATCATCTTATCCATCATCATCATATCCATCATCATCATCAGCATCATCATCATCACCATCACCATCATAATCATCACCATCATCATGGTCTACGACTATAATTGCCAGTAGTCACGGTTCACCATTTCACACAATCACCACAGCTTCATGTGCCGATTACGCTATGTAACCAAGCCATTCAGATATCTGTCTATCTGCCTTCCACTTACTCAGTTCCCGTCAACATTGCCAGTTTTCACTAAGTTCTCGAGTGGATGTCTTCTCAAATAAGTGCCCCCAAAATTCTTGACTGTTTGCATCTAATTTACCGAATTAATTTATAGTTTTCATTTGTTTCTTGTAAAACTGCCTTATCAATTTTTCTATATGTCCATGGTATTCGTGGCATTGTCCCGCACAGATACCATTTTCCCATTACCATTAGTGAATCTCATCTTGTCTGCTTATTGTCCATGTTTCACTTACATATCCTATCTAATTCACAGACGAACCAACAAAAGATTAGGAAACATGCGAGATGATGTTCACAGCACCGAGACAAGCGATTCCATTGTGAATATGCTTTTAATAGTGTCACTGGAGTGGGCATGCATGACGTCAAGTAGCTGGTCAAATGTGGTGTGTGGTTATGAAATAATTCACAAGTCATTCAGCTCTGTTGACTATCTCCACTGCCATCTGTGAAACAGGTGTTTATAACGACGTGGCCATGTATAACACATCCAAGGTGTAATTGTTTGTTTTTATTTCTTCTTATTGTTCTTTTTTTCATTCTTTCTTTCTTTCTTCTTCTTACCTTCTCCTTCTCCACCACTCCTCCTTCTCCTTCTCCACCATCTCCTCCTCCTCTTCTTCTTCTTCTTCTTTTAGCCTTGAATGATGTGTGAATGAAATAATGTATGAAAGAGAGTGATAGAAGGGCAGAATGTTAGACGGGCCTGCGTGCCCAATTCTTAACCCTTTGAAAATAAAGTTTGTTCGTTCGTTCGTTCGTTCTTCTTCCTCTTCCTCTTCTTCTTCTTTTTCTTCTTCTTCTTCTTCTTCTTCTCATCGCCATCATCACCAGCTTCTTCTCCTCCTAACCTTCTTCGCCTTCTCCACCGCCTCCTCCTTTGTTCTCATCTTCTTCTCATCGCCAGCTTCTTCTGCACAATTTCCCCCCCCCCCCCCTCCCTTCATTCGCCACCTTCTTCCCCTCTGTCCCAAGCAACTGTGACTTTTACTATGACCAAGCTAGTTCAGTTTCCGAGTTAAGACGCTGCTTATGAACCGGGTTTATCCGATACATACATCTTGTAGAATCATACCACTCACAAGAACAAGGGCGATCGGAGCGACTGCAACAACTATAGGGGTATCTCACTTCTGTGTATTGTGGGAAAAGTATTTGCCAGAATTGTTCTGCGCAGACTTCAAGTCCTAGGAGATCAAGTCTACCCCGAATCACAGTGTGTCTTTCGACAGAACCGGTCTACCATTGATATGATTTTCTCATTGCGACAAATGCAAGAAAAATGCCGGGAACAGAATCAACCACTGTTTATTGCCTTCATCGACCTCACAAAGGCATTTGATTTGGTCAGTCGTGAGGGTCTGTTCAAGGCACTAAAGAAGATTGGCTGCCCACCAACTCTTCTGTCCATTGTAGAATCGTTCCACACAGGCATGAAGGGTATAATCAAGTTTGATGGTGCAACTTCAGAAGAGTTGAGTTAAGCAAGGTTGTGTACTAGCTCCCACCCTCTTTGGAATATACTTTTCACTTCTACTGAAATATGCCTTTCGTGATCAGGATGGTGGTATATATATTTACTCACGCTCAGATGGCGGCCTCTACAATGTTCAGAGATTGAAGGCCAAGACCAAATTAGGAGGGTACTGATTAGAGAGTTGCATTTTGCAGATGATGTTGCAGTTACGACCCACTCTGAGGAAGAATTACAATGTCTACTTTCTGCATTCTCCAATGCTTGTTCTGAATTTGGTTTAACAATTAGCAAAAAGAAGTCACAGTTTATGTATGTCACACGGTGCACATGGGGTACCATCAATCTGTATTGACGACGCCGAACTAGAGATGGTAGACCATTTTACATATCTAGGATCAGTGGTAAATAGCAAATTATCCCTAGATCAGGAAATCAACATCCGGATTGGTAAGGCAGCACCAACAATGAACAGTTTAAGAAAAAGTCTGGGAGAACAGGAAGCTTACTGCCAAAACAAAAGTCCTTGTCTACCAAGCCTGTGTCCTTAGTACTCTTCTTTATGGCAGTGAAACCTGGACAACTTACTCACACCAAGAGACACGTTTAAACACCTTTACTATGCGGTGTCTACGAAGAATTCTTGGTATTAAGTGGCAAGACAAAATCACAAATACTGAAGTATTGGAAAGATCAGGTTGTGTGACGGTTTATTCCATGCTCAGTCTTCGTAGACTTAGATGGATAGGACATCTTAAGAGGATGGGTGATGGTAGAATACCAAAGGAAATCTTTTTTGGTGAATTACAGATGGATAAGAGATCCCAGGGTCGGCCTAAATTACGATACAAAGATGTGTGTAAACGGGACATGATTGATACAGGCATTGATAGATTAGATTGGGAGCAAGTCGCCGCTGAACGAGTTGCATGGAGGGCAAACATCAGAAATGTAATAAAGACAAAGGAGAAAATTATTGCAGATAAGTCACACACCGAGCGTGTGAGACGTAAGATGGTGCATGATGGTGGAAATGACCACGTGTTCACATGCACCCACTGTGAACAAACATTTACAGCGCGAATTGGTCTTATCAGTCACATTCGCTACCGAGATAGGTAAAAGTTATTATGCCTTTTTGAAGCACAAACTATCGTCTGTCAAGACGGCAAGGTGCCAATGTAAACATCTTGTAGAATGTTGTTGTGTCCCTGTTTATTGGTCCACGGTATTCTAAGAATGTTTCTATATCGTTAAACAGATTCAGTGTGAAACAAAAATGGATGGCGGAAAATGCGAAGTAGGTGTGAGTCACAGCTGTGACCTAACAGTTGTTGATATGTTAGCAGACATGTTGCATTATATATCAAATTAAAGCAGGTTGCTTAGGGAAAACTACTGTATTGGTATTTTAATTGATACAACATTTCGGCATTATATAAGCCCACGGTATAGACGGGTAGTCGCTTAAGACGATTAATCATCCCCTGACACTTAATTAATTAAGTTCAAAAGCTCACGTTGTCTTCGTTAGTGGTTACGACCTGGTCCGTGACTCGTATCTGTATGTTGTCACGGGAACGATGCCTGCCTCAAACATATTTATGTAATTGATTCACTGCCGGTGGATAATAAATCGCCAAATGTGACCTCCCATTTGGAAAGAAGGACGAAATATCGCCATACTATAATCATTCTGTTATTTGTTTTGTTTCGGTGTATCTTCAGTAGTTGTAAAGCTCGGTGAATGGAAAATTACATTGTAATACTTGATCATTTGATAATGTACCATGTTTGGTCCAAACCTACTTTTTGTTTTGCATCAAATGAGCAAGGTTAACATGTACATTTCCGTGCACGGAGCATTGAAACTGTGGAAGATACCACAATACAATACAAATAACACGATGACTCTGGCATGGCGATATATCGTCCTTCTTTCTAAATGAGAGATCACATTTGGCGATATATTATCCTTTGTTTTTTTACGGAATCAGTTAATACTCTTAACCTCTGCATTGCTATGTCAAATCTACTGACAAAAATAAAGAAATGCTGTAATAGTACCCTGCGATGTAGGACAGGGGGACTTAAGCTTGAGGAATAAGGCCGCCTGGCTAGTGCAGTCGCCGCGAACTTTGGGGGGGGGGGGGGTGATAATAATCCATCCGTTATGGGGGATTTGAACACGGGTCTGCCGATGGAGAACTCGACATTTAAGCCACTTGGCTAGCCATCTAATCTACATCTAACTTGTTTTGAACAATCCCAATTGCCTGTCTTAAATTTTAATTTAGGTATACTTTATTTTGTTAGATGTATGTGCCTGCATTTTTTTTATATTCAGCTGGAAATAAATAGCCTGGAGAGATGTTTTAGTGTATGCTCCAAGGTTACGACCGGCGCTCCCAGCAAACAGAGTAACCTAATGATTTCTCCTCTTTCATGAAATCTTCAAAGTTATCCCCAACTCAAACAAACTTGGCAGTCCTTTTCAACTGAAGTTGATCAACAGCGCTGAAGTTGATCTACAGCGCTGAAGTTGTATTCCCTTATTCCACTTAGATGGAAAAGTTGCAGGCAGAATTTTTTTTTTTTAAGGAAAGAAAGAAAGAAAGAAGCACTTTTAATAAAAGTCACGAAACAATTCTTTTCTAACGGTGAATTTCAGGATCGGTTTGCAGTGTTGAAAAATTCGCTAGTATTTGGTAGATTAAGCTGCTAATCCGTTTGTGGGCCATCAGAGAAATTTGAGGTCTCTGAGAGTTGAGCTTGTGTCAATATTAGACCGCTTTCCTTCGTCTGTAGACGTGCGGCTGGAAAGTGGATTTGCCCGAAGGAAAACTGTTGAGGGCTTTGAGGCACGAAGTAACCCCCCTATTGGATTAAGTTGATACTATGTTGGAGTTGGACAATGGGGTGAGGATGTTAGTTAAGACAGCAGATCATCATCATCATCATGTGCCATGCCGATAAGCGTGGGCGGTCATGTTTCGCCATCTCACACGATCACCAGAGTCATGGATCAGATCTTGTGTTCATGTCTCGACCGTTTACGAAACATGATTATTTTGTCAACTGTAAAGAAGGTAGTTTGCTATTGCTTTCCTTCTTAGCAGTGACAATACTAGTCGACGACCGTAGCCATTGTCTCCAAAAGGAGATCGTTTGCCTACCGTTGTGAAATTGGAGACCATAACCTACAACTATCTGTCGGTTGCTCTTCAACTTCATCCACCACCGGCACGCATGGTTTCACGTGACCCTGATCGGAGGGCTAAACGGGTACTCCACATTACCCAAGGGTGCCCCATAGGCTAGCGGACTGAAGGGGGTACCTTAATTCTCTTTTGATAGGGTGACACCACTACCTCGCTACCCACAAGGCAGCACGCGGGAACACTGCAATTTGCTTTTATGTGTTTAGGTAATTGTACGTTGTTTTTTTTAAAGTTTTAGTCGATGGATCAACTCACGGCACACAGGTGTAACCTATAAGTGCTTCGTTCTCCTCCTAACTCAAACATGAGTCTGGAGAAACTCAGTTCAGTGCACGAACTCCGTAGCACCGGCGAGGATCCTGAAATACTTTGGGTAGATTTTTAACTCGAAATGTTTCCAGGGCAGCGCCGTAGGGTTACTTTTTTAAATTTTTTTTTTTATTTCCAACTGCCAAGGGATGTTTTACATGCACAACAATACACACGGGCGTCGGATCTCACTACCCAAAGACCAGGTTAAATATTATTACTAGAAGTCCACGTGAAATAAATCCCGGGACCTTCAGCACTCGAGGCGGACACCATACCCCGAGACCACGCAGCCCTTACGTGTACGTGTTAATGAGAACAGTATATACAGAACCTGCTCTGAGGCGTTGCAACTATGAATGTAACTCGTTCTCCCGCCTACCTTGTTCCAAATACAGCTTCATTCGTTTTGGAAGCAGACCACAATGCGCTGGTTTCCTTACAATGGTGTGAGTATCTGTCGTTCAGAAAGGAATGGCACTTTTTGTGTTTTGCGTATCCTTTACAGGTCAACACCAGCATTTTTCAGTTGCTGTTGATATCTTGACAAGTTTTACGTTCAGTAGTTTGCCATTGCTTTTGAACGACCGGCACACATACCCTCCGTAAGTAACCAACACGACGCGATCCGCTACAGAATCTCGAGCAGCTGTGTTTCCCACTAGAGTATACGGGATTACGAACAGCGTCGTTAAACTCCTAAGCCAGGGAGACCCGCAATGGCACACTACTGAACGTAAACTTTCCTAGGAATCACAAACAGCCAGACAATGCTGAAGTTGACTGCTACGTCCTGTAGAGGATATGTAACAACTTATATAGGGTGTATTTTTAATGACTGCAGTGATTGAAAATATTGCCGGTCCAAGTTTTTATTCACCCTCTTTAACGTTCATGCAACATAATAAGTAAATACAAAACTTGAACTGGCAATATTATCAAACACTGCAGTCATTAAAAATACACCCTGTATATACAATGGGGGTTTCACTAGTGTAGTGGCTAGGCTATATCGACCCGGTGGTCACGGGTTCGATCCTCTTCCGGGCGGATTCGGATTTTTTAAATGATCCTGGGCTCTCAGCTCGAGCCAGCCTTGAATATGTACCAAGAAATGTTTTGGGGGTGGTGGCGGCGGCGGTGGTGGTGGAATAAGAAGAAGAAGAAGAAGAAGAAGAAGAAGAAGAAGAAGAAGAAGAAGAAGAAGAAGAAGAAGAAGATGTTGTAGAAGAAGAGAATAACGCATTAGAAGAAAAAGAAATTGTAAAGAAAAAATAAAGCAGAAGAAAATTAAGTGAAGAAGAAGAAGAAGAAGAAGAAGAAGAAGAAGAAGAAGAAGAAGAAGAAGAAGAAGAAGAAGAAGAAGAAGAAATTGTAAAAAAAAAATAAAGCAGAAGAAAATTAAGTGAAGAAGAAGAAGAAGAAGAAGAAGAAGAAGAAGAAGAAGAAGAAGAAGAAGAAGAAGAAGAAGAAATTGTAAAAAAAATTAAGCAGAAGAAAATTAAGTGAAGAAGAAGAAGAAGAAGAAGAAGAAGAAGAAGAAGAAGAAGAAGAAGAAGAAGAAGAAGAAGAAGAAGTAGAAGAAGAAGAAGAAGAAGAAGAAGAAGAAGAAGAAGAAGAAGAAGAAGAAGAAATGAAGCGAAGAAGAAGAAGAAGAAGAAGAAGAAGAAGAAGAAGAAGAAGAAGAAGAAGAAGAAGAAGAAGTTGTAGAAGAAGAGAATAACGCAATAGAAGAAGACGAAATTGTAAAAAAAAATAATGCAGAAGAAAATTAAGTGAAGAAGAAGAAGAAGAAGAAGAAGAAGAAGAAGAAGAAGAAGAAGAAGAAGAAGAAGAAGAAGAAGAAGAAGAAGAAGAAGAAGAAATATGTTACATATTGACAATAATCGCACAGTAACAAACATTCAGTTGCACAGCAAACATGTCAGATTGGCGAAAACTGCTAGAAAAGCCGACGTGCAGTCGGAATACAATGACGAGTGAAGGGAGACTAGCGCACATTTATCCGAAGCATCTTGTTTGGTGGCAACTGTCTATCAATAAAGGTTACGCAGAATCTACAAACAGATAACTAATGTGTTCTAGACTGATCTATTCCATATGATTGTTACTCGTATGCAAATTGCCTACATTATCAAGGCAATGCCCTCAGGATGCTCGTTGACTAAATTCCCAGCCGCCTACAGTCCGAGATGGGAGATTGA
This sequence comes from Cepaea hortensis, assembly GCA_963921405.1. Lineage (NCBI taxonomy): Eukaryota > Metazoa > Mollusca > Gastropoda > Stylommatophora > Helicidae > Cepaea > Cepaea hortensis. The sequence goes on along the minus strand of OY992879.1, from coordinate 21,374,484 downwards.
GTCGTATCTGATAAAATGTTAATTTGCCCTGCCGGCGGGAAACACTCGGGCCAAACCTTCCATTGGAGTCTGTATGGTCCATTGGTTCCGTTTTGGCAACACATTGTCGCGTATAGTGGAGACACGTAGAATGTCAAGGTCAGGCCTGATAGATACACTGACTTTGATGGCGTGAAAGGGTAGATGGTTGGGTTAATAGGTTTACAATGTGTAGGTTTGTGCCTCTACGCAGATGTGACGTTGCAGTTCCGATCTTCCGTACACTGCTGGTTTCCGAGTTTAGGAGAGGGGAAGGAGAACTCTGCACTATGAGGGAACTGTCTCATGGAGAGGGTAGTGTAGGGGAAGTTTGAAGAAACATTCTGAACTATGGGGGAACTGATCCAAGGAGAAGGTGGTTTCGGAGAGGGGGAAGAATATCTGCACTAAATGGGAACTGTCCCATTGAGAGGGTGGTTTATAACCGAGTTAGGGTTAAAGTCTATAAGCCAGCTTACCCCGCTAGATGCGATTCTTTTCCTGGGCTCATATAACATTCAACTTAACTCTTCACCATTTTCATAATAATAATAATAATCTTCTTCTTTTTCTTCTTCTTCTTCTTCTTCTTCTTCTTCTTCTTCTTCTTCTTCTTTTCTTCTTCTTCTTCTTCTTCTTCTTCTTCTTCTTCTTCTTCTTCTTCTTCTTCTTCTTCTTCTTCTTCTTCTTCTTCTTCTTCTTCAGCGTTCCGAGCCATTGAGGTTCTTTGCTGCAGATACAATCCGTCTCCATCCGTTAGACGGGCCTGCGTGCCCAATTCTTAACCCTTTGAAAATAAAGTTCGTTCGTTCGTTCGTTCTCTGGTTAACCTTCTCTTGCCAGTCGTTGATTCCAAGTGCGTGTAGGTCTGTATGTATATTATCTCTCCACCGTCTTCTTGGTCCACCTCGGGGTCTACGGTCATTTATTTCCTGAGTGTAAGTGAGTTTTGTTTCCCTATTGTCTTCCACTCTTTCTATATGCCCCAGCCATTGTAGTCTATTAGCCTTCATGATACCAGTGATTAGCGGGGACTTAAACAGATCATAAATGTCTTTGTTACTTCTTCTTTTCCACTCTCCACTTTGTGTATCCCTAATGGGTCCAAAGATGCGTCTTAAAACTTTGTTCTCAAAGGTTTGTAGCAAGGCTTCATCTCCTTTCGTTGTACTCCAGGTTTCAGAGCCATACAGCACAACTGGTCTGATCAGTGTTTTGTATATTGTGATCTTGGTGTTACGAGATAGCGCATTTGATTTTAGTAGATGTTGTAGTGCATAGTATATCTTATTCCAGAATTGATTCTAGTTTGTATTTCTTCCCTTATGATGTTGGAGCAGTTGAAGATTGTACCCAGGTATTTGTATGTTTCCGTTCTTTTAATGGTCATATTATCTATTTGTATGTGGCATAATACTATGTATAATAATAATAATAATAATAATTTTTTTTCCGCGTTTCCATCCTGTTTCAGGATATTGCGGTCAACACCAGCATCTTTCAGCTGTGTGTTGATTCCTAGGCTAGATTACGCTCATCAGCTCATAATAATAATAATAATAATAATAATAATAATAATAATAATAATAATAATAATAATAATAATAAACATCTAATATAACAGTCAGATACCTATAGATAGTACAGTATGTTCCCTATAGCAAATAACAATTGCACACTAATAATTAATTTTAAAGGCAACGGTTACATGGTTCTCACTAAACAACCATATTGTGAAAACAGACCTGCCGGCAGTAAGAATGGATGGGAGCATTCTGAGTAGAACCCAGTCAATGACATATCTTGGCGTGAGGCTTGATCGTAGCCTGTCCTTCAGAGATCATGTCGATTATGTCATAACGAAGGCTCGAAAAGGTTTGGCAGCAATGAGAGTCATGGCGAGTGCCAATATCGAGCAAAGACTGCTATTACTTCTGTTCCAAGGACTTGTGCTTTCACGCATCGAGTATGCCCTGGCCATCCTCACTGTCAGCCCTACACAGATTGGAAGACTTGAAAAGGTACAAAACGAAGCCATGCGCATCATTTTGGGCTGCACGAGAGACACCAGCTGTGTAGTAATGAGATACCTCCTTGACTTCCCGACAATGGAACACAGGATCAAGATCTGGAGAGCTCGTGCATACTTAAAAATAAGTGCAGATGAGCAGCACCCTCTGCATGACGCTGTATTCAGAGAAAAGGGTGACAGGCTAAAGAGGGGCAAATCATGGATGGGTCGGGCAGAAGATGCCGTCAGACAGGTCTGCAGTCTTACCAGTATCAACCCCGGCAAGGAATGGGTGCCGGTGCCTCCAGCTTTTAAGTGTACCTTCTCCTGCATTATCACACTCGACAGACGGTGCAGAGAGCAGAACCCTGCCGCTGTCAATGCAGAGGTTAACGCGCTCATCTATGATCACTCAGATAGCCCCGAAGTGCTCATCTATACAGATGGATCTGTTGTAAAGCAGCAGAGAAGTGCGTGGGCATTTACAGCCCGCTCAGCGGGCCGAACCGTTCAAGAATCCAGTGGTGCCCACTCCATGACCACGAGCAGCATGACGATAGAGGTGATGGCAGTTACACAGGCTTTCATATGGCTGGAATCACAGCATTATACCAACGTGTGTGTACTAAGTGATTCAATGAGCATGATTCAGAAGGTCGAAGCTGGATCTGTACGTAGACAGTGGACTGAGTCGCTGCGGAAGTCTGTTGTCCGCAAAGTCACCTTCATCTTCGTCCCGGGACATGCGGGAGTCGAGGGAAATGAACGAGCTGATAAATTAGCTGGCTCTGCACCCCCTGTAGATGGCCAGCCCATGGATCGTGCCGATGTTATTAACGCCCTTAAAGATATGGCGAGAACAGAGGATTTTGACGCCAGTGATTCCACATCGCTTTCCAGGATGAAAGACCTGGGAGTAAGAATCGGCACAGCCAGACGCGAGAGGTACATCGGGAAAACAAAGCGCCTCGTCAACCAACACAGAACTGGCACTATTAGCCACCGGACGCTGATGCATATGCTGGGGGGAGGATCTGAGCACCTATGGACATGTCCGGAGTGCAACGAAGATACCCCAACTGATAACTAACTAACTAACTAATTAATTTTAGTGAATCATGTAGTATTTATTGTTGCACTTTTCCCATGTCTTTATAATGCATATTTTGCTAATGTTGTTGTTCTCTGTTAGCCTCATAAGTGATGTATGGATGAAATAATGCATTAAAAAATACGAGATATAAGGACAGGGTGTTAGACGGGCCTGCGTGCCAAATTAGTAACCCTTTGAAACTAAAGTTTGTTCGATCGTTTGTTTAGTTAGATAGTTGCTAACGCAGTATGTCATGTCAGGGTTGTGTAAAGCCATATACAATTTGTACATGGATGGCTGAAGCATTAAGGGAAAAATATACGTGTTTATGACATCAAGCGAAAGGGAAGAACCAGTGAAACTTCCACTTCCAGATTTATCATGGAGCATCTGATGCAGAGCTGCAAATGGTGAAGCAGAACCAGGCTCCACAAAAAGGGATCTTCATAATTCATGCGCCTGGAGCGCCGACACATAGATCTAACATAGATTTAACTTGAGTTGAGCTGAGTTAAGTCAAGAATCTACATCACCGCATTCAGGACATTCCCGTGCGTGCTGCGTCCTAATCTTCAACAACCAGCGAGGAGTCCATAAATTAATGGTACCAGTTGTAGTCTGATTATGTGTCCGGCTGGCCTTAACCCGGACTCCCAAGTTGTGGGCTTTAATCCGAACTCCAACATACGGTCAGGAGTGCAAATTTCTTGGAGACTCCTACCTACGAAGTTTTAAATATCACAAAAGTTTGGTAACCTTTCGTTTACAATGTATAGGACACTTTCCGGCACTTTTCGGACACATACATTAGTTAGATGGTATCTTAAGTACAGGGTGTATTGTTAATGTCTGTGCAGTGTTTGAAAATATTGCCGGTCCAAGTTTTGTATTCACCTATTATGTTGCATGAACTTTACAGAGGGTGAATACAAACCTGCTTCTGTGTTAAAATTCACTGAGAGAATACTGAGGGTATTTCTTTGTTATACCAACCAACCGTTTTTGTTACAGTATATATGAGATTGTTACTGCAGATATATATATATATATATATATATATATATATATATATATATATATATATATATATATATATATATATATATATATATATATATATTGGTTGCGTATCCCTTACGGATAACCATAACAACCATGAAAGGGTGCAGGATGTGGCGGATGATCTCCAGATGGGTGTATCAGACGCGGGACATCTTGCTTGTGATCGAGAAGTTTTCCGGAGGGTTGTTATGGGAGCAAGGTTCTGTAAAGGACATGCTACTGAATGAATGAATGAATGAATCCCTTACGGGACGTTGCAGTCAACACCAGCATTTTCAGCTGCTGTTGATGTACTAGGCAAGTGTTACGTTCAGTAGTTTGCCATTGCTTTCTGAACGAACGGCCCCTATACCTTTTTCGAAAAAATCAGCACCGCTGTGTTTCGAACCCGGGTATACGGGCTCACAAACCGCGTTCGCAAGCCCTTAGTCACAGAGACCGACATATATATATATATATATATATATATATATATATATATATATATATATATATATATATACAAGCTGTCCCGGCCCGGCTTCGCCGAGCTCCTGGCGGGGATCTATCTGTCTGTCTGTCTGTCTGCCTGCCTGCCTGCCTACCCGTCCGTCCGTCTCTCCATCTATCTATCTATCTACCTAATCTATCTGTATGTCTGTCTGCCTGCCTGCCTACCCGTCCATCCGTCCGTCTCTCCCTCTCTATCTATCTACTTACATACCTACTTACCTACCTACCTAATCTATCTATCTGTCTGTCTGTCTGACTGACTGCCTGCCGAAAATGGGTTCGTAATTTTAGTATTTTAACAGGCGTGCTGCGTGTATGGTATTTGTGTAGGTCTGTATGTCTTTTTAAAATTAAAATAAAGCATATACACATTTTATGCTAGTGTGAATTTTGTACTGACCTTCTCCCGGCCAAGCGTACGGAAAAACATATCCTTCGATATTCAAAATATGCTGGGTTGACTTCGGCATAATTCAAAAGTTTCTCTCCGAAAAAAGTACAGAAATAAAATTCTAACTTTTCTAAAATAACTTCTTTAAACATAAAAAGATGAGTTAGAAAATTGTCACGTGTTTATTAAAATAGATGCATTATTTTTATGAAAACTTTGAAAGTGCCTTAAAGATTTTATCATTATCTATTATAACGCAAATGCCTGTATATAACTGTAGATAAACATTTTATAAAACTTTGAGAAAAAAGCAACAATTATTTAAATTACATATATAGCAATGCTACTAAACATTATTTCCCTTGATATAACTTTTCTTAAGTTAAGTCCCCTTGCTATATATTAATTATAATGTAATTAAAACATTAAATTTTATTACGTAAATAACTGTTTGTAAACTAACAAACTATGACAGTTGGCTGGGCGAGAATGAGAAAAACATGTGTAGAAAGTTTCATCTCAATCGGATGGACTGTTCGAGAACGCAGAGAGGACATACGTACATACATACTTACATACATTGTCTTATATATATATATATATATATATATATATATATATATATATATATATATATATATAACAGAATGTATGTATGTGGGTGGGTGGGTGGAGATGTATTTGATGCGTTCGATAATGGTCCATCCGATTGAGATGAAATTTTCTACATGTTTTCTTTTCATTCCCGTGCAGCCAACTGTCATAGTTTGGTACTGTACAGTCAGCTATTTACTTACTAAAATTTAATTTTGTAATTACCTGACTTAACATAAGAAAATTTATATAAAGGGACATAACTTTTAGTAGCATTGCTATATCTTAGGTTAAGTCCCCTGGCTATAAATAGATAGACAGACAGATCCCCGCCAGGACCTGGGCGAAGCCGGGCCTGGTCAGCTAGTATATATATATATATATATATATATATATATATATATATATATATATATATATATATATATATATATATGAGATTGTAACAGTATATATGAGTTATGGAAGCTGCTATTGCCTATTGAAAGAATCTCCATGTAGGCGGATGTTAATAATGTACTTGGGTTCACAGGTCGAGCCATCATAAAATAGCTACCTGGAAATGTCTCGGGGAGTGAAGACAGCCGATGTAATCATATTGACCACATCATTCGTGGAGTACTAATTGATGTATGCAATTATGAGTAGCACCATATACCCAACACACATGAAGACGTGTTACGGGATCCTTAACTCATTTATTTACGTACTGCATTCACTATACCCCGCAATGGCGTGCATACATTATACCCCGCAATGGCGAGATCTTACACTTATAGACACACAGGTCTTTGGTCAATGTTAGTCGTGTTGCGGTAACCAGTGATGTTCCACTACTGTCTTTACCAGTTGCAGTGTGTTGAGATTGTATCTTCCTTTTTTCTCTTCATGGCCTCGGTTAGTTCCTTACCCTTTATAGGAAGAGGTCGCAGAGGCCGATTGGGTCGTGAAATATTGTTTGCCAGGAGACAAAGCCAACGAAAGGACATCAACATTTTAAACATTGACAGTATGTTTAACTAATTAAGAACACGGGATGATTAATCGCGTTAGGGGACTTTCCCGCTACATTTTATTTGGCACTGAATCTGTTAGGAGGGGGGAAGGTGGGGGAGGGGGGAGGGGGGTTGGTTACTCCTCATCACAGACCCACATGATTCACTTGCTATAGGACAAGCTACCTCCGCCTCCCCCCTCTCCGGCCACCCGCCACTAGTCGCATTCAACCTCAGCATTTTTTTCTCTCCATTTGGACAACAATCACCTTCAAATTAATATTTCTATTTGTGGTTGACTCAGCCACAGGATTATTAATATGAACCAGTGGTGGACCCTATTATAAATTCTCTTTGAGGTTAAATGGGGTAATGGTATAGTCGAATCAATTTTGTTTTCTGTTTTTCCCCCCTTCTGTTGGTGGATTTCCTACGCGTTGGTTCACTGTCTCAACCAACACTATCTCAACCAACACTATCTCAGCCAACCCTGTCTCAACCAACACTAACTTAACCAACCCTACTTCAACCAACCCTGTCTAAACCAACCATATCTCAACCAACCCTATCTTAACAAACCTTGTCTCAACCATCCCTATCCCAACAAACACTACCTCAGCAAACTCTATCCCAACCAACCCTCTCTCAACCAACCCTCTCTCAACAAAGCCTCTCTCAACCAACACTATTTTAACCAACCCTATCGCAACCAACCCGATCTGTTACAGTGCAAATGAAGTATACGAGTACACAGAATTCAAAAACACAACATAAAAACATATTTATATAGAAAAGTAGACTCACCACCACAATCCACTGCTATCTGTTGGAAACATCGAGAACATGTACAGGAAGGCCACCAAATTTTCTATGCGCATGGCGGCATACAAAATATATGCCAGGATATTAAGATATCCAAACAAAACAAAACACAAAAAAATCCTCCCGCAGTAGGCCGGCTACAGGCCTTTGATCTTGGGAGCTTTTACGGACTCCGCACCAGCCCTGGCTTTCTTTGATCTTTTCGCTGGAAATCCAAAGTGGTGTGTGTTTTTATGTTTTCCCGCGGTGCGTTCTGCCTTATTTTCTAATGTATTTTATTAATCCTGCCGGATTCTTAAACTAGTATAGGAGAGGATGGTAAGTTGTTTTCCGAGTCTTGCGGCTGAAATTAACATGGTGTCTGCGATGGAATATCTGGAGGCGTGCTCCCGCAGTGGATTTGAATTGAGTGTTTCTTAATTTATATACAAATAACAAAACTCCTTTCTGATGTTGGCAGATTGTTGTAGGCGTTGTAAGTTATTTATTTTAAGAAACGAGATATCACAATCGATTTATGTCTTAACATTGAACAAAACTGATTCACAAATCTATCTGCGCGGACACCGTTTGTACTCATTACAGATTTTGCTATATACACGTTGCTTCTTTCAATGTTTGTTCTGAAGCTGGCAGTATCGCACAACGACGACAAATTATACAAGCCATTGAGGTAAATGTCGTTGTTTTAGCGAAATCACCACGGTAAAATTGTCGATAACACCAAACCATTCTAATCACCATCGGGGTGAATCTTGGTTTGTCCGAAACACCAAATATGTTTGTATTTCACGTGAAGTTCGAAGTACATATAGTCAATAGCCGACCTCATACTGAGATCCATAGCTCTACCCTGAACGATTTATAGTTGCATTGCCATTACTGATAATACTAATAACACTGTTGCTACTGTTGATACTACTACTACTACTACTACTACTACTACTACTACTACTACTACTACTACTACTACTACTACTACTACTACTACTATTACTACTACTACTACTACTACACTTACTACTACAACTACGGCTACTGTTACTACTACTACTACAATTATAACTACTACTACTACTACTACAATAATAACAACAACAATAAGTACTACTACAATGATTACTAATATATCAACAGCTATTACCACGGCTACTTCTACTGCAACTACTACTACAATAGCTAATATAACTACTACTACTACAATTACAAATATAACTACTACAATTACAAATATAACTACTACTACTACTACTACTACTACTACTACTACTACTACGACGACGACGACGATTAATTTTCTCATAACTGCACACCTACTACTATTTTAAGGATTGCTGAATATACTATTCCGACATCCATTATTAATACAGTTATTATTATTGATATTGCATGATTTACAGCTGGAATTAAACACATCTGTATCATTATTACAAATAATTGTAATTGTATATGCCGTTGTTGTAGCACGTAATGCAAAGGTAACACGACATAATATGACAGACATTGCCTTAGTGTACTTTCTAGACCGTGGAGTAATGAAGTTAAGTGAAATGTTTACTTCTCCGATGCCTACCCTTTCTAGTGGATTACTACACAAGTCTGAACATTATATGATGCTCATTTTATGCAGCTGTGTGGACCTTAGTACCAGACTGATTGGAACACATTTAATCCTTTCATAGCTGGGTACTGAAAACTTGGATCACAATTTTGGTACTCTAGCGCACTAATAACAATGCCAGCGGGGCTTCAATGTTAATTTATGGTAAAATCAATACTAATTATATTAGTAATTAAAGCAACGGTGCAGAATAATTTGTTGTAATATGAAGGGGAAAAACAGATAACCGCGGAAATAATAGTTGTTCTTTACAAAAACAAAAGCATGGGTGAATGACCAAGAATTACACAGAAATAGATAAAAGAGCAATCAAAACCCAATTGTTGATATCAACAGATCATAACAGATTGAAATCCCAGACACATCGCAGACAGACAAAACTGTGTATGTTGGGGGAAAATTCAACAAACAAGATCAACAGAGAACACGCAAGATGCAGATGGAACGGAGTAAAATTATATCTGGAGGAAAATGAACATTCAACATATGCAAGAGTACTGGATACTTGTGGGTGTAGAGACATGTTGGCGTGCATTATAATAACTCCCAATGTTATGGAACAAAGGCCACAATTTGGGGAATTCGAGACGTAGTTACGTCATCTGTTTATTTAAAATTGTCGTTGCTTTGAATTGCTGTCCTTATGTGTCTTCTTCTTCTTCTTCTTCTTCTTCTTCTTCTTCTTCTTCTTCTTCTTCTTCTTCTTCTTCTTCTTCTTCTTCTTCTTCTTCTTCTTCTTCCCCGCACCTCCTCCTACACCTCCCCCTTCTTCGCCTTCTAGTCCCTCTTCCTCCTCCACTTTTTATTATTCTTGCTCCTTGTTATCCGCTTCTTCCTCTTATATTGCTGCCTCTTATACTGCTGCCTCTTCTTCTTCTTCTTCTTCTGTTATTTTTTCTATTCTTTCATCAGATATTTTACTTTCTTCCTCTTCCTCCTCCACGTTTTATCATTCTTCCTCCATCTCCTCCACCGCCTCTTCTTCTGCTTACGCTGCTGCCTCTTCTGCTTCTTCTGGTTCTTCCTTGAAGACCCTTGGTGCATTATAGGCTACCGACAGGCATACTGAGCCCCTGGTAAAACAGATGATGGGTTGTTGAATGCTGGCTGATTATTAATTCTACGGTATGGAGTTATCAGTGTCACACCAACTTCTCTACGGTATGGAGTTATCAGTTTCACACCAACCTTCTTTAGTAGCCTGTTACGGCATGTACAGGAGGCTAGAATGTGATGTTTCTTTACTGTCACTTTCGGGCCTGGGTAACAAACGAGTGTCTCGGTATTTGAGAGAGAGAGAGAGAGAGAGAGAGACAGAGAGAGAGAGAGAGAGAGAGAGAGAGAGAGAGAGAAGATGTTTGTGAGAGAATGAGAGAGTGAAAGAGAGAGTGTGTGAGACATTGTGTGAGAAAGAGAGTGTGTGAGAGTGAGTGAGCGAGAGTGAGAGTGTGTGTGAGAGAAAGAGAGAGAGAGAAAACGAGAGAGAGAGAGAGAAAGAAAGAGAGAGTCATAGATATAGTGTGAGGAGATAAAGAGAGAGCAAGAGAGAGTGATATATATAGAGTGAGGAGATAAAGAGAGAGTGAGACAGAGTGACACATTGAGAGAGAGAGAGAGAGAGAGAGAGAGTTATTATGAAAAAAAACGACAATATTATATAACAATGAAACAGCCCAGTTTCCTCATGACGCCTCCATTAGGAACATCCTTAGAGACCCAGATAAGGAAGAGCTAGGAGGCATCGGAGATGTGGTTTCTTAGACAAAGAGGATAGAGAGCGACGGAGGACTCTGATTGCTGATGCTTCCATCATGACATCTGTACCACCCACATCAATGGTTACAGGTTGGGATAAGATGATTGGGAGGAAAGAAACCAAAAAAGAAAAAAGAAAAAAATAAACTCAAACAATGTCTAAGATACAAGACAAAAGAAAAGAATATGCGAATGCAAACGAACGTAAATCAGAATCATGCCAGATCCGGGAATTTTCATACGCCGGATAGTTTGGATTAAATATTGGCTTATCATCCTGGAATTAAACACGTAAATTATAAGTACTTCAGGAGTCGGAGATGGTTCTCCGGATGGCGAGGGACACTGGTAACGGGGAAATCAAAATTAGTCTAGCGCACTAATAGTAGGAGCAACTATAGCAGTTTTAGTGGTGGACGATGCTCGAATTCACGCGAGCCAGCGCAGAAATAATTGGGGATTAAAAGCGAGTCACTTCTTTTATAAGATAGCTAGCTCACTTATCATAAGGAATGGTAAATGAAATATAAACATCACATTTTTTTTTTTATGTGAAAAGGGAATTAAAACAAATATTAAGTAGCCTAATGGTAAATAAATGCGGAAAATTTCCAATATTATTAAGTAACATATTATTAACTCAATAATTTTTCATAAAAATTAAAGTAATGTTAAATGCATTTTCACATATTTTTAACTTACGTGTTTATATAATGTTCTAATTGTATCTATGTTCTGCATTCGTAACTATAATTTCCGTTAAAATGCCCGTTAAATGTTGAGACGTTTAGTAAAATAGTGCCCGTCTACTTATACAAATTGACCAATTAATACCAATAACATGTAGCATTCTGGTTTGTGGTATAGCCAAGGGGTTAGTGAACCGCAGTTTCTCAATTCTCCCGGTGTACAGAGACAAGGGTTCGTAATCAGCTGGTGGCGATTACAAATAAGATCTCTGCGCGTTGATTTCGACGGTATGAGGCGCAGGCCGTTCAGAAAGCAATGACAAGCTACGGAACGAAAAATGTGGCCTAGTAAATTGCAAACAGCCAATACATGATGGGGTTGATTGCAACATCTTGTAAGAAGGACACGTAGCTAATATTTAATGTCATACCTAAATGTTAAACCTAAATATTCTCATGTCAAGTTAAGTGCAACTATTTTCTTATGAATAACATTTGGTGGAACTGCGGTAAAGCTGTGAAAATGTAAACAATATCGAATGACACAAAGTTGTGCATCTTTACACAACAGAATTACGACACATACAGGACGTTGCGGCGATTAGCCTTCATCAGCAAACAAACACATACACAAACCACATCCCGTGACTATATGTTGTGTTTTGTGTATGTGTTTGTTTGCTGATGAAGGCTAGTCGCCGCAACGTCCTGTATGTGTCGTAATTCTGTTATATAAAGCTGCAGTACTTTGTGTAATTTTATATTGTAATTATTATCTTAATATGTTTAATATGATAATGTCACTGAAATTGTTTATTATAAAAATTAATGTGAAAAGTTCAATAGCAGAGGCTCTCCGTGAATATTAAAAATTGGTATTTCTGTAACAAATTTAGTAATTTTTTAAATGGATGTGACGCGTGGACAATAAGCAGTCAAGCTGAATGATGGCTGTGGAAATGTGGTTTTTGAGGAGAATACAAAGAATACCACGGAAAGACAGAAAAACCAACGACCAAGTACTACACGAAACAAATGAAAATCGTAAATTGATTTGAGAAATTAGACGTAGACAGTCAACATTCCTTGGACATATTATGAAATAAATTAGAGAACTTGGTGACAACTGGCAAGATCGAGGGGAAGAGAACAAGGGGAAGACCGAGAAGTGAATACCTAGATGGCTAGACCACGTGGCAAGGTCGTGACAGGAACACTGAGCTGATCCACGACTCTGGTGATCGAGTGAAATGGCGAATCATGACAGCCCACGTTTACCGGCATGGCACAAGAAGGATGGGTGCATGGAATATAAAATATTTAACTTTTCATGGACGTTGAGGTTCGATGAGGACATTGTTTGCTCTCTTAGTTCTAAGCTACTGTTAGAAATTATGGGTTGTTATTTTCTTAGATGGGGAGTTCAACACGTACACAGGCATGAAGTTGGACATAAACGTTGATATCGCATTCAAAAGCACTGGCAAGCTACTGAACGTACATTCGCATAGAAAATTAACCTGAGGTAGGTCGCAACTTCCTGCAAATGACAAGGAAACATTTTTTCTAAAAACAATCCTGTAGCATGTGCCTGTTGAGTCTATGTGAAATGTTATAAGCACAATGTTTTTGTAGTTCTGAGTGCACGGTGGGTGGCGTTTAGGTGGTCAGTCGCTCTGTTTCATAGCGAACGATGAGAGCTGGTTGTGAACCCTCTTTTAACCGAGCTCATGCTATTGTCAGTGTAACGACCTAACCGTTACACGCATGCTACACCTTTAATTATTACTAATAAATAACAATTGAATTCCTTTATCATTATCCAGTGCCTTGCCGGCTGGCGTGGGCGATCATGCCTCTCCATAAATTTCGATCTCCTGCGTCATGGGTCAGTTCGTGTGTTGACTCCCTTCCATGCCATGACACACGAATGTTAAGAATCTTCTCACGTTGTCTTCTTCTATCTCTCTTTCCGCAAATATTTCCGGTTGTCACAACATGTTCGAGTTTTTGTCTTCTCAAACCGTGGCAAAAAAAAAACGATGGCTGCCTCTTTCTAATATTTATGATACGTTGTCTCCGGGAAGGTTAACCCGGTCAACAAATGCCCGCAGAAGTCGGATGTGTCGGCCTAACGACGCAAGAACACAGCTCTGCTGTAAACAGACACAGCGCAATCACGTCCGAAAAATAAATTCCGGATGAACGCAGAAGAAGAAGAAGAAGATGATGATGATACGTTGTCTTTGCGACCCAGCTTCTCTTGAAACGCTCTGATTGCTCATTTTGGCTGTCCAGTTAAATTATAATCCCTTTAAATATGGTAATAAATACAGATATTTGACGTGTATAACCTGTGCAAAACTAAACAGTTAGATAGAAGTTATCTCTTCATAAATATTTAGAAGTATATAGATGTTTGGGAGTATATAAATACTTGGAAGCATTGATCTATGTGCCCGAATCAGTTAAGTATTAGTAATGTTAATTATTGGACATGAGTAATTAAGTCTGAGAAATGTTAATGTTCACTGTAAGTAATGGTAATGTGAAATGCGAGTAATTTTAATACGAAAATATGAGCAATATTAATATTCGGTATGAGTATATTAATGCGAATTATGAATAATGTCACTATTAAATATGAGTAATATTAATATGAAATATGAGTAGAGTCAATACAGAATGTGAATAATATTAATGTTAAATATTAATAATGCTGATATTGAATATGAGTAATATTAATATGGAATATGAATCATGTTATCATGTGAGTAAAGCCACATGAGAACATAACACGAGCAGTATAACGTAAAGAAACATGACAGGTGTAATGACAATATAACATATGAGTAATATTAATATTAAAATGGGTAATGCCAATAATATATGTGAGCAATGTTAATTAAACCTTAGTCATATTTATACTAAATAAGTATGAACTATTAGTAATGTTAAGTAAATGTAAGTAATGCTAATATTACTTACATGATTTATGTAAATATTAAATTTGAGTAATGTTAATATTTAATGCGATTAAATTAATATGAAGTAAAGTACTACTTTTAGTATTAAAGATTAATATTCAATAAGAGTAATGATAATTATAAATATATTTTTTTTTAAAGTTGCATATCCCTTACAGGACATTGCAGTCAATACCAGCATTTTCAGCTGCTGTTGGTATTTTTTAGCAAAATTACGCTCAGTAGTTTGCCATTGCTTTCTGAGAGACCGGCTCACATACCCAGTAAGTAACCAACGCGACGCGATCCGCTAGCGAATCTCGCGCAACTGTGTTCCTCACGTGGATATACGGGATTACGGAGAAAGTCGTTAAATCCTCCACCAGGGAGACCGGCATATTATTAAATTGGAGTAATGATAATTATAAATATGCGTATTGTTAATTAAATGTGAGCAATATTGGTGTTAACTATGCGAATTGTTAATTAATTATGAGTAACATTGCTTTGTCATCTTCTTCTGCTATGCCTGGTGCAATGTACCCATTGTAGTGCGTAGTTAGATTTCACCATTACTCTACCCCGTTCATCTTAACGAGATGTTATGATGGGATCCATCCCTGGCTCAGATTAATAAATAATCCTGTGACTGAATCAGCCGCTAATAGCAGCCGCCTACGGTTTTACCCTCACAAGCTTATTAATTTAACAGTAACCGTTGTCCATATGGGGAATAACGTTGTTGTCCGCTTTCTATTCCAATATAGGAAGCGGACGAATACGCATTACAACGGTTGCTGTAGCCCACGCATAGCAAACGTCGCTCGCCGAAGAAGACGACGACGAATTGTAAAATTAATGATGTTATTATTAAATATGAGTAACACTAATATTAAGTATAAGTAATGCTAATATTACATATTAGTAATGGTAATATGCCGGTCTCCCTGGTGAAGGTGTTAAAGACTTTCTCCGTAAACCCGTATAACCACTTGACGAACACAGCTGCGCGAGATTCGGCAGCAGATCGAGTCGAGTTAGTTACTTACCGGGTATGTGAGCCGGTCGCTCAGAAAGCAATGGCAAACTACTGAACGTAATCTTGCCAAGAACATCAACAGCAGCTGAAAAATACTGGTGTTGACTGCAACTTCCTGTAAGGGATATGCAACTTTCAACAACAAAAACAAAAATGGTGACATGAAAAGAAATAATCCGGATGGCTTGGCTACGTGGCATGATCGAGACAAGAACACAGAGCTGATCCACCACTCTGGTATCGTGTGAGATGGCGAAACATGACCCCCCACGCAAATGAGACTGCTGATATGACATGATAACAATTAAGCATATAATTCACGAAGATAAGGGCTAATAATATTGATTTTAAATATTATATTGAATTATTGCCAGAAAATATCAAAGTATACGTATGGTCCTGAATTATTATACGTATATTTGCTCTAAACGCTAATATTGTGGGGACAGTAATAATGATACATTGATGTTAAATACATATCCTATAACTTATATAATACATCAGACGGCACAGAAGCTTGGAAACTTTTGCTCACCGATGCCTGTTGTGGATCACGAAGACGAAGAAAATATTACATGTAAACGTATGTTAAGGACATTGGGAAACACGGCAAATATTGAAAAATATACAAGGCATGTAAAACTACATGTTGGCCAAAAATCATATTGAAGAAATTGAATATGCCACACAAACTGGACATCTTAGAGTCAATGGGGACGATTCAAAAGAAGACAGAATGATACTAGCCCTAGCAATTTAGCGGGTTAACAGTTAATTGCATATTCTTTGCAGGCCGTAGCATTCAATGCCAGCACTTTTGGCTGTTTGTTATTCCTGGGCAAGTTTACGTTCAGTAGTTTGCCATTGATTTCTAAACGCCCGGTACTCATACCATTGTATGCAAACCAACACAAGGCGATCTGCTCCCAAATCACCCGCAGCTGTGTTTCGAACGCGGTATGCAAGGTTACGAACGCATTCGTAACTCCTTCGACACGGAAGACATGACGAACTGCACAATGTAATAATAACACTGGGTCGTGAGTGCAGAGAATGGCAGCGGGCAGCACTGAGTTTGAAGTGCAACAGCTGATCCAGAGCAACACACATCAAGGTAACATAGTCATCTACACCGATGGGTCAGTGGTGAGAAACAGGCGTAGTGGCTGGGGCTTTATTGCAAAGGCTAATGGGCGAGTCTTGAAAAAGGAGAGTCTGGCATATGAGACTACGACCTCCAGCATGAGAATGGAGATGGAGGCAGTAACAGCGGCATTCCGGTGGCTAGAGGAGACTACTGCAACACACGTTGTATTCATTACGGATTCAAAGAGTATGCTTAGTAAGATGGGGAAAGGAAGTTTCATGTGGAATGGCTCTCGTCGCTGCAGAGGTCACAGATCGTGAGAATTGTATGGATATTTTGCCCTGGCCATGCGGGTGTATGAGGGAATGAACTGGCTGATAGGCTAGCAGGGAATGCACCACTTGGTGGCATTTTGCCTATGGACAAGGGGGAGGTGGTCATGCGCTTGTGGGACCAGGTGGAGAAGGCGGAGGAACAGATTGAGAACTCATATGTGGAAAGAATGAGATTGCGGGGGGTTGGCAGGAGTTCTGGAAGAATCTAAAAACTGAGAGGGAAGACCAGGAGAACTTTTAATCAGATAGCGGTGGGAACGATTAGTAGTGTGACTCTTCACTGGCTTTTGAACAAGGGGACTGAGCACGTATGGGAATGTCCTGAGTGCAGTGATGTCGGTTCTTACCTCAACTCAACTCAACTCGCAACTCCTTCGACACACAGCCGGCATGCAGTGGGTAAAATGCATTAAAAGCCCGTACAACATCAGCAAACAAGTAAAAGGATACATATTGAGAGGACGCTCTGCCATTTTGCAACATATGGATGCGAAGCATGGCCCATTTCGCAAGCACTGAATAAGACATTGATCTCAACAGCATCATAACTGGGAAGCGGAAATTCTTGGAGATATTAACTTTCTCTGTGGTTTAAACCAGTGGGGAATTCCACCCTAGGGGTTAATTTTAGAGTTTCCAGCGGGGAATTAAGATTATTTCAAGATCACGTTAATACAAGAACCGATTACTTGATATTGTTTTTTGCCTCCATACTTTACTATTATGTACTTCTCGCCCTTCTTTTATAACGTAAGAAGACCCGCAAATCACGTTTTATGTAGACGTCTAGATTTGTTCTAGTATGTGTTATTAAATTTAGCTTCCATTTTTACGTATACTGTGTAGGGGTGGGGGAGGGGGAATTTATGGGGAGGAAATACGAAGGGGCGGAGGGGGGATGCCATTCTGAACATATTGTGAAGGGGTGCATGGGCCAAAAAAGGTTGAGAACCACTGTTTAGACAGAACTGTAGTGGATGTTTTTCATGGAAACAAAAACAATCAATTTCAGAGGTTCTAGAAAAACTGAGAATGAAAAGAGAGTTGATAAAAGAAATAAAAAAGAGGCAAGTGAAATATTTTGGCCACGTTAAAAGACATAATACTCTTATAAAAACCACACTATAGGGCAAGGTTGAGGGCAAGCAAGCAAGAGGTGGATAACGATACCATTGGGAAGATAACATCAAGAGATGGACAAACATCAGTCTGACAGAATGTAGAGTCAGGGCGAGATACAGACAATGTTGGAGATGCATTGCAACCAACCTTCATTGTGGAGATTCCACCTGATTGATAGATTGATTGACAGTCAGGGCGAGAGACATACAGTGTTGGAGATCCATTACAGCCAGCCTTCATTGTGGAGACGGCAGCTGATTGATTGATTGATTGATTGATTGTAGTTGAAGTCATGGTTCCTGGAAGGTCGAACAACCGTCAACGCACATGGAGCGTTCCCATGCGAGCTAAGTCCTCGATCCTCCATGCAACTACGGACTTTGTGCGCCCGCTCTGAGATCTGATGCAGACGATACCACAAAGAGTGGACGAAGGAGAGAAAGGCGTGAAGATGAGAATAAAGGACATGGCTTAACATCAGCAGGCGACTTCAATATCATGATGAGTAAAAGGAAACATTATAATGATGAGAACAGGGAAACCTTATTATGATAAGAATAAGGAACTATTTTAATGATGAGAATAAGGAAATATTATAATAATGAGAACAGTGAAACATTATAATGATGAGAATGGGGAAACCGTATACGGATGAGAATAATGAGATGTTTTAATGATGAGAATATGGAAACATTATAATGACGAGAATAGGGACATTTAATGACGAGAATAGGGACATTTAATGACGAGAATTGGGACATTTACTGATGAGAATAGGGAAATAGTATGCGATGAGAATAGGGAAATATTATAATGGTGAGTATAGGAAAATATTATAATGATGACAATAGGGCAGGGTGGAGTGACTTTATCATAGGACATCATCACAAAGGTGACTAACACAAAGTGAATTTTCATAAGCAATGATTTTGGCCAACAAACAAAGGCATCGAATGTGTCTTGTGTTAAATATAGAAAACCCCTCAGGGGTAAATAGGGACGACAAAGACAGATACACTGATAACGTTAACCACATTATAATATATTCAATGACCCTGTTATTTAACGTAAAAGGGGGGAAAAAAACCAATAGAATGCCTGCACCAGGCGTCAGTAAGTTCAACATTTAATAACTTTAGACCAATGAACAAGTCATTCAAGAAATAAATTAAGATCGTAAACTGATTAGTGACATTAGACGTAGACAGTCAAAATTGTTTCGGCATGTTATGACAAGAAATGAATTGCAGAACTTGGTGACAACTGGTAAGATCGAATGGAAGAGACCGAGGGGAAAACCGAGAAGTTCTATGGATGGCTTGGCCGCATGGCATGGTTGAGACAGAAACACGGAGCTGATCCACGACTCTGGTGATCGAGTGAGATGGTAAAACATAACCGCCCACGCTTATCGGCATGGCACATGATGGATGGATGGAACTTTAGACATGTTGTTGTTATTCACTTATTGTATAACTTGTTGTGTAACTCTTAGCCAGTCAATGTTGTTCTTGTGCAGGTGCATTCCCCTACAACTGTTTCAGGGATTCGTAGAGTAAGTTAGTAACTGTTGGAGATGGGGGGGGGGGGGGGGTTGGCCTAGATCAGAGGATGATTAGAGGTCTCGTTGGCTAAAGGAAACGGTTTGATTCTTTATGTTGACTGGTTTGGATTAAGAAGAAGCATGGCATGCTATTCTCCCCCGCCCCAGTCCGTGATCACGTTGAAAGACATAGTTAATTGCATATCTTCGATTATTGAAGACCATAAACGGACATTCAACCGCTGTTTATGCTTCACCTCCACACCGCAACGTACAGGATTAATATGAGATAGACGACTTACAAGGTCTTTTTTTACGTTCAGTATTTTGGCATTGCTTTCTGAAAAGCCGACGCTCATAGCATTGTGAAAATAAACACAAAGCAATTTGCTTTTAAACCATCTGTGGCTGACATCGAACCCAGTTAACAGTTAGTTGCATATTCTTTACAGGACGTCGAGGGCAACGCCAGCGTTTTTTATTTTTCCTTGCTGTTTGTGATTTCTTGACAAGTTAACGTTCAGTAGTTTGTCATTGCTTGCTGAACAACCGGCACTCATGCTATCGTAAGAAAATATAGCGCTAGACGGCCTGCTTTCATATCGCTCGCAGCTGTCTTTTGAACGCGGTATGCGGGATTACGAATTGTATTCGCAACTCCTTCGCCCTACGCTATTTGAGGACAGAAAATTACTTTTAGGGCCGATTTGTTCTTTAAAGAAAATATTCGTGGAAGCATTGGAGATGTGGTTTGATAGAAGAATGCTAAACAAATAATTGAACAATCAAAATAAGCAATCAGGACGTTTTAATGGAAGCTGAGTCGCAGAGACAGATTATAACAAACATCAGAAAGAGGCAGTCATCGTTTTTTACTGATCCATGACGTCGGAGATCGCAATTACTGGATGGGAATGATCGCCTACGTCAGCCTCAAGGCACTGGATGATGATGATGAGCTATCATGAGGAAGTTCTGGTCGAGTGGCTAGAACGCTGTACTCTCATTTGGGAGACCCGGGTTCGAATCCTCAATAAAGTGATTGATTACTTCTATTTCTGTCGGCGGAGAAAACAGAAAACTCTAACCTGCACAGTTCGCGGCGACTGCACTAGTCATACGACCTTAATTCCCCAGGATTAAACCTCCCTATCCTACACCGCAAGGTGCTATAGCCAGTAATGGCAGTTTATGACCTAACGCTG
Organism: Cepaea hortensis; assembly: GCA_963921405.1. Classification (NCBI taxonomy): domain Eukaryota; kingdom Metazoa; phylum Mollusca; class Gastropoda; order Stylommatophora; family Helicidae; genus Cepaea; species Cepaea hortensis. Next base: position 21,353,644 of record OY992879.1, on the reverse strand, counting down.
ATATCAGGAAGTCAGTTTAAAAAAAATGTTTTGCGTATCCTTTTACAGGACTTAGCTGTCAACAGCAGCATCTTTCAGCTGTCTGTTGATCTCTTGGCAAGATTACGCTCAGTAGTTTGCCATTGCTTTCTGAGCGGCCGGCTCAGTATCCGCAAGTCACGAGCGGGGGTCGAACCACCTCAGTTCTCGCTCCGCTGCGAGACTCTGCGTGATAAACGGGATTACAGAGAGAAAGTGTTATAACCCCACAGCCAGAGAGACCGGCAGGAAGTCAGTAGTCGTGGCTATATTGCTTTCCAAATCTTTCTGTTTTGTTTTATCTTTGCTATAATTTTAAACGTGTTCTTTATATGACGCATATAATATTGCAAGCAAACTACAAAATTACTGACCGTTACATTCTATTATGTAACATGTTAGTTGCAGAAAGTCGCTGGCATGACAGTGCGACAAACATTAATATTATTACTATTCATCTCATTTCATCTCATCTCATCTCATCTTGTTCTTGTACATTGCGGTGTCGTGGTGAAACATAAACAGCGGGACAATGCCAGTTTATGGGCTTCATTTATCAAGATTTCCCAGGACTCTGTTACTCCCTATGTCCATGGTTTACATTGCCGCCCTCTTCTTCTGGTTCCATTTGATCTGTATATCATTGCTTGTCGTGGTATACTTTTAGTTGGTAACAAAGTTATGTAGCCGAACCATTTTTAACATACTGTTTTCTAATGGAATCTAGCGCTGCAATAACCCCCACTTTATTACTATGATTAATATCGCAATTCCTTCGCAGAATGTGGCTGTCATCTGGGTGTACCGACAAGCCTCTAGACCTCTTGCCATCTCTCCCGCCTTATGAACCCTCATGCCCAAGGAGTCTGCAGTGTCCTGTATCCATCTTCGTACTGGTCAACCCATCTTCTTCCATGAACTCTTCATTCACTCATCTTTCCCAGCCATTGTGCCACATAATATAGCCAAAGAAATACAGTTTCCGACACGTGGTCCGGTTTATGAACCAGGTTTCTTCATATCCAGATGTTGTAAATTATCAGTGTTTGTCGTCATCTCTGTCCAGGATATTCTAAGACCTTCCAAGGTTTCTTTTTTAATAATTCCGAAATAGTCAATTATTCACACCCACGCGTTGCCACGGGAATGATGCACACACTTTAACAGTAAATGTAAACTCATAATTTCGCGTTTCATTTAATTATACAATTACCCCTAAGCCGTTCAGCCTCAGAAAAGAAGTTATATCGGGGTCCATCACAGGCTCAGATCACGTCTGACATTAGACTATTAATTTGAAGGTGATTGTTGTCCTAGCTAAAATAATAAATTTAAAAAAAAGCGATAATTATCGACATTGGTCCAATCCAAAGACTTGGTAAGATATCAAAGAGAGTATTATACTGAGGAAGCGAGAAATCTATGGATCAAGAGAGGCATTTATAATACGGAAATAAGCAAATCTAACATTCCATACATCCATCGAATCGTGGAGAGCTGTACACGGCAGGCAACACTAAACGGAAAGATTAAGACAAGACAGGTAGCAATAGACAGGAATGAACAGAACAAGACAGGTAAAACTAGACGGAAATATTAGGACAGGACAAGTAGCAATATATAGGAATCAGTAGAACAATACAGGCAACACTAGACGGAAAGAATAGAACAAGACAGGTAGCAATACACATGAAAGAATAGAACAAGACAGGTAGCAATAGACAGGAATGAACAGAACAAGACAGGTAAAACTAGACGGAAATATTAGGACAGGACAAGTAGCAATATATAGGAATCAGTAGAACAATACAGGCAACACTAGACGGAAAGAATAGAACAAGACAGGTAGCAATACACATGAAAGAATAGAACAAGACAGGTAGCAATAGACAGGAATGAACAGAACAAGACAGGTAAAACTAGACGGAAATATTAGGACAGGACAAGTAGCAATATATAGGAATCAGTAGAACAATACAGGCAACACTAGACGGAAAGAATAGAACAAGACAGGTAGCAATACACATGAAAGAATAGAACAAGACAGGCAGCAATAGACGAGAACGATAAGAACATGACAGGCAAAAATAGACGTCAACTATCAGAGCAAGACAGGCAACAATAGACGGGAACCATCAGAAAGAGACGGACAGCAATAGACGAGAACTATCAGAACAAGACAGACAGTAATAGACAAAAATCAAGAGAACAAGACAGGCAGCAATAGACATACATGAATAGAACAAGGCAGGCAGCAATAGACATACATGAATAGAACAAGGCAGGCAGCAATAGACAGGAACGATCAGAAGGAGAATTACAGCAATAAAAGTAATGGATAGAACAAGACAGGCAGTAATAGACATGAATTAATAGAATAAGACAGGCAAAAGTAGAAGTAATGAATAGGACAAGACAGGTAGCAATAGAAAGTAATGAATAGAAGACAGGCAGCAATAGATAGAAACGATCAGAACAAGACAGACAGTGATAGAAGGAATGAATAGAACAAGTCAGACAGCAATAGAAAGAAATGAATAGACCAACGCAGACAGTAATAGACATAAATTGTTTAGACAAGACAGGCAACAATAGATGTGAATGATTAGAACAACACAAGAGCAATAGACAGGAATGAGCAAAACGCTTTTCGCCTCCCCCAAGGACTTCAATTAGAAAAAAAAAAAAGAAGAAGAAAGTAAAGGACTCAGTGGCACACATAGAATGGTATTGAGTATATGCAGCCAGTATCTTTCTGTGCATAGACCCACTGTCACCTGGAGTTTTGATACACGATAGTTTGTGACATTGTGCTTCTTAAATAGAACAAAGGCTGGACTGAATTGTTGGTTTTATATAAGAATTATGAAAATTAATTGGACAGCCAAAATGAGCAATCGGGATGTTTTAATGGAAGCTGAGTCGCAAAGACAACTCATCACAAACATGAGAATAAGGCAGTCATTGTATTTCGGACACGTTATGAGAAGACAAATACTTGAACATATTATGACAACCGAAAAGATTTGCGGAAAGAAAGATAGAAGAAGACAGCAGGAGAAGATTCATGACAGTCTTGTGTCGTGGTACCGAAGTGAGTCAACACACGAACTGACCCATGACGTGGGAGATCGACACTTGTGGAGGGGCATGATTTCTTACGCCAGGAACAACTGGAACAAGGCAAGCTACAGAAGCTATCGGATCAGCAAAGCAATGCTCTAACTGTCCGCCTGTCGGAGCTTCGATCCTAGACCAGTTGCCAACCAAGACTTAGGGCTTAGTATGTTCCGCCACGCCATTTAGATTTAGATTGCATTTTCTCGTATCAGGATAGCGCTTGTACCCTCTAATTGCGTTCCTCCGCCCTAAGCCGTTGGTACAATGTGGGGTGTCGGGTTTGATGAGCGCCGCCTAACAGACAGCAGATTGAACCATCTACGGTCATACGGTAGCTCAGGTCATATCTGACTAACACTTGACACTTTTTTGTATATACTCTACGAGAAGTAAATCGTTTGCGAGAACCAAGTGATGACTGTGAATCTACAACTATGGTCAGACTGCGAGAACAGCAATTTAAAATAGGTGTGGCCAAACAAGAACACTATGCAGGAAGCAAAGAAGAGTAATAAACCAACACAGAACTGGTGTCATTAGCCGCTACACGCTGCGGGATTTGCTGAGGAAGGGATCCGAGCACATATGGATTGAATGGTTCGATATGCAATGAGGATGATCTGAGGACTGACTAACTCTTGTATAAACCAATCGGCTGTCAATTGGTGATATGATTAGTACCACACGGGCCGCCTTTACCGCCCTTAACATGTTTTAACATCCATTGTAAGCTGGGACGAGCTAGGAACCCAGAAAAATTTTTAAAGATACGCCTTAAGACCTACGAATAATGTGCTACTCATTATTTTGCAATAATGCAGCTTCGGAGAAGCTACAATTCTTGATGGTAATTCAATTATAGGTCGTAGTAACGTAAGTAGAAGACCCTTTTACCGCGTCTTCACAAACCTTGAGCACAGGGTGCCGGACCTATATTTTGTATTGATCAATCGGCGCCCGGTGGGTGCTTATCAAAATGGTAGTAGTAGTAGTAGTAGTAGTAATACCAGTATTAGTAATAGTAGTAGTAGTGTGTTAAAGTAGTAGTAGTAGTAGTAGTTGTTGTTGTTGTAGTAGTAGTTGTTTTAGTAGTAGTTGTTGTAGTAGTTGTTGTTGTAGTAGTAGTTGTTTTAGTAGTAGTTGTTGTAGTAGTTGTTGTTGTAGTAGTAGTTGTTGTAGTAGTAGTTGTTGTAGTAGTTGTTGTTGTAGTAGTAGTAGTAGTTGTAGTAGTAGTTGTTGTAGTAGTAGTTGTTGTAGTAGTTGTAGTAGTAGTAGTAGTAGTAGTAGTAGTAGTAGTAGTAGTAGTAGTAGTAGTGAAAATGGTCTTTTGCAGGACATTGCGATCAACCCCAACTCCAGCTTCATTTACTAGGCAGTTTTACGTCAAGTAGTTTGCCATTGCTTTCTGAACGAGAATAATTCAAGGTTTCAATTAATGTCTTCGGTGTTGGAAACGATCAAACCACCCTGCGGCCAGCACATCGGAAGTTTAATGGCTCGCGCTTATATCTATTCAGCCACGTTGACCTCTATGAGTAGACAAAGGACAATGCATTATTTCCACCAACCAATAATGTTAATGCCATTTTTCTACCATATTTCCACCAACCAATAATGTTAATGCCACTTTTCTACCATATTTCCACCAACCAATAATGTTAATGCCACTTTTCTACCATATTTCCACCAACCAATAATGTTAATGCCACTTTTCTACCATATTTCCACCAACCAATAATGTTAATGCCACTTTTCTACCATATTTCCACCAACCAATAATGTTAATGCCACTGTTCTACCATATTTCAACCAACCAATGTTAATGCCACTTTTCTACCATATTTCCACCAACCAATAATGTTAAAGCAACTTTTCTACGATATTTCACGTAAACTACTATTACTATTTCACTTCATAACTTTTATACCACTGCACCAGTTTTTCACTGGACTCTACAGAAAAAAAATAACATTACACATTTTCCTGTATATTTAACGGTGAGTAGTTTAAAAAAAACACCCTGGCTTTGTTTCCGTCGCCTGTTCTAAACAAACTAAACACCGGATTGAGTGAATCACCAACCAGGAATAAATAAACCGTGAAAGGATTAAACATCACAGGCGCATTACTGGCGATTAGCTTTACCGAAAATTATACCTCCTGGTCGGAGGGTCCTCTTTGATCTTGTAAATGTAGATTAGCAAGTGATTATGTTTTTAAAGGTAGTATTCAGAAATTACTGGCAAAACACCTACACACGCTAGCACGCTGTCACTGTTTGATTACTCCCTCATTCCGTTTGACCGATGATGAAGGTAAATGGCCTGTAATCTGTGGAGGAAGAGAAAGGAGAAATCCAGGTTAGAAAGCACAGACGGAATTTTAAAATGAGATTATAATGGTGTTAATCATAAGTTTAATAATGTTAAGTATACTCTTTATGTGTGTACGAAGGTTTTGTGTTCATAATGCATGATATGCTCCCCTAATAATAAAAATAAAATCAGACAAGAAGACACTGAAAAAGGGGGAAGAAAAATACGACGAAGAAAATGAAGAAGTAAAAGAAGAAGAAGTAGAAAATGAAGATCAAAAAGAAGCAGGAGAAGAAACAGAGAAAGAAGGGGAAGAAGAATTAACAGCATTAACGGCAGCAGCAGTAATCGTTGTAGTAGTGAGTACTACTACTAGTAGTAGTAGTAGTAGTAGTAGTAGTAGTAGTAGTAGTAGTAGTAGTAGTAGTAGTAGTAGTAGTAGTAGTAGTAGTAGCTGCAGCAGCAGCAGCAACAACAATATCAGTCATAGTAGTTGCAAAATAAGAAGATGAAGAAGAAGACTAGCCTTCATATTGTCTGCGATGAATCACACACTACCGGTTGAGGGTACAGTTGACTCAATGTAGCATTGATTATATTTCCGATGTCCAAATATTTATCCGGAAAACTACTAATTGTTCATTATCAGCCGCTTTCTCGTTAGTGATACAAAGAACCTTGATTGCGTTATATTTGTTTAATTCCACGCTACAGTATGTCATCCTTTTACACGACAAACACATCTGACTTCGTCTTATTATCTGTAAGAGGTTGGCTTTTGTGGTGTTTCATCTCTCGCTGTGATACAGTGCGTGGTACAGTGAGTGATGAAGTGAGTGGTACAGTGAGTGATGAAGTGAGTGGTACAGTGAGTGATACAGTGAGTGGTAAAGTGAGTGATACAGTGAGTGACACAGTAAGTGTTGAAGTGAGTGATACAGTGAGTGATGCAGTGAGTGACACAGTGAGTGATGAAGTGAGTGATGCAGTGAGTGACACAGTGAGTGACACAGTAAGTGTTGAAGTGAGTGATACAGTGAGTGATGCAGTGAGTGACACAGTAAGTGTTGAAGTGAGTGATACAGTGAGTGATGCAGTGAGTGACACAGTAAGTGTTGAAGTGAGTGATACAGTGAGTGATGCAGTGAGTGACACAGTGAGTGATGAAGTGAGTGATGCAGTGAGTGATGCAGTGAGTGATACAGTGAGTGATGCAGTGAGTGACACAGTGAGTGATGAAGTGAGTGATGCAGTGAGTGACACAGTGAGTGATGAAGTGAGTGATGCAGTGAGTAGTACAGTGAGTGATGCAGTGAGTGATACAGTGAGTGATACAGTGAGTGATACATTGAGTGATACATTGAGTGATACAGTGAGTGATACAATGAGTGATACAATTTGTTGTCAGGATCACCACTCGCAGGTGAGAATGAAATCTCTGGACTCGAAGAATAAGAGAAAGAAGAATAGGAAGAAGAATAGACAGCATTATTCGCAGCAGCAGTAATCGTAGTACTATTAGCACTAGTGCTTATAGTATTATTATTATTATTATTATTAGTTGTAGTAGTAGTAGTAGTAGTAGTAGTAGTAGTAGTAGTAGTAGTAGTAGTAGTAGTAGTAGTAGTAGTAGTAGTCGTAGTATTGCAATAGTGTGGTAATGAAATCTCTGGTCTCTATTCTTCTGAAGAGATGGGTCTTTGTTTTGGTTATTTAAACATCCATTCGCTTTAAACTCAGTCGTAGTCCACATGGTGCTAGGACTAGTAGTTGCTTCTACTAGTGAGTGGACTCAGCTATATCTGCGAGAGTGTTCAAAGTTAATTGCATATCCTTTACATGATGTAGCAGTCAACCCCATCATTTTTTTACCGTTCGTAATTCTTAGGTAAGTTTACGTTCAGTAGTTTGCCATTGTTTCTGAAAGAGGTGGAAGCAGTCACAGCAACATTCCGTTGGTTAGAGGAGATAACTTCAACACACATTGTATTCATTACGGACTCAAGGGTAAGGCGGAAAAAGGGATGTTTTGTGTGGAATGGCTCATGTCGCTTCAGAGGTCACAGATTATGAGAATTGTATGGATTTTCTGCCATGGCCATGCGCAAGTGCGGGGGGTGAGATGAACAGACTGATAGGCTGACAGGGAATGCACCTCTTGGTGGTAGATTACCTATGGACAAGGGAGAGGTGGTCGTGCGCCTGTGGGACCAGGTGGAGAAGGTGGGGGAACAGATTCAGAACCCGTAACTAAAAAGGATTCGATTGCAGGGGATTGGCAGGGGTTATGCTAGAATCTCAAAACTGAGAGAGAAGACCAGGAGAACTTTCACTTTCAATCAGATACCGGTGGAAACGATTAGTAGTGTGACTCTTAGCTGTCTTGAGTGTAGTCATGTCTGTTCTTAGCTCAACTTAACTCAACTCAACTCCCCATCGGGTCATATTCGAATTTTGAAAACTGACCTGGGGCCCAAGTTGATCCAGTAAAATGGTTATAAGGAAAGGTCTTGGGAAGTAAAGGTCGCTAGCGTGATACCGAATACATGGACCTATGAGTACCCGCTGGCCTATACATATATGAGTTTAGCACCACATATTCAACGCGCCTTTAGGTATGTACAAGGACCGTTTAATTGTTTACTTACATAATGTACTTACTTACTTAACTTACCGTACTTAATTACTTAACTTTCTTACTTGCTTACTTAACTTTTTTACTTACAATACTCAATTACTTACTTAACTTATTTACTTACTTACGTTACTTAATTACTAACTTACTTAACTTACTTACTTACTTTACTTACTTACTTACCTTACTTAATTACTTACTTACCTTACTTAATTACTTAACTTACTTACTTACCTTACTTAATAGCTTACTTACTTAACTTACCTACTTACTTAACTTACCTTACTTAACTTACTTGCTTACTTAACTTATTTACATACCTTACTTAATTACTTACCTAACTTACTTAATTACTCACTTACTTTACTTAATTCCTTACTCACTTAACTTACTTAATTTACTTACTTAATTAACTTACTTAACTAACTTAATTACTTACTTACCTTACTTATTTACTTTACTTACTTACTTACTTAACTTACTTACTTATCTTAATTACTCTCTTACTTACTTATCTTACTTAATTGCTTAATTAACTAACATACATACTTACCTAACTTACTTATTTACTTACTTAACATACTTACTTACTTTACTTACTTACTTACCTACTGTACTTACTTACCTTGCTAATTACTTAGCTTATTGGCTACTTACTTAAATTACTTATTTACTTAACTTACTTAATTAGCTTAACTTACTTACTTAACTTACTTACCTACTTAACTTTACTTACTTATCTTAATTACTTAACTTACATATTTAATTACTAAACTTGCTTAAATTACCTCTTACTTACTTGCCTTACTTAATTATTTAATTAACTTAAACATCATGCTTACTTAACTTACTTATTTAATTACTTAACTTACATACTTAACTTACTTACTTACTTAACTTACTAACTTACTTAATTACGTAACTTACATACTTACTTAACTTACTTACTTAACTTAAGTACTTAACTTACTTACTTAACTTACCTTAACCTACTTAACATACTTACTTGCGTAACTTACTCTCTTACATAACTTACTAACTAAATTACTTACTTACTTAACTTACTTGCCTATTTACTTAACTTACTTACTTACTTACCTTACTTCTTACTTAACGTTCTTACTTATTTAACTTACGTACATAACTTACTTAACTTGCTTACTTAACTATCTTAGTTACTTTACTTTCTTAACTTATTTACTTTCTTAACTTATTTACTTTCTTACTTACTTAGTTTACTTAATTTACTTACTTACTTAGCTTACTTACTTACATTACTAACTTACTTACTTAACTTACTTACTTACTTACTTAATGTGCTTTCTTACTAACTTACTAACATACTAACTTATTAACTTACTTATTCATTTAACTTACCTAACTTACTTATTTACTTACTTACTTAACTTACTTACCTTACTTTACTTACCTACTAAATTACTAACTTAACTTACTTAACTTACTTACTTACTTAACCTACTTACTTACTTAACTTACTTACTTACTTAACTTACTTACTTACTTTACTTACCTATTAAATTACTCACTTAACTTACTTAACTTAGTTAACTTACTTACTTACTTTACTTACCTACTAAATTACTCACTTAACTTACTTAACTTACTTAACTTACTTTACTTACCTACTAAATTACTCACTTAACTTACTTAACTTACTTTACTTACCTACTAAATTTCTCACTTAACTTACTTACTTACTTAACTTACTTACTGTATACAACTAGCTCCTTTCCATTAATTTAATTTCAAAAATAACATCAAACAGAAGTAAACAATAACATACCGCTTATAACATACCATTCTTACCAACCAACCAACCAACCAACCAACCCAACCAACCAACAAACCAACATACTAAGCAACCAATTATACGACTAACTAACTAACTAACTAACTAACTAACTAACTAACTAACTAACTAGTTATTTAGTTAGCTAGTTAGTTTGTTACTTAGCTAGTTATCTACACACTTAGTTACTTACTTAGGTAGTTATTTAGTTACTTGCATAGCTATTAATTAGCTAGTTAGTTAGCTAGCCATTCAATTTTGGAATTGCGTTTACTTTTACCCGAAATAATACCCAAGACCATGTCAGGTGTTCATTTGGAAGTAGAGAGAACAACGCAGACAGACAAGAAATACGGAACGTGAAAGAATTTTTATTTGGGTTAATTTCTACTATTATTGCTGGTGGATGAGGTCTCGGGGAAATTCCCAATCTCGCATATCTGGATAGACATCAGTTGCAGAAAGTTAGTAAACTACTGAACGTAAACTTGCCCAGTAAATGAAAGAGCCAAGAAATGCAGGGATTCATTGCGACGTCTAGCAGAGAGCATGAAATGACATGTTACCCTCCTCCTCCTCCCCCTTCTTCTTCTTCTTCTTCTTCTTCTTCTTCTTCTTCTTCTTCTTCTTCTTCTTCTTCTTCGAAGAATATACAAGAATTACAATTGTTGTTATTATTATTATTATTGTTATTATTATTGTTGTTATTATTATTAGTGTTAATAGTATTCTTATTATTATTGTTATTATTATTATTATTATTATTATTATTATTATTATTATTATTATTATTATTGCTAATGACTAGCACCTTGATAGACGATTGTTTGTACACTTTAGATATACCTATCCATAGCTCAAAGCCTGGCTGAAAGTAGAGACCGTGTCTTGCCCATGCAGCACGATCCATCTCTAAGCCTACCTAGTTTACTCCAGAGGAAAAGTAACATTAATACATCTGGAACAAGACAAGTTGCGAACGCGGCCGGATCAGCAAAGCAATGCTCGAACTGTCCGCCTTTCGGAGCTTCCATCCTAGACCAATTGTCGACCATGGCTTAGCTTAGAGCCTGATCTGCCCTGCCATGATACTTATTCTTTAGCTGGCATTTTCTAATGTTATTATTATTATTATTATTATTATTATTATTATTATTATTACAGTGGGCTTCATATAATTGTCACATAAGCAGTTCATCACCATCATCATCACCTGTCTTGCCACGTGACGCAGACGCCCATGCATCTCCACGCATCTGGTCTTCTAGATCCATCTTCTTATTGCTTTTCCTCCATGCCACCTTCTTAGTCCATCATGTATCATTTTTCTGTCTCACTCTTCCGCTGACTCTTTAAAGACCACTTCGTGTCTTCCGTATATTTGTACATAATATACATATATAGTTACACCGAACATAATACTGGACATAATTTGAGGTAATAGCTTTTGAAGATCTCTTTGTGTCCAGGTAATAAATTAAAATCAATACCTGCTGAGAAGTTAATGTGTTTGTAAAATTATATTTATTAAATTCATATGTATTGCTCGACATTCATAGAAAATTAGGAAAGGTTTAGAAATATGAGGCAAAGGCAAACAAATTAAAAGTATTTGGCAAATTGGAATTCGAATTGCACATTTCCTTGTCATTTACTGTCTGAATTGCACAAATAAAAAAGGGCTCTAAAATATATAAACAATAATGACAGTTTGTCAAGTTTTGGTTTTAAAATGTACATTCGCATTAGTTAGTCAGTTGCATGTCCTTTACAGGACATAGCAGTCAACCCCAGCACTTTGTGTGTGTGTGTGTGTGTGTGTGTGTGTGTGTGTGTGTGTGTGTGTGTGTGAACCATTCATTATAATAAATCCATAAAGATGAGCTAAAAAATGAAGACATACAGATTACAATAAAACACTAGAGGTAAGGATGAAGACACAGCAGCACAACCAGAAACAAGAGCTTCTAAAGAAGAGCCGACACTGGATCATTACAGGCCGTAGTGGAGACTAAGACACGAAAACCAAACAGAATACAAAGTAGTGCAAAGAGCAGGAACAGACGCAGACACAACATTTGGCAGTTTAGATCAACAGCTCATTACTGTTGTGCTGGCCCGTTAATTAATAAAATGTGGGAAAACCATTGCAATTCAGTGACTAAAGAAAAACAGAAAAGTGTAGACGGTCGACTGTGCAAGAATAATATCAGACATGTCAGAATAGACGTTGTGGTTAGAAGACAGGCTTCATTAGCAAAGAAATACAGACATACACAAATATTATTGCAAGTGTTAGAGACAATTACATAATTTAATTCTAACCATAATAAATATTTGAACGCGCACATGCACACGCTTACAGACATGCTTACACGCGCGCGCGCACACACACACCCATATATATATATATATATATATATATATATATATATATATATATATATATATAGCTACTAGTACAAGAACAACTCTTACGGCTGTTGCTGCTTCTGCTACTACTACTATCACCATTGCTTCTGTTGGATGAAGCATCTACAACAACATCTACTACTACTACTACTACTACTACTACTACTACTACTACTACTACTACTACTACTACTACTGCTGCTACTACTACTACTACTACTACTACTACTACTACTACTACTACTACTACTACGTATGCTGCTGCTGCTACTACTACTACTACCACTACTTCTACAAATGTTGCTATATTATTATTATTATTATTATTATTATTATTATTATTATTATTATTATTAATATTATACTTCTTCCACACCCAAACACTTCTCCTCATGTAGCACTTGATTCAGATGAAAGCAAGTCAAGTAACATAAAAACTACAAAGGTGAACAACATATTAAATACACATTAAACAATACTGTAACCAAAATAACCACATGCTAGCATTTATCTGTTTTTATGTTTATCTCTTTATATGTTTATCTGTTTATCCGTATCATTAGCTGTAAGTATCAGAAAGAAACAGATAACACTGTAATGAAGACAATAAAACGTACAAGTTAAAACGTTGATACACTTCTTCCTGTCTTGTTAGTTGTTACACTCGATGTTAATGTTATTAAACACTAAAAAAACATCGGGAACATTATAACTTAAACTGGATTGTGTTATACCTGCCTAGTTTGTAACAAACGCTATCTAATCTGTCTATTATACAAGGAAATAGAGAAAATGCACACGCGCAACTGTTGACTTCCGTGGATATAACTTTCTACACATTCGGGCAATGTCAGCAATGATGTTCGTCATATTTCAGCTAAACTATCCTTCATTTTTTTTTTCACAACAACGAGAGAAATATGTACTTCAGCAGTGTACACCTGACAAGATACAACGAAGTATGTCAGGCAAGAAATCGTGCATTATTTTATGTATGGCGTCTGTGTTTTCAAACACACACAAACATATGAACGTAACAAAACACAAAGTTACTGGTAAACTAGGCTTCTTACACGTACCTTAACAATTTCAAATCGGAATCGTAGAACCCATCTAGACAACCTCCAACATTCTAGTGGCCGAGCTATCCTTTTTCCGAACATACCCTCCCAGTTTTCAGAAAGGTATTTTCACAAACATATACCTTGGATGTTTTTTTTTTTTTTTCGACAAAATCCCGGGTATATTTGTACGTCGTGTTACTGCCACAACGACTGAAAGAAATACAGCTCTCCGCCACACTGGACTATGATGACAGAGTCCCAGGTGAAAGGGAGGTAAGGAAATACGGAGGACTCCCTGTCAAGGAAAGGTAACTGTTAATAACAGCTCCATCTTAGCTCTCACACCGCTGGCACTGAACTGAAGCTAGCGGCCCAGGTTGCTTCTTTTTCTTTTTTTTTTCATTTTTTTTTTACTGTCTACGTGGGTTTTTCTTTTTATCTGTGTCTATTTTTCTTTCGTCTCACGTCTGCCCTCCTATTATTCTCTCTCTCTCTCTCTCTCTCTCTCTCTCTCTCTCTCTCTCTCTCTCTCTCTCTCTCTCTCTCTCTCTCCTTCATTTTTTTTGCTGTTTCTATTTTAATGTTTTGGGGTTGTGCTTTTTTTTAAGGTGTTGCTTCTTTTTTAAAGGTTTTGTTGTTGTCTCTTTATTTGCCTTAGACCAGGGGTGGGCAAACTACGGCCCGCGGGCCGCATGCTGCCCGGCAACTGATAATATGCGGCACTCGAGGGCATTTAGAAATAAACATTGTTACTTCGTTTTTAAGTTAGTTTGTTGCATTTTACAGAATTTCATGTACCGCTCTGATTATTTTAACTTTTTGATAAAATTTCTTTCTATTTTCTATTTTGTAAAATTGTATCATTGTTTGGATCCACATATATTTGCGAACAAGCATTGTATTGATTATAGATCAACAAATCTAAGAATAGGTCTTTCTTTTCGGACTGCACATTACATGCTGTCATGCGAATTTTAACAAGTAAACTTGCTCCAGATTTCAAGAATATTGTTAAAAATTGCAATCAGTTATATACATGTCATTAGAAATCAACAGTTGTCGTCAGTTTATGTCTAAATTAAAGCCATTGATAGATAATAAACAAACAATAATATAATTTAAAAATTTTTTAAATCTTGTTAACAAATTAGTAAAAGATTTTGTCCATATTGTAAAATATGTTTAAGTGTATAAGTAAAATAAAATTGCAATTATTAGTTAGTTATACTGTTTAATAACCTATAAATAATTCATACTTACTTATTGTGATAGGTTGCTGTAAATAAAGTGGACATAATATATATACACCCCCCCCCCCCCCCCCAATAGCTTTACATTTGTTAATGTGGCCCTACGCACAAAACGTTTGCCCACCCCTGCTCTAGACAAAAAGGGCCATATGTGTGTGTATGTTTTTTGTTTTTGTTTCAAGACTGAAATTTTAAAGATGGGGAAATTTAGAGTAATGCTAAGTGGTAGATTGGTTTGCGCGCTGGTTTGCTAGCCATGGTTTTCATTTTCCCTGAATTCCCAATATGGAGTGTTATTTATTTTTGCCCCTAGAATAATTTAGAAATTTCATAGGACGGGTCCAGCCCAAAACAAGGATACAGAAAAGAAACTGTAATATTTATTGATCATGTAGTATTTTTCATGTAGTTGTGTCGATTTGTGTTTGTTTATTCCGTGCTGACGATGGCTTTAGCCGCACCGCCCATTTTTTTTAAAATGTTTTTTTTATGGTTTGCTTGGGATAGTGTTCTAGAGAAGCTCACTCATAACTTATCGTTTTTTGGTCATTCATTGATTGATTTTTGCGCGATCAATATCCTTGTATGATTGACCCGGCTTCGTAAAATAACAGATGGATAAATCCGGAAATAATAATGGATAAGTAAATGGGGAAATAATAACGGAAGAGCCAATCAGGACATAATAAACGATGAGCAAATCCGGAAACAATAACGGATGGGTAAATCCGGAAACAATAACGGATGAGTAAATCCGGAAATAATAACGGATAATAAAATCCTGAAATAATAACGGATGAGTAAATCCGGAAATAATAAGTAACGTATAATTTTGTTGGGAATCGTCTAGACCAGGGGTGGGCAAACTACGGCCCGCGGGCCGCATGCGGCCCGCCAAGTGATTGTATGCGGCCCGCGAGGGCATTTAGAAATAAAAAATTTTAATTCGTTTTTAAGTTATTTTGTTGGATTTAAAATAATTTCACGTACCGTTATGATGTGTGTCAATAACAAACGTAAGATTGAAGATGAATGCCGTGTTTTTAATGATGAATGGACAACTAAGTACTGTTTTATAAAAGTTGGTAGCACATCAGTTTGCTTGTTGTGTCGTGAGACAATGGCTGTCTTCAAGGAGTACAATTTAAAAAGACATTATCAAACAAAACATTCCGATTTCGGATACAATTTAACGACCGAAGAGAAGGAAAGGAAATGCCTTGAGTTGGTGAAAAATTTTGAGAAACAGCAAACTGTTTTCACTAAACAGTCTTCAATTCAAGATGCTGCAACTGAAGCTAGTCTTGTGCTGTCACACAGAATTGTAAAACATAACAAGCCATTTTCTGATGACGAGTTCATCAAGGAATGTTTGCTAGATGCAGCAAACATTATGTGTCCAGAACAAAAAACCAGATTTGACAACATTACTTTATCGAGGAGAATTGTGGTCAGACGTGTTGACAAGATCAGTGGCAATTTGATGCATAAACTTCAAGATGCAAGTAAACAATTTTTGTGGTACTCCCTTGCATTGGATGAGAGTACCGATGTACATGATTATGATGCCCAATTATTGACATTTATACGTGGAATAAACACTTCTTTCAAACTCAATGAAGAGTTACTGTGTGTTGAGTCACTCAGAGACACAACCACAGCCCATGATATATTCAATGCTGTTACTAACTGTATTGAAAGAACTGGGTTGGTTTGGAACAAGACGGCAAGTGTTACAACTGACGGAGCTCGTGCTTTGACTGGAAAAAATGTAGGTCTGGTAAAGTTGATAAGTGATAAGATTAAAGCAGAATATCCAGATCACACATTATTACCACTTCACTGTGTGATTCATCAAGAAAGTCTGCGTAAAACTGTTTTGAATATCAAGCATGTTATTTCCTCCGAAGTCGGAGAGTGTCTGCCTGTACGGCGAGGAACCACCAGTCTGCACACCAATAAGCCAGACATGGGACAACGGATACTCACGCAAAACTCAGGTCCTGTATGACATCACACTGATGTTGGACAACAGGATGCCTTCATCCGACATACAGGACTTCGCGTTGGAGCTCAAGCCAACGAACACAAGCAAGCAAGCAAGCATGTTATTGACCCAGTTGTCAGTGTCATCATCCGCATCAGATCAAGAGGACTTAATCACAGACAGTACAAGTCATTACTTGACGATTTGGAAACTGAACATTCCGATATCTTGAACCACACCAATGTTCGATGGCTGAGTCTCGGCAAAGTGTTGAGGCGAGTGTGGGAACTCAGAGAAAAAATAGTGATGTTCCTAGAGATGAAGGGCATTGCATTTGACTTTAATACTGACATTGCCAATAAAGAGTGGCAGTTAGACTTTATGTATGCCATTGAAATTATGGAAAAGTTAAATGAACTGAATGCCAAACTTCAGGGCAATGGTGTGTTTGCACATGAATTGTGTGTATATGTAAAATAATTTCAGGCAAAACTCTCACTGTTCTCCAGACAAGCAAGTGAAAAATGATTTTCTCACTTCCCTTTGCTGAAACAAGAAACCATTATGGGTGAAATGACTGAAAAATACAAAGCCCAATTAGATGCATTGAATGAAGAATTTGGATGGAGATTCCAAGATTTCAAGAAATTACAGCCATAGTTCAATATTCTCAGTTCACCTTTTAGTGCAGAAGCTGATACAGCCACAGAGGACATACAGTTGGAGCTGCTTGACTTACAAGCAGATCATGACCTGAAAGAGAAATTCAAGACAGATGGTTTGCTGGATTTCTATGGATCTTTATCACAAGAATCATTTCCCAACTTGAAAAACTTTGCAGCTAAACTGTTATCATTGTTTGGATCAACATACATTTGCGAACAAGCATTCTCTTGCTTGAATATCAACAAACCTAAGAATAGGTCTTTTATTGTCGGACTGCAACGTGCATGCTGTCATGCGAATTTCAACAAGTAAACTTACTCCAGATTTCAAGAATATTGTCAAAAATTGCAAGCAGTTACATACATCTCATTAGACATCAACAACTGAAGTGACAATGTAGTCGTTGTGTGTCTAAATTAAAGCCACTGATAGATAATAAAGAATATTTGTTGTAATAACAAGTTGTAAAATCGTGTTAACAAATTAGTAAAAGTTTTTGTCCATATTGTGAAATATAATGTTTAAGTGTATAAATAAAATAAAATTGCAATAATTAGTTATTTATACTGCTTAATAACCTATAAATAATTAATAATTACTTATTGTGATAGGTTGCTGTAAACAAAATGGATATATATATATCTGCGGCCCGCCAATAGCTTTACATTTGTCAGTGCGGCCCTCCGCACGAAAAGTTTGCCCACCCCTGGTCTAGACAGAAAAGACAGGCTGCCAGAATATAAACTGGTGGGGACTAGCACGGCCGAATGGGTAAGATTGCCCGCTCTTAAACTTCCGGTGTGTTTATGCTGAGGTAACGGGTTCAATCCCTGCACCTAAAATGTTGACTTTTCCTCCTTGACTTGGGGACATAAATTACAAATACCACAGAATTCGGAATGGGTTCGACAGATGGAGGGGAAAATTGGTAATAGGGAAAGCGAATACAACGCAAATATCAGTCCAGTGTACTCCACAGCAGTTGACGACTCCTAGAAGCAGCAGCGTGTGTATGGACTACGCTTGAGTTGAAAGCGTCAGAACGCTAGGAGAAAAAAACAAATACAAAACACACACACAATCTAGTTTCCTTACTCTAGTTAGTTAATTATTTGGTTGGTTGGTTAGTTTGGTTAGTTTGTTTAGTCAGTTTAGTTAGTCAGTCAGTCAGTCAATTAGTTAGTTAGTTAGTTAGTTTAGTCAGTCAGTTTAGTTAGTTAGTTAGCTAGCTAGTTAGTTAGCTAGCTAGGTAGCTAGCTCGAGTGAGTGAGTGAGTGAGTGAGTTAGTTAGTCGCGGTTCCAACTTCACGTTAAAGGGTCGCCCCATTATGCTCCGTTCCTGTGACATTGAATACCACACAACATGCTCCTCACTGCTCCATATGAAAAGTGGGACAGGCCGGAGTCTTGACAAAATGCCGCGACCTTACAGCTTGAAATCAACAAACATCTGCAAGTTACAGTGATAAAATGAGTCTCCTCTTCGTTAACTCTTTATCCCTCATTGGGACATTGGACATCAATCACACCACGCCAAGTAGTCCTAACCTCTGCTATCTCCTGCCGCTCCCTCCACGTCCTCCCAAAATTCGAATAACGAAGACACAAACAATAGATTGCACTATTTATTTCCTGGCATATTTCGCTGCATCTCGTCAGGTACATACTGCAGAAATCACACAACATAAACTAATTAGGTAAATCTTCAAGGTGAAATAAACACATATTCGCACAGCATTTTCAATTGTCTACACGTCTTTCTGTTTGCACAAAACTGGCCTATAAAGATTAATCATGATGGCTTCTGAGACCTGTAACAAGCGAAACAACTCACAAAATAGTGTTACGATCTATTGTTTGTGTTTTCGTTAATCAAATTCACTACGGGAAAACATTGTTTTGACCTCCCAACATTATCATCACTGTCCGTTAAAAAAAGTAGTGTTATTGTGTTATCTTCTCTGTGTGAAATTTCTACCCTCCTTAAGGAACACTAAGTATATGGCGATACACTCATTTGCATAGACCAATCGGCTCTCGGTCTGCGATGTGCTCAATATTACACCGGCTGCTACTACTTCCCAGGACTATTTCCGGTTTCAATTTTACGTTGGCTCGACCTGGTCAATTTTGACAGTTTGAATTCGCCCCTATTACCGATCGATCCCATGACGGGCGAGCGTCTAGTTGAAATATTATTTAGAAACTTTACTGTTGTATGCGCGTGAAACATGGACGACGACGCGGAGAAACATCTAACAGCAGTGAGAATATGGTATATATCATAAATAAGGACGGAGAAGAAATGTAGTGGAGCGGCTGGCCGAGTGAAAAGAACGCAGGATTCTCATTCGGAAGACCCGACATTTAATAAAGAAAATATACACAGACAATCAATAAGTCTGGAACATGTGATGATTAGAAATAAACTTGAAAAATGTGTCCAATGATCCATTTATTAAGAATACCGTATTTTTATGTTGTATTTGTCCAATGATCCATTTATTAAGAATACCGTATTTTTATGTTGTATTTGTCCATTGATCCATTCTTTATTATATTTGTCCATTGATCCCATCAATGTTGTATTTGTTCAGTGTTGTATTTATTAATTGATCCATTCATGATTAATTCTGTCGCTTTATCCATTCATTGTTCGTATTTGTCTATTGATCCATTCATTATTGTGTGTGTCCATTGATCCATTCATTGTTGTATTTGTTCATTGATCCATTTATTATTAATACTGTCCATTGATTCATAAATTATTAAAACTGTCGATTGATCCATTTATTGTTGTATTTGTCCATTGATCCGTTCAATGTTATATTTGTCCATGGATCAATTCATTATTAATGCTGCCAATGTATCCATTCATTGCTGTATTTGTCAATTGATCCATTCATTACTGTATTTGTTCATTGATCAATTTATTCATAATAAAATACATTGATCCATTCATTCTAGTTAATGTATATTGATCCATTCATTGTTGTATTTGCCCATTGATTCATATATTATTAATACTTCCCTGTTATCCGTTCATTAGTAATTCTGTCGATTGGTCCATTCATTACTGAATGTCATTGTCAAAACTGTCATTTACTCCCAACATAGTACCTTGCGGTGTATGGCAGAGGGGTCTTTGAGCCTGAGGAATTAAGTCCGCCTGGCTTGTGCAGTCGCCGCGAACTGTGCAGGTTGGAATGTTCTTTTTGCCCCCGACAGAAAAAAATCCCACACCTTACCGAGGGATCGAACCCGGGTCTCCCGGATGAGAGTCCGGTGTTCTAGCCACTCGGCCAGCCGCTCCTCATTCATTACTGTATTTCTGAATTGATCCATTCATTGTTGTGTGTGCTCATTGATCCACCTATTATTAGTACTATACATTGAACCATTCATTGTTCTGCCTGTCCGTTTAACCAATTCATTGTTGTATTTGTTCATTGATAAATTCACTATTCTAATTGTCCATTAATCCATTAATGATTCTCACTGTCCTTTGATCCATTCATTAGTATATTTCTGCATTCATCTTTGCATAAGTATATTTGTCAATTTATCCATTCATTATTATATTTGCCCATTGATTCATTCATTATTAATACTCCCCATTTATCCATTCATTATTATTTCCGTCTATTGATCAATTTATTATTATTTCTGGCCATTGATCCGTTCATTAATATTTGTGTCCATTGATCCAATTTCTGTCCATTGATCCATTCATTATTTTATCTGTCCATTGATCCATTTATTATTATTTCAGTCTATTGATCCATCTATTATTACTTCCGTCCACTAAACCATTCATTAATATTTGTGTTAATTGATCCATTCATATTTAAATTGATAAATTCATTCATTGTTGTATGTGTTTATTAACCAGTGCATTAATATGTTTACCAATTCATTCATTCAATTATGAATTACTATACGGTGTCCGTGCCTTCGTTTCTCCATCATGGCGTTTACTACTACTAAGCCGGCTCTATGACGCAGGGATTACCGACTTATTTCGTTATCCCGCATTCCGCGTTCGAAACAATGCGGGCGATTTGGAAGCAGACCGCTTTGCGCTGATTTTCATACAGTGGTATTAGGGTCGGTCGTTCAGAAAGCAATAGCAATTACTGAACATAAACTTGCCAAGAAATCACATGCTGTCGAAGATGTTGGGGTTGATTGTGACGTCTTATAAGGATATGCAATTAACTTATTTTTAAGCCATAGACACTGGCCCTCAGTTAAGCTCCAGGTTAAATTTAAAAAAACAAACGAACAATACTGCCAGTGACTTCTCGGAAGAACATGACGACAACTAGAAATATCAAGGGGAAGAGAGGCAGAGGCTGACCAAGAGAAATTAAGTTGGATTGACTGAGACGGTGGCATGGAGGAGTATCATCAGCAGAGTTGATGCAGAACACTAAAGACCGAGATCTGTGCAGAGACATGAACGCCTACGCCAGATGGCAAAGCACTTGATGATGATGACGTCTTTGAAAGCTGCTCTCATTTCTCATCTGGAAACAAAATTGGCCAGATACACACGATCAAATCCACGGATGCCCTACAGAAAACAGCAAAATCTGGATCTTGAGTATTTGCTTCATGTATTTATTTATTTACTTACTATTCTATTCGAGAGGGTGAGATGGTATAACGATTAGGCCGTTGTGCTGACAATATCATGACACTGGTAGGATAAGGGTTTGGAACCAGCTCACAGCGTACGCTACGGGAGGGTACGACTGGCCACAAATTCTTCCGTGCTTCTTCTGGGCTGCAACATTTAAATGACCTTACACTGCACATCACCCAGGTTGCTACAATGGCAATTGTTAAAAAGCGGCCTCAGCGTATGGAGTCTCCGTGGCGAAGTAGTCAAGCCGTCTGACTCGGGCTCCGAAGGTTATGGATTCGAATCCGCGCCGAGTCCTTCGGTTCACGGGTGCATTTTTTCAGACTCCTGGGGGTCGTCGCTGGAGCTACGTAGTTCGTGCTTTCTGCGACGCTTTCGGCAGTTCACTGCAGAAAGAGACTGAGCCTTATGGGATAACACACTGTGCAATGAAGACGACCTTGTCGACTTTTAAGCGTAGTGGCTAAACGTTGACCTACGCGCCGAGTTGCCACGGGTTTGTATCAGCATCAGAGTGGGCTTTTAGTATTAAACAGGGCTTTCAAGTGGACCGATATAAAATGGGTACTGGGAAATGACTTGGGAAGTAAATAAGACCCGTGTGGTACTGAAAACATCACCTACAAAGTGACGATTGGTCTGTAATAATGTAGTTCTAGCACTATATTCTCATCGCGTATTAATACATGTGCCGATCTTCCTGGCGAAGGCGTTAACGACGCTGCTTGTAATCCCGTATACTCTCGTAAGAAACACAGCTGTGCGAGATTCGGCAGCGGATCCCGTCGCTTGGTTACTTACGGAATTTATGTGAGCAGGTCGTTCAGAAAGCAATGGAAGACTACTGAACATAAAACTTGCCAAGGCATCAACAGCAGCTGAAGAATGCTGGTGTTGACTGCAATGTCCTGCGAAAGGATATACGGGGAAAAAAATTAATATATGTAAAGGGTAATCTACTCTCTACATAATTATTTATATTAATCTATTGACGTATTTGTCAAGTTATTCAACCAAGATGTTGAGAATTATTATTATTTTTTTTTTCAGTTACGCACACATCGAAACATTACTTAAGGAGGTCAGCATGGCCGAATGGATAAGAAAACTCGCTCTTAAACTTCCGGTGTGCTGATGCCAAGGTAGCGGTTCAACCCCTACACCGGACAGCTGGACTAAAATGTTGACTTTTTGTCCATGACTTGGTGATGTAAATTACAAGTACCTCAGAATTCTGATTGTTTTATCTTGAGGGAGAGGGACACTGGTAATAGGGAAAGCTAATTCACACCCAACAGTCAGCTAAGTGCTCACCACTGTTATGGAAACTACTAGAAGTAGTAGCATGTGGATGAACTACGTTTAAATTCAAAGCGAGCGAATGCAAAATACATAAATAAATACATTATTTATTCACTAGTTTATTGTACTAAATTATTAATTTATTAATTCGCTCAGGCATCCAACAGTTAATTAATTCCTTCATTGATACACACTTTAAAACCTGGTTTGACCCCTATCCATTGCGCCTCCTCGTTATGTGAATGATCTAAACTATGGGTTAATTCAACAATACATATATTCCTTAATTTGTTACATTAATAAATGTCTCCTAACTTTAGTTTATTAAACAGCTGATATTTTATCCTGTTGTGTCCTGTGCGGAGTCTGAAGATTGCTACTTCTTCTCTTCGGTAGAGTTGGTAACATGCATCTTCTTTCATAAGCATGAACGACCTTCTCAATGAAAGATCATTCGGACACATAATCCGACTGCAATCGGTGGGATTGGGACACTTCGCTGGCTGTTGAAGATCAGGACGGAGCACGTATGAGAATGGCCCAAGTGCTGTGATGTCGGTTCTTGAATTAACTCAACTCAGTTTAACTGATTTCTTGACTCAACTCAACTCAACTCAGTTTAACTCATTTCTTGACTCTAACTCAATTCAGTTCAAATCATTTTGCTGATATGGAAACTTCGCAAACATGTATTGCCAGAACTATCTGTTTCCTACTGCTACTACTTCAGTGCTGCTAATTTATCCTCTTACAGGCCTCAGTATTTCTTAGTTATAAAGGTCTTCCTTGAAAATACTCTTCATTACTTCCCATTGATTTTCTCCCAATGAACTTCAGTTGGAGCAGTTTTAAAAAAAAAGTATTTGTTCTTTAATTTTCTCAGGATAGTATCTTCCTGTCCAGCTTATTTATTTCAATCTACATCAGTGTGACGCCTCAAATGCTTTAAAATGTTTCTGTTAGTTTTTTGTTTATTGTTCACATAAAAAACAAAAATAAAAACGGGGCTCTGACTTGCGATGATTGCGAAGACAGTTGCCGGTGCATCGCAGCCTTGTTGTGATCCGATTACGCGAAATCAACTGCAATCTTTGGACCACCTTCTTCACTGATTTAGTGCCAAACATAATGTAAGTTTGAACCTACCAAATAGATGGCGGAATTTGGGAAGTAGGGGTGATTCACAGTTATGACTTAAAAGTTGTTATATATAAAACTAGCTGACCCGGCCCGGCTTCGCCCAGGTCCTGGCGGGGATCTATCTCTCTATCTATCTATCTATCTATCTATCTATCTATCTATCTATCTATCTATCTATCTATCTATCTATCTATCTATCTGTCTATCTATCTATCTATCTATCTATCTATCTATCTATCTATCTATCTGTCTGTCTGCCTGTCTGCTTGTTTGTCTGTCTGTCTGTCTGACCCGGCCCGTCTTCGTCCAGCTCCTGGTGGGGAGCATCTCATTTAATTCATATAAGTAGTCATATAAGCTCCCGTTCCCGACTGTCTGTCTGTCTGTCTGTCTGCCTGTCTGTCTGTCTGTCTGTCGACCCGACTATCTGTCTGTCTGTCGAGCCGGCTGTCTGTCTGTCTGTCTGTCTGTCTGTCTGTCTGTCTGTCTGTCTGCCCGTCCGTCCGTCCGTCCGTCCGTCTCTCCCTCCGTCTATCCCACCCTCTCTATCTATCGGGTCAGATCTATCTATCTATCTATCTATCTATCTATCTATCTATCTATCTATCTATCTATCTATCTATCTATCTATCTATCTATCTATCTTTCTATCTATCTATCTATCTATCTATCTATCTATCTATCTATCTATCTATCTATCTATCTATCTATCTATCTATCTATCTATCTATCTATCTATCTATTTATCTATCTAGCTATCTACAGCTTTTGATTTGATTTGATGTATCCAGGGGACTTAACCTAAGATATAGCAATGCTACTAAAAGTTATATCCCTTTATAGAATATTTCTTATGTTAAGTCATGTAATTACAAAATGAAATTTTAGTAAGTAAATAGATGATTGCACCCTAAGAAACTATTACAATCGGTTGCACAGGAATAAAAAAGAAGACGTGTAGAAAATTTCATCTCAATCGGATGGACCGTTCTTGAACGCAGCAAATACATCCCCAACCACAAACATACAGTCTCTTTTATAGATATCGATTAATGGGGGTCGCATAGGGAACACTCCTGTATATAAGCCTATGGCTGATGCGGGAAGTCACATAGGACGATTAATCATCTCATCTCATTGATCAGTTAACTAAAGTTGCAGCACTTTACAGGACGTTGCGATCATCCTCCAAGTTCGTTTTCTACGCAATTGTACGTTCAGTAGTTTGCTATATATAGCTTTCTGAAGGAGAAGTCCACGTTAAAGCCTGACATAATGGCGGTTTACGTGTTGAGACATCTACCTTGCCATCAGCCTATCGCTTACCTTGCCATCAGCTTACCGCCTACCTTGCCATCAGCTTACCGCCTACCTTGCCATCAGCTTACCGCCTACCATGCCATAAGCTTACCGCCTACCTTGCCATCAGCTTACAGCCTACCTTGCCATCGGTCTACCACCTACCTTGGCATCAGCCTACCGCATACCCTGGCATCAGCTTACCGCATGCCTTGCCATCAACTTACTGCATACCTTGGCATTAGCTTACCGCCTATCTTACCATCGGCCTACCGCCAACATTGCCATTAGCTTAAAGCCTACCTTGCCATCGGCCTACCGCCTACCTTGCCATCAGCTTACCGCATACCTTGCCATCAGCTTACCGCCTAACTTGCCATCAGCTTACCGCCTACCTTGCCATTGGCCTACCGCCTACCTTGCCATCAGCTTACCGCCTACCTTGCCATCAGCTTACCGCCTATCTTGCCATCAGCTAACCGCCTATCTTGCCATCAGCTAGCCGCCTACCTTGCCATCAGCTAGCCGCCTACCTTGCCATCAGCTAGCCGCCTACCTTGCCATCAGCTAGCCGCCTATCTTGCCATCAGCTTACCGCCTACCTTGCCATCAGCTTACCGCCTACCTTGTAATCAGCTAACCGCCTACCTTGCCATCGGCCTACTGCCTACCTTGCCATCAGCTTACCGCCTATCTTGCCATCAGCTTACCGCCTACCTTGCCATCAGCTTACCGCCTACCTTGCCATCAGCTTACCGCCTACCATGCCATAAGCTTACCGCCTACCTTGCCATCAGCTTACCGCCTACCTTGCCATCAGCTTACCGCCTACCATGCCATAAGCTTACCGCCTACCTTGCCATCAGCTTACAGCCTACCTTGCCATCGGTCTACCACCTACCTTGGCATCAGCCTACCGCATACCTTGGGATCAGCTTACCGCATGCCTTGCCATCAACTTACTGCATACCTTGGCATTAGCTTACCGCCTATCTTACCATCGGCCTACCGCCTACCTTGCCATTAGCTTAAAGCCTACCTTGCCATCGGCCTACCGCCTACCTTGCCATCAGCTTACCGCATACCTTGCCATCAGCTTACCGCCTAACTTGCCATCAGCTTACCGCATACCTTGCCATTGGCTTACCGCCTACCTTGCCATCAGCTTACCGCCTACCTTGCCATCAGCTTACCGCCTACCTTGCCATCAGCTTACCGCCTATCTTGCCATCAGCTAACCGCCTATCTTGCCATCAGCTTACCGCCTACCTTGCCATCAGCTTACCGCCTACCTTGCCATCAGCTAACCGCCTACCATGCCATCAGCTTACCGCCTACCTTGTTATCAGCTTACCGCATACCTTGCCATCAGCTTACCGCCTACCTTGCCATCAGCTAGCCGCCTACCTTGCCATCAGCTAGCCGCCTATCTTGCCATCAGCTAGCCGCCTACCTTGCCATCAGCTAGCCGCCTACCTTGCCATCAGCTAGCCGCCTATCTTGCCATCAGCTTACCGCCTACCTTGCCATCAGCTTACCGCCTACCTTGCCATCAGCTAACCGCCAACCTTGCCATCGGCCTACTGCCTACCTTGCCATCAGCTTACCGCCTATCTTGCCATCAGCTTACCGCCTACCTTGCCATCAGCTTACCGCCTACCTTGCCATCAGCTAACCGCCTACCATGCCATCAGCTTACCGCCTACCTTGTTATCAGCTTACCGCATACCTTGCCATCAGCTTACCGCCTAACTTGCCATCAGCTAACCGCATACCTTGCCATTGGCCTACCGCCTACCTTGCCATCAGCTTACCGCCTACCTTGCCATCAGCTTACCGCCTACCTTGCCATCAGCTTACCGCCTATCTTGCCATCAGCTAACCGCCTATCTTGCCATCATCTAGCCGCCTACCTTGCCATCAGCTAGCCGCCTACCTTGCCATCAGCTAGCCGCCTACCTTGCCATCAGCTAGCCGCCTACCTTGCCATCAGCTAGCCGCCTATCTTGCCATCAGCTTACCGCCTACCTTGCCATCAGCTTACCGCCTACCTTGCCATCAGCTAACCGTCTACCTTGCCATCGGCCTACTGCCTACCTTGCCATCAGCTTACCGCCTATCTTGCCATCAGCTTACCGCCTACCTTGCCATCAGCTTACCGCCTACCTTGCCATCAGCTAACCGCCTACCATGCCATCAGCTTACCGCCTACCTTGTTATCAGCTTACCGCCTACCTTGCCATCGCCTACCGCCTACCTTGCCATCAGCTTACCGCCTACCTTGCCATCGGCCTACCGCCTACCTTCCCATCGGCGTTCCGCCTACATTGCCATCGGCCTACCGGCTACCTTGGCATCGACCTACCGCATACCTTGGCATCAGCTTACCGCATGCCTTGCCATCAACTTAACGCATACATTGGCATAAGCTTACCGCCTACCTTGCCATCGACCTACCGCCTACCTTGCCATCGGCTTACCGCCTACCTTGCCATCGGCCTACCGCCTACCTTGCCATCGGCCTACCGCCTACCATGCCATCGGCTTACCGCATACCTTGCCATCAGCTACCGCCTACCTTGTCATCGGCCTACCGCCTACCATGCCATCAGCTTGCCGCCTACCTTGCCATCAGCTTGCCGCCTACCTTGCCATCAGCTAGCCGCCTACCTTGCCATCAGCTAGCCGCCTACCTTGCCATCAGCTAGCCGCCTACCTTGCCATAAGCTAGCCGCCTACTTTGCCATCAGCTAGCCGCCTACCTTGCCATCGGCCTGCCGCCTACCTTGCCATTGGTCTACCGCCTACCTTGCCATCGGCCTACCGCCTACCTTGCCATCAGCTAGCCGCCTACCTTGCCATCAGCTTACCGCCTACCTTGCCATTAGCTTACCGCCTACCTTGCCATCAGCTTACCGCCTACATTGCCATCAGCTTACCGCCTACCTTGCCATCGGCCTACAGCCTACCTTGCCATCAGCTTACCGCCTACCTTGCCATCGGTCTACCGCGTACCTTGCCATCAGCTTACCGCCTACCTTGCCATCGGCTTACCGCCTACCTTGCCATCGGCCTACCGCCTACCTTGGCATCAGCCTACCGCCTACCTTGGCATCGGCCTACCGCCTACCTTGCCATCAGCTTACCGCCTACCTTGCCATTGGCCTACCGCCTACCTTGCCATCAGCTTACCGCCTACCTTGCCATCGGCCTACCGCCTACCTTGACATCATCATACCGCCTAACTTGCCATCGGCCTACCGCCTACCTTGCCATCGGCTTACCGCCTAACTTTCCTTCGGCCTACCGCATACCTTGCCATCAGCCTACCGCCTACCTTGCCATCAGCTTACCGCCTACCTTGCCATCAGCTAGCCGCCTACCTTGCCATCAGCTAGCCACGTACCTTGCCATCAGCTAGCCGCCTACCTTGCCATCAGCTAGCCACGTACCTTGCCATCAGCTTACCGCCTACCTTGCCATCAGCTAGCCGCCTACCTTGCCATCAGCTAGCCGCCTACCTTGCCATCAGCTTACCGCCTACCTTGCCATCAGCTAGCCGCCTACCTTGCCATCAACTAGCCACGTACCTTGCCATCAGCTAGCCGCCTACCTTGCCATCAGCTAGCCACGTACCTTGCCATCAGCTTACCGCCTACCTTGCCATCAGCTTACCGCCTACCTTGCCATCAGCTAGCCGCCTACCTTGCCATCGGCCTACCGCCTACCTTGCCATCAGCTAGCCGCCTACATTGCCATCGGCCTACCGCCTACCTTGCCATCAGCTAGCCGCCTACCTTGCCATCGGCCTACCGCCTACCTTGCCATCAGCTAGCCGCCTATGCTAATCATAATGATGACCAATGAACAATAGAAGAACGACAGTTAGTTACAATCCCTTCACATGATGTTGCAGTCAACCCCAGCATATCTTGGCTGTGTGTGATTTCCTGGCAAGTGTACGTTCAGTAATTTGCCATTGCTTTCTAACCGACCGGACCTCTTACTATTATATGAAAACCAACGCAAAGCACTCTACTGCCAAATCGCCCGCAGCTGTGTCACTAACGTGGTTTGCGGGATAATCTGTTGCAGTGATAAAAACTATGCGGCGGAGCAAGCACGACAGGGTCTGCTTGTGTTCGTTGGCTTGAGCTTTAACGCGAAGTCCTGTATGTCGGATGAAGGCATCCTGTTTTCCAACATCAGTGTGATGTCATACAGGACCTGAGGTTTGCGTGAGTATCCGTTGTCCCATGTCTGGCTTATTGGTGTGCAGACTGGTGCTACCTCGCCGTACAGGCAGACACTCTCCGACTTCGGAGGAATCGGCGATCCTACTGACTTTAGCCAGGACCCCGAAGGGACCTGTTGCCCAGGACGCTCGACGAGGACGCGTCAATAGGTCTTGGCCAGTATATAACCAGGCCCTGGTGCCTTGGAAACAGCATTGCGTCCCATAGGGTCTTCTGATAGTCAGGTGTTATCGACCCTCTATCTTTTTACACTCTCTGTGGACGGCCCAACCTGATTCATGACTCTATGTGTCTTTCTCCTGAGGTCCGTTAGTCCCCTCTTCCCAGATATTCAAAGCCGTTGTCCCACTTGTCCTGCATGTGCGCATTTTACCCAGAACACACCGCGGCAGAGAAATGGCTACGACGCGTGATTGTTGACATATGGGCCTTGTTTCGAGTCGCCAACGAAGCGGACCGACTGTTGCAGGTAAGCTCAGTGCGATGCAGGCGAATGCATACCTCAGAGTAGCTGCAGACACAGATCACCCGTTGCATGAGGCGCTGGACGCAGTTAAGGGTCAGCGACTGATAAGAGGGAAATCATGGATGGCTCAGGCAGAGGATACGATCAGACAGGTGTGCATCTTGGAGAACATTAGGCGAAGAGAAGAGTGGGTCAGAGTGCCAGCGGAGCAGTCAGACTTGTGCAGAGTTATAATCACATTAAGCCGGGAGTGCAGGGAGTGGCCAGTAGGAGCCACGGAAGTGGAAATCCAGCAACTAATTCAGGATAATGCTCGCCCGGGTGATGTGATTATCTAGACACATGGTTCGGTGTCGAGACGTAGGATAAGTGCCTGGGGGTTCATAGCAAAAGCTAATGGTTGATGTGTGGTGCAGAAGAGCCTGGCATATGATACCACAACATCTAGCTTAAGAATGGAGGTGGAGGCGGTCAATGCAGCTTTCCGCTAGATCGAGAATACGATACACACACACACACACACACACACACACACACACACACACACACATCGTGATTGTAACTGACTCAGAAAGCATGCTGAGGAAGGTGAGGACAGGCATGCTTCGTGCAGAGTGGCTTCCTCCGCTTCGGTGGTCACGGGGGGCAAGCATCGCCTGGATCCTTTCTCCGTGGCATGCCGGTGTGCTGGAGAATGAACAGGCGGACAGATTGACTAGCTCTGAAAAACATGGTGGAGTATTGAAGCATGACAAGGCAGACGTGGTTGCGGCTTTGTGGGTGCACGTGTACATCTCGGAGAAGCAAATGGATCATCATTGTCTGGCAAGAATGAGGCAGCGAGGAGTGACAAGGGAATCTGGCCGACGTTCGACGCTCAGACAAAAGGCGAGACGGACATATAATCAGATTGCTACTGGTACTATTGGTGTTGGAACGCTTCGCTGGCTGCTGAGGATGGGGACGGAGCGCCTATGGGAATGCCCCGAATGGTGTGATGTCGGTGCCTAGATCAATCAATCAATCATAACGAAGCGGGCATAGGTTATTTTTGTTTTTTTAAATTGTGCTGAGTTTCCAGGTGGTTGCCGACTTACGTGGATAGCAGAAAATGTCCAGGGTGTTGAAGGCGGCAGGCATTATATTGATCACATGACCCCACTATATAGCCAGTACACGGCAAGGTGTGGACAATGGGACTCTACTTAATTACTTTAGTGCTTTTAGCATCCACATTAATTGATGTGCTTGCTTGCATGTGTTCGCTGGCTGTGAACTCCAGCGCGAAGTCCTTTATGTCGGATAAAGAAAGACATCCTGTTGTCCAACAGGGTGTTGAAGGCGGCAGGCATTATATTGATCACATGACCCCACTATATAGCCAGTACACGGCAAGGTGTGGACAATGGGACTCTACTTAATTACTTTAGTGCTTTTAGCATCCACATTAATTGATGTGCTTGCTTGCATGTGTTCGCTGGCATTATATTGATCACATGACCCCACTATATAGCCAGTACACGGCAAGGTGTGGACAATGGGACTCTACTTAATTACTTTAGTGCTTTTAGCATCCACATTAATTGATGTGCTTGCTTGCATGTGTTCGCTGGCTGTGAACTCCAGCGCGAAGTCCTTTATGTCGGATAAAGAAAGACATCCTGTTGTCCAACAGGGTGTTGAAGGCGGCAGGCATTATATTGATCACATGACCCCACTATATAGCCAGTACACGGCAAGGTGTGGACAATGGGACTCTACTTAATTACTTTAGTGCTTTTAGCATCCACATTAATTGATGTGCTTGCTTGCATGTGTTCGCTGGCTGTGAACTCCAGCGCGAAGTCCTTTATGTCGGATAAAGAAAGACATCCTGTTGTCCAACATCAGTGTGATGTCATACCGGACTGAGGTTTGCGTGAGTATCCGTTGTCCCATGTCTGGCTTATTGGTGTGCAGATTGGTGGTCCCTCGCCGTGCAGGCAGATACTCTCCGACGTCGGAAGAATCAACGATCCTACTACGTTAGCCAGGACCCCGAAGGGTCCTGTTGCCCAGGACGCACGACTAGGACGTTTTAGTAGGTCTTTGCCAGTATAAAACCTGGCCCTGGTGCCTTGGAAACACCTCTGCGTCCCATTAATTGATGTAACTGGATTCTTTCCACTGTTGATGAATTATAAATTTGCGTTTTGTTTTTTTTTTGCGTCTCATTAATTGATGTAACTTGATTCTTTCCAATGTTGATAAATTATAAATTTGGGTTTTTTTTTTTATTTGCGATAATTTATGTGTTGGCAATTTCATGATTGTTTCCACGTTATATGTGTGTGTGTGTATGTGTTTTTTTTAAATATGATGAACTATATAATACTGAATATAATATAATAGCGGCTTTGGTTGGTTGGTTGGTTGGTTGGTTGGTTGGTTGGTTGCCTAGATGGCTGGCTGGTTTGTTAGTTGCCTTAATGACTGGTTGGTTTGTTGGCTGCCTGATTGGCTGGCTGGTTGATTGTCTGGCTGGTTGATTGGTTGTTTGGCTGGCTGGCTGGTTGTTTGCATTGCTCGCTGCCTGACTGATTGGTTGGCTTATCGATTGTTCACGTGGTTGGATGGTTGGATTCCTGGCCGGCTGATTGGTTGCCTAACTAGCTGGCTGGCTGGCCAGTTGGTTGATTGTCTCGCTGGTTGGTTGATTTCCTGGTTGGCTGGCTGGCTAGTTAGTTAGTTGCTTGACTGGTTGATTGGTTGGTAAGTTGTCTGACTGGTTGGTTGGTAGCTTCACTAGCCGGCTGGCTGGCTGATTAGATGGTTTCCTAGCTGACTGGTTGGCTGCCTGACAGGCTCGCTGGATGATTGGATGCCTGGCTGGCTGGTTAGTCTTCTTCTTCTTCTTCTTCTTCTTCTTCTTCTTCTTCTTCTTCTTCTTCTTCTTCTTCTTCTTCTTCTTCTTCTTCTTCTTCTTCTGACTTACTATCGCTCATCGAACTCTAACAACAGTGCCACCTCTTGCTGCAGGTATTATTAGCAACTGGCAGCCTAGTTTAATTAAAAATAATAGATAATACCCCGGAGTGTCAGCATGGCCGAATGGATAAGAACACGCAACCCCGACACCGGTCAGTTGGACTAAACTGTCATCTCGTTCTTGACTTTGGGGCGTAAATTACAAGTAACTCTGAAGTCAGAGTTGGTTAGACTGTTGGCGAGAGACACTAGTAATAGGGAAAGCTAATCCAC
Source organism: Cepaea hortensis (assembly GCA_963921405.1). Lineage (NCBI taxonomy): Eukaryota > Metazoa > Mollusca > Gastropoda > Stylommatophora > Helicidae > Cepaea > Cepaea hortensis. Next base: position 21,320,016 of record OY992879.1, on the reverse strand, counting down.
AGGCAAAATTCAGTTCAATGCTACTAGAAGTTGTGTGTATTGACTACGCTTGAGTTCAAAGCGAACGAGCGCGCGTGCACACACACACACACACACACACACACACACACACACACACACAGAATAATCCCTGATGATGGTGAATTGAACACATAGTCATCACACCGGCCAGCTAGCGTCCTGGCACTGCATCGCCACGGCGTCCTCTCATAGCTGCTTAGTGGTCTGGCCATTGCACCATAACGGCGTCCTCTCATAGCTGCTTAGTGGTCTGGCCATTGCACCATAACGGCGTCCTCTCATAGCTGCTTAGTGGCCTGGCCATTGCACCATAACGGCGTCCTCTCATAGCTGCTTAGTGGTCTGGCCATTGCACCATAACGGCGTCCTCTCATAGCTGCTTAGTGGTCTGGCCATTGCACCATAACGGCGTCCTCTCATAGCTGCTTAGTGGTCTGGCCATTGCACCATAACGGCGTCCTCTCATAGCTGCTTAGTGGCCTGGCCATTGCACCATAACGGCGTCCTCTCATAGCTGCTTAGTGGTCTGGCCATTGCACCATAACGGCGTCCTCTCATAGCTGCTTAGTGGTCTGGCCATTGCACCATAACGGCGTCCTCTCATAGCTGCTTAGTGGTCTGGCCATTGCACCATAACGGCGTCCTCTCATTGCTGCTTAGTGGTCTGGCCATTGCACCATAACGGCGTCCTCTCATAGCTGCTTAGTGGTCTGGCCATTGCACCATAACGGCGTCCTCTCATAGCTGCTCAGTGGTCTGGCCATTGCACCATAACGGCGTCCTCTCATAGCTGCTTAGTGGTCTGGCCATTGCACCATAACGGCGTCCTCTCATAGCTGCTTAGTGGTCTGGCCATTGCACCATAACGGCGTCCTCTCATAGCTGCTTAGTGGTCTGGCCATTGCACCATAACGGCGTCCTCTCATAGCTGCTTAGTGGCCTGGCCATTGCACCATAACGGCGTCCTCTCATAGCTGCTTAGTGGTCTGGCCATTGCACCATAACGGCGTCCTCTCATAGCTGCTTAGTGGCCTGGCCATTGCACCATAACGGCGTCCTCTCATAGCTGCTTAGTGGTCTGGCCATTGCACCATAACGGCGTCCTCTCATAGCTGCTTAGTGGCCTGGCCATTGCACCATAACGGCGTCCTCTCATAGCTGCTTAGTGGTCTGGCCATTGCACCATAACGGCGTCCTCTCATAGCTGCTTAGTGGTCTGGCCATTGCACCATAACGGCGTCCTCTCATAGCTGCTTAGTGGTCTGGCCATTGCACCATAACGGCGTCCTCTCATAGCTGCTTAGTGGCCTGGCCATTGCACCATAACGGCGTCCTCTCATAGCTGCTTAGTGGTCTGGCCATTGCACCATAACGGCGTCCTCTCATAGCTGCTTAGTGGTCTGGCCATTGCACCATAACGGCGTCCTCTCATAGCTGCTTAGTGGTCTGGCCATTGCACCATAACGGCGTCCTCTCATTGCTGCTTAGTGGTCTGGCCATTGCACCATAACGGCGTCCTCTCATAGCTGCTTAGTGGTCTGGCCATTGCACCATAACGGCGTCCTCTCATAGCTGCTCAGTGGTCTGGCCATTGCACCATAACGGCGTCCTCTCATAGCTGCTTAGTGGTCTGGCCATTGCACCATAACGGCGTCCTCTCATAGCTGCTTAGTGGTCTGGCCATTGCACCATAACGGCGTCCTCTCATAGCTGCTTAGTGGTCTGGCCATTGCACCATAACGGCGTCCTCTCATAGCTGCTTAGTGGCCTGGCCATTGCACCATAACGGCGTCCTCTCATAGCTGCTTAGTGGTCTGGCCATTGCACCATAACGGCGTCCTCTCATAGCTGCTTAGTGGCCTGGCCATTGCACCATAACGGCGTCCTCTCATAGCTGCTTAGTTGTCTGGCCATTGCACCATAACGGCGTCCTCTCATAGCTGCTTAGTGGTCTGGCCATTGCACCATAACGGCGTCCTCTCATAGCTGCTTAGTGGTCTGGCCATTGCACCATAACGGCGTCCTCTCATAGCTGCTTAGTGGTCTGGCCATTGCACCATAACGGCGTCCTCTCATAGCTGCTTAGTGGCCTGGCCATTGCACCATAACGGCGTCCTCTCATAGCTGCTTAGTGGTCTGGCCATTGCACCATAACGGCGTCCTCTCATAGCTGCTTAGTGGCCTGGCCATTGCACCATAACGGCGTCCTCTCATAGCTGCTTAGTGGTCTGGCCATTGCACCATAACGGCGTCCTCTCATAGCTGCTTAGTGGTCTGGCCATTGCACCATAACGGCGTCCTCTCATAGCTGCTTAGTGGCCTGGCCATTGCACCATAACGGCGTCCTCTCATAGCTGCTTAGTGGTCTGGCCATTGCACCATAACGGCGTCCTCTCATAGCGGCCTGGCCACTGCGCCATCACGGCGGCCTCTCATAGCGGCCTGGCCACTGCACCATAACGGCGTCCTCTCATAGCTGCTTAGTGGCCTGGCCATTGCACCATAACGGCGTCCTCTCATAGCTGCTTAGTGGTCTGGCCATTGCACCATAACGGCGTCCTCTCATAGCTGCTTAGTGGTCTGGCCATTGCACCATAACGGCGTCCTCTCATAGCTGCTTAGTGGTCTGGCCATTGCACCATAACGGCGTCCTCTCATAGCTGCTTAGTGGCCTGGCCATTGCACCATAACGGCGTCCTCTCATAGCTGCTTAGTGGTCTGGCCATTGCACCATAACGGCGTCCTCTCATAGCTGCTTAGTGGTCTGGCCATTGCACCATAACGGCGTCCTCTCATAGCTGCTTAGTGGCCTGGCCATTGCACCATAACGGTGTCCTCTCATAGCTGCTTAGTGGTCTGGCCATTGCACCATAACGGCGTCCTCTCATAGCGGCCTGGCCACTGCGCCATCACGGCGGCCTCTCATAGCGGCCTGGCCACTGCACCATAACGGCGTCCTCTCATAGCTGCTTAGTGGCCTGGCCATTGCACCATAACGGCGTCCTCTCATAGCTGCTTAGTGGTCTGGCCATTGCACCATAACGGCGTCCTCTCATAGCTGCTTAGTGGTCTGGCCATTGCACCATAACGGCGTCCTCTCATAGCTGCTTAGTGGCCTGGCCATTGCACCATAACGGCGTCCTCTCATAGCTGCTTAGTGGTCTGGCCATTGCACCATAACGGCGTCCTCTCATAGCTGCTTAGTGGCCTGGCCATTGCACCATAACGGCGTCCTCTCATAGCTGCTTAGTGGTCTGGCCATTGCACCATAACGGCGTCCTCTCATAGCTGCTTAGTGGTCTGGCCATTGCACCATAACGGCGTCCTCTCATAGCTGCTTAGTGGCCTGGCCATTGCACCATAACGGTGTCCTCTCATAGCTGCTTAGTGGTCTGGCCATTGCACCATAACGGCGTCCTCTCATAGCGGCCTGGCCACTGCGCCATCACGGCGGCCTCTCATAGCGGCCTGGCCACTGCACCATAACGGCGTCCTCTCATAGCTGCTTAGTGGCCTGGCCATTGCACCATAACGGCGTCCTCTCATAGCTGCTTAGTGGCCTGGCCATTGCACCATAACGGCGTCCTCTCATAGCGGCCTGGCCACTGCACCATAACGGCGTCCTCTCATAGCTGCTTAGTGGCCTGGCCATTGCACCATAACGGCGTCCTCTCATAGCGGCCTGGCCACTGCGCCATCACGGTGGCCTCTCATAGCGGCCTGGCCACTGCACCATAACGGCGTCCTCTCATAGCTGCTTAGTGGCCTGGCCATTGCACCATAACGGCGTCCTCTCATAGCTGCTTAGTGGCCTGGCCACTGCACCATAACGGCGTCCTCTCATAGCTGCTTAGTGGCCTGGCCATTGCACCATAACGGCGTCCTCTCATAGCGGCCTGGTCACTGCGCCATCACGGTGGCCTCTCATAGCGGCCTGGCCACTGCACCATAACGGCGTCCTCTCATAGCTGCTTAGTGGTCTGGCCATTGCACCATAACGGCGTCCTCTCATAGCTGCTTAGTGGCCTGGCCATTACACCATAACGGCGTCCTCTCATAGCTGCTTAGTGGTCTGGCCATTGCACCATAACGGCGTCCTCTCATAGCTGCTTAGTGGTCTGGCCATTGCACCATAACGGCGTCCTCTCATAGCTGCTTAGTGGCCTGGCCATTGCACCATAACGGCGTCCTCTCATAGCTGCTTAGTGGTCTGGCCATTGCACCATAACGGCGTCCTCTCATAGCGGCCTGGCCACTGCGCCATCACGGCGGCCTCTCATAGCGGCCTGGCCACTGCACCATAACGGCGTCCTCTCATAGCTGCTTAGTGGCCTGGCCATTGCACCATAACGGCGTCCTCTCATAGCTGCTTAGTGGCCTGGCCATTGCACCATAACGGCGTCCTCTCATAGCGGCCTGGCCATTGCACCATAACGGCGTCCTCTCATAGCTGCTTAGTGGCCTGGCCATTGCACCATAACGGCGTCCTCTCATAGCGGCCTGGCCACTGCGCCATCACGGTGGCCTCTCATAGCGGCCTGGCCACTGCACCATAATGGCGTCCTCTCATAGCTGCTTAGTGGCCTGGCCATTGCACCATAACGGCGTCCTCTCATAGCTGCTTAGTGGCCTGGCCACTGCACCATAACGGCGTCCTCTCATAGCTGCTTAGTGGCCTGGCCATTGCACCATAACGGCGTCCTCTCATACCGGCCTGGCCACTGCGCCATCACGGTGGCCTCTCATAGCGGCCTGGCCACTGCACCATAACGGCGTCCTCTCATAGCTGCTTAGTGGCCTGGCCATTGCACCATAACGGCGTCCTCTCATAGCTGCTTAGTGGCCTGGCCACTGCACCATAACGGCGTCCTCTCATAGCTGCTTAGTGGCCTGGCCATTGCACCATAACGGCGTCCTCTCATAGCGGCCTGGCCACTGCGCCATCACGGTGGCCTCTCATAGCGGCCTGGCCACTGCACCATAACGGCGTCCTCTCATAGCTGCTTAGTGGTCTGGCCATTGCACCATAACGGCGTCCTCTCATAGCTGCTTAGTGGCCTGGCCATTACACCATAACGGCGTCCTCTCATAGCTGCTTAGTGGTCTGGCCATTGCACCATAACGGCGTCCTCTCATAGCTGCTTAGTGGTCTGGCCATTGCACCATAACGGCGTCCTCTCATAGCTGCTTAGTGGCCTGGCCATTGCACCATAACGGCGTCCTCTCATAGCTGCTTAGTGGTCTGGCCATTGCACCATAACGGCGTCCTCTCATAGCGGCCTGGCCACTGCGCCATCACGGCGGCCTCTCATAGCGGCCTGGCCACTGCACAGTCACGGCGTCCTCTAATAGCTGTTAGTTTTCTTTAACGCGCCCGAAACCAGAAGCCTGCTATGGGTCTATGGCGTGATATGGCCATGACATTGTGCTGGCCTGAGTGGCCAGTCTTTCCCTCACTTAGCCGGACGAAGAAACTGCGTCAAACCGTCGCCGACTGCGCTCATGGCATTATTAGAGCAGCTCCCTATTAGTTACGCTAACAGGCCCGCCTCTTCTAACTGTACAGACCGAAGAACAGGTCAACCACTGCCATCATTCATCATCATCAAGTGCCGTGCCGACAGACGTGGGCGGTCATGGTTTGCTATCTCACATGATCACCAGAGTCTCGAATCAGGTCTGTGTTTTTGTCCCGGCCATGCTGTGCTACCAAACCATTAAGGTATTTATCCATTTGTCTTCCTCTTACTCTCTTCCCATCAAGCTTGCCAGTTGTCATTAAATTATTAAGTTCATTTCTCCTCACAACATGTCCCAAAAAATATTGACTGTCTATATCTAATTTCTCCAATCAATCTCGTTTTTCATTTGTCTCTTGTCTCTTGCCGCATTTGATTTTCTTTCCGCCAATGGCATTCTTTGCATGTTTCTCATTTCTACCGCCACTCGATGTTGCTCAGCTTGTCTGTTAGTGGTCCGTGTTTCACAAGCATACAACAAAATGGGTTTTATATAGCACTTCCCCGGGAAGGTTAATCCGGTCAACAAATGCCCGCAGAAGTCGGATGTGTCGGCCTAACGGCGCAAGAACGCAGCTCTGCTGTAAACAGGCACAACGCAATCACATATAGCACTTCAACACTCTTTTTCTTAGTTTAGTTTAGTTTAGTTTAGCCGACGGATCAACATCACGGCACACGTGCCAAATACCCGTGCTCCGTTCTATTCCTAACTCAAGCCTGAGTCCTGAGATTCTCAGCTCAGTGCGCGAACTCCGTAGCACAGGTGAGGTTCCTGATCTTTTTCTCCACTGCGCCATCTCTTTTTCTTACTGCAATTGAAACTTTGTGTTGGTAAGTATGTTTTCCACTTTGCAGAAGGCCACCTTTACAATGGCAATTCTTGATGTTATCTCCGCAAGGTATCTTCCATCAGATGTTACGACTGTTCCTGGATAGATTACAAATTGACCTGTTTAATAATATTTCCATTAACTTGGATGTTACAATGTTGTATCCCATCAATAGAGAAACAATATCAATGAAAATCGACTCACATCACCATGGAACCAGATCAATGCAGATACATGACCGCCAACGCAGCTTGGCAGTACACGTGATGATGGTGACCATTAAAGAAATGACAACGTTTCATGGCGATTATTCCACACACTAAACGCTAACTGCCGCATCTTTCATGCCACATTTTCCTACAAATTAGCTATTTTAAATACCAACAAGAGACCGCCAGTTCTCCACAGATGGCGGTACTTCGACTTGGATCCTTCCTCTAGCCGAAACAACATTCCTAAACTGTTCCAGTTATTTGCATTATTGTACAATATGTTTTATTATCCATAACCATTGTTACCAGGGTCTGTTCTTTTTAATGGTAAAATTCTTAAGTGTACATTTTTTCTCTCTTTAAGACAGAACGGGCGCGTTTATGTTCCCCCATTTTCGGCTCTTCAACCCATGTGGTATCTCTTGCTGGAGAGAAGCTGCCGCTTCTCTTGGTATTCAATATCACAGACAGTCGCGGACAATAACTTTGAAGTTTGTGTGAAGAGTTAAATAGTTATTCACTCTGGGTTGGACACTTGGGTGGCCGAGCGGCGGAAAAAGGTTTTTGTGTGTGACAAATTCAGTGAAGGGGATCGAAGCGGAAAGACTATCCTGTGTGGACCAGTTAACTTCAGCACGCTGGTATGTTACAGGTTTTACCTGCTGATAAAATAAACTCCTCCACAGTTGATTGCATCTAAGCTGGACGTCTTTTGCTACGGGTTATTGACAAAAGATACAACCGGCACCTCGTGTACGATTCCCAGGAGGTACCTTGCTCCGAATACGATCCGAGTTTATTTTTTCTTGTCGAATTCGTAGCCATTGATGTAAATAGAAAAGAAGCTATTTGGAATTGCCCTCGTAGACATATCGTAAACTCACAACAATGTTTTCCCCGTAGAGAATTTGAATAACGAAGACACAAACAATAGATTGCAGGATTTATTGCCTGGCATATTTCTCTGTGTCTCGTCAGGTACATACGCGAAAATCACACAGCATAAACTATAATTATTAGATAAATCCTTCGAGCTGAAACATACAACACACATATTCACACAGTAGTTTGAATTGACAACCAAGGTAATTTAAAACTGACTATCGTTTCTTTTTGTTCGCACACATTTGGTTTCTTTAAATAAATGGAGATGGCCTCTGTGAGCTTAACTTGCGACCATTTTGTGTGTTAAACAATACAAGAAACGTGTTGTTTTTATCAATCACGTGACCGGTTTCCAAAATAAGCCGTCCAATCGATGACGTACGAGGTTTGCGGTGTGTAGGCTTTGCCAGGTTACCTGAGTCTTTATTTATTATTTTTATCAATCTGATTGGCTACGTGATCGACCACCTTATTATTCAACTGCCTCTCTGATCTGTCGATGTAGGTAGACTGGCTCCTGCAAGTGAATTGATAAATACGTTAGAATTTGCCGTACAGAGAGACATATTCTTTCACAGCAGGGGTGGGGATAGGTGTGGTTCTGTATCTAATAACTGGAGTTGCACAAATTGTTCGGTCGACCGCTGTAATCGTAAACTTTCCACTGCAGGATCCAGGTGGTATATGTAATAAGTGGTTCTGTGGCTGGTATCTAGGACTATTGGGAAATTACTGTCATGTAGACTTAACTGCTTTTGTTCCCAGACAGCAGCTACCGTAACCCTTTCTAAGCCAGACAGCAGCTACCGTAACCCTTTCTAAGCCAGACATCAGCTACCGTAACCCTTTCTGCCCCAGACAGCAGCTACCGTAACCCTTTCTAAGCCAGACAGCAGCTACCGTAACCCTTTCTAAGCCAGACATCAGCTACCGTAACCCTTTCTGCCCCAGACAGCAGCTACCGTAACACTTCCTGAGCCAGACATCAGCTACCGTAACTCTTTCTGCCCCAGACACTTGTTGCATTAACTCTTTCTGTCCCAGCCAGACACCTGCTGCCGTAACTCTTTCTGTCTCAAACACTTGCTACCTTAACTCTTTCCACTCCAGACACTTGCTACCTTAACTCTTTCCGCTCCAGACACTTGCTACCTTAACTCTTTCCACTCCAGACACTTGCTACCTTAACTCTTTCCGCTCCAGACACTTGCTACCTTAAGTCTTTCTGTCCCAGCCAGACACTTGTTGCCTTACCTCTTTCTGTCCCAGCCAGACACCTGCTGTCGTAACTCTTTCTGTCCCAGGCGCTTGCTACCTTAAACGTAATTAAACATTGTTATCATGATGATGATGATGATGATGATGATGATGATGATGATGATGATCATCATCATCATCATCATCATCATCATCATCATCATCATCATGTGCCATGCCGATAAGCGTGTGCGGTCATGATTCGCCATCTGATTCGAACATCAGTGTCGTGGATCAGCTCTGTGTTGTTGTCTCGACCATGCCACGTGCTAAGCCATCCAGGTATTTACCTCTCCGCCTTCCCCTTGTTCTTGTCTCCTCAATCTTGCCAGTTGTCACCAAGTTCTCTAGTTTATTTCTTCTTACAACGTGCCAAACATTTTTAACTCTCTACATCTAATGTATCTAATCAGTTTACCGTTTTCATTTCTTTCTTCTAGGATTGGCTTATTGGTTTTTCTGTCTGCCCATGGTAATCTTTGCATTTTCCTCTGAAACCACATTTTACACTGCCATTAGACGTCTGTTAGTAGCTGCTAATATACTCTTTCTCTTCGCAGATACAGGGGGCTGAGTGGTCTCGAGGTATGGTGTCCGCCTCGAGTGCTGGAGGTCCCGGGTTCAAGCCTCGGTGAGGGCCGGGAATTTTTCATGTGGACTTCTAGTAACAAAATTTCCTCTGGTCTCAGGGTAGTGAGATCGGACGCCCGTGTGTATTTTTGCGCACGTAAAAAATCCTTTGGCATTTGGAATTCGAAAAAGAGTAGCCAAACGGCGCTGCCGGAGCAAAATGTCGAGTTGAAAATCTACCCAACGTATTTCAGGATCCTCGCCGGTGCTACGGAGTTCGTGCGCTGAGCTGAGATTCTCCGGATTCAGGATTGAGTTAGGAGTAGAATGGTGCACTAATGGGCTACACCCGTGTGCCGTGATGTTGATCCGTCAACTAAACTAAACTAAACTAAAACTTTGCAGATACAATTTCCGGAGTCATTGTTAACGACTCTATAAATTAGCAGTGCGAGTTCGTGTTTAAGTGTTTACAAATGTGTATTCCTAGCTCTAGGAAACTCAGTTCGGCTCTCATATTGTCTGAGCGTTAATATATAATCCTTTCCCGCCTATTCCATGGAAGGTGGATGTCCAATCTGGATTTAAAATAAAGAGCTTTACACAGGTTAAAACCTCTCCTTAGGCGTTTATTAATCTCCTCTAGTAATAACCAAATCTGGTCATTTTTTTTCTTTTAACTCAAACTTTGTCCATACACGTCTTACTACTAGGGAGTGCGATGGTCCTATTTTGCGTGTGGATGAGCTTTCCCTATTACCAATATCCCTTTGCCATCAGGCGATGGCACTTGTATTTTACATTCCCAAGACAAGGACGCAAATTCAGCACTCTAGTCCAAGTGACCGGTATAGGGGTTGAACCCGCTACCTCGGTATCAGCACACCGGAAATTTAAGAGCGAGCACTCTTATACATTCTGTCACGCCGATCCCCAATCTGACCTTTATTATCTCTAAGATGTTCACGTACGTGTGGAAAGTACAAGTGGTTGCTGATTTCACTCTTGCTTTGTCAGAAAGCTCTTTTGTTTCTCGTCGGTGTAATGCGTGATTAGTCTCTCCCGGGGCATTTGACAGGGAGCGAGTGACCTTCCATCCGTCCATAGTCCTTCTCCCTCTTTCTCGACATATACAGATGCTCTGCGTGTTAGTCTGTCAGCTCAATTAGTTGATCACTTTTGTTTTATCCGTGTTACTGTCTACTGTACAGGAGCGTCTGGTTAAGTGGCTAGAACTCTTGTCTATCATTCGGGAGACCCGGGTTCGAATTCTCGATAAGTTGATGTAATTTGTTTTCTGTCGGGAGGGGAGGGCACAATTGGCGGCGACTGCATGAGCCAGGCTGCATTAAGTCCTCAGGCACAAGAACCCGCTCTCGCACCCCTCCCTTTAATCTTATTACAGCACAATGTACAATATGAGTAATAAATAAGCACACCTATATTGTTTCGTCCTTATTGAAGTAGAAGAAAGAAGTAGAGACTAGTGGATAGTCGGCAGTAATAACAGTTTGACTCTATCTACAATAGAACAGAGATTACAATTAATAAATAGCTTGTGTGTGTGTGTGTGTGTGTGTGTGCATGCTTTGTGCGCGCTGCGAGTCAGTGTATGCGCGCAAGGCTCCATTGCCTAAACATTTTGGGAATACCTGATCTAACTTTCCTCGAGTCGAAAAATTACATTAACACGAAGATGCTCTAATAGTGGGAGTAGAAAAGGGTTATACAGACGACAGTGCACGGAATACAAACACTCCTTGTTATATTAATGTACCTGTCAGCGACACAGATAAATGAAGTCTGGAAGAATCAGCCGAGAGTTCTTGCAGGTTTACATAGCCAGCGGAGGTATCTGTGTATTTAGTCTCCAGTGTATGCGTAAAAAGTGCAGTTAATTCAACGGCGCGTATGGTCGCATTGGTGCATAGTAATTTATATGTAAACATTGTAGTATGTGAAGATTGCAAGCATGTTTCCTTCAACGTGCGCTGGTTAAACAGAATTGTGTTGTTGCAGTGTTGCCTGATGGGAGTCATGCTACGGTTGTTGGTCGAAGAAGCATTTATTAACTGAAGGTAGAACCAACAAGAGCAGAACAAAACGATGAAAATTGGCGGATAACTGGGGGAAATCTTGCAGAAATGCATGTCGGAATGGGGCAAATTGAATTTTGAGGTGCATAACTTTGTGGGAAATATTTCACCCGGAAGAAGAATGAAGAAAAGAAGGAGGAGAAAGAAGAAGAAGTAGCAGCAGCAAGAACAGCAGCAGCAGTAGAACAAGACGAAGATGAAGAAGAAAAGGAAGAAGAAGAAAAAGATACAGTAGTAGAAGTCTTAAAATTCGATTGGATCGGCTTCATTGCACCTGGTTTTATCCAATATGGCTCGGTCTCTTTCCACAGGGTGCGCTGCCTAAAGTGTCGCACAAAGCATGAACTCCGTAGCCCCAGCGACGACCCCCAGGTATCTCCGAGAAAAATGCAATCGTCACCCGAAAGACGTGGCCCGGAATCGAACCCACATCATACGGTGCGCGAGGTGGACGGCTTGACCACTTGGCCATGTAGACTGTCAGTAGAAGAAGAAGAAGAAGAAGAAGAAGAAGAAGAAGAAGAAGAAGAAGAAGAAGAAGACTAACAAGAAGAAGGAGCAGCAGAAGAAGAAAAACAAGAAGTGGAGAACATCCTACAAGGCTACCACGCAGTCTCTCCTATATTATCGATACTCACAGACATACTGGAGTGACTCCACGAATCGCTAGAGAAGTTATCCGTCCACAGACATAGAACCAATGGACTAGATAATAGTAACAAGTAAACTTATCCTGAAAGATCGAGCTATCCCTGTGGAGATAAAGAAGAACATTATAAATGCAATTTTTATACCAGCGTTGGCGATCAATGCCGAACATGGACACTGACTAAAGAACGCTAAAGAAACTCACTACTTGTGAGATGCCAGAGAAAAGTAACGAACAAATCAAGAAGGGGCCATATTAGAAACGAAGAGATCTACACAGCAGTTGGAGCAACACCAGTTGTTAAATTCATTGAAAAACACAGATTTAACTGGTTCGGCCATCTAGTGAGAATGAACCCAATGTCGCCAGCAGCAAGATCATACAACATGAAAATGGAGACATCAAGAGGCAGGGGAGGACCAAGAAGAAGATGGATCGACGGAGTTACCAGGACTCTAAAAAACCAACAACATTTCAGCATACCAAGTGACCGAGTGAGCCCTGGTTGGGAAATCAACCAGCAATCAAGCCTGCGACGCCTAAATACAACACGCAGTAAAAGACAAAAGAAAGAAGGAAAGTGGACATTAGTGCTGTTAGTTTCGTATTGTATAGGCCAATAGCTCACTCAGTCGCTTGTAGAAGCTTGTTCAGGCCCCGTTCAAATGTCGGTCTGTCGATTGGTTATAATTGACACTTATTGTGGTTCTGTTCTGTTTGTGGAAATAGAGCTGCATGATTCACTTCCATCATCATCATCATCATCATCATCATCATCATCATCATCATCATCATCATCATCATCATCATCATCATCATCATCATCATCATCATCTGCTTCCTCTTCCACTTTTGCCGTCAAGCGTCGTGGGATGAATAATTGGCGCTCCAGGGCCCGATGGATGGCACTGGATAGTGTCATTCCGTGTGACTGTACAATTTCTTCGAAGTCATCAATCCATTTTCTTCTAGAACATCCTCTTGCTCTCGTAGCAGATGTTATTTGATATAGTGCCAGTGCTGGTATTTGATGGCTTTGCATTTTAACGAGATGACCAACCCATTTGATCTTCTGTCTTTCAATATATGCGGCACAAGATGCTGATCCCACTGTCTGTCTGATAACATCATTCCTTATTCGATCTCCGATAGTTAAGTTAGCAGCTCTTCTCAAGCATCTTATCTCGTAGATGTTGATTTTTCGAAAGTATGATTTGGATAATGTCCAAGTGTGACATTGGTAGCAAAGGATTGGTGTGAATACGCTATTTATTATCTGTTTGTTTTGCAGACATAGGTATGTTTGAATAACGAAGACACAAACAATAGATTGCACGATTTATTGCCTGGCATATTTCGCTGCATCTCGTCAGGTACATACTGCAGAAATCACACAACTTACGTGAAATCAACTAGATAAATCCTTCAAGTTGAAATATACACAATTTCGCACAGTAATGCCAATTATCTACCACGGTAATTTTAAGCTGACTAACATGTCTTTCTGTTTACACAATTCTGGCTTGCGTTGATAGATCATAATTGCTTCTGCAAATTTTAACAAGCGAGTATTTTGTGTTCTAAACAACACGCGAAATGCAGTGTCTCTGGACACAACGTGACCACTGGCGACAATGTGTCTGCCGATTGAAGACGCCGGGAGCTTCCGGTGTGTCGGCTCCTCGCGGCTAGCCACTCCTGTGTGTTGTATCTTGTTGACCCATTGAGGTATGTGTTCTGACACCCGTTTGTTAAGCTGTCTCTCCGTTCGACCAATGTAAACGGCCTGGCATCTACATGTGAATTGGTAAATACAATTGTTTGTGGCGTACAGAGGAACAGGCTCTTTGACTGTTGGTGTAGGAATGGGTACGGTTTTACATCTAATGACTGGAGTTGCCGCACAGAATGTTCGACCTACTGCTGTAGTAAGACGATAGGTATGTTTACAATAGGTATGTTTGAGTGTTTCGGTATTGATGATAGTTGATATATACGCGCTCTTGCATTTTGACATCAGATTTCTATTTCTTTGTATATTATGTCATCATCTGTGATCATACGTCCAAAATAATTGAATTATTTAACTTGTTTCAGAGATGTGCAATTTATCTGTAAACTTACGGGACCAGGAGATCAAATAACTTCATGATTTCTATATATGAATCACAAGAAAAAGAGAAGTAGATTGTCAGCTTTACTAGAATACGATTACAAGAAACAAAATGGACTTTGCGGCCAACGCCTTCGTCATCAGAGAAAACAAAACAACACAAACCGACACAAGTACATGAAAAACACTACATGGAAATATAAATATAAAAACTACATATCTGTATCCTTGCCGGCTTCCTGGCCTAGAGGTTAGCGACTTTTCTCCGTAATCTCGTATACTCTCGTAAGCAACGTGACGACGGTGAGAATCAACAGTGGTTCGAATCGCGTCGGTAACTTACGGGGTATGTGAGCCGGCCGCTCAGAAAGAATGGCAAACTACTGAGCGTAATCTTGCCAAGAAATCAACAATCAGCTGAAAGATGCTGATGTTGACAGCAATGTCCTGTAATGGATGTGCAAAAAATTTACATCTGTATCCTTGTTGTGGCTGGATACGTCTTAAACGATCTGCAAGTATGATGACTATCAATGGAGTGATGTATATATAGACAAATCGATACTCATGTGTTTTATGCTAAACATCTCACCGGCTTCCTTCACTTACAAAGACTTTCTGGTATCTATATTAGAGTCGACATGACAGCCTAGGCCAATTTTATAAATCCGTCTCGGTGCGGATTTGATCTCATGACCACCGAGCCGATAGGCAGGCGTCTAGCCTCTACACCACCTCAGCTGTCCAATGCATTAACTAATGCAGTGAAAAGGGATGATATACCGTCAATGTGATTCTCATTTGAACAGAAGGACGATATATCGCCATACAAGGGCCATCGTGCTATTTGGTTTATTTTGCGTTATCTTCAGCAATTTGAATCCTCATTGAACAGACAATTGCATTATAATACTTGTTCATGTCATTGTATACCATGTTTAGTCCAGACCTACTTTTTATTTGGTGATGAAGCAGTTAACTGGCCTGTATACATCAGAAACAAGAATTATTTTAATAAGAAGAAGATGGGGTCATCCTGAGGTCGCTACAGAGCCTAACAGGCCGGGTCCAGGCGCCTTAGACAAACACAGAGATGCATGTGCAGGCTGCATGCCTAGTTTAGCTCTTTATTTACAAGATGGCTTTAAAAATATGTGATGTTTACCTTACATGTACAGAAATTATGTGTACAGTTAGTTTAAGTCTGGTTTCTAACTCGGTGGGCTAGGTTCAATCCTCAGCAGTAGCAGGATTCATTTGTCAATCCAGTAGGCTCAGGTGTACATCCAGCCTTTTAAAATCGGAAATGGACGGTGTAAAAAAAATTTAAAATATGGGAATGTAAGAGAACTGCCCACCTTACCTCATTTACATTTACAAGAAAAGCTTCATAAGAGATGTTGAATGAAAGAATGTATGAGAGGAAATAGAGAAGAAGGGCAGAATGTCAGACGGGCCTGCGTGCCCAATTCTTAACCCTTTGAAAATAAAGATTTTCGTTTGTTCGTTCGTTCGTTCGTTCGTACATTGGTTTATAATGAGAAGCGCCGAGTAGCTAGAAACCCGAACTCTTATTTGGGAGAGCCGGGTTCAAATACTCCGTAAGGTGGTGGATGTTTTGTTCTGTCGGGGAATAGAAAGAAAACCCTAGCCTGCACAGTTCGTGGCGACAGCACTAGCCAGGCGATCTTAATTCCTATGGCCCAAGGCCCTCCCCCTCCCCCAAATCCCCCTGTTCCTAATTGCAAGGTACTATAGGCTGTAATCGCAGTTTTAAAATGTAGGAAATCAAATTATGTTACATTAGAGAATCATTATCTACAAAGGCAACGTTATCACATTTTCTAACGGTTCTCGCCAAGAACCGCTCATAAGACGAGCATCAACTTCAGATTGTAATATCCTTAAAGGCGATATTTTTCTATTGATGCGGTAACTGGCACGGTATTGCTAATGTCTGAATGTGTGGTTGCACCATACCGCACCTGTGTTGCGTGTTGTCCGTGTGGAACGCATGATTACCTACTGATGTTTTATTGTAGCATACATGAGTCCAGCCAAACGCTTCTAAAGGATACAGGCGGCGGTTCGCTGGAGGGGCCGATCTGTCTAGTATATTTGTTCGGGTAGCTACTTGGTATCCGTTATATGCGGAGTGGTGTTATACAGACACTTCCGCGTGCAGGTATTCAGCCGAATTATACCCCAGACATGAGATAACTGCAAGTTTGTGGCTGAGAGATGATTATCAAGATATATGTAAAGAAGCAATGGCTAATTGAGGATTATCGCGTGCTGTAAATAGCTGCAAGGAGTTATGCAATGCTGAAACAATAGTTATTATGAGGAGCATGCATATTTATGTATTGCTACGATTTCATAACTGAATGATGGAGACAGACTTCATCACCCATCTGACGGCTCATTATGTATGTTCTATAACTGATTTATTTTGAAGCCTTAACATTGTATTGTTCCGTGACTGCTGTGTTGAACATTATCGCTGAACAATCTCAGTTGGAGATCTTTTATTTTTGGTTAATGGGTGTCTGTTATACATCGTTAGACACCTGTTCTTGACAGACATGTCGCACATGGGCAGGTCCGTTTGTCTGCCAATATCCTGAACTAATTTGGACCCGAAATGCTCGTACTTTTAGAGTCTCAGGCCCATCTTCTAATACAAACAGCACACGCACGTCGTAACTAACTGACACATAAAGTATGATTAGAAAGGTGAAGACAGATATGCTTCGGGCTGGCAGGCTTCAATTCAACAATTAAACATTGAGAGCATCTGTTTGATATTTCCCGCAGGACATGTTGGTGTCGTGGGAAACGAGCAGCCGGACAGGTTGGCGGGTCTGCACTGCTCGGTGGGGCTGTAGCTCGATAAGAGAGACGTTGTCGGGGTCCTTTAGGATCGCGTGTATAGTGCAGGAAAACATATATGTCATCACGGCTTGGAGAGAATGGTAATGCAGGGAGTGACCAGAGGATCTGACCGACACTCAGGACTCTGAAAAAAGGCCAGACGTACACATAACCAGACGGTTACTGGTACCATTAGTATTGGGACTCTTCGCTGGCTGTTACAGATGAGGACGGAACACCTATGGGAATGTTTCGACTGCTGTGATGTCAGTTCTTGACTCAACTCCACACAACTCATCTCAGCTCAGCTAAACCCAACGCAAATCATCTAATACACTCAGACCCAGTATTGATATAATCTTTTCTAAAGATCATCTAAACATCTTATTCTCCCTATCTATCTATCTATCTATCTATCTATCTATCTATCTATCTATCTATCTATCTATCTATCTATCTATCTATCTATCTATCTATCTATCTATCTATCTATCTATCTATCTATCTATCTATCTACCTATCTATCTATCTATCTATCTATCTATCTATCTATCTATCTATCTATCTATCTATCTATCTATCTATCTATCTATCTATATCTGTCTATCTATCTGTCTGTCTCTCTCTTTCTCACGCGCACGCACGCACACACGCGCGCGCACACACACACACACACACACACAAATAGTCCCGAAGCAGGAACTCCCCATGTGCCTGTGATGTGCTAGTTTCATCACACTGTCCAGCCTTGGCTGCACCAAGGAAAAACTGGTCATCGTGTCCCTCCTGTAGCGACGACGGAGACAGAAGTCGAACCCTTGGCCGACATTACATGGAGCTCCCTATCAACTGCACCAACCAGCTCAACATAGCGTCTCTGTGCAGCCAATTATCCTGGCACAGTTACAGAAATAATTTGGTCTTCTAGTTCAAGCTTTACACTAAACAAATTCGTTATGTATTGATTGGCGTTAAGAGAAGTAGAAGAAAGAAGTAGAAATTAGAAGACACACTAGTCAATAGTGAAATGGGCTTTAAGGGATCCGTAACAAATGAAGGTAGCCTTTTGCAAGATAGAAAACATACTGACCAATAAAAAGTCATTTGCAAAGAGAAAAAGAGTGGTGAGATGCTACATAGAACCTGTACATTTGTATGGATGTGAAGCTTGGACAATGAGCAGACAAGATGAGAAACATCTGATGGCTGTGGAAATGTGGTTTCTGAGGAAAATGCAAAGAATACCATGGACAGACAGAAAACCAATGACCAAGTCCTACAAGAAGCAAATGAAATTAGACGTGGACAGTCAACAATTTTTGGACACGTTATGAGAAGAAATAAATTGGAGAAATTGGTGACAGCTGGCAAGATTAAGGGAAAGAGAACCTAGGGAAGGCAGAGAAGTAAATACCTGGATGACTTGACCATGTGGTATGGCCGAGACAAGAACACAGAGCTGATCCACGACTCTGGTGATCGCATGAGATGCCGAAACATGACCGCCTACGCTTATCGGAACGGCATATGATGATGATGAACAATGATAGTTTATTCTTACGGGCAAGACAAGGCACCAGATTGCGGTCTTCATAACCCGATGTTGTCAAGTGATACACAACCTGGCGAGGACCGATCGCTCCGGCCACCAATTCCCTGTTATCGTCCAGGTGACAGACAGACTCTTCAGCGTCACTAGGTTCCATGAGACACGCAAGTTTTTACTCGCGATAATGGAAGGGCAGATCACACGAATGTTCCCAGTCTATTGGCAGTTCCCAGCAAATAACTACCCGATCTCCCCTGGTTAAACGAACCAACTTTATTTTTTAAGGGTCACAAATTGGGCACGCAGAATCGAGTTAAATTCGGCCCTTACAATCGCTCATCTTTCATACATCAATTATCTACTGTGCATGTTACATCCGCATAGGGAAAATTAAACATTTTTAAATGTATATTGTGAACATAAGCAATGCATATTACCTTGTTATGAGATAGGCAGGCAGGCACACACACACACACACACACGCACACACACACACACACACATGTGTAAATTCATACATACATACCTGCATACATGTTTACATCATTTACACACCACCCACTGCTTCCGTCACTCTGCTACGTAGTATTTTTTGACGCTCATAGAAGGAGAAGAAGGAAGTAGAAGAAATTAGAGGAAGCACTAGACAACATAAAATTTGAAAGCTATAGTTACCGACTGGGATCGAACCTGTCACCTCCAAATGACGACAGCGCCTCGCTGCAGGAACAAGTGTACTTCGACGCATGACCAATTAGACACTGCTACTGAGTTAAGTGCGTGGCGCGACACTTTGAGCTGGGAATTTCGTTTGGAATGTTTTTACATCTGTCTGCGTTTGTTGTAGCGTGAACTGCATGTTCGGAACGCCTGTCGCTTGGAATTGAGTGCATTGCCTTTTCGGATCACGAGTGCATTTTTCTCGGAGACTCCTGGGGCTCGTCGCTGGAGCTACGTTGTTCGTGCTTTGTGCGATGCTTTCAGCGGGCCGCCCTGCCGAGGAGGGGTGGGGCGATCCATATAGGATGCATCCCGGGGCAATGAAGTCGATCCTCTCGACTTTTAATGCAGAAATGTGTGGCTGCTGATTTTTCTAGTGACTGCCGCTTCCATCGACGGTGAACTGTATTTTCCGTGGAGGACTTTTGTGTTGGCATTCTGACGGCGGCATTAGGCACATTGTACCTGTGCGGGTTGTTTTGTCGAGACTCCTGTCTATTCCACTTTTCACATAGGGCAGTTAGGAACGTGTTAAGTGATATTCACTGGCACAGGAACGGAGCATAATTGGGACGACCCGTTGCCTTGAAGTTGGAACCTCGACTAACTAACTAACTAACTAACTAACTAACTAACTAACTAACTAACTAACCAGCCAGCCAATCAACCAACCAACTAGCTAACTAACTAATCACTGAATAACACACAAATACACTCTCCCTCACATACACATAAACTCTCTCACATCCACAAATTCACTAACAAAACTTCACTCCAAGAGGCGGAATCATACAGCTATTTGGGTAGCAGCCAAAACAAAGATGCAGCCAACAGATTCATTCATTCATTCATTCATTCATTCATTCATTCATTCATTCATTCATTAGCATGTCCTTTGCAGAACCTCGCTCCCATAACAACCTTCCGGAAAACCTCTCGATCATAAGCAAGATGTCCCGCGTCCGATACACCCATCTGGAGATCATCCGCCACATGCTGCACCCATTTCTCTTTGGCCTTCCTCTTCCTCTCTTCCCAGACATATACCCCTCCATTATTGTTCTCTCCAAACTTTCGTGATGCTTCAAGTGACCAAATTATTTCAATGTTCTTTGTTTTATCGTCTTTAATAGCCAACCTTCTTCAATACTCAGCGAAGAGACAGTGATGTTAACATAAAAATACAAAAAGCGAGAGGAGCTTTTATAGCACCAGGAAATTTATAGACGTCAAGGGTATATAAACTTAGCTGCAGACTTAGAGTATTTAACTCAAGTGTTAAATCGGGGATTTACAGTTTGGGTCAGAAACACGGGGGCCGATTGCAATAATTACTAATAATTTTTTATTTTTTTTGCATATCCTATTTACAGGATATTGCTGTCAACACCAAAAATTTTACTGCTGTTGATATGTCTTGGCAAGTTTACGTTCAGTGTTTGCCGTTGTTTTCTGAACGACCGGCTCCCATACAAACTCGTTAAAATCCAGCGCAACACGGTCTTCTTCCATATTGGTCGCGCTGTGTTTCGAACGCGGGTAAGCGGGCTTACGAATCGCGTCAGTAATACCTTAGCCACGCAGACCGGCACTAATAAATTACCAAAATGTATTAACTTTTGTCTGCACAGAATAGTGTGATTAATTAACTTGATTCAGTGCCAAACAAACCGTAGGTTTAGACGTCACTAAACTGGATGGCGAAGAATGGAAAGTTGGGGTGTGTCACAATTATGACTTAAAAGTTGTCAATATGGTAGCAGACTTGTTAATTATATATGAAATTAAAGGGGGTTTCATATGAAAACTACTGTATATAAGCCATTGGCTGATACGGAAAGTTGCTTAAGGCGATTAATCATCCCTGGCACTTAATCATTTAATATGATGGCGCAGTGGTTCTCAACCTTTTTTGGTCTGTGCACCCTTTCGTCATATGTCAGAATGTCATTTCCCCACCTGTTCCAGCGAACGAAAGAAGAATAATCCTCCCTCTCCTCCATTTCCAAAATTGTCAGCCTCAAAAGTTACATTCAAAATAACATGCTTACAATACTGAACATCCTTATTTTCTTCCATATTTGTACATAACTTTTACACTCATAGATTAATTTTATAGTGTAGTTTTATACATGTAATGGCAAACGAATATGCTGATGGATATTAAAACTTAAATAAAAGCAATTTGTATATTCACAATATTTTATTAACACACAAAATTAATCATATTGCAATAAACAAACAGTTAACACGTCAAAGAATTGTCACTTAATACATGACATCAGAATGCCAAAAAATTGTGCTTCATCAAACAAAACGCTCAATAGAAACCACGATACTGTGCCTGAAGCCATTTTGAGTCTGCCAATCTGTGGTCTCAATGCCAACCCCCACCTCTGGAAACCCTAAAATCCCCCCCCCCCCATCTTGAAGTAGGGGGTGTTCCCCACTGGTTGAGAACCACTGTGTTAACAGAATCACCAATGTGGAGCTCATGGAGAGATCTGAACATTTTGCTGTGGGTCAAGAGATGAATAAAAGATGATGGCGCTGGATAGGTCATGCATTGTAAAAAATCTGAGAATAATATAACTGGACACTGCTTTGTCGCAGACCTTCAAGGCGAACGAAACAGTTGAGGAACTACAAGTACACACAGAAGAGGGAAGGTCAGTTTGGCTGAATGGATAAGAGCGCATGGTCTTAATCTTCCGGTGCGCTGATGCCGAGGTAGCGGGTTTCAACACCTATACACGTCTGCTGAACAAAAATGTTGACTTCTCGTCTTTGCATTGGGGACGTAAATTGCAGGTACCTCAGAAGTCGGAGTGGGTTCGCCTGATGGCGAGGGACACTGGTAATAGGGAAAGGTAATCCACACGCAGAAATCAGTCCAGTGCACTAAACGTAGTAGAAGGTGTGCGGACTACGCTTGAGTTTAAAACAAGAGAACGCAAACATTAAATAAATAAATCAAAAGAACAAAAATTGACGGCAGAACTATACGAGAAAGACATGGAGGAAGTTGCAGGAGATAGCTGTTGTCGGCGTAGTACTGACCACATCATCCCCTCCAGTGCAGATTGGTATACGAGGGCGATTCAATAAGTAAGTCACCCAGTTAGTGGAACGGCAGGTAAAAGTAGTTGGTGTTTTCTACATGTGTCATTAGGTGTCAGCAACATCGAACTTTATATTCCCGTTCATCATGTGGCGCTAGGTGTTTCATACGCATGCACAGCGCATAAACAAAATGGCGACTGTACTTACAGAGAGTACAACCAAAGAGCAACGTGCGTTTCTTTCTTTTTTTTTTGGGGGGGGGGGGAGCAAAAGGACTGCCTCGAAAGGACATTCATAAGGAAATGCTTCCCGTGTATGCTGACAAATGTTTGTCCCGTAAAGCGGTGCATAGCTGGGTAAAAAAATGTTCTCAAGCACATGAATGACGCCGAAGTTAAATGTGAAGTGAAAACGTGGTTTAGAAAACAGAGCATGCAGTTCTATGCATTCGGTTTGGGAGGACTGATACAACGATGGGATAAGTGCATCAATGTTGGTGGAAAGTATTTTGAGAAATAAAGGGACAATGTATGTATACAATAAACTAAACTGGTTTCAAGTTGTTATCATATTTAGTTATTTTTCTACAGTCATTTCTGACTTTGTTATTGACTTTCCCTCGTATATAAATATGACTCTAGCGCCATATGTCCAAAGCTGCCACGTTGGTGTAGTCGTTCGGAGGTTACCCTGAAAATATCGTGCCAGACGTTGGACGTGGGTTCCACAAGTGCGCTCGCTGTTCGCTAAGAGGGGTAAAGACTGGCCAAATAATTTCCCCTTGTCGTCAGGTCTGGAAAATGTAATGGGTATCATGCACTTCACTGATCGCAGCAGGTTCCGCCATCGGGACGTCTTTAACACTATCAGGGTGTATGTTTAATGACTGTGCAGGGTTTGAAAATATTGCCGGTCCAAATTTTGTATTTACCTATTATATTGCATGAACTTTACAGAGGGTGGATACAAAACTTGGCCCGGCAATATTTTCAAACACTGCACAGTCATTAAAAATACACCCTATATATGCCCGTTGTCTGTAGGGTCCTTTACATTCTTACTACTGCGGATTGAACCCTGACCAGAATGTGTAGGCCTGCGCACTAAGCACTATACTACCGCGGATACTCAAAGGCGAATACCACGGGACAATGAAGCTAGCTGTAGAAGCTGCTCTAGATAAAACATACACGAGTACTCACAGTCCGGCCAGCCGTGTAATGATAGCAAAGTTATTACAGACGCCGCGCCGTTTCAGCACATGTTATAATCAGACAGATAGGAATTAGACAGATGTTTTAATTAGTTTTCTTTTGGTGTTTCTGGATACTGCACACGGAGAAGCGAAGAAAAAGGAGAATACGAAAAAGAAGAAGAGAAGGAGGAGGAAGACGAAGAGGAGAAGATGGCGAAGAAGAAATATAGGAAGAAGGTGAGAAGAAGGAGGGGGAAGAACAAACAACATGAAGAATTAAGAGGAAAATAAGACGATGATGAAGAAGAAGACAGAAGATGATGAAGAATACAAAGAAGAAGAAGAAGAAGAAGAAGAAGAAGAAGAAGAAGAAGAAGAAGAAGAAGATGATAAAGACCAAGTAGAAGACGATGAAGAAGAAGAAATGCATCACTGAAGTGGTTGAGCGCCCAAACTAATAATTAACTTAATTGATTGACTCTCCATTTGCCTTCTCCCGTTCACGTCCATTTATACGCAGCGTTTAGACACTGATTCATTGTTGAATTTGATTACAACTTAAATTGCGTGTAGACAGCAAACTTCAGAATTAGTACTGTTTTCTGTGACGTTTATAAATAGTTTAAACATCCCCCTTTATAGCTATTGCTGTTTGGTTTGTTGCTGTTTGGTTTCTTGTGTCTGCATTTCATTTTGAAAAAATCTCCTGGCTTATAAAGGTATGGGTCTAGCACCGATATCTAAGGCGGCTTATTGTGTGTACTCGGGATGGTTACTTTATTCTTTACTTACCATGTGAACAATATGCCTTGATGTGTGTACACAAAGAGTCCTTTACTTATTTTCTTAATGTTAATTACCATTTATTCCTCAAAGTGTGTGGGAAGGTAATGTACTTGTGCTTTAATTTTGGTAATGTGAGTGTTGACATGTGGGGGAATGTTCAGTTATAGGTCGCTCAGAAGGGTTAACTTTCTTCACTTTTATTGCCAAGCTCAACCCGAAATTTACTCGCAAACATGAGCTGACAAGAAGTAGAATTAAAAAAAAAAAGAAGAGGAGTTGGGAGGAAAAGGAGAAGAAGAGGTGGAGGAGGAGAAGAGGAAGAAGAAAAACAAGAGAAGGAGGAGGAAAAGAAGAGGAAGGAGAAGCAAAGGAGGAAGTAGAAGACGCATAAGAGGTGGATGAAGAAGACGAGGATAAGAAAGAGGAAGAAGAAGAAGAGATACAGTAACTAACTGTTTGATTACCCAGATATCGTTAATGCCTTATTTTAATTTACTATCTATTTGCCTTCTCCATTTCACGTTATTTATATACATAGAGCCCAGAATTGGATCATTTGTTGAATTTTATGTAAACTTCTATTGCGTTTATACTCTAATCTTCATTGATGGTTCTGCTTAAAGTGATGTTTATAAATAATTTAAACCTCTCTCTTTACAGCTATTGCTGTTTCATTTGTTATGTCTGCAAATCACTTTAAAAACATCTCCAATAAACAACCATTGGATATTCCCCACCCTCCCCCTTCAAGCGGCGACACCTGATGATGACAATTCAATGGGGAATTCTGAAATAACCTTGCCGGTTACATTTTATGAATGAGTAGAACCAAAAACATCACGTGCCATGTAATATCCAATCAAACGATGCACTAGTTTTCCCTGCCAACTTGGCTGTCATTCAAATGTTTCGCGTCTTGCTGGCATTCGGCATGTTTTTCCATTTGGCGCACACAGGGCCGGAATATTTAACATTGAAATAAACTGCAAACCGTGGGAGACACGGCAATTGTCTGGCCGAATGTTCGGTAAAGTTATGGGGAAACTAGGCAGTTTATGTGGTTTATGAAGAACTAATGTCGCAGCACTTCGGGCAAGCCCAAAAGTGACCCGTTTTCCTCAGCACATATGGATGGTGTAGATGTTGAGTGCTCAATTGTAACACGCGGTCTTTGAACAAGTTGGACGTCCGCTCACATACAGTGGCGCTCACATGCAGTGGCGCTCACATGCAGTGGCGGATTGGCTCTAAACATGTTGGTTGCCAGGAGACTTCATTCTTTTTTCTTCTTTTCCTTCATTTATTTCAGTGAAGTGTTGTGGGGGTAGGGGGTTTGTAAAGATGTTTTCTGTGCTCGTTCTAATGCTTTTTATAAGGACTTCTCTAAGGTTGTTTTGATACCATTATTCCATCTTTTACATGGTCTTTCTAAAATTCTGTAGCCATTATATTTCTTCATTGTGTCTCTTTGTGGCAGAAAAAAAAAGGGGGGGGGGGTTTAAAAGACAAATGTGTCGACTTTATAGCACCAGGTCTTATCCCGTATGGCTCGGTCTCTTTCCGCACGGCGGTTTGTCGCAAGCGTTGAACAAAGCACGAACTCCGTAGCTCCAGCGAAGAACCCCAGGATTCTCCGACAAATTTGCACTCGTGAGTCGTACCACGTAGTGCGAAATTGAACCTACAACTTTCGGAATTCAAGGCAGGCAGCGTTACCACTTCATCACGGAGCATCCCTGTGTCAGAAGACAAAGCTAATAAAAGAAGGTTAACATTTTCAACATATTGTCCAATTTACATACCGAAGACACAAACAATAGATAGCACGATTTATTGCCTGGCATATTTCGCTGCATCTCTTTAGGTACAAAATACTGCAGAAATCACACAACATGAACTAAAGTAATTAGAAACATCTTTCAAGCTTAAATGTATAACACTCACATATTCACACAGTGATTTGAATTGTCTACCACGGTAAATGTTAAACTGACTACCATGTTATTTCTGCAGTATGTCCCTGACGAAATGCAGTGGAATATTCTGGAATGTTTAAGAACGACCACTTCATTAGACTCCGACAGTGCTGGGTCACTTTCCATAGGAAAAGTTTACACTCTAGCCAGTCCACCACTGCTTGCATGTACCTTATGGCTCAACCCACACTTACATTCAAACTCAAGTATCCTTAAATAATCGGCAGTTTAACAGGATGTGAATACCCGTTTACATACTGGAAGGAAGGAAGGATCCTTAAATTGAGGAGAGTCTAGCCCAGTGGCCAGAACGCCATGCTCCCCGGGGTTCGAATGCTAGTTGGATTTTTTCCTCTTTCTCTGAGGACACTAACCTGCACCCACTAACCCGCACAGTTCGCGGCGACTGCACTGGCCAGTGGCCAAGTGGCCTTAAATCATCAGACTCAAGACTCCCCTGCCCTACACCAAAAGGTACGACAGGCAGTAGATGACAGGCAGACAGACATCATCCTTAAGTATCTATATTTGCCTTCTGTTCTGTCTGTAACTAGCCTACGTTCATATGCAATTTTCAACGTATCTCCTTTTTCCATCGCCAGTCTGACTCAGAAGGTGCCACAATCCGCCTTAGGTTGAGAAGGTACCAGTCGGCCTTAATCTGAGAAGGTACCATTCCGCCTTAAGCTCAGAAAGTACCAGTACGCCTTACTGAAGATACCAGTTCACCTTAAGCTCTGACGGTACAGAGTTCTATCTATCTATCTATCTATCTATCTATCTATCTATCTATCTATCTATCTATCTATCTATCTATCTATCTATCTATCTATCTATCTATCTATCTATCTATCTATCTATCTATCTATCTATCTATCTGTCTGTCTGTCTGTCTGTCTGTCTGTCTGGCTGTCTGTCTGTCTCTGTTCTCTCTCTCTCTCTCTCTCTCTCTCTCTCTCTCTCTCTCTCTCTCTCTCTCTCTTCTTTGCCTCTCTACCTCTTTCCCTCTATCTACATGCTATCTTTCAATTCCCCTGCCATCAATCTATCTCATTGTTTGTCCATTTGCTAGTGTATCTATTTCTTACATCCCCAGTCTATAGAACCAACATCCCCAGTCTATAGAACAGACACCAACCCAGTAATCCACCCAACAATCACTTTGAGATCACTTTTGAAACAACATGACAACACTCCACTCCAAAAATCTTGTCGTAAACCGCTTTCCTACCCTCACCACAGCAACGTATATTTTACGTGTCCTCTGTGTGTGAGGTCCTAACTTGTCTCCCTACAGTCCCAATCCCAGATCCTTTTCAAGTTAAATTCCTTGTTTGTGTCGGTCGCATTAAGTCAGTTTACGTGTTTTCCATGAACGTTTTCCTCCAGTACTTATGTCAGTCAGCCTAATTTCTGAAACACATTCCAGAAACGTCGATTGTAGGCAGGGAACTGGCTTGCTCAGCACATAAACATATCGGCATTGTTGAGGGGGATGCGTATCAATGTAGCTCTTTGTATACATCTGGTCGGTTTGAAGTGTCAAGAGTAACGTATCCAGACATACTGGTAAATTGTATGTTTTAACATACTGTCTCCGTTGTTCTTAGCTTAACCGTCTATATGAATCAGAAAGATGCAGGTCAGCATGATCGAATGGGTAAGAATGCGTGTTCTTAAACATCCGTTGTGCTGATGCCGAGGTATGTGGTTCAGGCCCTACACTAGACAGTTGGACTAACATTTTGACCTGTCGTCCTTGACTTGGAGACGTAAATTATAAGTAACTCGTAAGTCGGAGCGGGTTCGCCTGATGGCGAGGTACACTGTTAATATGGGAAGCTAATCCACACGCAAAATTCAGTCCATCACTACTATAATTAGTGTGTATGGACTACGCTTGAGTTCAAAGCGAGCGAACGCAAACAAACAAGCAAACAAAACAGGGAGTCGCCGTGGGACAGAGGTTAGGTCGCTAGCCTTCAGGCCTGTTGGTCGCGTGTTTGAGTGCTCATTAAAAGCATGGGTGTTTTAAGATATTGATCTGGGCTCACAGGTCCATTCGGAGCACCTGAGTAAAGGGACGTGTGGGGATTTAAGGGGATTTTTTAAGGGGATTAAAGGCGGATTGTGCGATATTGATAACAACACTTATCGAGTGCTGATTTGTCATGTAACATAGAGGGAAGAACCATGTACCCAGTACACTCCAAGAAGTGGGAGACGCGTCGTGTGGGTTACTTGCTCAAAGCATTTTGCTCTTGCTGTCTCGCACGTTAGACATTCAGGCAGATAGAACGAACGAACGAACGAACTTTATTTTCATCGGGTAGGTAGGCAGAAAGGCAGGCAGGCAGGCAGGCAGACAGACAGACAGGCAGGCAGACAGACAGACAGACAGACAGACAGACAGGTAGGTAGGTAGGTAGGTAGATAGGTAGGTAGATAGGTAGGTAGGTAGATAGATAGATAGATAGATAGATAGATAGATAGATAGATAGATAGATAGATAGATAGATAGATAGATAGATAGATAGATAAGTAGGTAGGTAGGTGGACAGACAGACAGACAGATAATAAATTATGCTAACAGACAGACAGTGGGTTCTACACCTTGTGCCACTAATATCGAAAGACCGAAGATCAAATGGTTCGGCCATGTCGATAGCATTGTCATAGAGACAACTATAATCTTGGTCTTCTTACAATTTACCATAGAGACAACTATAATCTTGGTCTTCTTACAATTTGCCATAGAGACAACTATAATCTCTGTCTTCTTACAATTTGCCATAGAGACAACTATAATCTCTGTCTTCTTACAATTTGCCTTATAGAACTATATCTCTGTCTTCTTATAATTTGCCATATAGAAAACTATAATCTTTGTCTTAGTACAATTTGTCATAGATATAACTATATTTCTGTCTTCTTACAATGCAATTCTGTCCGTAGACTACTATACATGATTGTTACATTACTTGGCCAACCAAGAATAAAGTAAGCACTTCTAGAAGAGATATAACGCTTGCGGAGAAAGCCATAAAGAGTCATGGGCGCTGATTAACTGATTAATTGCCATGGGATGATTAATCGTCTTAAGTGAATTCCCGTATCTGCCACGGGCAGTAGATTTCCCATGCAACCTCTTTTAATTTGATATAAAGTATAATGTGTCTGCTACCATATTTATTAACTTTTAAGTCATAACTATGACACACCCCTACTTCCCATTTTCCGCCATCCATTTTTGATTGGTCCAAGACTACTTTTTGTTTGGCACTCAATCTGTTAAATGTCTTTCGCCAAGGAAAGACAATCTCCAGGATTGGCACCTCCAACGTTAAAATTATGTATTAATTGGGAAAGACAGATCAGATGGTAAAGGAAATGAACTATTATAAGGTTAGACTTTTGGGGATTGCGCGAAACAAGATGGAAGGGAACAGTATGCAGTATAACCAGACACTCATGTCTGAAACTCGCAAAGCAAATGAAATAGCTGGAGAAGAACACGCGGAGAAGAGAATTACAGGCAGAGATGAGTAATGTTGGGAGGACGTGGGGGAGGGGGGGGGACGCTGCAGGAAATAGCAACAAATAGGTTAGCTTTGTTATGGTTTGGATGAAGGTATAGGGTGGATCTTTAATGACTGTGCAGTGTTTGAAAATATTGCCGGTCCAAATTTTGTATTAAACCTGTGTGAAGTTCATGGAACATAATAGATAAATACAAAACTTGGACAGGTAATATTTTCAAACACCGCACAGTCATTAAAAATACAACCTGTATATGTTCCAATTGGAGATAAATAGCAGAAGAGGAAGAATACATTATGTTATTATTTATTATGTTCTTTGGTTTATTTCTTTTCAGAATACGAATGGAAGTGCACCCAGGATCATTTCATCTGAACACAAGAAAGCCCGAGGCTGCGAGAAAGAGCACTATTTCCATAACATACCTCTTACCAAAGATGAGCAGGCGGATGAATTTAGCCGTCCTTCGTTCTTTGTCGCAGTGGGAAATCTGGCGTCAGTAACAAACATGAAGGAAAATAATCGATGGCGGAGCAGAAGACTGAACGTTCCATTGTGGATTACATGAATTCGGTGCCAAATGAGAAACCATACAATTGATTTGATTGTTCAGACATGTATGTGTAATTGTCATCATCATCATCATCATCATCATCATCATCATCATCATCATCATCATCATCATCGTCAAGTGCCCTGCCAGCTGGCGTAGGCGTTCAAGTATCTCCACAGATCTCTGTCTTTGGTGTTCTGGATTAACTGTGGTGATAATATCCTTCCATGCCACCGTCTCTATCGATCCAGCATCATTTCGCTTGGTCGGCCTCTGCCTCTCTTCCCCTCGATCTTTTCAGTCGATGTTTGACTGTATGTTGTAATATATGGTGTCTCAAAAATGTATACACATTGTTTCTTTTTATATTTTACATTGTCCTGTAGTAATTTCCTGTTATGGCTCTGTCGCGTAACAACGCCATTACATTTTGTAGGCCTAGAGCAAGGAAGAGGATTTCATCCTTTCTCCGTGTGGCAAGCGATGATCTCAGGCGTTGACCCCGCGTCCAATAATAATCCTGACATTATCTGAGAAGTTCGTTACCAAACTACTCTAGCGCGCCCGTCTTACACATTATTACAGCCTACAACGGACAAAATGTATTTTTTTTTTGGTTTAAAACATATATATTGCAAAGGGGTTACAGTCGCAATTTATAATTCCGTACACCACGTTCCATACACAGCTCGCTCGCTTTGAACTCAAGCCTAGTCCGTACACACTACTTCTAGTAGTGCTGGACTGATCTTTCTGTGTAGTTTAGCTTTCCCTGTTAACACTGTCTTTCGTCATCAGGCGAACCCACTCCGACTTCAGAGATACTTGTAATTTACGTCCCCAAGTCGAGGACGAGAGGTCACCATTTTAGTCCAACTGTCCGGATACATATAATAAAAACCAACGCAAGACTGTGTGCTGCCTAATTGCCCGCAGCTGTGTTTCGAAAGTCGTATGCGGGATTACGAATGTGTCCGTAACTGCACAGAGCTGATGTCAAGACAAATCGTTAAATCCCTAAACCGGCATACATTTGAACTTAGACGTCTACAAAATCAACCTGGCATTGATCGCAACGTCTTGCGAGGACATCCATCATCCATCATGTGCCATGCCGATAAGCGTGGGCGGTCATATTCTGCCATCTCACACAGTCGTGGATCAGCTCCGTGTTTGTCTCGACCATGCCACGCGGCCAAGCCATCCAGGTATTTACTTTTCGGTCTTCCCCTTGGTCTGTTCCCCTCGATCTTGCCAGTTGTCACCAAGTTCTCCAATTCATTTCTTCTCATAACATGCCCAAAAAATTGTGACTGCCTACGTCTAATGTCTCTAATCAGTTTACGATCTTCATTTGTTTCGTGAAGGACTTGTTCATTGGTTTTTCTCTCTGTCCATGGTATTCTTTGCATTGTCTTCAGAAACCACATTTCCACAGCCATCAGCTGTTTTTCAGCCTGGATGCTCATTGTCCACGCTTCACATCCATACAAAAGAATAAAGTAGCACTTCAACACTATTTTTCTTGTTTCAATTGATATCTTTTTATTGGTCAGTATGTTTTCAATTTGGCAAAAGTCTTCCTTCGCAATGGGAATTCTTGTTCTAATTGTTTCAAGGCATCTCCCATCAGATGTTATGACTGTATCAAGATAACTGCATCGATTCACTTATTTAAGAATATGCCAGTTTACTTGTATATTACATTGTGGACATACACGATTTTATTTCATTATCCGTGTTTTTTTTTAATGTTCACACACTTTGTACTCAGGCATAGTCTAGACATTGTGGCATGGTCGAGACAGAAACCATCGAGTGAGACGGCGAAACATGACCGCCCATGCTTAGCGGCATGGTACATGATGGATGGATGGTAGTCTATACATCTTTTTCTTATTATTTTTCTTGTTCATCATTATTATCAGCATATAATCATCGTCTGCTTTCATCACCCAGTGAATCATATTCCCTCAGCCAACTCACCATCACCTCTATGTAGACTATGATGTAGTCTATGATGGGATGGATCTTACTGCTATAGTTCTCTATGACATGGTATAGCCAGTCGCGCACCAACCTTCCATAGTCATCTCATACGGCATAGATGGCAGTTTACAGAGTTACCATTCTCCGCTTCTCTTATATCCCCCAGTAACTCGCGAGTGTTTCAATGATGTGCTGGGAATCACGATTGAGTGAAGCCTGCAAGAGGAAGACATTGTTACATGTGAGTAGACAACACGAAGATATGGATTTGCATGAATAAACTATGAAGACGCAGGACGTAATATTTATTACAGCCAGCCATCGATGCGAAGATGACTCCTAATGATGATGACGATATACTGATGTGAGTAGACAACATGAATAGGTGGACCTGCATGAATGAGCTGTGAACACAGGACGCACGATTTTTGTCATATTCATTACAGCCAGTCATGTATGCGGAGATGACACCTAATGATGATGACAACGGTATACTGATGTGAGTAGGCTCTGCCGAGCTGCTGTACTTGCCAACTATTATAATAAATCAACAGCAGAACAGCATCAACACCACGACTAAACTGTCTTATATATATACACACACCTCAAAAGGCAATATCTTTTACATGGTGCTGAGTATATTCTTTTTGACAGTGGTGTTTGTCCATCAAGAATGATGATGACCATTCAGTTCATCCATAGGGGTTGAAAGTTTGGAGCTGTGAGTTTTAAGGTGGCTGGTTATTTTGGCTCGAAATGTTCTTCGACAATGTTGACAAGAGTGCCTGGCGGTCCAGGAGGAGGATCTCCTGTGGTGATTTTTCTGTCCAGCCTCCCCCCCCCCCCCCCCAGCTCTTGCAGTCCTGGTTGCTTCACAAGTGACTGCACCCTTTTACGTAATGATGTACGCCATGTAATTCGGTCTTTAGCAGCAGTCTCCCGAGTTTTGTGATGAATTTCAAAACTTTTACTGAGATCTTTAGAGTGTCTTTAAAGCGTTTCCTCTGATCGCCTTGGGAGCGTTTACCACAACGCAACTCCCTGTAAAAAATTCGTTTAGGGAGCCTGTGATCTGGCATACAAGTCAAGTGACCAGCCCGGCGAATCTGACTCTTCATTAGTAGAGTGTGGATACTGGGCATGCACTCTCTTTCTAGGACTTCAGTGTATGGGATCTTGTCGTACAATTTAATTTTCAATAGCTCACTTTTAAAGTATACATCTTTGAAAGCATCTTTCCAGAATATACTACGTCTGTATAAACGTGGTTATGGTCTTTCTACACACAGAATCGTTTAACCGATTAAGTACCGAAGAAAACGTAGGTTTGTGCAAACAAAAATGGATGGCGAAAATGGGAAGTAGGGGTGTGTCACAGTTATTATTTAAAAGTTGTTAATATGGTAGCAGACATATTGTATTATATATCACATCAAAGCAGGTTGCATAGGGAAACTACTGTATTGATATTTTAATTGAGACAACATTTAACGATGACACTATTTCGGCGATATATAAGCCTATGGCAGATACGGGAACATGCCTAAGGCGATTAATCATCCCATGACTCTTAATCAGCTAATAAACAGATATACAGGGTGTATTTTTAATAACTGGAGATTTTTAAATATTTCCGTTTATGAATATATGGTGAATACAAAACTTGGAATGGAAATATTTTTATAACTCCATAGTTATTAAAAATACATCCTGTACAACAAGCAATGATGCATATTTTTTTTTTTTTTTTTTAGCATATCCTTTACAGGACTTAGCTGTCAACATCAGCATCTTTCAGCTGTATGTTGATCTCTTGGCAAGATTACGCTCAGTAGTTTGCCATTGCTTTCTGAGCGGCCGGCTCAGTATCCCGCAAGTCACGAGCGGGGGTCGAACCGCCTCAGCTCTCGCTCCGCTACGAGACTCTGCGTGATAAACGGGATTACAGAGAGAAAGATGCACATACCACATGGAAACAAAAGAAGAGGCCGACCATGTAAAAGATGGACAGAGGGAATAACAGGGATCCATGGGGACATCGATACATGAAGCCCATAAACGGGCACTCCCCCGCTGTTTATACTTCACCTCGACAACGCAATGTACAAGAAGACCAAGATGAGATGAGATGGATGAACCATATGCTAATATCTGCAACCAATATGGGAATTTGCAGTGATTCTCTTGCAAACTCATCATCATCCAGTGCATTGCCGACTAGTGTTGGCGATCATGCCTCTCCACAAATCGCGATCTCCGACGACATGGATCAGTTCGTGTGTTGACTCCATTTCTTGTCATGGTACAAGACTGTCAAGAATCTTCTCACGATGTCCTCCTCTATCTACCTTTCCGCAAATATTTCCGGTTGTCACAATATGTTCCAGTTCTTGTCTTCTCATAACGTGGTCAAAAAGACGATGGCGGCCTCTTTCTGATGTTTGTGATCAATTGTCTGTGCGACTCAGCTTCGCTGAAAACTAGCGGGATAAAAATGTGTAGTCGTGGAGAAGCTTCACCACAGTGGAGGAAATGGTGCATGCTTCTATCTATCTATCTATCTATCTATCTATCTATCTATCTATCTATCTATCTATCTATCTATCTATCTATCTATCTATCTATCTGTCTGTCTGTCTGTCTGTCTGTCTGTCTGTCTGTCTGTCTGTCTGTCTGTCTGTCTGTCTGTCTGTCTGTCTGTCTGTCTGTCTGTCTGTCTGTCTGTCTGTCTGTCTGTCTGTCTGTCTGTCTGTCTGTCTGTCCGTCCGTCTGTCTGTCTGTCTGTCTGGCTTGCTGGCTCCCTGTCTGTCAATCTGTCTGTCTATCTGTGGGTATGTCTGCGTGTGTGTCTATCGGCTGCCAATCTTTTCGTACTCGTTAAGTGCGTACGTGTAAATACCCCCAATATATCTCTCAGGTGTATATATATATATTTATCTCTCTACCTGCTGTAGGTGCGTGTATATATCCCCAGCCTATCTCAGATATATGTGCATTTCCCTGCGTGTTTGTCTGACTTAGTTTTCAATCCCCCACATCCATCAAACACACATACCTACCTACATACACACCACACATTTGACGCATCTCCATCCACGCCCCTCCCCCATCGTTTGCCCGCCTACAATCGTCTGGAAACCCCCGAGACACAGATGCACCATCTCCCAGGCTCTAATACCCTGGCCGGTACATCACAGGCATACAGACCCAGCCAGCGAATCTGAATGCCAACACGTTCCCCCCTCTCATTTCACACAACCTGAGCCTGAGTTTTTTGGGGGCTATTTGGTATCGGTAAGTTCCGCAGCCCGACCTGGAAAAGTCTGGAATCTCAATTTTATTTGGCCCAACAAAATGTGGGACGCGGCACTGCGTCTGGGTAATCGAACGGAGGCGGAATGTTGAGGGGTTCGGGGCACGTGATCACAGGTGTCAGAGCTGTGTGTGTGCTCCCATGAATGGGTGAGCAGGTGTGTTGAGATGAAGTGGTGGAGCTGGGAGTATTGACTCTTCGTGACAGCTTTTTTTTTTTTTTTGCATATCCTTTTTTACAGGACATCGCTGTCAACACCAGCACTTTACTGCTATTATTGATGTCTTGTCAAGTTTTACGTTCAGTATTTTGCTATTGCTTTCTGAACGACAGCTACTATTCCAACTCGTTAAAACCCAGGGCAACACGGCCTGCTGCAAAATTTGTCACAGCTAGTTGGTTCAGTAACATATTTCTTGTTTCTACTTTCGTTCGCTCCATTTGAACTCAAGCGTAGTCCATACATGCTAATACTTCTAGTGCAATGGACTGCTTTTTTACGTGTGAGCTAGCTTTCCCTATTACCAGTGACCATCAGGCGAACCCATTCCGACTTCTGAGGTACTTGTAATATACGTTCCCAAGTCAAGAACGAGAAGTCAACATGTTGGCCCAACTGATCCCCCCTACCTCGGCATCAGCACACCGGAAGTTTAAGAGTCAGCTGCCTTGTCCATTCGGCCATGCTGACCTTCATTCAATAACATTATATTCTAGTTATATATTTACCTCGTTTCCCCTCACACACACACACACACACACACACACACACTCGACGGGGTTTCACATGAAAACCTTAAGTGTGATAGAAATTACAATAACCAAACACACCAGCATTTTTCAGCTGTTGATGTTCTTGACAAGATTACTCTCAGTAGTTTTCCGTTGTTTTCTGAGCGACCGGCTCACATACCCCGTAAGTAACCAACGCGACGTGATCCGCTGCTGAATCTCGTGCAGCTGTGTTCCTCACGTGGCTATACGGGTTTACGGAGAACGTTGTTAAACCCTTCGCCAGGGAGATCGGCTTAAAACTTATTACATGTATTTATTTACTTATGTATTTCTTCTTCTTCTTCTTCTTCTTCTTCTTCTTCTTCTTCTTCTTCTTCTTCTTCTTCTTCTTCTTCTTCTGTTTCGTTATTATTAGTTTATTTGTATGTTAAATTTTTATATTTATTACAGTTATTTATTTATTTTGTGTAAGATTATTATTTTTAATTTTATGTTTGGTTAGATTATTTTTATATTAGAGCTTGTCATATGTATTACAATAATTTGGTCATATATAGTATTATGATAATTATATTATTTATTTATTAACGTGTGGGATAACAATCTTTATTGTATTTAGTAATTGTTTTGTGCAATTGTTTATTTACTTACCTACTTGTGAGAATGTAAAAAGTAGTACGTACACACACACACACACACACACACACACACACACACACACATATATATATATATATATATATATATATATATATATATATATATATATATATATATATATATATGATGCTGTTTATACAACGGGTCTGGAAGAAATTACCAAAATTGCACGCAATATGTGTATGTCTTTTTACAGGAATTCTACGGCTTGAACGGAAAACCATTTGCACTCATAGGTTAGAACTCAATTTTGCAGAGGTCTTCAAACCATCGACAAAGCAATTAACTAATCGACAAACTATTTAATCAATCAAGAAATAGACCAAAGAGCCAACTTAAGAACCAATTAGTCGACCTCCGAAGCTAACCGATGGATCAACCGACCGATCAAAATACCAACGAACAAAGACACCGACGAACGAACAAAGCCGCCGACCAAAACCAAGACAACGAGCATCCTACATGCCAAACAGAAGAGAGTTTAGTGACGATAAAAATATAATCGGTAACAAGATCATACTGGTTGGATGAAGAATGACTTGCGCAATGAATTGGGTTAAAGTGAGCAAGAGTTGTGCAATTCCTCGACCAAACGCTCTCGTCTGCGTCCATCTGAATCCAGTGGCAAGACAAGACAAGAGGATTGGAGACGAGTCGATGACCAGGCCGCTCTATGTGCCTTATCGTACTCACTTTTCTCAACGCTTTGCAGGTATACGCCGTCTTGTCAGTTAAATCATCAACGATTTCTTCCGCGCCGAATCCTGTCTTGGATGTGGCGAATTCTTGTTTTGAAGAACAATATTTTATTGTACGTTGTAAATGTATTACTATATGCTTGAACTCTTATAAGAGGAATTTCTGATAAGAAGAACTATTTCTTGGGTCTCATATGAGTTCGCCTTATCAGGTCTGCACTGTAAATACTTAACAAGATAGAAGATAAACAATAAGAAAGTTAGAGTTAATTGTTTGTCCTTGACAGTCAAAATGAGCACAAAACAGTTTGTTACCAAATTGCCTGCGGCTAGCTTGGAGAATTATTGGAGGGATTATTACACTGCGTTCAGGATGTTAGCATGGCCGAATGGATAAGAACACGCTTTTTTAAACATCGGGTGTGCTAATTCCGATGTAAGGGGTTCAACATTTAGCCCGGACAGTTGGACTAAAATGTTGACTTCTCGTCCTTGATTTGGGGATGTAATTAACAAGTACCTCTGAAGTCGAAGTGAGCGAGGGACACTGGTAATATGGGAAGCTAATCTACACGTAAAATGCAGCCCATTGCTACTGGAAGAAGTGTGTATTGGCTACGCTTGAGTTCAAAGCGAGAGAGCGCCCCAAAAATCCGTTCATTACCTCCCCCCCCCCCCCTCCTCCTCCTCTCCCAACCAAGACCTCGGCAACAGCATGACAAACACTACAAATAACGGCAAGCTGTCTACATACCAGCTAAACTTTAATGTCTGTGCTACCAAGACAAATATTAATAAAAATAACGCACCCAACAAAAACGCACCAGAATGAAGAAGAAGACAGAAGTAAACTCTATGCTACATTTGCTAGTGTCACAGAAATAGTTTAACGCCAGTAAAGCACAACTGTCTCTGTCTCAAGCGCCAATCGGTGCCAAGTTAACGGCATATTTACACTGGGAAGTTTCCCGGGAATTGCCCTAGAAGTTATCTGTAATGGCCTTGTTTTATATTCTTGAACTTAACGGCACCAGCGCGTGCACACCTAGGGGCAGCATGGGGTCGTATTTTCTGTTACTGGAGTGTGGTAAGGATGGGGATATGTTACACAAAGATGGTGGTTGTTGTTGTGGTGGTTACTGTTGTTGTGGAATCTGTCGAATGAAGTTGTTCACGCTTGTAAGACTAGAGGAATCATGGAGTCGTGATGAAATGGTTAATAAATTGAAGAAAAGCTACAGATTCATTCCGAGCGTACTAGAGAGAGCTCAAAATTCTGAGTGTTAGACAGCTATGCAAGTTACAAATCCCTCGGCAGTTGGAAATAGCAAAGAGTGGCTCATACAGCCGTTGCCCTAGGAACGTTGGCAGGAAAGAAAGTCTAACGGGTAGTCAGAACTCTTTGTCTCGGATGTAATCTAGGTAGTTAGTCGCGGTTCTTCTTCTTCTTCTTCTTCTGCGTTCATCCGGATTTTTTTTTCCGGATGTGACTGCGTTGTGCCTGTTTACAGCAGAGCTGCGTTCTTGCGCCGTTAGGCCGACACATCCGACTTCTGCGGGCATTTGTTGACCTGGTTAACCTTCCCGGGGGTTTCTTAGGACGTTTGAATCTCACTGTTGTGTTATCCCCCATCCTAACTGGCCCATATAGAACAGCCAAAGACATCCTGGTCAACCCTCAAGGGAAGGCAGGGGCAGACCATGGGCATTCCCCGCCATCCAAGGAGGCTTCAAATACTTGCAGAGCCATCACACAGCGCTCTGGTACTGGGCTCACCCAAGGAATCGTCACGTCCTGCACATGGCTGATTAGCCTCACTTCCGTATATTGGGCCTTCCGTTCACCATAGGCTGTTCCTCCGGAAACCAAAAGAATGCAGTCTGCAGATGACATCCACACAGTGAGCTTTCGATTCGGACTTTTCACGTAATGGATTTGCTATCCAAGCAATATTCCATTTCGTGTCACTAGGACACTTTTTCCACCATTTACGAAGCCCACACAGTGAGCTTTTGATTCGGACTTTCCACGTAATGGATGTGCTATCCAAGCAATATTCCATTTCATGCCTCTGGGACGCTTCTGTAACCGACATACCTGTGGTATGAAGTGTGGCAGTCTAAATACATCTTCATGCACCTTTAGATGTCAACCTGAATGTAGTTAAAGTAAGCTGTAGTCAACCTGAGCTTGTTGATATCTCCATAGAGCTTGTCCTCAAATGAAGAAGGCGTGGGCCACAATATCTTTCTCTGTTCTGCATATATTGGGCACTCCTGCAGCAAATGTTTAGTTGTCATTTTACCAGTTCCACAATTACATTCATCGGTATCTCCTATCTTTAGTTTATTGAACAAGTGGTGTTTCAGCCTGTTATGTCATGTGCGGAGTCTGAAGATTGCTACTTGTTCTCTTCGGTCGAGTTTGTAATATGCATCATCCTTCTGGTGGCCTGGATGCTCTGATTCCCATTTGGTTCTATAAGTGCTTTTTATAAACCTTTTTGCCTCATTATAGGTTATGTCTATGTCAGGCTGTGGTAATCGTCCACCCTCTTTTGCTAGTCTGTCAGCCTCTTCATTTCCAGGTATACTGCAATGTGATGGGATCCACTGTATTACAACTTTTTTGGATTTCTGGCATAGACCATGGAGTGCTGCTCTTAGGTCAGCTAGTTCTGTGCTGTTTTTGCTCTTCAGTATTGAGACAGCTGACTCTGCATCTGTGAAGATAGCTATTTGCTTCTCTTTATTTTCCTCCATCAAGAGCATTTCTGCTGCAGTTTTCAAAGCCTCTACCTCCGCTTTGAAGTTACTTGAAAATTTTCCAGTTGTCACTGACTGTGTTTTTATCTCTCCATTTTTTAAATTAAGGAGAATTCCTCCTCCTCCATTTTTAATTGAATCTTTGGCTGATCCATCCGTATATGCATGGGTCCAATTGCTGCTTGGGTAATGTTCTTTTATGTAGTTGAGGGTTATTTTTCTTCTTTCGGTTTCATTCTGAGTGTTCTTTTTCTCAATACCAGGAATGTTTTCTATCATCTCAGGCAGTTGCTGCTGTCTCCAAGCTGGGAAGTTGTGTGCATTGTAAATGGCCTTGACTGTTGATATGTTAAGTATGGGATCTGCCCTAATCTTTCGTTTTGCAGTTTCTACAAAGTTGCTACGCTTCAGTCTTCCTTTTCCAAAACCATTAAACCTGTTATACATAGGGTGGTCTGTCAATCTTCTAAATTTTTCTGCTTGTTGCTGGGCTCTGCTATCTCTTCTGTCCTGCATTGGTTGTAAACAAGTGATCTTTTCTAGTTCATTAATAGGCGTTGTCTTCAGGCTTCCAGTTATGATTCGCATTTCTTGGTTTTGGACTCTACTTATTTTGTTAAAGTTTGACTTAGCTGCTGTTGCCCAAGCTGCAATGCCATATTCCAGTACTGGCCTCACCCGCCCAGTATATAACTTCTTGAGAACTTTCTCATCTGCTCCCCACGTTGTACCAACAAGCTTTTTCATGATTGCCATTCTCTGCCTTGCTCTTGTTAGATTTTTCTCAACCTGTGTCTGCCATGTCAGGCGACGATCAAAGGTGACTCCTAGATAGTTTGGATTTTCTTCATGGCGCAATATTTTTCCATTCAATACCAGCTTAGGTTGCTGAGTTTTATTTGAGAGGGAGAACACTGTGCATGTTGTTTTCTCCTCACTTATCTTCACTAGCCATGATTTTGACCAGTCCTCTAGCGCTAATAAGGCTTGTTGTATTCTGCTGTTAGCTGTACTAATATATTCTTCATATGTCCATATGGCTAGGTCATCTGCAAAGGAGGATGTGTGTACTCTGGCTGGAAAATTTTCCGTGATGTCATTTATATATGCTAGGAATAATGTTGGTGAAAGAACTCCTCCTTGGGGGACACCTTGCTCCAACAGCATCATTTTGCTGGTTTGTCCTTGTACTTTTGTCCTGGCAGTTCTGTTCTCAAGCTAGTGGCTGATCCATTTATACATTTTTCCACAAACATGCATTTTTGCAGTTTTACTTTCAGTCCTTCCTTCCATACTTAATCAAATGCTTTTTTCTAAATATATCCAGACTGCTAGTGTGTGCTTTTTCTCTGGGAAGGCATCGCCTATTTCCTGAGCTATATAGGTTATTTGATCTTCCGTGGATCTGTACTTTCTGAATCCTGCTGGGTGTGGTGTTAAGAGTTAGTTTTCTTCCAGATGCCATGTTAGCCTGCCATTGATAATGCGTTCCATTAATTTTCCTACACAGCTAAGTAGACTGATAGGTCGATAGCCATTTGGTTCTTCCAGGTCTTTTCCTTTCTTTGGGACTGGTATTAGTATAGCTTCCTTCCATGCCTGTGGGACTATTCCTCTCTTCCAGCTGTTATTTAGGACTGCTAGTAGTTTCTTCTTTGCCTTGGTGCCTAGTCCTATTAGCATTTCATTTGTGATTCCATCCTTTCCTGGTGATTTCTTCTTTTTTAGGGTATTCATTGCCTGTTCCATTTCTTCCATTGTTAGATTTGCCATTATGTATTCTGCTGCTGTCTCTGTATTTCTATGATGTATCTGTTTGTCTTTGATTGCTTTCTTCTGTTCGGTTGTAATATCAATGTGGTTTGCATTTGCATAGTGTTCCATTAGTGCATTTGCAGCCTTTTTTCCTGTAAGCAAGGCATTTCCTTGTTTAATTGTTATTTGTTTGCTTCTAGGTCCTTCATTGTTCATGGCTTTCACTAGTTTCCATAGTTTGTTTCCATCCCTGTCAAAATTCAGGTTTTCTGTTTTTTCCCTCCAACAATCTCTTATTGTTTGTTTTACTGTTCTTTTATATTTTGCTGAGATGGCTTTGAGAGAGATGTCCGCTTAAATTGTTTGTTCTCTCTCTGCTGTCTTCCTGGCATCTTCAACTTTGTCCTCCAAACTTTGTAGTTCTTCAGTCCAGTATGGTTTGTAATTTTTCCTCGCTCCTCTTGGAATGGACTCAGTGGCTGCCTGTATTATCGCTCTATTTAGACTTTCCACCATTTGCTTTATGTTGCCATATCGTGTATTTATGTTTTCACAATATTTGTCAGTTAGTATGGCAAATCTGTCCAAATCTGCTCGTTTGTAATTCCAGCGGGGCAAGGGCTTTTGCTCCTGTGGAACATACTCCATATTCATTACAAGCTTGATTGGTCTGTGGTCACTACCTGCTAATTGGTCCAGCACATGGCGATCGATTTTGTGGAGGATGTCTCCTGTGCAGAAAGCTAAGTGTGGAGTAGAAGTGGTAAGCCATCTTCTGGAGTAGAAGCTCGGTGTGTCATCCCCTTTTCTGAGTAGATGCAGATTTGAGTCTATTTCCCAGTCCTCCAACTCATCTCCTCTTTTGTCAGTATCTGGGTATCCCCATCTTTCTGAACGGCTATTAAAGTCTCCGACAATAATGCAGTTTGTGTCAGTTATTTTCATGTTTGAGAGTGTAAGGTCCTTATCTGCTGGGCTATACAGATTGTAGATTCTTATTTTCACGTCCTTTATCATTATATCAACACCTATAATTTCCGTTTGGTTGTCAGAGATCACAGATACTTCGCTGCAAGGTATTGTATTTCGTGTAAGTATTAGAACTCCTCCTTTGTGTCCTTCGCGGTCGAAACGTGTGGCCTGATATCCTCTGACTGAGAATTTGTGATTGGCGTTGAGGTGTGTCTCTTGAATGCATGCCACATCTATTCTATCTTTATGAAGACGCTGTGTTAGGGAGACTTTCTTCTTGTAAACTTCTTCGGCATTCCACTGAAGTATGTTGAGTGTCCGGGGTATTTGGTCAATAGCTCTATTAAGCTACTCCTCTGTGCCTTGACTCCACAGCACAGGGGAAGGTGACCACCAGTAGTCATGGGTGGACCCCCTCGAGGCAGGGGGCCCGGCACTATCACCGCCTGATGGGACTTCACGGGATTAGCACCATAACGATTAATTTTGATTTGTGACATCATGAATTAAGTTACGTTGCAATGCTTTGTCAAGCCTGTGGCTCAGTACATCCGATTTCGACAAGCATTTATTCGGGATGCTTTCCCTAGCCTTTGACTGTCCCCAGTCTACCTACAAGGCAGCAGGTTTTACGATGCACTGCTTTGTCAAGCCTGTGGCTCAGTACATCCGATTTCGACAAGCATTTATTCGGGATGCTTTCCCTAGCCTTTGACTGTCCCCTGTCTACCTACAAGGCAGCAGGTTTGTATGTCTCTTCGTCTGGTCCCTCTCCCTTGACCTGTCCGACATGGGTGGCCCTACCAGTAGCTGTGCTACCGTCGGCATAGCTCTTGGGGTCATTGGGACGCGCAAGCCCCTCTAACTCGTCGCGGTGGACACACAGCAGAGGGGAGTCGCGGTTCAAACTTCACGGAAAGGGTCG
The DNA here is from genome assembly GCA_963921405.1 of Cepaea hortensis. Taxonomy (NCBI): domain Eukaryota; kingdom Metazoa; phylum Mollusca; class Gastropoda; order Stylommatophora; family Helicidae; genus Cepaea; species Cepaea hortensis. The sequence continues at coordinate 21,275,792 of OY992879.1, read as the reverse complement.
CCCCATTATGCTCCGTTCCTATGCCAGTGAATATCACGCAAAATTCTCATCACTGCCCCATGTGTAAAGAAGTGGAAAAGACAGGAGTCTCGATAAACCAACAGCCCACACAGTTTACTGTGTACAATGCCGCTGCCAGAATGCTAAAACAAAAGTCCCCCCAAAAGATACAGTTCATCGTTGATGGAAGCGGCAGTCACTAGGAACTCAGCAGCCACACATTACTGCATAAGGCAACCCAGTTAGTTCAGCTATCGACCGGCTGCCATTTTTCTGATCATGCAGTTCAAGCTACAAACCACCACAGATAGATGTAAAAGCATTTCACACGAAATTCACAGCTCACTGTGTCGCTCCACGTACTCAACTCAGTAGCAGGGCGTATCAGCCAAGCGGAAAATGCGTAAGCAAACCGTAGACACAAGCGCAAATGCTCCAGAGGCCTAACAGCTCAACCGCCTATCCTCCATAATGGGGACAAGAAGATGTAATCTGTTTAGGGGAAGCAAACTTTAAACAAATGCATGCTTAAGTCTGACACACAGGCTTTTGGTGTGCATAACTAGGTGCGATGTAATTCCCTCCAAAGAGGAACTGAGACGAAGGAGAAGACATGGGTGCTAGCTGTATGCCTTTATCATGAGCAATTGCTGTGACTTTCTTGGAATCTAGCAACTTGCAACGATGGAGTGCTAGACAAATTAAATTACAACCGTGACCGTAGTCCTTTCGCATTTCGTTAGCGAGCGGTCAGCCAAGGATGTCAGGTATGGGGGGGGGGGGGGGAGAGATCAGTATTAAAAAAACAACACCTTGGCTCATTAGCGACTCTATAAGCTCACGCACGCACGCACACGCGCGCACAAACCAGTTCCGTCGCCCATTTTTAGCTGTGGGAGTCGTGTAGAATTGTTTCACATCTGTTTGCGGTGGTTTTTATTGTCAACTGCAATTTCAGAAAGATAGCGGACGGCTGGTTGCTGAACTAGCTGGTTGTTGCCTTACGCAGTAATGTGTGTGCAACTGCTGGTTTTCTAGTGAATGCCCCTTCCATCGACGATGAACTGTAATTTTAGTGGCGGACTGTTGTGGTGGCATTCTGGGGACGGTCTTATTCACGCATGTCTGTGCATGCTGTTGATTTGTCGGGAGACTCGAACACTTGACCACCGTGCTAGCCACAACGATAATGTATGGAAAGAGGTACTTAACTTCTAACTTCTTGCCGGCGTCTGTGGTTTAAAGATGTGAACGTATGGGACAGTAAGTAAGGAACATTGTGTGTGATATTCACTGGCACAGGAACGGAGTATTATGGGGTAACAATTTGCCGTGAAGTTGGAACGACTGACTTACTAACATACATACACACACACACGCACACTCATTTTAGTTCATTCAGAACATAATATGCAGGACAGAGTTTAAGAGCAGAACGGGCAACGCAAAAGTTGGATTTAGAAGATGAAAAGAATAATGTATCAGTTTCGTAAGAATGTCAACAACAAAAAAGAAGAGAGTACTGAAATTTTATAAAGATTGTTTGCCGTCTGGATGTCAACCTTGGAATATGAACGAACACATTAGGAAGAAATACAAAACAATGTTTGGCCATAGTGAATTTGAATGACGCAGACACAATCAATAAGTCACGTGATTTCTTGCCTGGGATATTTCACTGCATCACGTCAGGTATATACTGCAGTCGTCACACCACATAAACTAAAGCAATCAACTGGGAGGATTTATCGTAACGCTCTACATTATGTTTTTGTAAATTTTGCAGTAAATACCTGTCGAAATGCAGCGAAATATTCTTCTTCTTCTTCAGCGTTCCGAGCCATTGAGGTTCTTTGCTGCAAATACAATCCGTCTCCATTCGTCTCTCTGGTGGACCTTCTCTTGCCAGTCGTTGATTCCAAGTGCTTGTAGGTCTGTACATGTATTATCTCTCCACCGCCTTCTTGGTCTACCTCGGGGTCTACGGTCATTTATTTCCTGAGTGTAAGCGAGTTTTGTTTCCCTATTATCTTCCATTCTTTCTATATGCCCCAGCCATTGTAGTCTATTAGCCTTCATGATACCAGTGATTAGCGGGGACTTAAACAGATCATAAATGTCTTTGTTACTTCTTCTTTTCCACTCTCCACTTTGTGTATCCCTAATGGGTCCAAAGATGCGTCTTAAAATTTTGTTCTCAAAGGTTTGTAACAAGGCTTCGTCTCCTTTCGTTGTACTCCAGCGAAATATACCAGGCAATAAATCGTGCAATATATTATTTATGTCTTCTTTATTAAAATTATGAATAGCTTGGAGGCAGTTTCTTCTAGGATTTAAAAAAAAAATGTTTGCATATCCTTTACGGGACATTGCTGTCAACATCAGCATCTTTCAGCTGATTGTTGATTTCTTGGCAAGATTACGCTCAGTAGTTTTAAACCTAGGATAGACTTATATAAAAACAATCTTAGCATAATCTCCCGCTCAGTTGTGGAACAATCTTAAACAAGAAATCAAAGACAACACCAATCACTACACAACCTTGACGTACTCCAGATCTTATGGTGAAGGGTTTTGAGTGTCCTCCAGTTACTCTCACTGTGCATTCACCGTTATTATATAAGCTTCTACATAGGTTTGTTAGATTTGTACTCACACTATATTGTTTAAGGATTTCCCACAGCTTGTTTCTATCTACGCTACCAAATGCCTTTTCTTCGTCGACAAAGGCTAAGTAGAGTGTTTCATTGAATTTGATTGATTTTTTCTATAAGTTGTCTAAGAGCGAAATTGACATCTGTGCATCCTTTGGATTTTTCCTGAATCTAAGTTGTGTTTCGCTTAGCCGGGATTCTATAGTAGTTCGTAATCTTTTCTCAAGAATTTTGCAAAAAATTTTCCCAGTATGGTTCAACAGTGAATTGCCTCTGTATTGTGTGGAATCTCTTTTGCTGCCTTTGGTTTTCAAAACTGGGATAATTATGGCGTTTCCCCAGTCTCGTGGTGTCTGTTGTTCTACCCAAACATGGTTGAATAGTCTGTATAGCCATGCTGTTCCTACTTCTCTTGCTGCTTTAATTAGTTCATTTTGGTATTTCATCTTGTCCCGGTGATTTGTTCAATGGGGCTAATCTGATGGCTTCTATAGTTTCTTCTTTTAGTATGTCTGGTTCTAGTTCTTCGGTGGCATCTGTGTAGGTGTCTTGAAGTCCTGTTACATCTGATGGGATGTTGAGAAGTTGTTCGAAATACTGCTTCCATCTTATTTATTTTTGTTCACTTATTGGTTCTCCATTTCCGCTGTTAATTATTTTAGTTGGGTCAAAGGGTTCTCCTCTGGTTCGCGTTGCACTTATCTTTTTGTAGAAGTTTCTAGTTGCCTCCTTGTAGTTTTTATTTAGGGTTTCTCCATACTCTTCCCAGTCATGTATTATTGATTAATTTCCATGCGTTTTAGCGCTTATTCTTCTGTTGTCTAAGAGTAGCTTCATAAATGATTTATGATGTATGAATGAAATAACTTATGAGAGGAAAGAGAGAAGAAGGGCAGAATGTCAAAAGGGGGGGGGGGGGAGGGAGCGGCCCAATTCTTAAATCTTTGAACATAAAGTATGTTCTGCCTGTCTGTCTGTCTGTCTGTCTGTCTGTCTGTCTGTTTGTCTGTCTGTCTGTCTAACCGTGTGGCTGGCTATCAGTCTGTCTAACCATCTACCTATCTGGGTGGGCTCGGGATCTGTGAGTGGGCTGGGAGAGATGGGAGATTATGTGGGTGGGTGCGTGCGGGGTATGTGAGATGGCGGGGATATGTGTGTGCGTGGGGGATGTGTGGTTGAGGGATGTGTGTTTGGCTGGGTCGTTAAAGGTGTGTGTGTGGGGGATAATATGTGGGTGAGTGATTGTTGGTGGGTAATGGGACGGGTGGAGGATATGTGAGTGGGTGTGGGATGTGTGGGTTGGGGAATGTATGTGTGCTTGGGGTGTGGGTGGATGGGATGTGTGGTTGGTGGGAGGTGTGTGTGGGTGGGGAGATTTGTAGATATGGGGATGTGGTGGATGGGTGGGGGCATGTATGTGTGCCTGGGGTGGGGGATGTGTGGGTGGGTGGTGGATGTGTCTCATAACATGGTAATATGCATTGTTTATGTGTACAAAATTCATTTGACAATGTTTTTTCTTAAGCACTATTGATGAACAAAGGATGAGTGATTGGAAGGGCAGAATATAAGACAGGCCTGCGTGCCCAATTTGTTTCACTTTGAAAATAAAGTCCGTTCGTTTGTTCGTTCGTTCGTTCCTATCTACTCTTATGTCTGTATGTAAAACTGTCTTTGATCCTTAACCCTCAATCCCTGTCATGCTAAATATCTACCTCCCCCCCCCACCCCCCACCCCTCTCATGGCTATGAAATGAGGTTCAGAACCACCTCGCCACAGGGTGTGCCATATACTCACAACTCCAGACACCCAGACAGACAAATGAACCTAATACCTGGCAGAAACATGAAGATAACAGAACAGCGGCCAGGTAAGTTCAGTGCAGTCTAGGCTCGTTTCGGGCATGAAACTAGACTCCAGACTGTCGAGAATTGCGACGCAGGCATTGATCTATTGTCGAGTTGAGCAACGCCATGTTTCTTACCTGTGTTTAGAAGTGGGTTAAGAGACAGCCAGAGGGGGTGTTTTAATCTGTTCATTAAAACGCCAGGTCCCACCTGTTGCCAGACTCCTTTCTTAGTTTCGTTGGAACCAGTTACGGTTCTCTCCCGGTTGTGGGAACACATCTCATGAAATATGTTGTTTTGTCTTCAGGAAATGCAGCCTCTTCCTATAGAAGCATGCCTTTAAAGATGCTGTCCAGAATCTGGAGGTCTTCTTCTTCTTCTTCTTCTTCTTCTTCTTCTTCTTCTTCTGCTTCCGCTTCTTCTTCTTCTTCTTCTTCTTCTTCTTCTTCTTCTTCTTCTTCTTCTTCTTCTTCTTCTTCTTCTTCTTCTTCTTCTTCTTCTTCTTCTTCTTCTTCTTCTTCTTCTTCTTCTTCTTCTTCTTCTTCTTCTTCTTCTTCTTCTTCTTCTTCATCTTCTTCTTGTATTGCTGCTGTTGCTTCTTCTTTTTTGGTTTACGCATTCTACTTCATCTTGACATCTTTATTCTTCGTCTTCTTTATTCTTCGTCTTCTTCTTCTTGATGTCCTTCTTTTTCTTGGTTTCCGCATCCTCCTCCTCCTTCTTCTTCGTTGTCATGTCTTGTGTCTCGAACACACTATGCTAAAGAAATAGAGGCAGACCTAACAGGACATAGAGAATAGAATTATAGACATACAATATTAATATCGGCTAGGACAATGGCCACTCGGACGTGTAGTGACGTGGTGGTGGTTAAAGTGAACGATGACGTGGTCAAGAGATGGTCAAGTGGTCAAGGAGATGTATGAGATGACACAGCACAGGCGTTTGCAATTCTCCAATTGTGCGTACATCAGAACCAGACAGGTTACAATTATTCGTCTGTGGGCCACTGTCATGTCGTCTTCTGCCTATTGTACCTTGCGGTGTAGTACAGGGTAGAAAATTAGGGGGGGGGGGGGGGCGTGGTTTGAGTCTGTGGAGTTATGGCCAACTGGCAACTGCAGTCACCACAAATTATGCAGGTTAGAGTTGTTGTTGTGTTTTTTCTTTTCTAATTGCCCCTGACAAATAAAAATCCACACCATACCGATAATTTGAACCCGATATTCTAGCCACTTGGCCAGCCGATCATCTGTGGATAGGCTTTCCAATTTAGCGTTGAGAGCTGTTGATTTGGACTGCTCATTTCAACCTCTTAACTTCCGAGGGAGTTTTGACTGAGTGAGTGTCATGGGATGATTAATCGTCTTAAGCAACTTCCCGTGTCTACACATCCTTACTTCCCATTTTCGGGCATCCATTTTTGTTTGGTCCAAACCTATGCTTTGTTTGCCACGGAATCTGTTAACACTAGCAACGGAATCTGTTAACACTAGCAACGGAATCTGTTAACACTAGCAACGGAATGTGCGGGTCCTCCGAATGTTTCTACCTTTGTCACTGAAGAAACAACGTCCATTCCAGAAGTCGGGATCAGGGAATGGAGCGTATAGAATTCTGGTTGTTGCACAAATGCAGACAGTTCACGACTTGATTCTAAAACCATCAGCGCCAGGGAGGAGCGTACTACTATCGTTAAATCCGACAATCTTCTGTATTAATTAGAATTGTTTCATGTTGATCTCTCTGTGCGTTCTACAATTTAAGTTAAACAAATGTTCTGGATCATTAGAATTGTTTCAAGTTGGCCTTTCAGCCTGTTCTAGCGTCTAGTTTAACAACACTTTGGTTATTCTCTTGATTCATTTTGGCACTTCAGCTTGTTCTGCCATCTAGTGCAACATTTTCCTGGATTCCTTAGAATATTTTTAATTTAGCCTTTCAGTTGGTTTTACTATCTAATCCAACAAATGTCTTCGATTCGTTGAAATTGTCCTGTGTTGGCATTTTAGCTGGTTCTATTTTCTGGTTAATCATCGTCAGGGTTTTTTGGAATTGTTTTATATTGGCCTTTCAGCTGGCTCTGTCGTCCAGTATAACATCCTCTTGGATGTCTTAGGCGTGTTTCATGTTGGCCTTGAAACTGGATCTATCATCTAGTTCAGAATTTCTTCAATATATTTCTTCGTGGCCTCTCGGCTAGTTCTATCTTGTAGTTCAACATTCCCATATGTGTCTCAGATTTCTTTCATCTTGGTCCCTTGGCTAGTTCTATCTTGTAGCACAATATTCTCATATTTCTTTCGTTTTGGCCTATTTGCTACTTATATCCTGTAGTTCAACATTCTCAGATTGCTTTCAGCTTTACCTCTTAGCTAGTTCTGTCTTGTAGTTCATCATTCTCATATTTGTTTTATCAGTGCTTCTCAGCGGGTTCTATCTTTTAGTTCAACATAGTCATACATTTCTCAGATTTCTTTCATCTCGGCCTCTTGTCTAGTTTTATCTTGTAGTTCAACATTCTCATACATTTCTCAGGAGTTCAGCATGGCCGAATGGATAAGAACGCATGTTCAACATCCGGTGTGATGATGCCGAGGTAAGGTGTTCAACCCCTACACCTGACTGTTGGACTAAAATGTTATCTCCCGTTCTTGACTTGGGGACGTAAATTACAGGTACCTATGAAGTCGAAGTGGGTACGCCTGATTGCGAGGGACACTGTTAATAGGAAAAGCTAATCCACACGCAAAATTCAGCCCAGCACTACTAGTAGTAGTAGTGTGTACGGACTACGATTGAATGCAAAGAGAGCAAGCGCAGAAAAAAGAAAATACATTTCTCAGATTTCTTTCATCTTGGTATCTCTGCTAATTCTATCTTGTAGTTCAACATTCTCATATTTATTTCATCTTGGCCTTTCAGTCGCTTCTGTCCTCACCTCTGGTACTTGTATGGAGTATTGCTTGCTGATGATGAAGGACTTAACACTCTCTTCATGGAGATAAAACATCTGGGGAAAGCAGTAACCACCTCAAGAACGGTTCTCTTCTGACAGTGTCATTCATTCCTTGGTGGTGGATGTTACTTGGCTGATGTTTCCGTCTTTTCTAATATTCAGAGGCGGATTTAGGGCTCATGCTAGGAAGGAAGTCGTTATTTCAGAGGCGGATTTAGGAGTCATGCTAGGAAGGAAGTCGTTATTGTTATTAATTTGTTGTTATTTTTGTATGTGCTGCTGCTGCTTTATCTCCTAAGCGTTTAATTTGGCTTTCTTTTTTTCTGTTATACCTTCTCTTCCACTACTAGTATTTTTTTTTTTGCATATCCCTTACAGGACGTTGCAGTCAACATCAGCATTGTTCAGCTGCTGTTGATGTACTAGGCAAGATCGCGCTCAATTACTATTACTACAGTAGTACTATTACAACCTCAACTACTACTACTACTACTACTACTACTACTACTACTACTACTACTACTACTACTACTACTACTACTACTACTACTACTACTTCGTCGCCATATTCTTCTTCTTCTTTTTCTTCTCTTGCTGCTGATGATGATGTTGCTACCTTTTCTTCATTCTTTTTCTTCATTCTTCTCCTCCTTCTCCTCCTCTGCCTGTAGCAAGATATAGCCATTGTTGGTCTTGTGTCTGTTTTCAACAAACTGCGATATTTACACCTCACTATCATCCCATGCGACCCCAGTACAATATATTTAACAACATGGTTATCCCTTGTCCCTGGACCCCTAATCTCTCGATCCCACTGTAGCAATGAAACCCGTATGTGATCCCCATCAGCAACCAGATTTAAATCTGCGCAGAACGTCGCCCTCATCAATGACACCTTACACATTTCTCTATGCTAGGCAGAGATTAAGTATCTAGACAGTACTGTCAAAGAGGATGGGACACTGACAGATATATTTACACAATATGTCAGAAAGAGAACTCGATGACTCGCCAGCTGCCATCACTACCCAAGCATACAGCCACCAATACAGTCGCTAGGTTGTCAAAGGCATTTACAGTCGCCAGGTTCAGTATTGTGAAGGGCATTTACAGTCGCCAGGTTCAGTATTGTGAAGGGCATTTACAGTCGCCAGGTTGTCAAAGGCATTTACAGTCGCCAGGTTCAGTATTGTGAAGGGCTAGTTAGTTAGTTAGTCGACAGATCATCCTCATTGCACATCGAACCATTCAGTCCATAAGTGCTCGAATCCCCTCCTCAGCAAATCCCGCAGCGTGTAGCGGCTAACGACACCCGTTCTGTGTTGGTTTATCAGTCTTCTTTGGCTTCCAGCGTAGTGTTCTTGTTTGGCCACCACTCTTTATTGCAGTTCTCGCAGTCTGGCCATGGTTGTAGATTCGCAGTCATCACTTGGTTCTCGCAAAAGTCTTACTTCTTGCAGAGCATTCATAATGTCAGCCTGGTCCATGGCGCGTCCGCCCTCCACAGTAGCATTACCTGCGAGCTTGTCAGCCCGCTCATTCCCTTGTACTCTCGCATGCCCTGGCACGAAGATGAAACTAATCTTTGCCAGCCAGAGGCAGCAACCATTCTCTTCGGATTCCCCCCCCCCCCTCTCTATCCTCTTGAGCATGTTCATTGAGTCGCTAAGGAAACAAGCCCTAGTGAATGTCTGTGTATCGAGCCATGTTATTGCTTTACTTACTGCCATGACTTCCATGGTCAAGCTACTTGTGTGTGTTTGCGTTAACTCTGAGGTAGGCGCGAGCTCTGCAGACTTGTATTCTGTCTTCAATGGTTGGACATTCAAGAAGGTAGCGCATCGCCCTGCATGCTGTATCTCTTGTACACCCAAGACAATCCATTCTTGGATTGTGAAGGGCATTTACAGTCGCCAGGTTCAGTATTGTGAAAGGCATTTACAGTCGCCAGGTTCAGTATTGTGAAGGGCATTTACAGTCGCCAGGTTCAGTATTGTGAAAGGCATTTACAGTCGCCAGGTTCAGTATTGTGAAGGGCATCTAATGCATACTGAGTATATGATGATAGCCCCGCCTCATACTTGTATAGACCGCTCGATGGGTTCGTGTGGGTCACATATTAATTCCTTGGACATTGCATTGTATTAGGTAGGCCTGACATTCCAGGTAGGCCTGACAGTCCAGGTCGGCCTGAAAGTTCAGGTCAGTTTAAACAAAAAAGACCTGACTTATGGAGAATCGAATACACGACCACAGCCTGGCAGGCAATGGTGTTAGCTACTGCGGTCACGTGACAAGTAATAACTATTATATTTTACTAACTTGAAGAAAAATAAGAAAATGGGGGGGGGGGAGGGGGGAGGGGGGGGGTAAATGGAATAGAAGAGGTGGAAGAAGAGGAAGAAGACGGAGAAAATGGTAGATCTTCTTAATCCAGTCAGACAGGCAACACACTGACATTTGTACAGGCGGCACATTTCTTGATGATGGCAAGCTGCACACTCCAGGTCCCGTCCACATTTACCCTTAACTGCATATAGGGACCCCATTTCATCGTCAATGTGGGTTGACAGACAAATAGATAGACGGAAGGGAGGGAGGATGGATGGAGGGATAGATGATGGGTAGAGAGACAGACGAGTGGAAGGATTAATAGATAGATGGGCGAGTGGGTAAGTGCATAGATAGACATACAGGCAGGCAGGCAGACAGGTAGATAGATAGATAGATAGATAGATAGATAGATAGATAGATAGATAGATAGATAGATAGATAGATAGATAGATAGATAGATAGATAGATAGATAGATAGATAGATATACACAGTTTCTCCATCAGGCCCACCCTCCACAAGCTCCACCATGGAGCCGCCCCTGACTCAAACAACTGTGAAGAAACCAGGTAAGAACATCATTTAAAAAGCAACTTGTTCCCAACGAGGGCAAAGCCAACCCCAACCTCCAAACCATCCTGCAGAAGTCGGTGTTTCTTGTATCCCAGTTTCTTGTTGGCCAATCCACGGCATGATTGCTCACTTCGGATTCTTCATATTTTTTGTTTTTGGTTTTTGTTTCTCAGAGTTTCAATTCTTGCAGAGCCAGACGAGACAGCACAGCATTACAAAAAGCGGTGACGTCATGTTTCTGTGAAGTAATGAATATTAAACTATTTTTCTTCTTCTTCAATATTATCGGCATTCTCTTTCTCTCTCTCTCTCTCTCTCTCTCTCTCTCTCTCTCTCTCTCTCTCTCTCTCTCTCTCTCTCTCTCTCTCTCTCTCTCTCTCTCTCTGTCTCTCTCTCTCTCCTCTCTCTCTCTCTCTCTTCCCCCCCCCCCCCCATTTTCTGTACTGAGGTCGTCGTTTTCAGCGATGATCATTATCATCATCATTACCAAGATAATTTAATTCTTTTGCTCACCTGCAATTGACTGTCCTTATCTGCAGTGTTGTCTCTTGTATGGTATGATCGAGACAAGGCACAGAGCTGATCCACGACTTTGATGATCGCGTGAGATGGCGAAATATGACCAACCACGCTTATCGGCATTGCGCACGATGACGATGACTCTTGTATAGACGAATTGTCTTATTTATTTATTTATATTTTGGTACTTTGGCTGAGCCAGCTCCTTGGCGAAGTGGTTACTGGCGCAATACGTAATCCCGCATACCGCGTTCGAGGCACAGCTGCGGGGGATTTGTAAGCAAACCACCTTGCTTTTATTTCCCATACACAGGTATGAGTTCCGGACGTTCAAACAGCAATGGCAAACTGCTGAAGGTAAATTTGCCAAGAGATCACGAAAGCGAATGAAATGCTCAGGTTGATTGCAACGTACTGTAAATGATATGCAACTAACTTTAACTTTGGCTGAATTACTAAAACATCTTCTTCTTCTTCTTCAGCGTTCCGAGCCATTGAGGTTCTTTGCTGCAAATACAATCCGTCTCCATTCGTCTCTCTGGTGGACCTTCTCTTGCCAGTCGTTGATTCCAAGTGCTTGTAAGTCTGTATATGTATTATCTCTCCACCGTCTTCTTGGTCTACCTCGGGGTCTACGGTCATTTATTTCCTGAGTGTAAGCGAGTTTTGTTTCCCTATTATCTTCCATTCTTTCTATATGCCCCAGCCATTGTAGTCTATTAGCCTTCATGATACCAGTGATTAGCGGGGACTTAAACAGATCATAAATGTCTTTGTTACTTCTTCTTTTCCACTCTCCACTTTGTGTATCCCTAATGGGTCCAAAGATGCGTCTTAAAATTTTGTTCTCAAAGGTTTGTAACAAGGCTTCGTCTCCTTTCGTTGTACTCCAGGTTTCAGAGCCATACAGCACAACTGGTCTGATCAGTGTTTTGTATATTGTGATTTTGGTGTTACGAGATAGCGCCTTTGATTTTAGTAGATGTTGTAGTGCATAGTATATCTTATTTCCAGAGTTGATTCTAGTTTGTATTTCTTCCCTTATGATGTTGGAGCAGTTGAAGATTGTACCCAGGTATTTGTATGTTTCCGTTCTTTTAATGGTCATATTATCTATTTGTATGTGGCCAGAGTTTCTAGCCATTCCGTCTCTTGAAATTACCATATATTCTGTCTTATCTTGGTTGATAACCAGCCCCATCTGTTGGGCTTTTCCCTTTAAGTGAGTCAATATTTCCAATGTCTTTTGTTCACTTTGCCCTATAATATCTATATCATCTGCATAACCAAGCAGCTTGGATGTTCCTCCAATATCACATTCCTCCTTTACCTTCCTTACAACTTTCTCTAGAGCCAGATTGAAGAGTAGCGGCGATAGTGCATCACCCTGTTTCAAGCCAGATGTTATTTGGAAGGGGTCTGATTTCCTGCCTTTATATGTTACTAAATAGCAAATTATCCCTAGATCAGGAAATCAACATCCGGATTGGAAAGGCAGCAACAACAATGAACAGGTTAAGAAAAAGAGTCTGGGAGAACAGGAAGCTTACTGCCAAAACAAAAGTCCTTGTCTATCAAGCCTGTGTCCTTAGTACTCTTCTTTATGGCAGTGAAACCTGGACAACTTACTCACACCAAGAGAACAATTTAAACAGCTTTCATATGCGGTGTCTGCGAAGAATTCTTGGTATTAAGTGGCAAGACAAAATCACAAATACTGAAGTATTGGAAAGATCAGGTTGTGTGACAGTTTATTCCATGCTCAGTCTTCGTAGACTTAGATGGATAGGACATCTTAGGCGGATGGATGATGGTAGAATACCAAAGGATATCTTTTTTGGTGAATTACAGATGGGTAAGAGATCTCAGGGTCGGCCTCTACTACGATACAAAGATGTGTGTAAGCGGGACATGATTGATACAGGCATTGATAATGCACATTGGGAGCAAGTCGCCGCTGAACGTGTTGCATGGAGGGCAAATATCAGAAATGGAATAAAGTCAAAGGAGAAAATTATTGCAGAAAAGTCACACACCAAGCGTTTGAGACGTAAGATGGTGCATGATGGTGGAAATGACCACGTGTTCACATGCACCCACTGTGAACGGACATTTACAGCGCAAATTGGCCTTATCAGTCACACTCGCTACCGCCATAGTTAAAAGTTATTATGCCTTTTTAAAGCACAAACTATCGTCTGTCAAGACGGCAAGGTGCCAATGTAAAATGTTACTATATTATAAGTATCTTCCATGCATAGTCTGGTCATGTTGATTAACTTCCTTGGTATTCCAAATTCCTGCATAGCATTCCATAGACTATTCCTATGGACACTATCATAAGCCTTTTTAAAATCCACAAAAATGTTATGGAGATCTCTTTTATATTCCCAATGTTTCTCGGCTATTTGTCGTAAGATAAATATCTGATCTATTGTTGATCTGTTTTGTCTAAAACCCGCCTGGTAGTCACCTAATATGTCTTCTGAATATGGTTTTAGTCTATTTAGTAATACTGCGGATAGTATCTTATAGCTTGTGGACAGTAGTGATATTCCTCTATAATTTCCACATTGGAACTTGTCTCCTTTCTTAAAGATAGGTATCAATAATGACTCTTTCCAGTCATGGGGTAATTCTTCTGTCCTCCAGATTTTTATTATTAGTTCGTATAGCTTTAGATGTAATGCATGGCCACCTGCCTTTATAAATTCAGCAGCAATTCCATCAGTCCCAGTTGCCTTATTGTTTTTAAGTCGTGTGATTACATATAGGATTTCTTCAAATGTAGGTTCTTCAATTTGTGGTTCGCATGTTAGAACCTCTTCCTGTGGGAAAATGTGACTTGGAGCTTCACAATTTAGTAATTCAATAAAATATTCTTTCCATGTGTTGCACATTTCCTCATTGGTATTTATCATATTCCCATTTTTGTCTTTTAAACCATATGTGTTTTGTTGGTGCCCTCGTTTCATTGACTTCAGTTCTTTAAAAAATTTTCTGGATTCATTTTTCTGGTGATTAGTTTCCATATCTTTGATTATATTACTCATATATTCTCGCTTCTGCTGTCTGACTATTTTTGTAGCCTCTTTACATTCATTTCTATAATGCTCTTCCTTTTGGATGTTATTGATGTCATTTAACCATACATGTCTGGCATTCTTCTTCCTAATGACTGCTTCTTCACATTTTTGATTGAACCATCTGTTCTTTCTATGCGTGGTTAACACACCGAGACATTCTTCTGCGGTAGACTGAATTGTATTCTTAATGTTCAACCAAGTTTGGTCAACGCTTTCCTCCAAAGGGTTTTGCAGAGTTTCAAGTTTACATTTTATTTCATCTGTAAATTTCTCTTTGACTGTAATGTCTTGCAGTTTTTCTCTGTTATATGTTGGGTGTAATCTTTGTAATTTAGTATAGAAAGCTCTCTTAAGTTTTATTTTAAATTTTGCTCCAACGAGGAAGTGGTCACTGTGGCACTCAGCTCCTCTATAACTTCTGACTTGCTATATGTTTGATGCATTTCTGTTGTTAATTAAAATGTGATCTATTTGATTATAGGTTCTCGTGTCACATGATTTCCAAGTTTGTTTGTGTATATCCTTTCTTTGTAGTCTGGTACTGCTAATCTGCAGTCCTTTGGCTTCTGCCAGGTTGATGACTCTCCATCCATTATCATTTGAAGTTGTATAAAACATAGTCACTGATATTGTTTTGTGTTTTAAGTATTTCAGCCACATTTATTTATTCACTTCATATGCTTGCTTGCTTGCTTGTGTTCGCTGGCTGTGAACTCTAGCGTGAAGTCATGTATATCGGATGAAGACATCCTATTGACAACATCAGTGTGATGTCATACCGGACCTGAGGTTTGCGTGTCCCATGTCTGACTTATGGGTGTGCAGACTGGTGGTTCCTCGCCATGCAGGCAGACACTCTCCGACGTCGGAGGAGGGGATATGATATGTGGCACTGTTGTATGCAGCTGAGGAGATGCAGCGACATATGCCAGGCATAAATCTTGCAGCTTATTGTTGGTGGATTCTTTGTTTAAATTCACAAAACGAATACTGTGTGTTGAACATACAGAAGTGCGTCCTGTCACCCTAGTAGATATGTTGACTGGACGGACCATGAGAAGAACATACTGAAGTGTGTCCTGTCACCCTAGTAGATATGTTGACTGGACGGACCATGAGAAGAACATACTGAAGTGTGTCCTGTCACCCTAGTAGATATTTTGACTGGACGGACCATGAGAAGAACATACTGAAGTGTGTCCTGTCACCCTAGTAGATATTTTGACTGGACAGACCATGAGAAGAACATACTGAAGTGCGTCCTGTCACCCTAGTAGATATTTTGACTGGACGGACCATGAGAAGAACATACTGAAGTGTATCCTGTCACCCTAGTAGATATGTTGACTGGACGGACCATGAGAAGAACATACTGAAGTGTGTCCTGTCACCCTAGTAGATATTTTGACTGGACGGACCATGAGAAGAACATACTGAAGTGCGTCCTGTCACCCTAGTAGATATGTTGACTGGACGGACCATGAGAAGAACATACTGAAGTGTGTCCTGTCACCCTAGTAGATATTTTGACTGGACGGACCATGAGAAGAACATACTGAAGTGTGTCCTGTCACCCTAGTAGATATGTTGACTGGACGGACCATGAGAAGAACATACTGAAGTGTGTCCTGTCACCCTAGTAGATATGTTGACTGGACGGACCATGAGAAGAACATACTGAAGTGTGTCCTGTCACCCTAGTAGATATTTTGACTGGACGGACCATGAGAAGAACATACTGAAGTGTGTCCTGTCACCCTAGTAGATATGTTGACTGGACGGACCATGAGAAGAACATACTGAAGTGTGTCCTGTCACCCTAGTAGATATATTGACTGGACGGACCATGAGAAGAACATACAGAAGTGAGTCCTGTCACCCTAGTAGATATGTTGACTGGACGGACCATGAGAAGAACATACTGAAGTGTGTCCCCTGTCACCCTAGTAGATAAGTTGACTGGACGAACCATGAGAAGAACATACTGAAGTGTGTCCTGTCACCCTAGTAGACAAGTTGACTGGACGGACCATGAGAAGAACATACTGAAGTGTGTCCTGTGACCCTAGTAGATATGTTGACTGGACGGACCATGAGAAGAACATACTGAAGTGTGTCCCCTGTCACCCTAGTAGACAAGTTGACTGGACGGACCATGAGTAGAACATAGTGCGTCCTGTCACCCTAGTAGTCATGTTGACTGGACGGACCATGAGAAGAACATACTGAAGTGTGTCCCCTGTCACCCTAGTAGACAAGTTGACTGGACGGACCATGAGTAGAACATAGTGCGTCCTGTCACCCTAGTAGACATGTTGACTGGACGGACCATGAGAAGAACATACTGAAGTGTGTCCTGTCACCCTAGTAGATATGTTGACTGGACGGACCATGAGAAGAACATACTGAAGTGTGTCTTCTCACCCTGGTACATATGTTGACTGGACGAACCATGAGTAGAACAGCCTTAACACTTTAGAAGGTTGGTATGGTCGAATGAATAAGAGCGCTAGTTCATAAACATCCAGTCCGCTGATGCCGATGTACTGGGTTCAACCCCTACACTGGTTAGTTGGATTAAAATGTTGACTTCTCGTCCTTCACATTGGGACGCAAATTGCAAGTATCTCTGAAGTCTGAGTGCGATCGCCTGATGATGACGAGGGACGCTGGTAATAGGAAAAGCTAATCCACACGCAAGAATCAGTTCAGTGCAGTAGAAGTAGTAGCATGTGTGTGGACTACGCTTGGGTTCAAAGGGAACGAACAAACAAGGGACACGTCTTTTCAAAATATGACTGATATTGGCCCACAGAGACATCTACACTCATCCACATACATCCGCATACATCCACATGTATCCACACTCATCCACATACATCCACACACATCCACATACATCCACACTCATCCACATACATCCACACACATCCACATACATCCACATACATACACAAACATCCACCACATACACAAACATCCACACATATCCACAAACTTTCACACACATCCACAAACTTCCACACACATCCACATACATCCACATACATCCACATACATCCACATACATCCACATACATACACAAACATCCACCACATACACAAACATCCACATACATACACAAACATCCACACACATACATAAACATCCACACATATTCATAAAAATCCACATACATACACAAACTTGCACACACATACATACAAATCCACATACATACACAAACATCCACACACATGCATAAACATCCAAACATATACATAAACATCCACATACATACACAAACATCCACACACATACACAAACATCCACATACATACATAAACATCCACACACATACACAAACATCCACATACATACACAAACATCCACACACATACATAAACATCCACACATATACATAAACATCCACATACATACACAAACATCCACACACATACATAAACATCCACACATATTCATAAACATCCACATACATAAACATTTACACACAAACATAAACATCCACACACATACACAAACATCCACACACATACACAAAACATCCACAGACATACACAAACATCCACAGACATACACAAACATCCACACACATACACAAACTACACACACACACACAAACATCCATGTCAAATTTCTCTAATAAATTTACGGTTTTCATATACTTCTTATAAGACTTGCTCATTGGTTTTTATGTCTGCCAATGGTATTCTTTGCATGTTCTCCTGAAGCCACATTTCCACAGCCATTATATCTTTTTATTTCTTTATTAATTATTATTAAGCTAACTGAAAGAAGCTCAATTTAATAATAAAAAGTTCCATGTTATATGCAGGACACCACAATCATCCCCATTTTGATTTTCTACGCAATGTTACTTGTAGCAGTTTGCCATCCCTTTCTGAAAGAGTCATCTACGGCAAAGTCCAACTTAATGTCCGTGTCTTAAAGTGGGATGATCCGTGGCGAAGTGGTCAAGCTGTCTGCCTCGTGCTCCAAAAGTTATGGGTTCGATTCTGGACTACGTCTTTCGTTTCGCGAGTGCATGTTTCTCGGAGACTCTTGGGGGTCGTCGCTGGAGCTACGGAGTTCGTGCTTTGTGCGACGCTTTCGACAGGCTATCTTCGGAAAGAGATCGACTTTTAAGACTTGTTTTAAAGACTTTTAATGTCCATCTAGGGTTTAAACCCCATCCTCACCATTAGCGCACTGGAAGATTAAGAGCGAGCGTTCTTATCATGTGGGATATCCTGTCTTATCCTTACCTCACGATTGTGATTAAAAACTGCCCCGAGAAGCAAGCACGGTATGAGGCTTCCGATCATCAGAAGTTGCCCCCTTCTTGTCGAATGTTTCGGCCCCTTTACATCCCTTTCACTCTCAGGGGAACCCGTCCAGGTCATGACTTTCTCCTGCGGTACCTATCCAATGTCGAGACTTCCCTCAATAAGGAAAACAAAAATGAATTCCAATATATCATTACCCCTATCACTTTCAAACTCAGAAGAGAAGTTATATTAGGTCCACCCAAGGTTCAGATTAATAATCATATGACCGAGGCAGCCAAAGATAGGATTTTAGTTTAAAGGTAATTGTTGTCCAGAGAGGGTAATGGCTGTAAAGACATAGACAACCCTTTTCTACTACTTGAAATATGCTATGTACAGAATATGGTACTACTGGCACCTTTCCGTCTTGACAGACGATAGTTTATTACATTGTGCTTCAGAAAAGGCTTAATAACTACAACCCAAGGCGGGGACCAGGGATGAAGTTATACCTCTCTATAGCACAAAGCCAGGGCTGAATTGTAGAGATCATGTGTTGCCCATGCAGCATGATCCCTCTTTCGGCTTGCCTAGTTCACTCCAGAGGAAAGGTAACACTAATAGATCTGGAACAAGACAAGCTGCAGAAGCTGCCGGCAGTGCCGTACTGTCATACAGAGAGGGGCCGCATCAAGCGGCACGGTAAAGGCGCTTCATAAGGGGGGGGGGCATTTGTAAAGAAAACAAACATGTAAGGGGATGCATTTCGAAGACTTGCATCATACTGAGAAAATCTACCGTACGGTACTGTCTGCAGATTAGTAAAGCAATGCTCTAACTGTCCGCATCTTCGAGCTTCGATCCTAGATCAGTTGCCGACCAAGACGTAGAGCCTGGTCTGACCTACCATAACACTTATTCTTTTGGTTGAATTTCCTCGAACTGGGGTAAGGCTTGTATTCTGCAAATATCGACCCTCCGCTCGAAGCCGCTGGCACAGTATATGATGCTAGCCCTATATTTTTAGACGAATGTGATCTTGATATGAGAAGAAATAAATTGGAGAACTTGGTGATAATTTTCAAGACTGAGGGGAAAAGAGCAAGGGGAAGGCAGAGAGTACTAGATACCCGAATGGCTTGACCACGTGGTATAGTCGAGATAAGAACACAGAACTGACCCACGACTCTGGTGATCGTGTGAGATGGCGAAACATGACCGCCCACACTTATCGGCATGGTGCATGATGTTGATGAACTTGATATTCAATATTTTCAGTAAACAATATAAAATAATGCAAAGTATTGCTGCTTTACAGATCACAAATATGGAAAACACAGAACGTTGCGGCGATTAGCCTTCATCAGCAAATAAATACATACACAAAACAACATATAATCACGGAGTAGACCCTCCAGTGACTAAAGTTAGTTGCGTAGCCTTTACAGGACGTAGCAGTCAACCCCAGCATTTTTTGGCTGTTCGTGATTCCTGAGCAAGTGTTACGCTCAGTAGTTTGCCATTGCTTTCTGTACGGCCGGCACCCATACCATTTCATAAAACAACCAACGCAGTACCGTGAGGTAAATTGTCTCAATATGATGCAAGTTTTCGTTTTCTTTAAAAATGCCAATCCCTTATGAATCCCCCTAACGGTGCCGCCTGATGCAGCCGTCGCCCTGTATCCCGGCACGACCCTGAACCAATCATAAGGCGGTCTGCTGCCAAACTGCCCACAGCTGTGTTTCGAACACGGTTATGCAGAATTACGAACTGCGTCCGAAGCCTCTTCGCCACGGAGCTCTACAGTGACTACATTAAGACAGAAGGACGGGATGAGAAGAACACAAATATGAAACAATTAGAACAATGAAGAGGAAACAGGTAAAGAAACATGAAGACAACAATGAAAAAAAAAATATATGATCAGTAACACACCGACCACTTTTATTTCCCCTGAAACCGGCGTAGGAGCACAGGTCATTTTGTAAAGAAACTAATTTCCCGCCGAGATGGTGATTCGAACCCATGGTAACGAGACACGGAAGTAGAAGCCAACACATCCGCTCGCTCTCGAGGGGTGGGAGATGAGTGGTCTCGAGGTATGGTGACCGCCTCGAGTGCTGGAGGTCCCGGGTTCAAGTCCCGGTGAGGACCGGGATTTTTTCACGTGGACTTCTAGTAACAAAATTTCCCCTGGTCTCTTGGTAGTGAGATCGGGCGCACGTGTGTATTGTTGCGCACGTAAAAAATCTCTTGGCAGTTGGAAATCGAAAAAAGAGTTGCCTAAGGGCGCTGCCAATGCAAACTTTCGAGTTAAAAATCTACCCAAAGTATTTCAGGTTTCTCACCGGTGCTACGGAGGTCGTGCACTGAGCTGAGATTCTCCGGACTCAATGTTTGAGTTAGGAGTAGAACGGAGCACTTATGGGTTACATCCGTGTGCCGTGATATTGATCCGTCGACACGCTCGCCCGAGTCCGCGCACTCCAACAATTCATGGCATTCGTTAAATCGCAGTTCTGGATCTGTTTTCAAGAAAGAAACGAAGAAGTAGGACGGATTCGTTCCGATAAGCCAGGCAATATTTGCTGGCAAACTTAAGGCTGAACTTCGTGTGACAGGTAGGCGTGTGCTGGGTTATGGATCGGGTGTGGATTCAACAGGTAGTTCCCCAACCAGGTGTTAGAAAAGGGGCGGAGCCAGGGACGTCAGAAAGGGGTATCGGTTCACCTGGCTGTAAGCGTAAACTAGGAAAGTTTGATACTCGTATTCAGGGTTGGGTTGTTTACTTTTCTAATCTGCCGATCCCTGAGCGGTTAACCCTTTCTGTCTAGCGTTAAGTTACTTTAAAGACGCAAAAGAATCAATATGTGTTTGAGCCACAAGGAGTTAATAAATCCATGTTCTTCTTTAGTTCAATTGAAATGTGTCTATTTTTTGCATTATTGTCTCTTGTATATGTATTTATATGTAGTTTTGTGTATTGTATAAATGTATCTTTATTTGCAATGTTGCCTCTTGTATGAATGTGTCTACATCTGCAATATATCTCTTGTATATAAATATGTCGTCATCTGAAAATGATGTCTCGTATAAATGTGTCTACATCTGCAAACGTTGTCTTTTGAATAAATGTGTCTATATCTGTAGTGTTGTTTCTTGTGTTCACAAAGCTATATATGTAATGTTCCCTCTTATATAAACGTTAGTACATTTTAGTTCACTCGTTGTTAAAGTAATAAATTGAATCAGCAATGCCATCATCACCATCATCATCACCACAATCATCATCATCATCATCATCATTATCATCATCATCAAATTACATCTTATTATCGAAGCACGTCTGTAATGAAAGTCCAACCACCTCTGTCTAAAGTAAGAACTGCCCCGGACGAAGGTGAAGTTGTTTGTTTTTTTGTTTGTTGTAGATTTAGTTGCATGTCCTTCACAGGACGTGGTGCAGCATTTTGGCTGTTCGTGATTCCTGAGCAAGTTTTACGATCAGTAGTTTGCCATTGCTTCTGAACGACCGGCACCTATACCTTTTTCGAAAAAAAAATATTTAAAAACAGCACCGCTGTGTTTCGAACCTGGGTATATTGGATTACGAATAGCGTCCGTAACACCTCGCCACGGAGCGGGTGAATATGAAGTTACTAAACTGATTAATTGCCGAAGGATGATATATCGCCAAATGTCACCTGACATTTAAACAGAAGGATGATACATCGCCATGTTATGGTAATATTCTTATTTGTGAAATACAAAACTTGAACCGGCAATATTTCAAACACCGCACAGTCATTAAAAACACACCTTACCTTTATGCGGAAGCCTCCGTGACGAAGTTGTCAAGCCGTTTGCCTCGTGCTCCAAAGGTTGTGGGTTCGATTCCTGGCCACGTCTTTCGGTTCACGAGTGCAATTTTTTCGGAGACTCCTGGGGTCGTCACAGGAGCTACGGAGTTCGCGCTTTGTGCGATGCTTTCGCCAGGTTATCCTGCCGAAAGAGATCGAGACATATGGGATTACCCCGGGGCAATGAAGTCGATCTTCTCGACTTTTAACACTTTTTAGAAACCCTGTACTTGTTTATTTGATATTGCACAATGTTTGGTTCACACCTTCTTCTTGTTTGGCACTGAATCCTTTAAAGTTCCAACTGTCTGGGACAGAACCTGTTGCACTTCTGCTTTCACTGTTTGCTAATGGACGAGTCTTGAAAAAGGAGAGCCTGGCGTATGAGACTACGACCTCCAGCATGAGAATGGAGGTGGAGACAGTAACAGCGGCATTCCGGTGGCTAGAGGAGACTACTGCAACACACGTTGTGTTCATTACGGATTCAAAGAATATGCAGTATCAACCCCGGCAAGGAATGGGTGCCGGTGCCTCCAGCTTTTAAGTGCACTTTCTCCTGCATTATCACACTTGACAGATGGTGCAGAGAGCAGAACCCTGCCGCTGTCAATGCAGAGGTTAACGCGCTCATCTATGAACACTCAGATAGCCCCGAAGTGCTCATCTATACAGATGGATCTGTTGTAAAGCAGCAGAGAAGTGCGTGGGCATTTACAGCCCGTTCAGCGGGCCGAACCGTTCAAGAATCCAGTGGTGCCCACTCTATGACCAAGAGCAGCATGACGATGGAGGTGATGACAGTTACACAGGCTTTCATATGGCTGGAATCACAGCTTTATACCAACGTGTGTGTACTAAGTGATTCAATGAGCATGATTCAGAAGGTTGAAGCTGGATCTGTACGTAGACAGTGGACTGAGTAGCTGCGGAAGTCTGTTGTCCGTAAAGTCACCTTCATCTTCATCCCGGGACATGCAAGAGTCGAGGGAAATGAACGAGCTGATAAACTGGCTGGCTCTGCACCCGCTGTGGATGGCCAGCCCATGGATCGTGCCGATGTTATTAACGTCCTCAAAGATATGGCGAGAACAGAGGACTTTGACGTCAGTGATTCCACATCGCTGTCCAGGATGAAAGACTTGGGAGTAAAATTCGGCACAGCCAGACGCGAGAGGTACATCGGGAAAACAAAGCGCCTCGTCAACCAACACAGAACTGGCACTATTAGCCACCGGACGCTGATGCATATGCTGGGGGGAGGATCTGAGCACCTATGGACATGTCCGGAGTGCAATGAAGATACCCCAACTGATAACTGACAACTAACAGAATATGCTTAGCAAGGTGAAGAAAGGAATGTTTCGTGTGGAATGGCTCTCGTCGCTTCAGAGGTCACAGATTGTGCGAATTGTATGGATATTTTGCCCTGGCCATGCGGCTGTACGGGGGAATGAACAGGCTGATAGGCTAGCAGGGAATGCCCCTCTTGGTGGTATCTTGCCTATGGACAAGGGGGAGGTGGTCGTGCGCTTGTGGGACCAGGTGGAGAAGGCGGAGGAACAGATTGAGAACCCATATGTGGAAAGAATGAGACTGTGGGGGATCGGCAGGGGTTCTGGAAGAATCTAAAACTGAGAGGGAAGACCAGGAGAACATTTACTCAGATAGCGGTGGGAACAATTAGTAGTATGACTCTTCGCTGGCTGTTGAACGAGGGGACTGAGCACGTATGGGAATGTACTGAGTGCAGTGATGTTGGTTCTTGACTCAACTCAACTCAGCTTTCACTGTTTATCTTACATTGTCGCATAATCCATCAACTAACTGACCCTGAGCAGTCATGGGCAGCTCTATCCACCTCCTCTTGTCTGTACTTCTCTTCTCCTTGTGTTCTTTAGCTCTTCCACTATTTTTTTTTTTTTTTTGGTCCTGTGGATTCAATACAAAGACAATTCTATGAAGGGGCTTCAAATGAAATCCTTAAAAGTGTAATAGAAATTACCATAACCATGCCATTGTCTTGTGACCTGTCAATACCGTTGTTAAGGATACCAAAAGTGTTAAGCACGTGATATCACTGTGAAGACGAACACCGTAACCTCATAAGGATAGTTTAAAAATGGCCGCCCCGCTTTTACCATGCACCATAGAGGAGCAGCGTTCTGTTATCCGTTTTTTTTTTAAAAATCGGTGAAGTGGTGAAATCTATAGAAATTCATCGGCACCGGGATTTTATCCCACATGGCTCGGTCTCTTTCCGCAGGTGGAAAGCGTCGCACAAAGCACGAACTCGGTAGCTCTAGCGACGACCCACAAGAGGTTTCGAAAAATGTCACTCATGAACCGAAGGACGCGGCCCGGAATCGAACCCACAACCTTCGGAGCCCAAGTAAAACGTATTGACCACTTCGCCACGAAGACTCCCGTCCATGATACCTGAATATAATATTTAGTTTCTACTAAATTAATTTCTTAAGGGCTTATCACGTGGTTTACAACACATTGACTCACCGATTTCTTGAAAAGGGATCACTGACTAGCGTAATATAAAATATATTATTGTGTTTACCTTCATTATTTTTGAATGGCTCCCAAACCACATGTCAACACCAAGATGTCAGGTCCCAGATTTGGTTGGGTTCCCAAATACACTGGCTGCTGGTTTGTTGGTCCTTCTTTTCTCTCTCTACTTGATTTTCTATCTTGCATTCGCAGATATTTTCGAGGTTACCAATTCCAGCATTCACAGTCGGCCTTCTTCTAGTGATAATGAGTTTGTGGTACGCACAATGAGAGCGTGAACCAGTCATTGCTGTTTTTATGTTAGCTTTTTCCATCCAAGTTTTTGGCTATCACGTCGAAAATTAGTCTGTTGTTGTAAAAGTGGTATTTTAGGAGTGGGGAACAAACCAGCACTGTTGCGGTGGTTATCTTGAATGGTATTGCGGGGAATATTCACAGCGACTTTGACGGCTTGCAAAAAAATATACCACAGACCCCATACTGCCCATGCAACGTTTGAAACTATCGAAGACCTCCACTGTTAGTGTGACTACATCCCCTGTAAACATCAGACTTAGCCTCAAGTGGGGGAAAAAAACATACAGTTTTCATTTCCCTCGTAGTTATACTGTTCTCGGGTGTTCTAAATGTACGGTCTATACAGAGCCAGCTTCTTGGCTTAACCTCGTGATTATCTGATATTTGTCTAGTTCTCTTCGCGAGCTCCACATTGGTTCTCTAGTATTTGTCTAGTTCTCTCCACAACATTGATTCTCTGGTATTTGTCTAGTTTTATTAACGACATTGGTTCTCTGGTATTGTTTAGTTCTCTCCGAGACATTGGTTCTCTGTTATTTGTCTAATTCTCTCCTTGACATTGGTTCTCTGGCATTTTTCTACTCCTAGACATTGGTTCTCTGATATTTGTCTAATTCTCTCCGAGAAATTGGTTCTCTGGTATTTGTCTAGTTCTCTCCGTGACATTGGTTCTCTGTTATTTGTCTAGTTCTCTCCTTGAGCTTTACATGGGTTAACTGGGATTGGTCTAGTTCTCTCCGCGAGCTCCATATTTGTTATCAGGTATTTGTCTAGTTCTCTCCGCGAGCTCCACATTGGTTCACTTGTATTTGTCTAGTTCTCTCCGCAAGCTGCACGATGGTGGTATTGTCATACAAGGTCCAACCACTTATCTTCACTGGTTATACTAACAACTTTCTGGGGTAGAAGCACAACAGATGCACGTGTGGAGCAAAAGTGAAACTCGCTAAAGTCAGAATTATCGGGGACAGCAACGACACGAGACTAAATAATAGATGCCTGGGACAGAAATGAAACTGTTAACATTAAGAACTACCTGGGGTAGAAATGAAACTGGTTGAAGTAACTACTATCTGGAGCAGAAATGAAACTGGTTGAAGTAACTACTATCTGGAGCAGAAATGAAACTGGTAAAAGGAAAACTGTCTATGGCTGATGTGAAACTGGCTAAAGTCAGACTTATCTGGGACAGCAGCGAAATTAGACAAATACAAGCTGTAAGAAGTAAAGTAAGAACTGTCTGGAGAAAACACATTTTAAAGTAGAAATGTTAGATTGCGCGCACGCACACGCACGCACGCACACACACCCACACATACACACACACACACACACACACAAAATAACTAGAGAGTGCAACGACAGCAGCAACAAAGCTACGTGAGGGATGAGTTGTGTATGCGTGTGTACATCAGTAGGTTTGAGCTGTTTGCTATGGGAGTGGAGGCAGCCTGTCGCCCTCCGACCTGGTGGGAATGGGTCAATTCCTCATCGGAGCAGATTTTTAAACTGGCCTGAATTCCCAGGTCGCCCAGGCCTAAAATGGGTACAGGAATTGCCTTGGAAACTAACGGTGCTCGGCGTGGCACTGGCTATGTCACTCCCTGAACGACGATAGGGGTATACACATGTGGGTTTACCACCATATGCCTGAAATTTACAAATTACAAGAGTCCTTTAATTTACCTTTTTAACTTAATTTTTGACTGTCAACGTCGGTCTTCTCTTTCAGGGCAAGATCACACAGAACAGGATGGAGTTTGTTCACACACAATAAGCAAGCAGGGGAATGGAGATAGAGGCGGTCACTGCTGCTTGGAGATGGTTTTCTGAGACTTAAGTATAGCAATCATCATAACTGACTCTTTTTGTGTGCTTTGATGAATCAGAGGAGCAGCTCAACGACACCCCCACGCCCCCCCCCCCCAATTTGTCCTAAACCACAGTGTATTATGAGCAGTAGATGACCGTTATGACAGAGGAATCACAGGAGCGGCTGGCCGAGTGGCTAGAATCCTGGTTTCGAATCATCGGTAAGGTGTGGATTTATATTCTGACGGTGGCAACAAGAAAACACTAAACCGTACAGTTCGAGGCGACTGCACTAACCAGATGGCCTTAATTCCTCAGGCTGTAAACACTCCTTCTCCCGTCTTTTATGTATCCCCTCCCCCGCTGTCCTAAACTACAAGGTACTATAGACAGTAGATGACCGTTTGACAGTCTTGACAGATGAGTCAATTAGGACATGATGGCACGAAAATATATGCCATGATCGGGTGTATAGACAATTACAGATCATGGCATCGTTCAGGAAAAAGTGCGATCTGTACCAAGAGACCGTGCAAAGTGACTCCGGATCACTGGCGTGTGAGGCGGATATGTGCTCAATCTTTAAACCTCAAATCCCGAAACAACCAAAATAAGTAATAAGGATATACTTGCTTGCTTGCTTGTGTTCGTTGGCTTGAGCTCCAACACGAAGTCCTGTATGTCGGATGAAGGCATCCTCTTGTCCAACATCAGTGTGATGTCATACAGGACCTGAGGTTTGCGTGAGTATCCGTTGTCCCATGTCTGGCTTATTGGTGTGCAGACTGGTGGTTCCTCGCCGTACAGGCAGACACTCTCCGACTTCGGAGGAATCGGCGATCCTACTGACTTTAGCCTGGACCCCGAAGGAACCTGTTGCCCAGGACGCTCGACGAGACGCGTCAATAGGTCTTGGCCAGTATATAACCCGGCCCTGGTGCCTTGGAAACACCTCTGCGTCCCAATAAGGATATAATACATTGTTTTGTTTTATGATGATTAATTTGTCTGTAGTATTCACTTCTCGGGATACGGTGGAATATAGCAGGGAGTACATTCTGTAATACATTACTTGTGTATTCATTATTCCCACAACAAAAACATCAATACTAATAACAACGAAATACAATGAAAAATACAGCAAACAAGATGTGTTTTATAAGATGTATTGATTATTGATATTTGATGTCTTTGTGAAATGGTTATTTAGAAGAAAAATAAAAACAGCTCGAATTAATTATGTTGGTTGTAGATGCTTTCGTTGCATATTTCATGTGTTTCAAATGGGTTAAAATACGAGACAATCGACTTCATTGCACCAGGTTTTATCCCACATGGCTCGGGGTCTTACCCCAGGATGCCCTGCCGTAAGTGGCACACAAAGCACGAACTCCGTAGCTCCAACAACAACCCAGGAATCTTCGAGACAACTGCGCTCATGGACCGAACGATGTAGTCCGGAATTGAACTCGCAACCTTCGGACCGCGAGGCATGTGAAGTAAACACATGGCAACGGAGAACCCGTTACATGTGTACATCTTTGTTGTTGCATCTCCTTCCTGGCGTCCAGTATTCCAGGTCAAAGTTATGCACAGCAAAAAAGGGTATAATCACCTAGGATGGTGTTTGTCCATCAAGAGTGATGATGACCATTCATTCCATCCATTGTGGTTGAAAGTATGGAGCCGTGAGTTCTAAGATGGCTAGTAAGGCCTATTTTGGCTCGAAATGTTCTTTGACAGTGTGGGCAAAGAATGTGTGACGTTCCAGGAGGTTGATCTCCAGCAGTGGTTTTTCTGTTCCGCCATTTCTTCACAGCTCTTGCAGTCCTAGTTGTTTCACAAGTGACTGCACCCTTGCGCAATGATGTACGCCACGAATTTCGGTCTTTGACAGCAGACTCCGAAGTGTCGAGATGAATTCCAAAAGTTTTTAGTGAGATCTTCAGTGTCTTTAACAGCATTCCCTCTGCCCCCCTTGGGTGCGTTTACCACAGCGCAGCTCGCCGCTTAGGGAGCCTGTGATCTGGCATGCGAGTCAAGTAACCAGCCCAGCGAATGCTGATGAAACAGGATAACTAGCATTGGAATGCAGGCGAAGGGGGTTGTTGCAAATCTTCGGTAGCTTTCGAAAACTTCAACCATTGATGCAGTCTTCATAACTTTCTCTTTTTCTGTGCTTGAAAGTTTCATTTAGGATGTTTGTATCATGGATGGCTGGCACACATGGAGTTGCCACACCCACAAGAACTCAAGTCGCTATCATCATCATGTGCTATGCCGATAAGTGTCGGTGGTCATGTTTCGGCATCATACATGATTACCAGAGGCAAGATCAGCTCCGTGCTCTTGTCTCGACCATGCCAGATGGACAAGTCATCCAGATATGTTTTCTCTGCCTTACCCTTATTCTTTTCCCTTGCAATTTGTCATCAAGTTCTCTAGTTTATTTCTTCTCATAACGTGTCCAAAAAATTGTGACTGTCTGCGTCTAATTTCTCTAATCAGTTAAAAGATTTCATCTGCTTCTTGTAGAACTTGTTCACTGGTTTTCTGTCTGCCCATGGTATTCTTCGTATTTTCTTCAGCAAGCATATTTCCACTGCCATATGTTTTTCAGCTTGTCAGCTCAATTTACACATCGCATATCCATAAAAAAGTACAGGTTCTATGTAGCACTACAACACTATTTTTCTCGTTGCAATTGACATCTTTTTATTGGTCAGTATGTGTTCCATCTTGCAAACGGCTACCTTCGCCAAAGCGAAGTGGTTATACCATCCATGAAATGGCGGTGTTCGTGAAAATTAATGCGATTTCAATAGGAATAGTTGGGTTGAACAAAAGGGATTTTGTAGTATCTATCTATTGCACTTTGTAACACAATTCCATTACTGCACGGTGCTACAACTGGTAATACATTTCACAGCAGCAGGAAGAGACGTGGTAGAGGACGTAGTAGATAAACGCCTAATCTCTGCAATTGTAAAGGTTATACGATTCTATGGAAGTCGGCGTGGATGAAAGGGTTATCGTGCTTCCACTTTTTATTCCGACGGCGGTGTGATAGATTCGCTCCACACGCCGGTCATCTGAATTTAAAATTTGATTTCTCGATCAGAAATCAATGGCAAGCTACTGAAGGTAAAATTGCCCATATATCACAAATAGCCAAACAGGGCTAGGGTTGACTGCATCGTTCTGGGAAGGACATGGGTTTGTGAATCATAGATATGGAGGTCAGCCGAGCCGAATGGATAAGAGAGCACGTTCTTAAACATCCGGTGTTCTGATGCTGAGCTAGGGGGTTCAACCCATACACCCGTCAGTTGGACTAAAATGTTGACTTCTCGTCTGTGACTTGGCGACGTAAATTACAAGTACCTCTGAAGAGTAGGTTTTCCTGATTGCGAGGGACACTGGTAATCGGAAAAGCTAATCCACACGCAAAACGCAGTCAAGAGCTACTATAAGCAGTGTGTATGGACTACGCTTGAGTTCAAAGCGAGCGAGCGCAAACAATAAATCAAAATTATGTACGTCACATCAAGTTATGTACTTCAGAGTTATACATGTCTGACTTCAGCATATGTTTATGCCAGCTTTGCTTTCTCTAGACAAGATTCCATGCAAGATTAAAGGCAGTATCTACCCGTGGATAGGTTTCCTTTCCTAACAATTGTACAGAGGCGGCGACCTTAAGGCCTACTCTTTGTAATGTCCATCTGCCGTGGGATTTTTAAGGTGCACACGACATCATGTTGTCCGACCTTATCCCAGAAAGCGAACTATCCTATGTCATTACCAAAGAGATCAAGGAGACGTGTGATATCTAATATCAGTGGTTCTTGGTAAAACGCCCAGCCCTATGCTGGGATTGAATCCGGTAATTTCTAAGCATGAAGCCTGCACCGTGATGTCTCAATCACGCCTCCCATGCGCTTTGTACTGTAACATGACTAGAATCTGTAGGGCAGTTTCCAGTACATAACAAATTTAATAATGTTTTAAATGAAACCGAATGCTGTGATGTCGGTTCCTAAATCAATCAATCAATCAATTAAATAGAACCAGACTTGTCACCGCGCGGTGTTTTCCAGTACAACATACGTGACGCTCTGCTTTATATATGATACATGATATGGGATTGAGCACAGCCCTGGTATGTAGTTCCTAGCACCGACCTAAAGGAGAAGAAGCAGAAGAAGAAAAAGAGAGAGAAGATGAAGACGAAGAGAGGGAAGAAGAAGGGGAAGGATAAGACATATAAGGAGAGGAACGAAAAAAAGAAGAGAGGGAAGAAGAAGAAGAAAGAGCAGATGCAGAAAAAGAAGAAGGAGATCAAGAAGAAGGAGGCAGACGAAGAGAGGGAAGAAGAAGAATGAGAAGAAGAAGAGAGAGAAGAGGAAGATGAAGCGAGGGCAGAAGGGGAAGAGGAAGTAGATGAAGAAGAGAGGGAACAAGGAGAACAACAACAAGAACAAGAAAGACAATAAAAAGAAGATGATAATGATGATGATGATGATGATGATGATGATGATTATGAAGGACAGGAGAAAAAGGGAAAAGAAGGAAAAGAACAGGAAGAATATGAGAAAGAAGAAGTATATGATGATGATGATGATGATGATGATGATGATGATGATGATGATGATGATGATGATGATGATGTAGAAGAAGAAGAAGAAGAAGAAGAAGAAGAAGAAGAAGAAGAAGAAGAAGAAGAAGAAGACTTCTAAATGTCACGAACCAGCACTGTCCAACCCTTACGATTCACGGAAATATCTGATGGGCTTATGATTTCCATCCGTATCCCCAGGCTGTCTGCTTTCCGTGTACGACGGCATTAAGTCTAACAACACATCATTAACTCAATGACAGGGGTCAGCGCATAGGGCCAGATTATGTCAGCGCTGAACGACAAAGACGGCAATCTGTAGGATGGACCCATATCGATTTCGGCAATGTCGAAGAGATAAAAGTGATGACTACTCACTGCCTCCGAGACACGTGTACGCAGGTGTGTTCAAATAGGGCGATCTGGTGGAAACAGGTACTTTTATTCTAATTATGAATTCCGTAGAATTTCTCCTCCTCCATTTCTTCCTCTTTATCTCCTCCTCCTTATGTGCTTCTTGGTTTTCTTCATTTTTTTCTGATACTTCTGCTACTGCATAATCATAAGGACATCCGATAATTGCGAGTTTCGTAAGGGCTAGACAGAGCTCGTTCATAACAATTTGAAGACGTTATCTTCTTTATACTCCTCCTCCTCCTCTTCTTCTTCTTCTTCTTCTTCTTCTTCTTCTTCTTCTTCTTCTTCTTCTTCTTCTTCTTCTTCTTCTTCTTCTTCTTCTTCTTCTTCTTCTTCTTCTTCTAATAATAATAATAATAATAATAATAATAATAATTATGTTTCTGCTGCTGTTACTACTACTACTACTCCTACTACTACTACTACTACTACTACTACTACTACTACTACTACTACTACTACTACTACTACTACTACTACTACTACTACTACTACTACTGCTGCTGCTGCTGCTGCTGCTGCTGCTGCTGCTGCTACTACTACTTCTACAACGACTGCAGCCTTTTCTTCTTCCTCTTCTTCTTCTTCTTCTTCTTCTTCTTCTTCTTCTTCTTCTTCTTCTTCTTCTTCTTCTTCTTCTGTCCAATACTACTGCTTTGACAATCCAAGCCGGGTAACTTTCGCCGAACACATTGCCCCGGCAGTGACGCAGTGGCTAGATGTTTGCCTATCGGACCTGGTGGCCAAATGTTCTTAACCACAAACAGGGAGGATTTTAACACTTAGCGGCTGTTCCCAGTTGGACCTAGCCTACATTAGGTATAAGTAAATATCTTGGGTATGAAAGGTGATCGGTTGATACGGATTGCTGAATGGTATATGGAAATGTTGATCTACCACCACTCATCATTAAGGTGCACACAAGAGTGGGTTACTTGTCATACAAGTATTGAAGTGTTCTAGGCATACGATCATCATCATCATGTCCCATGTAAATATGCGTGGCGGTCACGTTTCGAAATCTCACTGAGTGGTCTTGAGATATGGTGTCCGCCTCGAGTGCTGGAGTTCCCGGGTTCAAGTCTCGGTGAGGGCCGAGGTTATCTTTATTTTTTATTTTTTTTTTCTCACGTGGACTTCTAGTAACAGAATTTCTCCTGATCTCTGGGTAGTGAGATTGAACGCCCGTGTGTATTGTTGCGCACGTAAAAAAATCTCTTGGCAGTTGAAAATCGAAAAAGAGTAGCCTAACGGCGCTGCCCGGGCAAAATTTCGAGTTAAAAATCTTCTCAAAGTATTTCAGGTTCCTCGCCGGTGCTACGGAGTTCGTGCACTGAGCTGAGTTTCTCCGGACTCAGGTTTGAGTTACTAGTAGAACGGAGCATTTATTTGTTGACCCGTCGACTAAACTAAATCTCACAGATCACCACAGTCGTGGATCAGCTCTGTGTTCTTGTATCGACCATGCCATGTGCTGAAGCCATCCAGGTATTTACTTCTCTGACTTCCCCTTGTGCTTTCCCACTCAATTTGGCCAGTTGTGACTAAGTTCACTAGTTTATTTCTTCCCATACCATGCCTCCATCTCGCCAGTTGTGACTAAGTTCACTAGTTTATTTCTTCCCATACCATGCCTCCATCTCGCCAGTTGTGACCCAGTTTACAAATTTATTTCTTCGCATATCGTGCCCCAAAAATGTGACTGTTTAGTTTAGTTTAGTCGATGGATCAACCTCACGGCAGACGGGTGTAACCCAAAAGTGCTCCGTTTTTCTCCTAACTCAAACCTGAGTCTGGAGAAACTCAGCTCAGTGCACGAGCTCCGTATCACCCGCGAGGATCCTGAAATACTTAGGGTAGATTTTTAACTAACTATTTTAACTAACTAAACTACAAAAAACTAACTTTTAACTATTTTTAACTATGTGACTGTCTACGTGTAATATTTATAATTAGTTTACGGTTTTCATTTCTTTCTTGTAGGACTTGGTCATTGGTTTTACTGTCTGTCCATGCCATTCTTTGCATTTTCATCAGAAACCACATTTCCACTGACATTAGATGATTTTCAACTTGTCTGCTCACTGACCGCGCTTCACATCCATACAAAAGCATATAGCAACGCTCAAAGAGGTACAGCTAGACAGTTGTCCAAGAATATTCCCAGAGAGACGATCTTCGACAGTCTCAAGGACCTTCTTCAAGCCTAAACTCCATCATTATCTGTGGTTAGTCTTTTCATGTGCCTGTTAAACGATATATGTTGGGTTCAAAGTCTGTATCCCTCGGTGACTGATAGCGTATATTGTCGCATGTAAAACGATGTGTGTTGATTTCGAAGTCTGTATTCTGGTTCTCCGTGTCTGTTTCTTTCATAAAATTAACTTATAGGTAATTTCCTTCATAAAATTAACTTATAGGTAATTTCCTTCATAAAATTAACTTATAGGTAATTTCCTTCATAAAATAAACTCAGGGTAATTTGTTTCATAAAATAAACTCACGGGCAATGTCTTTCAACTCGGTCTCCCTGGCCTAGGTGTTAACATCATTCTCCTTAATACCGTATATTCTCGTGAGTAATGTAACCTACGCGAGAATCGGTAGCGGTTATCGTTGCGTTGATAACTTACGGGGTATGTGAGCCGGTCGCTCAGAAAGCAATGGTAAACTACTGAGCGTAATCTTGCCTAGTACATCAACAGCAGCTGAAAAATGCTGGTGTTGACTGCGACGTCCTGTAAGGGACATGCAACAAAAAGTCTTTCAGAAATAAACTCAAGGGTAATTTCTTTTATAAAATAAGCTAATGGGTAATTTATTTCCTAAAAATAAACTCATGGGTAATTTCTTCAATAAAATAAACTTATAGGTACTTTCTTTCATAAAATTAACTCACTGGTAATTTCTTTACCAAAATAAACTCGCGGGTAATTTGTTTCATAACATGCAAATAGAAAGTTAGTTGCATATACTGTACATGACGTCACAGTCAATCCCAGAAGTTGTAACCTGTTTGTGATTTACTGGCAAGTTTACGCTCAGTAGTGTGCCATTTTTTGTCTGAACTATCGTATGAAAACCAACGCAAGGCTGCCTGCTGTCAAACTGCCTGCAGCTGTGTTGTGAGCGCAGTATGAGGGATTACGAGTTGAGCCCGTAACATTTCTCAACAGAGCCGGTCCCAAAATAAACTTATGGGTTAAATTTATGCCAGGGAAACAACACTACGTTACTCAGATAACAATTGAGATGAGTCATG
Organism: Cepaea hortensis; assembly: GCA_963921405.1. Lineage (NCBI taxonomy): Eukaryota > Metazoa > Mollusca > Gastropoda > Stylommatophora > Helicidae > Cepaea > Cepaea hortensis. Next base: position 21,240,757 of record OY992879.1, on the reverse strand, counting down.
ACCTGACATCACAGCACTAGGGGTCATTCTTATACGTGCTCCGTCCTCATCTGCAACAGCCAGTGAAGAGTTCCATTACACATGGTACAGTAGGATTATGGGCCCGTCTGGCCTTTTCCTCGGAGTTTTGAGTGACTACAAGATATTCTTGTCACTCCCTGCAGAACCACTCTCTCCAAGAATTGATGATCAACCCTTATTATATACTTCTTCTTTTTCTGCGTTCGTCCGGAGAGTTTTTTCGGACGTAATTGCGTTGTGCCTCTTTACAACAGAGCTGCGATATTGGGCCTTTAGGCCGACACATCCGTCTTCTGCGGACATTTGTTGACTGGGTTAGCTTCCCGGGTGTTTCGAAGGACATTCGACTCTCGCTCGGACGTAATTGCGTTGTGCCTGTTTACAGCAGAGCTGCGATATTGCGCCATTTGGCCGACACATTCTGCGTGCATTTGTTGACCGGGTTAAGCTTCCCGGGTATTCTGTACTGAACATACGATTCAAAACGGCCCTGAACACGTGTCTTATAATGCAAAGATGATAATTCCGGGGAGATAACAATGAGAATACAGTTCGGGAATAGTTCTTCTGAATTATCTTCCTTTATAACTTGATTTAACAAGCAGTGGAAAATGAAAGAATAAGAAGTCGCCGTGGCAAAGATGTTACCTTAAATGCCTTGCGCATCTGACGATCATGGGTTCCTTGTCGAGTTGCGTCGCTCAGACCTCGACTGCAACGTTTCCGAAATCCTCTGGGGGAATTACTGCTGGAGCTGCCACTCTGTGCTGTGTGCGACGCTTTCCGTGCCAGCACGCCGTTCTGTGGAGCGAGACTGAGTCAGATGGGTTAAAACCCGTTGTAATGACGTCGTGCCTCTGTAGGTCAGCATGGCCGAATGGATAACAACTCGTGTTTTTAAACATCCGGTGGGCTGATGCGGAGGTTAGGGGTTAAACCCCTACAGTGGACAGTTGGACATGACATATCGTCCTTGACTTGCCGACGTAAATTACAGTACCTGTGGGTTCGCCGATGGCGAGGGACACTGTTAATAGGGCAAGCTAGCCCACACGCAAAATTCATTCCAGCACTACTAAAAGTAGTATGTATGATCTACCCTTGCGTTCAAAGCGAGCGAGGCCCCCACCTCCCCCCCCCCCCCAAAAAAAAAAGTCTAGCTTCTTGCCTTTCACAGTTCACACTGAACTTCTTCCTCTTATATTCTATGCCGTGTGGATCATGTCTGTCCACAGGCTTCTGTCTCGTGTACTGCCAATCTTATGGTCAGTGCCGTGTGGCGTTGGAGATCATGTCTGTCCACAGCCTTCTGTCTCGTGTACTGCTAAATTTCTTATAGTCAATGCCGTGTGGCGTTGGTGGTCATGTCTGTCCACAGCCTTCTGTCTCGTGTACTGCCAATCATTTCTAATACTGATGTTCCTCCACGCCATGAGGTCAACCTGTCCAGCATCTCCTCTTTTGGTTTCCCCTGCTTCTTTTCCCCTCAGAATTTCCCGTTGTGAAGACATTCTTCAGCGTTCCCATTCTCTTAACATGTCCAATGAATGTGGACAATTTCCTTCTGGTGTGAGTAACCAGTTCTCTTGTGCGTTAACCTATTTGAAGACATCTCCATTACTCCTTCTAGCTGTCCACTATGTCCCCATCATTCTTCAATAAAACCACATATCTGTAGCTTCCACATAATATCTCGTTTAATTGGTCATGACTCTCACACCTTTCTGATTCATTTACATAAAAGTCACCAGCAAACACTAATACCAAAGTGCTTCAGACAGTCATAATCCAGATTACTTTGACATCTGGAAAGTCACTAAAGTCAGTGGACGGAATAGTGAACTGGACAACGAATTGCATTTACGTTTGAACAAAACAAAAAAAGAAACACCTCCCTGCCAACTCATTGGTCGTGTTTTACACCCTCCATCAACTGACAAAGCAAACAAGAAACATGAAAACTGTAAATTGATTAGAGAAATTAGTTATGGACAGGCAAGATTGTGGGCACATTATGAGAAGAATTAAGCTAGAGAGCTTGGTGCCAGCGGCAATATGGGGGGGGGGGGGGAGGAGGGGAGAGGGGAGAGAAGAGGGGGCGGAAAGAACACATGAAAGGCAAAGAAGTAAATATTTGGATGGCTAAACCACATGGCATGGTCGGGACAAGGACACATAGCTGATCCACGACTCTAGTGATCCTGTAATTTTACGAAACAAGATTATTCAAGCTTATCGGTATGGCACGTGACGATGATGATCATTGAGCTGACCTCAAAGAGTCGATCCAGGTTAAAATGTGTTCTATCTCCTCATTGGTCAATACTAATATGGGGACAGCACAATGAACCTACTACGCCCCAAAGCAAGGAATGGGCTCTGTCTTTCATTATCCCTTCCTTTAATTAGGCAACTGCAGGTCAGCTAGGTCGAATGGGTTAGATCACGTGTTCTTAAACATCCGTTGTGCTGATGCCGAGGTTGGCGGTTCAACCCCTACAACGGACAGCTGGACTAAAATGTTGACCTGTCGTCCTTGACTTGGGGACGTAAATTACGAATACCCCTGAAGTCGGAACGGGTTCGTCTGATGGTGAGAGACAATGTTAATAAGGAAAGCTTAATCCAAATGCAAAATTCAGTGTGTATGGACTACGATTGTGTTCAAAACGAGCGAGCTCCCCCAACAAAAATAATAAAAATAATAAAAATAAATATCAGGCAACTCACCAGAACTACAGCAGTAGTCTTTTGTTTTTCTCCCCCCCCCCCTTTTTTTTTCATCGTCATCCTCATTATTATCATCATTGTCATTATCGACCTCATTATTATCATCATTATCTTCTTCGAGTGTGTTATCCTGAACAAAACTTAGCACTCAAACAAAGAGGAAACAGCCAAACAGTTAAATCAATCAGCCAATATATCAGACATATAAAACAATCACAAAATACACCAAGGAACAACTTCAAGCTACAGAACATCCTTTTGTTCTGTTCTCCGAGTCATGCTGGAGAGTTGGGAAACGAGCAGGCGGACAGCTTGGCTGGGTCGGCATCACTGGGTGGGGTATTGATGCATGATAAGGCAGATGTGGTCGGAGCTTGTTAGGATGGTGTGTATAGTGCTTAGGAACAGAAACACAATCACGACCTGGAGAGAATGGTCCTGTTAGGAGCGACCAAAGGATCTGGCCGACACTCAGTTCTTCTAGGAAAAACCAGAAGGATACTTAATCATGTAGTATCTGGTTCCATTAGAAATTGGAACTATTCATTAGTTGTTGAAGATAAGGTCGGAGCGTGAATGGGAATATCCATAGTGCTGCAATGTCCATTCTTGATGCAACTCAACTCAACTCATCTCATCTCAATACATCAGACAGAAAGATTAAACAGTACCAATGATATATCCATCCATATTTCTTCGCGTTGCCCTGGCATCTAGACTCATCTGACAGCCGTACATAAACACTGCACTGGAAAACCCACACAGAAACACTGCAAACGAAAAGCCACATAGAAATACTGCAAAGGAAAAGCATACAGACACTGCAAAGAATCAAACATACAGAAACACTGCAAAGAAATGCCATAAAGAAACACTGCAAAGGAAAAGCCATACAGAAACACTTCAAAGGAAAAGCCATAAAGAAACACTGCAAAGGAAAAGCCATACAGAAACACTGCAAAGGAAAAGCCATACAGAAACACTTCAAAGGAAAAGCCATAAAGAAACACTGCAAAGGAAAAGCCATACAGAAACACTGCAAAGGAAAAGCCATACAGAAACACTGCAAGTGAAACATCATTCAAAGACTTGTATGCTAACAACATTAGTTAGAGCACAAAATAACTCTAATCCAGGAGGTCAGGTTGGCCAAATAGATAAGAGCGCAAGATCTTAAACTTCCGGTGTACTAACGCCGAGATCACGGGTTTAACCCCCACACTGGACAGCCGGACTAAAATGTTGATTTCTCGTCCTTGACTTGGGGATGTATATTACAAGTACCCCTGGAGTCGGAGTGGGTTCGCCTGAAAGCGAGGGACACTGTTAATAGGGAAAGCTAACCCACACGCAAAATTCAATCCAGCACTACTAGAAGTATTTGCGTATGAACTACGCTTCAGGTGAAAGCGATCGAGCCCCCCCCCCTTTTTTTTCCCTCCCCCCCTCCCCCCCCCCCCCACCTAAAAAAAAAAATAATTGTCTAGCTTCTTGGTTTTCACATTTCACATTTCACACTGAACTTCTTCCTCTTATAGTCCACGCCGTGTGGCGTCGATGATCATGTCTGTCCACAGCCTTCTGTCTCGTGTTCTGCCAAACTTCCTATATATAGTCTACGCCAAGTAGCGTTGGTGATCATGTCTGTCATAGCGGGTTCAACCCCACACTGGTCAGTCGGACTACAATGTTGACTTTTCGTCCTTGACTTGGGGATGTAAATTACAAGTACCCCTGGAGTCGGAGTGGGTTCGCCTGATGGCGAGGAACACTGGTTATAAGTGAACCTAATCCACAACCAAAAATCAGTCCTGTGCACCAGAAGAAGTAGCACGCGTATCAACTACACATAAGTTCAAAGCGAGTGAACGCAATTAACCGAAGTAACGCAATTAACTTAAGTAACGCAATTACCTTAAGTAACGCAATTACCTTAAGTAACGCAATTAACCGAAGTAACGCAATTAACTTAAGTAACGCAATTAACTTAAGTAACGCAATTAACTGAAGTAACGCAATTAACTTAAGTAACGCAATTAACTTAAGTAACGCAATTAACTGAAGTAACGCAATTAACTTAAGTAACGCAATTAACTTAAGTAACGCAATTAACTTAAGTAACGCAATTAACTGAAGTAATGCAATTAACTTAAGTAACGCAATTAACTTAAGTAACGCAATTAACTTAATTATCGCAATTAACTTAAGTAACGCAATTAACTTAAGTCCATACTTGACTTGTTTGGCTAATTAAAGAAAACGGCTCAATTTTCTCAGCAATAACATCAAAAACAAACTTGTGGAAACGGTACACAATGTCCGATATGTTTGAATAACAGATTGCCGCTTAAAGCAACTTTTCCCTGATGTGAATGTGGAAACTGAGAGCTCAGATAATGGGTTACAGGATTTATTGATCCGACATTGTCAAGTTGATATTAACCACACGAAATGTTGGCGTTACTGGGAGGATTAACGTGCACACACTGTTTGTAGTAGTAGTAGTAGTAGTAGTAGTAGTAGTAGTAGTAGTAGTAGTAGTAGTAGTAGTAGCAGCAGCAGCAGCAGCAGCAGCAGCAGCAGCAGCAGTAGTAGTAGTAGTAGTAGTAGTAGTAGTAGTAGTTGTTGTAGTAGTAATAGTAGTAGTAGTAGTTGTAGTAGTAGTAGTAGTAGTTGTTGTTGTTGTTGTTGTATTAGTAGTAGTAGTAATGGTGCTAGTGGTGGTGATGGCGATAGTAGTGGTAGAGTAGTGGTCGTATATGCTAGTATTAAACGGCATAGTGATTTCATTTCAGTCTGTTCCCCCCCCCCCCCCCCCCCCCATAGCCTATTTACAGGACTTCGCTGTCACCACCAGCATTTTACCGCTTTTGCTGATGTCTTGGCAAGATTACGCTCAGTAGTTTGTCATTGCTTTCTGAACGACCTACTCCCATACCAACACGTTAAAACCCAGCGCAACGCGGTCTGCTGCCAAATCGCTCGCAGCTGTGTTTAGAACGGGGGTAAGCGGGCTTACGAATCGCCTCCATAAGGCCTTAGCCACAGAGACTGGCATTGTCAAATTACTGAACGTAAAATTGCCTAGTAGATCTCAAGCATCAATGGGTGCTAGCGGTGACTGCATGCAACGTCCGGCCAAGGGTATGGGTGCTAGCGGTGGTTGCATGCAACGTCCGGCCAAGGGTATGGGTGCTAGCGGTGACTGCATGCAACGTCCGGCCAAGGGTATGGGTGCTAGCGGTGACTGCATGCAAGGTCCGGCCAAGGGTATGGGTGCTAGCGGTGACTGCATGCAAGGTCCGGCCTAGGGTATGGGTGCTAGCGGTGACTGCATGCAAGGTCCGGCCAAGGATATGGGTGCTAGCGGTGACTGCATGCAAGGTCCGGCCTAGGGTATGGGTGCTAGCGGTGGTTGCATGCAGCGTCCGGCCAAGGGTATGGGTGCTAGCGGTGACTGCATGCAACGTCCGGCCAAGGGTATGGGTGCTAGCGGTGGTTGCATGCAACGTCCGGCCAAGGGTATGGGTGCTAGCGGTGGTTACATGCAGCGTCTGGCCAAGGGTATGGGTGCTAGCGGTGACTGCATGCAACGTCAGGCCAAGGGTATGGGTGCTAGCGGTGACTGCATGCAAGGTCCGGCCAAGGGTATGGGTGCTAGCGGTGGTTACATGCAGCGTCTGGCCAAGGGTATGGGTGCTAGCGGTGACTGCATGCAACGTCCGGCAAAGGGTATGGGTGCTAGCGGTGACTGCATGCAACGTCCGGCAAAGGGTATGGGTGCTAGCGGTGACAGCATGCAAGGTCCGGCCAAGGGTATGGGTGCTAGCGGTGGTTGCATGCAGCGTCCGGCCAAGGGTATGGGTGCTAGCGGTGACTGCATGCAACGTCCGGCCAAGGGTATGGGTGCTTGCGGTGGTTGCATGCAGCGTCCGGCCAAGGGTATGGGTGCTAGCGGTGACTGCATGCAAGGTCCTGCCAAGGATATGGGTGCTAGCGGTGGTTGCATGCAAGGTCCAGCCAAGGATATGGGTGCTAGCGGTGGAAGCATGCAAGGTCCGGCCAAGGGTATGGGTGCTAGCGGTGACTGCATGCAAGGTCCGGCCAAGGGTATGGGTGCTAGCGGTGACTGCATGCAAGGTCCGGCCTAGGGTATGGGTGCTAGCGGTGACTGCATGCAAGGTCCGGCCAAGGGTATGGGTGCTAGCGGTGACTGCATGCAAGGTCCGGCCAAGGGTATGGGTGCTAGCGGTGACTGCATGCAACGTCCGGCCAAGGGTATGGGTGCTAGCGGTGACTGCATGCAACGTCCGGCCAAGGGTATGGGTGCTAGCGGTGACTGCATGCAACGTCCGGCCAAGGATATGGGTGCTTGCGGTGGTTGCATGCAGCGTCCGGCCAAGGGTATGGGTGCTAGCGGTGACTGCATGCAAGGTCCTGCCAAGGATATGGGTGCTAGCGGTGGATGCATGCAAGGTCCGGTCAAGGGTATGGGTGCTAGCGGTGACTGCATGCAAGGTCCGGCCAAGGATATGGGTGCTAGCGGTGGTTGCATGCAAGGTCCAGCCAAGGGTATGGGTGCTAGCGGTGACTGCATGCAAGGTCCGGCCAAGGGTATGGGTGCTTGCGGTGGTTGCATGCAGCGTCCGGCCAAGGGTATGGGTGCTAGCGGTGACTGCATGCAAGGTCCTGCCAAGGATATGGGTGCTAGCGGTGGTTGCATGCAAGGTCCAGCCAAGGATATGGGTGCTAGCGGTGGAAGCATGCAAGGTCCGGCCAAGGGTATGGGTGCTAGCGGTGACTGCATGCAAGGTCCGGCCAAGGGTATGGGTGCTAGCGGTGACTGCATGCAAGGTCCGGCCTAGGGTATGGGTGCTAGCGGTGACTGCATGCAAGGTCCGGCCAAGGGTATGGGTGCTAGCGGTGACTGCATGCAAGGTCCGGCCAAGGGTATGGGTGCTAGCGGTGACTGCATGCAACGTCCGGCCAAGGGTATGGGTGCTAGCGGTGACTGCATGCAACGTCCGGCCAAGGGTATGGGTGCTTGCGGTGGTTGCATGCAGCGTCCGGCCAAGGGTATGGGTGCTAGCGGTGACTGCATGCAAGGTCCTGCCAAGGATATGGGTGCTAGCGGTGGATGCATGCAAGGTCCGGTCAAGGGTATGGGTGCCAGCGGTGACTGCATGCAAGGTCCGGCCAAGGATATGGGTGCTAGAGGTGGTTGCATGCAAGGTCCAGCCAAGGGTATGGGTGCTAGCGGTGACTGCATGCAAGGTCCGGCCAAGGGTATGGGTGCTAGCGGTGACTGCATGCAACGTCCGGCCAAGGGTATGGGTGCTTGCGGTGGTTGCATGCAGCGTCCGGCCAAGGGTATGGGTGCTAGCGGTGACTGCATGCAAGGTCCTGCCAAGGATATGGGTGCTAGCGGTGGATGCATGCAAGGTCCGGTCAAGGGTATGGGTGCTAGCGGTGACTGCATGCAAGGTCCGGCCAAGGATATGGGTGCTAGCGGTGGTTGCATGCAAGGTCCAGCCAAGGGTATGGGTGCTAGCGGTGGTTGCATGCAAGGTCCGGCCAAGGGTATGGGTGCTAGCGGTGACTGCATGCAAGGTCCGGCCTAGGGTATGGGTGCTAGCGGTGACTGCATGCAAGGTCCGGCCAAGGGTATGGGTGCTAGCGGTGACTGCATGCAACGTCAGGCCAAGGGTATGGGTGCTAGCGGTGACTGCATGCAACGTCAGGCCAAGGGTATGGGTGCTAGCAGTGACTGCATGCAACGTCAGGCCAAGGGTATGGGTGCTAGCGGTCACTGCATGCAAGGTCCGGCCTAGGGTATGGGTGCTAGCGGTGACTGCATGCAAGGTCCGGCCAAGGGTATGGGTGCTAGCGGTGACTGCATGCAACGTCCGGCCAAGGGTATGGGTGCTAGCGATGACTGCATGCAAGGTCCGACCAAGGGTATGGGTGCTAGCGGTGACTGCATGCAAGGTCCGGCCAAGGGTATGGGTGCTAGCGGTGGTTGCATGCAGCGTCCGGCCAAGGGTATGGGTGCTAGCGGTGACTGCATGCAAGGTCCGGCCAAGGGTATGGGTGCTAGCGGTGACTGCATGCAAGGTCCGGCCAAGGGTATGGGTGCTAGCGGTGGTTGCATGCAACGTCCGGCCAAGGGTATGGGTGCTAGCGGTGGTTGCATGCAACGTCCGGCCATGGATATGGGTGCTAGCGGTGGTTGCATGCAACGTCCGGCCATGGATATGGTGCTAGCGGTGACTGCATGCAAGGTCCGGCCAAGGATATGGGTGCTAGCGGTGGTTGCATGCAACGTCCGGCCATGGATATGGGTGCTAGCGGTGGTTGCATGCTACGTCCGGCCATGAATATGGGTGCTAGCGGTGGTTGCATGCAACGTCCGGCCATGGATATAGGTGCTAGCGGTGGTTGCATGCAACGTCCGGCCATGGATATGGGTGCTAGCGGTGGTTGCATGCAACGTCCGGCCATGGATATGGGTGCTAGCGGTGGTTGCATGCAACGTCCGGCCATGGATATGTAACTGACTACGTCATTCTTTGATTGCTGAACGGTTCGCAAAGTATATGAGATTAGCACAAAATCAGTGGAGTCTCTGTGGCGAAGTGGTCAAGCCGTTTGACGTTTGACTCGTGAGCCGAAGGTTGTGGGTTCGATTCCGGGCCGCGTCCTTCGGTTTACGAGTTAAATGTTTCGGAGACTCCCATGGGTCGTCGCTAAAAGCTACGGAGTTCGTGCTTTGTGCGACGCTTTCAGTACTGCGGAAAGAGACCGAGCCATATGGGATAAATACCCGGTGCAATGAAGTCGACCCTGTCGACTTTTAAGCGACTTTTTTAAAGCACAAAATAACCAAAGCGAATCATCACGCAGAGTTGTGTGTTTATTATCATCCAGTGCCTTGCCCGCTGGCGATCATGCTTCTCCACAAATTTCGATCTTCGACGGCATGGATCAATTCGTGTGTTGACTCCCTTCCGTGACATGACATAAGATTGTGAAGAATTGTCTCACGCTGTCTTCCTATATCTCTCTTTCCGCAAATTTGTCGCAACATGTTTAAGTTTTAGTCTTCTCATAATGACGCCGAAAAACGATGACTGCCTCTTTCTGATGTTTGTGATAACGTGTCTTTGAGACTCAGATTCCGTTAAAACGTCCTGATTGCTCAATTTGGGTGTCCAAGTTATTTTCAGCATTCTTCTATAAAAAAAAAAAAAAAATCTCCGAGGCTTCCAAGGATTTTTTTTAGCCTGTTCACTAAATTTCCAAGACTCGCAGCCGTATGTTAAAACTGGTTCTATGTGTCGTGTCCTCCTTTAAAGTGTCGTCCCTGGAGTGAGGAGATTCGACACCCACATTATAATATTTTTTTTCCTCTCAATATTCTGGAGAATCCACCAGCTTCCGTCCAACACACTCCATCAGCCTATGGACACCTTTTCCTATCACTCTCTCACTGTCGTACTATGCCCCCTTCTCATACTTCCCCAACGCAACATACTCAACAACTCTTGCTTCTAAAAATTAATAAAGATTAATTTATTAAAAGAAAAGTGTAACGTATATGAGACGTGTATGTGAAGAAAATGTGTGACGTGTTCTATAAAGTGTGTAGAATCGGACTCTCAGACAACAATCCAGTCAGCTGATCCCAGGAAGGATAGATCACAGCACATTACGTCAGAACATGTACTTCTCACCCAGTGCCGAAACCATCTTGCCGGATACTGATTTGCCTCTGTAGACCTCTGGTAATCCCATTTCATGAACATCCGAAATAGACACCGGTGGTATTAACAGTTAATCATGGACCGGTTGCACTCTACACAATGTCCGTTCCTATCGTTCCTTAAAAAAAAATGCACAAGTCCTTTGTAGTGTGGACACAGTTATTAATGTTAATTGTTAATGTACTGGATCCTCACTCGTGTCTATCTACCCTCACGTATCATGTCTTGTGTTCTATTACACGAGATTATATCACACTAGGTAACTATTATCAGTAATGTTCTCAGTTAGTTACTACTGTCTGATGTGTGGTGCATCAGTAATCATCACTCTCTTTGGTGAATCAACTTCCTTCTAGCTTTAGTTACGTTCTGTATGCAACTTTATTGATTGTTGAACTGGTGTTCTTCCGAATGGGATTTGTATCTTTCCCAAAACTTTGTTGAGTTTCCTTGGATCTGGTAGGGAACCTAGGATAGAAACAACACATCTGGTGATAGTACTAGTCACTGATCCTTTCGGCTGAGTGTAAGCCTATCGCCTTGCTTAATGATCTTTAGCTAACTAAACTATGTCCTAGAGCAGATTAGCTACCCACCTAGGGCCGAATCAGGCTATGACAAAGAAAAGACCAATAAACAGAGTGCAACCTCAGTATTCTATTCTTAACTAGCAGAGCTAATATCACTATTCTACTCTAACTAGTTTCCACTAACAGTGCTAATCATCACACTATAGTTTAACAAGGCTACAGTCTATATTAATTAGAACTAATAGACTATATTGACTACCTTATGTAAAAACCGCCTCATTCCCGGGATGGCTACTACACTTTGCCATAACGGCACATGCTAGTTAATGTGAAATTATTCTAACACTGTAGAGCTCTCCCACAAACACGTCCATCCTAATCCACGGGTTTTGGTCAACTCCCCATCTCCAATCATGGTTTTCTGGCAAACCCCTAAAATTGGTCACGTGATATGGGTGACGTCCTGCAGGTGTTATTTGCGCATATCATCCATTGTCAGGAATCGATTTTTCCTGGCTTGAGTCATTGTCAAAGTTGTCATCAATTGTTTAGATTCCCAAAACAAGCCAGCGAGTTCCTGTATGATCCCAACAACAGTGGCAAATAACCAGCTGTCAATCTTCTCGATGTTCCGGAAACTATGAATTGACCTATGTACTGTTACTTCCGTGCTAAGTACTTCCGTTTTCCCTCTGATATGTTTTTGACTTTTCAACGAGATGTATGATTCAGGGCACTCACTTCCTCTATACATCTTCCACTTGTTAATTTTGTCCGACAGGTGACGGCCAACATCCGATTGCCACTATGACCCCACTGCTTCCATCTGTATTCAAATGTTGACAAACTTGTCAAGGCGATGTCGGGATTCGTTTCCCGCACTTCCGAGGGTGGCCAATCCGTCAACCATATGTACAAGTACAACTGTTATTTCTGCCCGACCTGTTTTTGGAAACACGTGCAGCCCCAACTATGAATGTTTTCTCTGTATTAGTTGAAACACTGGTTGCTTAGCAGATAGTCCGGTTAATCAAAAAATCCTCCCTAACAATCAGCTGGGTAAACGCACGATTTCATTTTGTGATATAGGCCCCCTCTTAAGAGAGTAGTCCATCTCACTCTTCTCCACAGTGAGTTTAATCCAGATGATTCATTCTTCTTCTTCAGGAGCTGGGTGTCTTGATAAGAAATCCGCTCCAACATTTTCCTTCCCAGGAATGTACTCCACTGTGAAGTTATAGGGTTGAAGTAACAACGACCACCGCATCAAACGGGCGTTGAGCTTCTGAGAAGTAGCCAAGAACATCAGGGGCTGATGATCCGACTGGACCCGAAACTTAACTCCATACAAATATGGCTGAAATTTTTGCACTGCCCATACGAGGGACAAGCACTCTCTCTCGACGGTTGAATAATTCCTCTCCGCCTGTAGAAGTTTCTTACTTGCGTATGCTACAGGTTTCAAAACCGAAGCATCGTCTTTTCCTTCCTGTAACAGAGCTGCCCCAATCCCAATCCCACTCGCATCTGTTCTCAACACAAATTGTTTGGAAAGGTCAGGAAGCTGTAATACAGGTTTGCTGACCAAGGCCTCCTTTAACTGACTATAGGCCTTCTCACATTCTGGTGTCCAAATGATTTGTTCCGGGAATCCCTTTTTCAAGGTTTCCGTCAACGGAGCTCCCAGTTCAGTGAAATGTGGGATAAATTTGTGGTAGAACCCACACAACGAGAGAAAAGATCGCACATCCTTCTTCGTTTTTGGCCTTGGTGCATTTCTGATTTTCTCCAGGTTCTTTTCTTCCGGGACTATGTGTCCTGGAGTGATGGTGTGGCCTAGAAATTCCAGAGTCTGGTAACCAATCATGCACTTGGTTGGACGAGCAGTAAGCCCTGCTTCCTTGAGCCTATTAAACACTCTCTCCAAGGATTGTAAGTGGTCATCCAAGCTGTCACTGGAAATCAGAATATCATCCATGAAAGAGATGATGGACGGATCCTGTAACGGATCTAGTAAAGTCCTCATCATGCGTGTAAACACACTGGGTGCATTGCTGAGTCCAAAGGGCATGACCTTGAATTCGTAGTGTCCACTGGGTGTACTGAAAGCTAACAGTGGTCGAATCTCCGGTTTGACTGGTATCTGATAGTACCCCCGACTCAGATCCACCTTTGAAAAGTACCGAGCCTTATGGAACCTAGCGAATAACTGAGTTGGATTCGGCAAAGGTTCCACCTGAAATTGTGTGTGACTGTTCAGAAGTCGGTAGTCTATACACAACCGGTGTTCTCCACTTGGTTTGCGTAACAAAACTACCCCCGCATTGTATCGGGATGTGGATGGTGCAATCACGTCATCCTCCAGCAGTTTTTGTATTTCCTCCTCCAGGGCCTTTTCTTTAGAAAATGGCACTGGGTAAACCTTTTGGCGAACCGGCTCCTGTGTGGTCAAAGTCATCTCGAACTCAACCAACCTCGTTCGTCCTGGTTTATCAGTCAGTATCTCCTTATGAGACTTGAGAACCTGGGTTATCCTTTCCCTCTCCTGGGAGGTCAGATCAGGGTTCACTTTCACATCCCTATAGGTTTCCTGGTGTACCAAGGGATATTCCCTGCCCTCGCTGGTTCCCACTTCCGTATCCACTGCAACTGCCATTGCCATGAGGTGAGCTGCCTTGTCTCCGGGTCTCTCTTCGTATTTCCGCAAGAGATTGATATGGATAATCTTCGACTTTCCCCGGATCCGGATCTGATAGTTGGTTCTGGATATCTCCCTTTCCACGGGAAATGGTCCTTGCCAACCTATCTCCAGTTTGTTGTTTCCCGTTGGGAGTAGCAACAAGACTTTGTCTCCCACCTCTAGAGATCTTTCTTTAGACTTACGGTTGTAGTAAGCCGCATGTCTTTTCCTGGCCTTTTTCAAGTTTTGATTTGCCAGAGTCCATCCCTTGTGGAGTTTTTCTTTCAGTTCCTCCACGTATTTATAGGATGAGATCACTTCTTCTGACGTCCCCTCTTCAGTCCAACTCCTCAACATGGCTTCCAACGGTCCTTTGATTGGACGACCAAACAGCAACGTAGCGGGTGGTAGTCCTGTTGAGCCATGAGGAACTTCCCGATAGGCAAAGAGTGCTGCTGGGATATATTCATCCCACCTATCAGGTTTTTCCTGCGCTAGTTTCCTGAGCATTGTCATCAACGTGCCGTTGAAACGCTCCACTTGTCCATTGGCTTGAGGGTGGTAAGGGCTGGTATGTATGTGGTTAGAGTGAAACACCCTAAATACCTCCTCCATGAGTTTTCCACAAAACTGAGATCCATTGTCCGTCAGAATTTGATCCGGAAAGCCTAATTTGGTAAAGGCCTCCATCAGTGCGTCCGCCACTCTTTTCGAGTCAATCGTGGTCAACGGTATGGCTTCACCCCACATTGTACAGCAATCCACCATTGTGAGTATATACATGTTCCTCTTCCTAGTCCTGGGAAGTGGACCCACGATATCGATGGCTACCCTCTCGAAAGGAGAGTTCATGATGGGCATCTCACCCAACACCACCGGTGCTGTCCAGTGTTTCGGTGCCACCCTCTGGCACTCAGGGCATGACTTCACATACCGACGCACATCATCTGTCATTCCCGGCCAATAGTAATGGCAGGAAATCCGCTGCATGGTGGCGGCAATACCCATGTGTCCACTAAAGGAGATGGTATGCCCCATATGAAGAATCTGGGACCGGTGAGCTTTCGGGACGACCAACTGACCGTATAGGTTGTCTCCCCTTCCTGCTCTCCTGTAGAGTATCCTATTCTTCATGTAGTACTGCCCCCGTCCTGGTGGATCAGCACTTTTCTGCAGCTTTTTGTAGCAACTACGTAAAGTATCATCCTCACTCTGGGCAGTTCGTAGCTCCCCCGGCATTGGGTTAGTCACAATTGCGTCTGCCTCTTCCGTTTTCGTCTGAGAGCGAGTCTGCATTGCTCCCATGTGGATTGACTCCCTGGGCTTTCCCAGAAAGACATACCGGCAACCTAGGATGACTGGAAAAATGGGATCGGTCAATACAGCGGCCTTGATGGTGCCGGTGACGTACCTTGACCGAATCTCCACATTAGCAATGGGCAACTTCATGGTTACAGCACTCTTCTGTGCAGGCTGTATATCCAAGGTCTCACCTGTGAATTGTTCTGGATGTACCAGATCCGCAGAAATCACGGCCTCCCCGTCCAGTCCTGTGTCGTATAAACACTCCACTTGACGACCGTTAACCTCTACCAATTCCACTACAGATGGTTTTTCCTGGTCTGGAGTCTCTTCCTCGGCCTCGACCTGTTCGGTGGGCTCCACCTTAGGTTTCCCGGGGCACACGACGAATTGAGTGTCTCCTGACTCTCCTCTGCAGTCAATAGCATTGTGCGTATTCGACTGGCATTGGTTGCACCATTTCCCTGTCCTAGATTTTCTATTGCCAGACTTGAGTGAGCTCTCCTGGTGGCGAGCTTCCTTGTTGACCTTGGCATTTTCCGTGACAACCTCCTTGGAAGTCACTTGACATGCTGCGAAGTGAGGGTTCTTAGCCTTCGATTTGCAGTCCCTCGTATTGTGAGAGGGTGACTTACAAATTAAAAACCACTTCTCCGACCACGGTCGTTTAGGTGTAGAGCTTGAAGTGCTCTTGCTTCCCTCCTTCTTCTTCTCTGAACTATCCTCTGATTTTTGCACATAAGGTTCCCACTTTTTGGTTCCTGAGTTTTTGGCTTTCTTCTTGTCATGTTTCTCTTGACTTTTGGTGTTGGTGGAAAGGTTTTCCCCTGCCTCCCCATGTACCTCGACGAACCGTTCTGCTAATTTAGTCACGAGGTCAATACGTTCCGCTCCTTGTTCTCCCAGGAACGTCCTGAGAGGTTTAGACATTTGCTTCTTCAGCTGGTCGACCACCATGAGCTCTTCCAGACTCTCATAGTCATGTGCGAACCCAGCCAAATCCATCCACTTATGGAGATACGATTTTAGACGCAAACTGTAGGCGGCAAACAACTCCCCCGGTTCTCGTTTCGCTGCTCGAAATTTTTTCCGGTAGGTATGTGACGTAACCTCGAATCGTTTCAGCAGAGCCGTCTTTAACTCGTCATAATTGTTCTCATGTCCTGGTGGCAGGCGAAAATAAACCTCGTAACCGGTCCCGCGTAAACCCTGGGATAGCTTAAGATTCCATTTGTTACGCTCCAGACCCATAGCAACTGACATAGCCTCGAAGCGTTGAAAGTACTGGTCAATCTTCTCTTTGTCCTCCTCGTAGACCGCTAAAGGAAACTTCATAGCCTGGTACCCATATCCACCTACTGGTGTTAATCCTGGGATGGAGGAACCTCCAACTGCTCCCTCAGTTTCTCCATTAGATTGACTCTTCAACTCGAGTTCCCTCATCCGGTACTCGTGCTCCCTTTTCTGTGCTTCCTGTTCAGCTTCTAATTTCCTAGCTGCTTGCTCAGCTTCAAATTTCCTAGCTGCCTGCTCAGCTTCCAATTTCTTAGCTGATTGCTCAGCTTCCAATTCCATCCTTCTCAATCCCAACTCGGCCTTTCGATCTTCCCTTTCTGCTTGACGATACTCTCTCTCTCCACTTCGTGTATGTAATCCGTTAGAGCAGACCCCGACAGTCCCATGTCTTCCCCCTTTGCCCTTAATTCTAACGTGGTAAGTTTAGGGGTGGCCATTATACAGAGAGGTAAGCTAGCAGGTCGAGTACAATATAACTGCAAATTACTATATGAACAAGTACTATACATCTAGATATTACCACGCAAAGCACATTCACCCAGTGACAAGAGTAGAATCAGGACCACAGACCTATGCAGACGTGTGAAGTGTGAACAGGTAAGATATTAGTCCTAACCCCTATCCACATTCACTCTAGCTGGATTCTCCAAAATGATATCTCCCTCTTATAACTAAGGATCCCGTGTCCAAAGACCCCGTTGTCAGAAGATCCCACTTTCAAAGGTTCCTGCTTGCAGGAGATCTCGCTGTCCAAGATTCCGTTTATTAGAGATCCCGCTGTCCAAAGATCCCATTTACGAGAGATCCCGCTGTCCTAAGATCCCGTTATCGAGCCCCCAATAATGTCGTGTCCTCCTTTAAAGTGTCGTCCCTGGAGTGAGGAGATTCGACACCCACATTATAATATTTTTTTTCCTCTCAATATTCTGGAGAATCCACCAGCTTCCGTCCAACACACTCCATCAGCCTATGGACACCTTTTCCTATCACTCTCTCACTGTCGTACTATGCCCCCTTCTCATACTTCCCCAACGCAACATACTCAACAACTCTTGCTTCTAAAAATTAATAAAGATTAATTTATTAAAAGAAAAGTGTAACGTATATGAGACGTGTATGTGAAGAAAATGTGTGACGTGTTCTATAAAGTGTGTAGAATCGGACTCTCAGACAACAACCCAGTCAGCTGATCCCAGCAAGGATAGACCACAGCACGTTACGTCAGAACATGTACTTCTCACCCAGTGCCGAAACCATCTTGCCGGATACTGATTTGCCTCTGTAGACCTCTGGTAATCCCATTTCATGAACATCCGAAATAGACACCGGTGGTATTAACAGTTAATCATGGACCGGTTGCACTCTACACAATGTCCGTTCCTATCGTTCCTTAAAAAAAATGCACAAGTCCTTTGTAGTGTGGACACAGTTATTAATGTTAATTGTTAATGTACTGGATCCTCACTCGTGTCTATCTACCCTCACGTATCATGTCTTGTGTTCTATTACACGAGATTATATCACACTAGGTAACTATTATCAGTAATGTTCTCAGTTAGTTACTACTGTCTGATGTGTGGTGCATCAGTAATCATCACTCTCTTTGGTGAATCAACTTCCTTCTAGCTTTAGTTACGTTCTGTATGCAACTTTATTGATTGTTGAACTGGTGTTCTTCCGAATGGGATTTGTATCTTTCCCAAAACTTTGTTGAGTTTCCTTGGATCTGGTAGGGAACCTAGGATAGAAACAACACATCTGGTGATAGTACTAGTCACTGATCCTTTCGGCTGAGTGTAAGCCTATCGCCTTGCTTAATGATCTTTAGCTAACTAAACTATTTCCTAGAGCAGATTAGCTACCCACCTAGGGCCGAATCAGGCTATGACAAAGAAAAGACCAATAAACAGAGTGCAACCTCAGTATTCTATTCTTAACTAGCAGAGCTAATATCACTATTCTACTCTAACTAGTTTCCACTAACAGTGCTAATCATCACACTATAGTTTAACAAGGCTACAGTCTATATTAATTAGAACTAATAGACTATATTGACTACCTTATGTAAAAACCGCCTCATTCCCGGGATGGCTACTACACTTTGCCATAACGGCACATGCTAGTTAATGTGAAATTATTCTAACACTGTAGAGCTCTCCCACAAACACGTCCATCCTAATCCACGGGTTTTGGTCAACTCCCCATCTCCAATCATGGTTTTCTGGCAAACCCCTAAAATTGGTCACGTGATATGGGTGACGTCCTGCAGGTGTTATTTGCGCATATCATCCATTGTCAGGAATCGATTTTTCCTGGCTTGAGTCATTGTCAAAGTTGTCATCAATTGTTTAGATTCCCAAAACAAGCCAGCGAGTTCCTGTATGATCCCAACAACAGTGGCAAATAACCAGCTGTCAATCTTCTCGATGTTCCGGAAACTACGAATTGACCTATGTACTGTTACTTCCGTGCTAAGTACTTCCGTTTTCCCTCTGATATGTTTTTGACTTGTCAACGAGATGTATGATTCAGCGCACTCACTTCCTCTATACATCTTCCACTTGTTAATTTTGTCCGACAGGTGACGGCCAATATCCGATTGCCACTATGACCCCACTGCTTCCATCTGTATTCAAATGTTGACAAACTTGTCAAGGCGATGTCGGGATTCGTTTCCCGCACTTACGAGGGTGGCCAATCCGTCAACCATATGTACAAGTACAACTGTTATTTCTGCCCGACCTGTTTTTGGAAACACGTGCAGCCCCAACTATGAATGTTTTCTCTGTATTAGTTGAAACACTGGTTGCTTAGCAGATAGTCCGGTTAATCAAAAAATCCTCCCTAACAATCAGCTGGGTAAACGCACGATTTCATTTTGTGACACTATGTGACATGCAAGAACTCTTGTTCTAACTTTCTTTACTTATAAAGTTAAAGTTAGTTCCATATCCTTTACAAGACGATTGCAGTCAACACCAGCATGTTAGCTGTTGTGATCTCTTGGCAAGTTTACTTTCAGTAGTTTTCCAATGCTTTCTGAACGACCAGCACCCAAATCATTTCGTAAAAAACCAGCGCAACGCGATCTGCTGTCAAACTGAGCGCAGTTGTGTTTCGAACGCGGGTATACGGGATCACGAACCGCGACCGCAACCCCTGCGCCACAGAGATAGGCTTCTTTGCTTATGTTTATCTATATTTCGCTGTACCTGTACATACCATAGAAAAAAAAATAAACTATCAATGTAAGATAAAGCAAGACAATTAAATACAATCCTGCGAACCAAGAGGTGAGGCAAAGACGCTGATGCAGGTTGGGACAAACTCTGAGAAAACGTGAGGACAATAAGGTTAGAACATTTCTTTCCTTGAACCCACAAGGCAAATGACATAGTGGAAGACGTAACAAATAGTGAATTACAGATAGAGACGAATACTACTGGGAGGACATGGAGAGAAGGACTGGAGGGAGAACTTGGAGGGAGGATTTGGAGGGAGGACTTGGTGAGAGGACTTGGAGGAAGCTGCAAGAGATAGCAACAGATTGGACGGCTGTGCGTGGTTTGGTTGACAGCTAATGCTGCAATGGCGGATAAAGGAAATAAGATGATAATGATGAAGAAGAAGAAGAAGAAGAAGAAGAAGAAGAAGAAGAAGAAGAAGAAGAAGAAGAAGAAGAAGAAGAAGAAGAAGAAGAAGAAGAAGAAGAAGAAGAAGAAAAAAAAAAAAAAACTGCGATAGCGAAGAAGAATAACACCATTAACATCAACAACATCATAATCCACATCATCAATAATAGAAGCAATAAACACTCGAAGAACTAAGACGTTGGACCGTGTCCTGTTCACTCTGTCGGCAAACATTCCTTTCATGTAGATCAACCACAATACCTGGATACGAGGACACGCCACAGTGACAAACTCCGAGACTATTAGCAAGTTCTGGCCGCCCTCATAGATACAGACTATAAACTATTATCCGTAGGCAAGGTTATCGGTTTCGTGTCAAGTTATCATCACCAGGAAAGTCACTTCAAGCTCCTTTTATGTGTATTTGACCATTAGCCAGACAGGAACCTGCAATCGTTTCTAATATGCTAGAGTGCAGCGGTCGGGAGCTGGTACTGCGCAAAGGGTTTGCTGGTGTGGGGTGGTATTAGACTGGCTCGCACAGATCTTGTTTGATCTGTGATCTGGGCTGTGTGGATTGTTATAACATAAGAATTAAATTATATACATTCATATGATTCTGAATTGAGGATTCTGGCTGCGGAGGTGTGGTTTTATGGTAGAATAGTGAGAACGCACTAGAGGAACAGAAAGAACAATGAAGATATCTTGACAGAAGTTAACTCACAAAAAGAACTGGTTATTTGCAACAGAAGAAGACAATCCACATTCTTTGGGCAAGTCATGAGAAGGAAATAGCTGGATTATGTAGCCGCAACGGGAAGGTTGGGGGGAAGAGAGATCAAGAGAGAAGATGCTGGCAGTTTGATATCATTGCAAGGAGGATCGTCGGCAACAGAAATGATTGGCAGCACACAAGACAGAAGGCTATCGGCATTCATGATCAAACTCCACATGTTTTCAGTTACCTGCGCTAGTTTGTGAAATTGTTTCTCTCACCCGCGTCTCATTGCTGATGTCTGATATGTTGAAGTAATGTGTTGTTGTTGTTTATGTTATTGTTGTTGTTATTTTTTTTCCAGTATATGGACACATACACATTTTCTTTTCTCTTGATTTATTGAGCTTATATTTATTGAAGCTACTAGGTTGTTTCCAGTATTTAGTATGTTAATAAGACCGGGGACGGCCCGCAGAAGACGGATGTGTCGGCCTAAAGGCGCAAATAAACAGGCACAACCAGGAGGACTAGTTTCCACATTGCGCAAGTTAAAATACTTTGACAGTTGGAACCCAAAGAAGTATGTCGGAAAGTTTGCTGAACAGGCTAAATATTTCACAGACCAATCGTCTTCGGTTCATGCAATGCGATGGATGATGACCTCTGTAGATCGTCTGTAGGAGGATACTAAGGCACCTTTGAAAATATTTGTGTGTAACCTAAGTAATCCTTATTTAAAACCCACAAGAAGAACATACAAGGATCAAACACTTTCCACAGAAGGTTCATAATCATCACGTGTCTTGCAGCAAAGCTTATGTATTCATGGTTCGCGGTCATAAAGCCTCTGCTCACGGCGACCTAGTTGGTTCATTTCGGCTTTCATGTTTGACTTCAGAAAGCAATCGCAAACTACATTGGCTCTATTAAATCACGAATAACCAATAAATGTTCGAGCTGATTGTAACGTCCTGTAAAATAACATGGAATATTGAAGTCTCCGGTTAGGTCTGTTTTGTTTTCGTGATTATGTCAAGTGGTCAAGCCATCCGGGTAGGTGCCATTCTCATCTCCTGGCTTTTTGATTTTTTTCCAACAACTTTTACTGTGGTCACAAAGTTCTCATTTAATGTGTCCTTATAACAGACACTAGCTATGTTGACCGAAGACGTCTAATTTCTTTAATCGTTTTGTGGTTTACGTCTGTTTATTTTCTGTCCATCTGTGGTAGTCTTTGTATTTTCAAAATGTGTATATAAATGAGCAATGTACGAATCAGTAGTAATAGTAGGTGTAGCAGCAGCAACAGTAGCAGCAGCAGCATCAACAGCAGCAGCAGCAGCAGCAGCAGTAGCAGTAGTAGTAATAGTAGTAGTAGTAGTAGTAGTAGTAGTAGTAGTAGTAGTAGTAGTAGGAGTAGGAGTAGTAGTAGTAGTAGTAGTAGTAGTAGTAGTAGTAGTAGTAGTAGTAGTAGTAGTAGTAGTAGTAGTAGTAGTAGTAGTAGTAGTAGTAGCTGCAGCAGCAGTAGCAGTAGCAGCAAATAGAAGAAGAACAATGTGGGTTTGTAGAAGGCAAGAGTACAGTAAATCCTCATATATGATGGGAACATTGATTGAACATTCTGTAGAAGTAAACAAAGATCGACACCTCTGCTGTATTGACTACACAAAGGCTTTCAATAAAGTAAGAAATGTCAACATAGTAGAGATGCTTGCAGATCTGCAAATTGATGGGAAAGACCTTAGACTTGTAAAAAAAAATATACATATATTGGAAACAACAAGTTGCCATAAGATCTGATAATGAAGTAGGTCAATGTCCGCCTATTAAGAGAGGTGTTAGACCGGGATGTGTGATGTTTCCAGATCTTTTTCCCTGTACAGTGAAATTATTTTAAGAAATGTAGAAGAAATAAATGGAATCATTACTGGAGGAAGAATCATCAGTAAAATTAGATATGTAGAGGATACTGTATTGATTGCAGACAATGAGCAGGATCTGCAACATTTGGTAGATGCGGTTGTTGCATACAATGAACGACTAGGGTTAGAATTAAATTGTGGGAAGACACAGATTATGGTCGTCACTGGGAAGAACGAAATACCACAATGTAATATACAAGTAAATAGGAATATTGTTGGGCAAGTAAATCGGTACAATTTTCTCGGAACACTCATAACATCTGATGGGAAATGTCTTGAAGAGATTAGAACAAGAATCGCCATGGCGGTAGCCTTTTGCATGATGAAAAACATAAATGTCAACAAAACTGTCATTTACTGCCAATATAGTACCTTGTGGTGTATGGCAGAGGAATTAACCTGAGGAATTAAGGCCGCCTGGCTAGTGCAGTCGCCGCGAACTGTGCAGGTTAGGATTTTCTTTTTGCCCCCGACAGAAAAAAATCCCACACCTTACCGAGGGATCAAACCCAGGTCTCCAGAAGGAGAGTCCAGCGTTCTAGCCAATCGGCCTGCCGCTCCTGATGTTATTTACAACGAGAAAACGAGTGTTAAGGTGCTAAATAGAACCTGTGCTTTTGTACGGATGTGAAGCGTGGACAATGAGCAAACAGGCTGAAAAATATCTGATGGCTGTGGAAATGTGGTTTCCAAGGAAAATGCAAAGAATACTATGGAGAGACAGAAAAACCAATGACCAAGTCCTGC
>OY992879.1:21187413-21212413 GCA_963921405.1 Cepaea hortensis | reverse complement strand
ATAAAACGAAATGAAATATAAATTCTCAAATAATTTTCACAGGCTCTTCAACCTATCTGCATATCTGCATCATAAAGCAGACGAGAGACCTGTGATCTGTTAAATTAATACTCTATCCACTTACTAGGCTGTCATTTTTGTCGGTAAAATGAATTTTAGGTAGGGAACCATTTTAAGTAAGGGAAATAACTCACAGATTGGACTGTGAAGTGATTGGACACGAGTGTTTGGGTTGTAAGAATCAACGGGTCTTCGTAGCTGGTTTGTTAAGAGTTTGTGTGGACGTGGGACTTTGATGTGGTTAACCGTAAGTAGATGTTAACAAAATTTACGCTTAAACTATGAGGTTCTATTTTGTTTTATGTGTAACATTTGCAGAGGAAGTTCATGCAGATTTGTCTGGTCGCTAGTGATAAATATTAAAGATTAATATATTCTAAACTTAAAATTGCTTCGTGGCTTAGAGGTTAGCGACTTCTCTCCGTAATCTCGTATACTCTCGTAGGTAACGTGATGACGGTGAGAATCAGCAGTGGTTCGGATCGCATCGGTAACTTACGGGGTATGTGAGCCGGCCGCTCAGAAAGCAATGGCAAACTACTGAGCGTAATCTTGCCAAGAAATCAACATACAGCTGAAAGATGCTGATGTTGACAGCGATGTCCTGTAAAAGGATATGCAAAACATTTATTTTAAACTTAAAATTAAAATCACCTTCAAGTTAATGTGAAACCGAGGTCAGCTATTATATGTGGCTGGTTCACTCACTGTATTATTAATCTGAGCCAGGGATGGACTCTAAAATAAGTTCTTGTTTAGGTTGAACGGGCTAAGGAAATAGTCTGTAATTTCTATATCCACCTGTTTCCATGTTTAGTCACATCACAATTTCTATGTCCACCTGTGTAGGTCAGCATGGCCAAATGGATAAGAACGCGTTATCTTAAACATCCAGTGTGCTGATGCCGAGATACGGGGTTCAACCCTTACACCGGACAGTTGGACTAAGATGTTGACCTATCCCCCTTGACATTGAGACGTAAATTACAAGTACCTCTGAAGTCGGAGTGGGTTCGCCTGATGGCGAAGGACACTGTTAATAAGGAAAGCTAAACCACACGCAAAATTCAGACCAGCACGAATAGAAGTAGTGTGTATTGGACTACGCTTGAGTTCAAAGCGAGCAAGCGAAAATTAAAAATATCCACATGTTTCCATCTTTATTCATATCATAATTTCTATATCCATCTGTTCCGTTTTCATCTTTAGTCACATCATAACTTCTCTATCCCACTATTTCCATCTTTAGTCATATCACCATTTCAATATCCCTCTGTATTTCACCTTTAGTCACATCACCATTTCTATACACCAGTGAATTTCACTTTAATCACATCAACCATTCTATATCCCTATGTATTCCATCTTTAGTCACATCACCATTTCTATATCCCTCTGTATTCCATCTTTAGTCACATCACCATTTCTATATCCCTCTGTATTCCATCTTTAGTCACATCACCATTTCTATATCCCTCTGTATTCCATCTTTAGTCACATCACCATTTCTATATCCCTCTGTATTCCATCTTTAGTCGTATCACCATTTCTATATCCCTCTGTATTCCATCTTTAGTCGTATCACCATTTCTATATCCCTCTGTATCCCATCTTTAGTCGTATCACCATTTCTATATCCCTCTGTATTCCATCTTTAGTCGTATCACCATTTCTATATCCCTCTGTATTCCATCTTTAGTCGTATCACCATTTCTATATCCCTCTGTATTCCATCTTTAGTCACATCACCATTTCTATATCCCTCTGTATTCCATCTTTAGTCACATCACCATTTCTATATCCCTCTGTATTCCATCTTTAGTCACATCACCATTTCTATATCCCTCTGTATTCCATCTTTAGTCACATCACCATTTCTATATCCCTCTGTATTCCATCTTTAGTCGTATCACCATTTCTATATCCCTCTGTATTACATCTTTAGTCGTATCACCATTTCTATATCCCTCTGTATTCCATCTTTAGTCACATCACCATTTCTATATCCCTCTGTATTCCATCTTTAGTCACATCACCATTTCTATATCCCTCTGTATTCCATCTTTAGTCACATCACCATTTCTATATCCCTCTGTATTCCATCTTTAGTCACATCACCATTTCTATATCCCTCTGTATTCCATCTTTAGTCGTATCACCATTTCTATATCCCTCTGTATTCCATCTTTAGTCGTATCACCATTTCTATATCCCTCTGTATTCCATCTTTAGTCGTATCACCATTTCTATATCCCTCTGTATTCCATCTTTAGTCGTATCACCATTTCTATATCCCTCTGTATTCCATCTTTAGTCGTATCACCATTTCTATATCCCTCTGTATTCCATCTCTGGTACCCATCGGCCAAACCCAGTCCCAGGTAAGCAATGTCCGTCTACGTGGAAAACTCCTGTGACTCTTTTCGGCCAACCCCTTAATCATGGGTCAGTGATGTCCAGCGAGGATGTGCTCTGCTAGATTGATAAACAGGTTCCTGTCCTCCTTCGTCCCTATGTGGAGGGCAGTGCATCACACCTAGTTCACCATCACCATCATGTGCCGTGCCGGTAAGCGTTGACGTTTATGTTTCCCCATTTCACACGATCATCAAAGATCATCTGCGACGAGACCAAAATGACGTCCAAGAAGAAAAGGGATTGACAACATCAATGATATTGTACAATCACACGGAATGACACTATCCAGTTCCGCCCTCCAGGCCCTGAAGAGCAAATTAGTCCTCCCCACGACACTTGACGGCAGAAGTGGAAGATGATGATGATGATGATGATGATGATGATGATGATAATGATGATGATGATGACCAGAGTCGTGGATCAGCCCTGTGTTTTTGTCTCAACCATACAACGTGGACCAGCCATCCAGATATTAACTTCCCTGCCTTCCCCCTGTCCTTCGATCTTGCCAGTTGTCACCAAGTTCTCCTGCTTATTTCTTCTCATAACGTGGCCACAATATTGTGACTGTCTACGTCTAAGTTCTCTAATCAGTTTTCGGTTTTCATTGGTTTCTTGTAGAATCTGGTCATTGGTGTTTATGTATGCCCATAGTATTCTTTGCATTTTCCTCAGAAACCACATCTCCACAGCCAGCGTATGTTTTTAAGCTTGTCTGCTCATTGTCCACGCTTCAAATTTATACAAAAGTACAGGTCCTATTTAGCATCTCAGAACTCTTTTTCTAGTTGCAAAAGAAATCATTTTGTTGGTCAGTTTATTTTCCATCTTACAAGAGACTATTTTCGCCATGGCGATTCTTATTCTAATCGCTTCAAGGCATCTCCCATCAGATATTATGACTGTTCCGAGACCATTGTACCGATTCACTAGTTTAAGAATATTCCCATTTACCTGAATCACACCCAGTTATGCACCTCAACGGTCAGCGTGTCCGACTTCAGCACGCATATATGTATAGTCTGCTTCCTCTAGACAGATTCCACCCAAGGTAACGGGCTCTATCTACGCCTATGTAGGTTTTCACTCTTCTTGACAAGTTTGTCAGGACAATGGCATTACGTCCTGCTCTTTGCTATTTCCAACCGAAGTGGGATGTTTAATTTGCACAACTTGCACGCGAGACCTCCTGCTTTTCGTCCTTATCTTAGAATTCTAGATATGTGATCTCACTACCCAAGAGATCAGGTGGCCGAGTGATATCATTAGATACCTATGATTCTTGATAAATGTTCCACGCCTATGCAAGGATTGAACCTGATACCCACTAAGTATGGGGCGGAGGCCACAACCCCACAGTCATGCTTGCCGTAAGTGGGTTCTTCTTCGTTCGTCCGGAATGTTGTTTTAGACGTGCTTGCGTTGTTCCTGTTTACAGCAGAGTTGCGATATTTGCACCTTTCGACCGAAACATCCGACTTCTTCAGGAATTTGTTGGCCGGGTTACCTTCCCTAAATGGGTTCTATTATCCGCAGGTTGTGATTCCTACCAGATGACAATTCCATTGTATTGGACGAGAAACCCACTGCGTGACACTTCACTTCAAATGCCCAACATATGTCGTCTTTTTTCGCTGCATGTCGTTTGTAGCACTCAACCCAAGCATTTTGTGTGTGTGTGTGTGTGTGTGTGTGTGTGTGTGTGTGTGTGTGTGTGTGTGTGTGTGTGTGTGTGTGTGTGTGTGTGTGTGTGTGTGTGTGTGTGTGTGTGTGTGTGTGTGTGTGTGTGTGTGTGTGTGTGTGTGTGTGTGTGTGTGTGTGTGTGTGTGTGTGTGTGTGTGTGTGTGTGTGTGTGTGTGTGTGTGTGTGTGTGTGTGTGTGTGTGTGTGTGTGTGTGTGTGTGTGTGTGTGTGTGTGTGTGTGTGTGTGTGTGTGTGTGTGTGTGTGTGTGTGTGTGTGTGTGTGTGTGTGTGTGTGTGTGTGTGTGTGTGTGTGTGTGTGTGTGTGTGTGTGTGTGTGTGTGTGTGTGTGTGTGTGTGTGTGTGTGTGTGTGTGTGTGTGTGTGTGTGTGTGTGTGTGTGTGTGTGTGTGTGTGTGTGTGTGTGTGTGTGTGTGTGTGTGTGTGTGTGTGTGTGTGTGTGTGTGTGTGTGTGTGTGTGTGTGTGTGTGTGTGTGTGTGTGTGTGTGTGTGTGTGTGTGTGTGTGTGTGTGTGTGTGTGTGTGTGTGTGTGTGTGTGTGTGTGTGTGTGTGTGTGTGTGTGTGTGTGTGTGTGTGTGTGTGTGTGTGTGTGTGTGTGTGTGTGTGTGTGTGTGTGTGTGTGTGTGTGTGTGTGTGTGTGTGTGTGTGTGTGTGTGTGTGTGTGTGTGTGTGTGTGTGTGTGTGTGTGTGTGTGTGTGTGTGTGTGTGTGTGTGTGTGTGTGTGTGTGTGTGTGTGTGTGTGTGTGTGTGTGTGTGTGTGTGTGTGTGTGTGTGTGTGTGTGTGTGTGTGTGTGTGTGTGTGTGTGTGTGTGTGTGTGTGTGTGTGTGTGTGTGTGTGTGTGTGTGTGTGTGTGTGTGTGTGTGTGTGTGTGTGTGTGTGTGTGTGTGTGTGTGTGTGTGTGTGTGTGTGTGTGTGTGTGTGTGTGTGTGTGTGTGTGTGTGTGTGTGTGTGTGTGTGTGTGTGTGTGTGTGTGTGTGTGTGTTTTTTTTTCTGATTTTCTAAGAAATTGTACGTTCAGGACTTTACCATTGGTTCTGTGAAAAGGGGGTTACAGGCGCAATTCGTAATCAATGGTGTGAGTATCGGTTGTTCAGAAAGCAGTGGCACCCTACTGAACGTAAAGTTGCCAAGAAATTACAAACAGCCAAATAATGATAGGGTGGACTGCGACTTCCGGTTAGGGATATTCAACTAACTCTGTAAAGTTTGCCATTACTTTCTAAACGACCGGCGCTATTACCTTTGTGAAAATCAACGCAAGGCGGTTTGCTTCTAAAATGTCTGCGACTGATTTCAAACCAGGTAGGCCAGATTATGAAACTGCGTCCACAATCCGTACTGGCACCTGGCCGTCTTGACAGACGATTGTTTGTTACATTGTGCCTTGAGAATAGTAGAAAGTCTGGGCTGAATTATAGAGACCGTATGTTGCCCATGCAGCATGATCCATCCCTCTCGGCCTGCCTAGTTTACTCCAGAGGAAAAGTAACGCCAATACTTCTGGAACAAGACTAGATGCAGAAGCTGCCGGATCATCAAAGCAATTCTCTAGTTGCCAAACAAGGCTTAGGGTCTGCTACGACATTTAGTCTTCAGGTTGCATTTCCAGGATATGGCTTGTACATTCCCAATTGCGGTCCCCCGCCCGAAGCTGTTGGCAAAATGTGGAGTGTCGGGTTTGAGGATCACCGTTCAACAGTCGGCGCTAACAGAAAGCAGGCAGTACCGTCTACTCTCCTACTACACAGAATATCTGTGATGTTAGAGAAAACCTGGTTCCATTTTTATCTCGACCGTGCCTTAACAATTAGACTGACGCCTGTGCACAATTCGCAGGCCTTCTAACGGACATTGAATACATTGCTTTGCATCTGTTGTCCTTTGTTGCTAGTCTTTATATGTTTATATTCGTGTATTAGCCTTATTAGTTACGAACAGATAAAGCTAGGAGTACGACAAGGGTGTGTCTTGTCACCAGATCTTTTCTCCCTGTATAGCGAAGTAATAATGAGAGAGATCAAAGAGATGCCAGGAATACTAGTTGGAGGTTATAATATAAATAATATACGCTATGCAGATGACACAGTATTGGTGGCGGATAATTCAACAGACCTACAACAATTATTAGACGTTGTAGTAACAGAGAGTGCAAGGAAAGGAATCTCCTTAAATATCAAGAAAACAGTAACAATGGTAATATCAAAGAAAATGGTGACACCAAAATGTGACATAGAAATAGAAGGGAAAATCCTTAACCAAGTTGATAATTTTAGATACCTAGGGGCATTTATAACATCAGATGGAAGATGTACAACAGAGATTAGGAGCAGAATAGGGCAGGCAAAAGCCGCATTTCAGAAAATGAAGAGTATCTTATGCAATAAGTCACTATCACTGAGTGTAAGAAAGAGAGTACTGAAATGCTATGTAGAACCAGTTTTGCTGTATGGCAGTGAATCTTGGAATGTAATTGAACAAATTAAGAAGAAATTAAAAGCAACAGAGATGTGGTTCCTGAGACGAATGTTGCGAATTCCTTGGACTGCCAGAGTAACTAACGACGACTGCCTGAAACAGGCTAATGAAACTAGAACATTATATACAACAATAAGACAGAGACAAACAGCTTTCTTCGGTCATGTGATGAGAAGAGAGGAATTGGAGAACATCGTAACAACTGGAAAGATCGAGGGGAAGAGAGGCAGAGGTAGACCAAGAGAAGTGATGATGGATGGATTGAGAAGGTGGCATGGAGGAATATCAGCAGCAGAGTTGATCCAGAAAACCAAAGACCGAGATCTATGGAGAGCCATGAACGCCTACGCCAGCCGGCACGGCACTTGATGATGATGATGATTAGCCTTATTGATTTTCTCAAACTCGTTATTAGCTATCGGTTTTTTTTCTTTTAAATCTGCCCGTTCTTATTTTTAATGTGTGTGTGTTCTCTCGCTTTGAACCCGAGTGTAGTCCACACATGTGCTACTGCGTCTTGTGTGTGGATTAGCTTTCCTTATCACATTTGTCCCTTGCCATCAGAGGTACTTGTAATTTATTTCCACAAGTCAAGGACGAGAAGTCAACATTTCAATCCAACTGACCGGTGTAGTTTCTCTTCTTCTCATCCTGTTCTTATGCCTTCATGTAATGACTAGGGTCTTTCCTGTGACTGTATTATGATTAAGTATTTGTTTGCTGATGAAGGCTGGTCGCAGTAACGTCCTATGTTTTCCGTAATTGTGTTCTGTAAACCAGTCAATTGAACGAAGATGAATAAGAATATCCATTGATTTGTACCTCCCATTTTCATATTCCTGTTTCAATTTCCCATCTGTATATCCTTTCAGTCAAGTTTCCTGTTGTTGTTTCTACGTCTTCATTCTTCCTTCTGTACGCCCTTCCATTTTTTACCCATCCTTCTAGCGGCTAGCCCTTAATTTCATTCTCCGATGCGCATATAATTTCATTTCATTCTCCCTTCTTTATAAACCTCATGTCCTATAATTTATTGTTCTATCTGTATATCCTTTCATCCGATCCGATTTGTAGATAAAAAAAAAAGATTCCACTTTGTTCAACCGACTTTTTTAGCCTTGGTTATAATCCGTTATTATCATTCTCCTGTTGTTATATTCTTTCACATTATATTTTCACCCTCTTCCTCACTTCTTCCTCCCATTGCCGTCGATCAATACCACCCCAATCATCACCACAAAATCAAGTTTAACATCCATCCACAGACTACCACCCTGCGACAACATACACCCATTTTCTCTTATTACCCCTCGCGTTCACTTAATGAAAAGCTAATCGTATTCCTAAAGTGCCTCTATACACCAGGTCACGTTTCAAAGCCCAGCGTTTAAATTGCCGTCGTCGGCTTCTCCTGTTTGTGCGCAAACAGCCCGGTATACTCCACCAAACAGTAGCCCATGCCGCAGATAGCGAGGCACAAACACACCAGATACCTCAACAGCCGTTTCATCAGTAGGACGTGCTCCCGCGTTCACCTGTTTGTTCTGGAGGGAGGCGAAATGACGAGGGCAACGCTACCTTGATCCATTCATGTCGCAACAGTGTTCCTTTGATCTTCTGTGTACGGGCGGTGGGGATTTGCGGCTGTTGGTTCCCAGGAAACGCCAAGAGAAGAAAATGGAGAGGCTTGTTGTCAACCCTTCCTGGGACGGTTTTAACAACGGGAGTCTCGGTTCGAGGGGAAAGGTCGTAGGGTTCAGGGGACAGACAACGTTTAGCCTGTGGGTAGCTGGCAGGACGTTTCTCTCCTGAAGTTTTGCTTTTATTATAGTTATAGATAGAGGAGTTAGAATCCTCAGTAAGGTGTGAATTTTTCTCTGTCGGGGACAAAAAGAAATCCCCAACCTGCACAGTTCGCGGCGACTGTACTAGCCACGCGGCCTTAATTCCTCTGGCTCAAGACCCCCAACTTTCCTATCCTACACCACCAAAGTTCTATAGGCAGTAGATGACAGATGACAAATGACAAATGTCGAAGAAATCAAAACACTTTAATGCAAAGGTACTGTAGTGTCTTCCCAATGTTTTATGTTGTGTTTTGCGTCTTTGTTTGCAGACGAAGGCTAGTCGCCTTAACGACCTGTTTTCTGTAATTGTGTTCTGTAAAGCTGTATTGGAATGAAAGCTGTAGTCATGATGATATCAAAGAAATAGATTGTGTATACATGTGCAATTAAAGTAAATGACGATATTTTGGGCCAAGTGCAAAAATACATAAATCTAGGCAGATGGATAACTTCAGATGGAAGGTGCATCACTGAGACAAAGAACAGAATAGGAGAAGTAAAAGCCCCATTATATCAAATGAACAGTTCTTAAATAAACAGATATTTCTATCAAATGAAGAACATTTTATACAGTACTTCCTTATCATTGGAAGTTAGAAAAGAAGTTCTTATATGTTACTTAGAACAAATTTTAACATATGGCGGCGAATCCTGGACAATTAGTAATCAGTTCAAAAGATTCCCGGAAACCTTCGAGATGTAGTTTTATAGAAGAATGCTGAAATTAACTCGACGACCAAAATGAGCAGTCTGGATATTTTCCGGGAAGCTAAGCCGCAAAGACAGCTTATCACAAACATCAGAAAAAAGCAGTCATCATTTTTTTTGTTTTTTTTTGGGCCACGTTATGAGAAGACTAAACCTGATATATGTTGTGACAACCAGAAAGATTTGCGGAAAGGGAGATAGAAGTAAACAGCGTGAGAAAATTGTTGACAATCTTAGTCATGGCACCGAAGGAGGTTAACGCACGAATTGATACACGCCGTTGGGGATCGCAATTTGTGTGGAAGCATGATCGCCCAAGTCAGCTGACAATGCACTGGATGATGATGGTCAAATCTGTATCACTTTGTGTGTTGTTTTTGTTTTATTGTTTTCAAAGGCAAATCAGATACTGCGACAACTAATGCCATCTACTGTTCAAAGAAAGATACTATTAGTACTGCAGTAAGTTAGTTGCATATTCCTTATAGGATGTTGCAGTCAACACCAGCATTTTTTGCTGTTGTGATCTCTTGGCAAGTTTACGTACTAAAGCAAGTCTATGAAGAACTGTTTTTAGCGACAATTTGCCACGAGTGTCAAATATGGGCGCTTACTGCAACTAATAAGCGCAAAATCATAACAATAGACATGAGATACCTTAGAAAATCTGCGGGAGTAACCGCGGGAGATAATAGGAATGAGGAAAGTAGCGGAAGACTAGGTCAAAAACCAGTTATACACTTTATTAAAGAACAACAGATTAGCCTTACAAGAATGCCATTTACTACCAAGAGTGGATACAGAGCAATGGGAAGACCTCGTAAAAGAAGGACTTATGATATCAAAAAAAACCTTAGAGAAATGAATAGCAACTTACAAAGAATATTTGGAAAAGGCTCATGAAATATCTTTACATATCCCCCACCTTCACTGAGGTAACATGAAGAAAGAGGAGAAGGAACACAAGAAGAAGAAGCAGAAGAAGTATTGAAAAAAGGGATTGGCTGCTTCCAGATCCGATATTTATTCTTCTGGACTTTACCCTTAACCCGGGCATAGGCCCTCAACAGACCAACATATATTTTACATGACGTAGCAATCAACCCAAGAATTATTTGGGCTGTATGTAATTTCTTGGCAAGGTTACGTTCAGTAGTTTGCGATTGCATTCTGAACGACCGTCACTCATACCATTGTATGAAAACCAACGCAAGGCGGTGTACCGACTCGTTAGGTGTGAGATAATTCAGTGTTTGACCAAATGCAGCAGGCTAATTGTTCAGCTGATGAATTTGTGCGGCCTACGAATGAAGTTTTAAAACATATCGAAATGGTTCTTGGCAGAACAGAATGTTTCCCACCCGCGGTACAGGGGAGGCAAATCTGACATATACACGGGCAGATGTTGGGTTCACTGATCTTTGAGGTGCATAACTGGGTGTAGAGCACAACAGTTGATGGATGAAGGAGGTAGAAGAAGATGAAGGAAAAAGATGGAGAGGAGAAAAAGGTGGAGAAGAGGAGGGAAAAGATGGAGAAGAGGAGGGAAAAGATGGAGAGGAGGAGGGAAAAGATGGAGAAGAGGAGGGAAAAGATGGAGAAGAGGAGGGAAAAGATGGAGAAGAGGAGGGAAAAGATGGAGAAGAGTAAGGAAAAGATGGAGAAGATGAGGGAAAAGATTTAGAAGAGGAGGGAAAAGATGGAGAGGAGGAGGGAAAAGATGGAGAAGAGGAGGGAAAAGATAGAAAGGAGGAGGGAAAAGATGGAGAAGAGGGAAAAGATGGAGAAGAGGAGGAAAAAGATGGAGATGAGGAGGGAAAAGATGGAGAAGAGGGAAAAGATGGAGAATAGGAGGGAAAAGATGGAGAAGAGGAGGGAAAAGATGGAGAAGAGGAGGGAAAAGATGGAGAAGAGGAGGAAAAAGATGGAGAAGAGGAGGGGAAAGATGGAGAAGAGGAGGAAAAAGATGGAGAGGAGGAGAAAGGTGGAGAAGAGGAGGAGAAAGATGGAGAAGAGGAGGGAAAAGATGCAGAAGAGGAGGGAAAAGATGGAGAAGAGGGAAAAGATGGAGAAGAGGAGGAAAAAGATGGAGATGAGGAGGGAAAAGATGGAGAAGAGGGAAAAGATGGAGAATAGGAGGGAAAAGATGGAGAAGAGGAGGGAAAAGATGGAGAAGAGGAGGGAAAAGATGGAGAAGAGGAGGAAAAAGATGGAGAAGAGGAGGGGAAAGATGGAGAAGAGGAGGAAAAAGATGGAGAGGAGGAGAAAGGTGGAGAAGAGGAGGAGAAAGATGGAGAAGAGGAGGGAAAAGATGCAGAAGAGGAGGGAAAAGATGGAGAAGAGGAGGGAAAATATGGAGAAGAGGAGGAAAAAGATGGAGAAGAGGAGGGAAAAGATGAAGAAGTGGAGGAAAAAGATGGAGAAGAGGAGGGAAAAGATAGAGAAGAGGAGGGAAAAGATGGAGAAGAGGAGGGAAAAGATGGAGAAGAGGAGGGAAAAGATGCAGAAGAGGAGGGAAGAGATGGAGCGGAGGAGGGAAAAGATGGAGAAGAGGAGGGAAAAGATGGAGAGGAGGAGGGAAAAGAGGGAGAAGAGGGAAAAGATGGAGAAGAGGAGGGAAAAGATGGAGAAGAGGAGGGAAAAGATGGAGAAGAGGAGGAAAAAGATGGAGAGGAGGAGAAAGGTGGAGAAGAGGAGGAGAAAGATGGAGAAGAGGAGGGAAACAATGCAGAAGAGGAGGGAAAAGATGGAGAAGAGGAGGGAAAAGATGGAGAAGAGGAGGGAAAAGATGGAGAAGAGGAGGAAAAAGATGGAGAAGAGGAGGGAAAAGATGGAGAAGAGGAGGGAAAAGATAGAGAAGGGGAGGGAAAAGATGGAGAAGAGGGGGGAAAAGATTTAGAAGAGGAGGGAAAAGATGGAGAAGAGGAGGGAAAAGATAGAGAAGGGCAGGAGGAGAAAGAAGAAGAAGAAGAAGAAGAAGAAGAGAAGAAGAAGAAGAAGAAGAAGAAGAAGAAGAAGAAGAAGAAGAAGAAGAAGAAGAAGAAGAAGAAATGATGATGATGATGATGATGATGATGATGATGATGATGATGATGATGATGATGATGATGATGATGATGATGATGATGATGATCATGCGAAGGAGGAGAATTAAGAATACGAAAAAGAAGAAACTAAATACATGGATAAATCACAGGTGAAAATGGGAAACAACGAGAATAGGAAGGAAGTAAGGTTCAGAAAAACAAGAAGGTAAACTCAAACTAGACTGTTCCACGCTTTCGAGAACTAATTAAAATCACATTTTCAATGCGTAGTTTCACACCTGTAACTGAACAAGAACTTGTCACACGGGCCAACCCCTAGGTACTCTATGTGCTACCCAAAGGCTGATCCCAGGTCTTTAGCAGGCCACAGCCCCTTCTGGAGTATAAGGTTGCCAGCATTCAGGAAGTGGATGTTGGGAGTGGAACCCGGGTCTGTCATTAGCTGGTGTGAATGGTTGGTTTATGGTCAGGATCACACCTTGAGATGTCTAAGATGTGGGCTAGGAATCAGGGCTGGTGATAGAGTTTAAGGAATGTGATTAAGAAATCAGTGGATTGGCAAATTGTAAAATGTGAACGCCGTCCGTTTGTGAGGGGGATCAAGAGGGACGCAAAGAATAACAGCACTGTAGTCTACCCCCGGTCTACACTGGTCTCTGTGGCTAAGGGCTTGCGAACGCGGTTTGTGAGCCCGTATACCCGGGTTCGAAACACGGCGGTGCTGGTTTTTTCGAAAAAGGTATAGGGGCCGGTCGTTCAGAAAGCAATGACAAACTACTGAACGTAACACTTGCCTAGTACATCAACAGCAGCTGAAAATGCTGGTGTTAACTGCAACGTCCCGTAAGGGATACGCAACAAAATTAATAAAAAAATCTACCCCCGGTGCCGTGCCGTAAGAGGCGGCTAGGGAGGGTTGACTTGGGACTGACTGCCTCAGCGTGTAGGCAACCTTTGCTGCAACATGCAACCAGTTATGACCAAGATTGCACAGGGGTTGGTGTAGGGATGCCAGGCGTCCGGCAAAAAGAGGATATGCCCTCCTTTTTAGGCCAATATTCTCCGTCCGGTAAGCAAAGCCAAAAACCTTTAAAATGTCCGGCTTTTCTTATATATGTTATATTTGTTTTATGTATTGTTGTTACAACTTACAATTTATCTACACCCTACCGTATGGTTGCAATGTTAAAATGTACAGTCTATGCATTTCTGCGAACTAGTCAATTATAGTAATTCTAACTGTTATCTGTATCTGGATCATTACTCTTTTTGATATTTACTTTTACTTCTTTATTAAAACCCATTGCTTAATAATATTTATTTAATTTTCCTGTTTATATCAAATGTGAAACACCAATTATTTGTATAATTTGAATCTAACTGTTGCTCTATTCGGCAACACTAACAATCTAGCTCTATGCTGTAGTCTCTGTGGTCAAAATATTAATGTTATTTCCGGTAGCAAAGACGCAAATTAAAATTGTTTGTTAATTTGTAATTTTTGCCGTCTATGTTTATTAGAGGTTATGACTTTTCTCCGTAATCTCGTATACTCTCGTCAGTAACGTGATGACGGTTCAAATCAGCAGTGGTTCGAATCGCATCGGTAACTTACGGGATATGTGAGCCGGCCGCTCAGAAAGCAATGGCAAACTACTGAGCGTAATCTTGCCAAGAGATCAACATACAGCTGAAAGATGCTGCTGTTGACAGCTAAGTCCTGTAAAGGATATGCTAAAAAAAAAAAAAAATGTTTTATGCATATGTGATTGCCAACGATGATCTTCTACGAAAAGTTGGCTCCTCAGAGAAATATGTTGAGTAATTAATAAAGATTATAAGGTAAATAATTGCACAATCGGCTGTTTAAATAATGTTTTTTTTTTTTTTTAGTATTTTGAGAAATTGAATTTATATTTATTTTTAACATGATTGTTTCTTGGTCGATTCACTTAGAGTAAGATACAATTATTGGTAGCTATTGTAATAAAATTGTACTGATTGTGGGTTTAATCTGGATCGATTCAAATGAAACATTCAATATGTCCTCCTTTGTCCTCTTTTTTTTTTGGTCTTATTGTGTCCTCCTCTTGTTACCCACGTAATCTGGCAACCCTTGCTTGGTGTGAGTTGCTTAAATGTCTAA
Source organism: Cepaea hortensis (assembly GCA_963921405.1). Taxonomy (NCBI): domain Eukaryota; kingdom Metazoa; phylum Mollusca; class Gastropoda; order Stylommatophora; family Helicidae; genus Cepaea; species Cepaea hortensis. The sequence continues at coordinate 21,198,012 of OY992879.1, read as the reverse complement.
GCTCCATTTGGAGTGGACGGCTTAATTAGGAATGTTTTTATGCAAGCTCTAAAAGTGTAGTTTAGGATGTTTCACACTACAGAACACTTGAGGTTGTCTATTGTTGCAAGTATACAATGTCGCTACATTTTGATTTTTGTCTGGGAGCGGGCAGTTTGTTGACAGATTTGTCAGGTCTTACAGTGCATTGAGCTCCATTCTGATATTCTGTATGGTATGTGTGTGGTACTTTCTTGTTAGTTTTTGTTTGTTTGTTTGGTTGTTTTTTTTCTTTTCTTTCTTTGTTTTTATTTTTTTTTTTTGGGGGGGGGGGGGGGGGGGGAGGAGGGCGGGGTTGTTTTTTCTGTTGGTGTTTTCGGGCGTTCTTGTTGATGCCGCTGCTTTTGTGGTATAGAGAGATGATATCCGTGTAATTTTGTAAATAGGCAGACAGATACAGAGAATACAGACAGAACGACCGATATACTAACTGACCGATAAATAGATAGATAAACAGACAGACAGAGAGACATATAGGCAGAAAAACAGTTAGATATACAGACAGACAGACAGGCAGGCAGCCAGGCAGGTAGGCAGGCAGGCAGCCATCCAGCCAGCCAGGCAGGCAGACAGACAGACAGACAGACAGACAAGACAGACAGACAGACAGACAGACAGACAGACAGACAGACAGACAGACAGACAGACAGACAGACATACAGACAGACAGACAGATAGATAGATAGGTAGATAGGTAGGTAGGTAGGTAGGTAGGTAGGCAGGCAGGCAGGTAGGTAGTAGGTAGGTAGGTAGGCAGGTAGGTAGGTAGGCAGGCAGGCACGTAGGTAGTGTCTTGACACATGCCGACGCATCTCAACTCCAAGACATAAAGTTGCTCGTACTCAACAACCAAATACTAAACAGCGCTCACCTTGATGAAACAGACGCAAACCAGCCGACGGCAATTTCAGGCATTTATTACATGCTCTCGCAGAACAACAAAGAACGCTACTCCATATGATAACCTGCCCCTGAAGACGGGGACGGGTGGTTATACAGTTATACAGACTCAGTTCCCGAATTCTGCCATTGCTTCCGGAAGGTCGCTCTTTTCCCAAGGATGTACCAGCTGCGTTTAACTCGTCTAAGGGTTATTCCTGTCCCGGTCCCATCACCGTATGAATGTGAGACAACAGACGATTTCCTCGCTCACTAAGAAGATTGCGCCAAACCAGATCCTATCCTCTCCAACACGGAGCCCATAGAAAACACCGCTGTCCTGATGTCCTCTCCCGAAGCGTCCCCGTTGCCCTGTTATGACGTCGTCCACATCGGCCTTAGTTTCTCATATGGTCATCTAGTTTTGTGACTTGTCTGGGAATATCCCTTTCTATTTGGTGGCGCGTGGTCGCTGTGTCGCATAATGCCCCCTCCCCGATAAAAAAAATGATATATCATTTTTTCTCCTCTAAATATGTATATATGATATGTACAACTATGACCATCATTTTCCTTAACCCACAACCACATAGTTCTAGGATCTACCACTTTACCAACCCTCAAAAAAAATTTAAAAGCTACATAACGGGCACGCCCACCTGTCCAATCCCTCCGTTGGACGTCGTGTGGCTGATCATGGGCTATCAAACCAACTAATAAACATATTAGTCCCTACCTTGTCCTAATGACAAGTGTGTCCTAGCTCTAGGTATTACCATGAGTTTCGGATGAGGGTAATAATGATGTTTTTCCCAGTAACCATGTTATTTGTAGTTGATCCTTGTTGTTGTTCTCGTACCATATAATCATTTCTTTTTCCAACTCATCTTTATGGGTAGGGTAGCGTTATCTGCTTCCCACCTTGAAAATTTCATCGATCCTTTTCTGATTGTATCTTATTCTTTGGCCCTTCTTGAAGTGATCCATATACCATAATATTAATTAATAATACACAACCTTCTTAATGCAAATAACAATCAATAATTAATATCGTCGAATTAACCAATCCCCAATGGTAATTATTTTCTAAGTATTATTTAAATCCAACTATAAAATAATGAACAACTTATTAATAAACTATCATTATATAGAATAAAGACAGTTAAGTTCACAACGAAATACTTGGTAATTTGATCACCGAATATACCATGTCCCAAGCATGCATCACGTGTAGTCTGATCATTTTCATCCTCACGCTGATTCTGTCGTGAATGTAAAATTAGTCACAAATGTACCTATTCGCATCCATTCTATTTGTAATAATAATTTACCTATAAATTTGATTGTTATAACATTGCTTCTCTAATAAGGCGCTATGTGCATATATCTTATCAACTTAATAACTTATGAAAGAACAGAACAATAAAATACAACCAATTAACCTATAACAAAGATCTGTCTTTCACCTATAATCGACTGAGAATGTCAGCAAGATTATTATCCTTTCCTGGGATGTGACAGATGTCAAATTCGTAATCTTGTAATAGCAAAGACCGTCTATGTATTCTCGAGTTCTTCGGATGAGCCGATTTAAAGATTTGTAAAGGTTTGTTATCCGACAGAACCAGAAATTTCCTACCTAGTAAGTATCTAAAGAACTTCTCAATACTTTCAATTAAAGCTAGAGCCTCTAGTTCAGTAACAGCATAGTTTCTCTGAGTTTCAGATAGCTTCTTACTGAAGTAAAGAATAGGGTGTAGTTTCCCTTCATGTAATTGAAGTAATACAGCTGAAATAGCATGTAAATTAGCATCCGTTTGTAAAACAAAGTCTTTTGAATTATTATGTAATTTCAAAATAGGATATGTACTAAATATAGTTTTTATTTGTTGTAACAATTTCTCATGATCCTCTGTCCAAACTATCTTTATAGGTCTGTAATATAGATATAGACATGTGAAAAATCATACATTTCAAAAATTTAAGACTTTCTAAGAAAATAACTCAGAATTATATTCTAATATTATGACTCAACAAGAATAAATCCTTAAACCAATTCATCATCATGAACTATTAAGTTCCTCCAATAACAATATAGTCACTAACAATTATCTGAAGAATAGAGAACTAAAATATTTTCACACACCTAAGTGTGGAGATATGAGATAGTGTACGTCTGTCCTGGCGTCAGAGTCTTGAGGAACATGTAACGTCTCGATACATTTCAGGTGCAGTGTAGTGTCCAGTAGTATCTTGATGTGTATAATGTCCTTTAATGTCCCGATATAATAACTATAACTGTCCCAATGTGAATCGTTATCGATTAAATCCCTTGAACAATTGGGTACTATGTGACATTAAAGTCTATCTGTATGCTTCGACTTCAAATCAAGTGAGTGTACACGTGTTAGATTTCCTGCATGCTGAGGTGTAATGATAACGTGTCTCTATGTATTCTGTCAGATATCCCGTTGTAACTCGTAAATATATATTGAAGTTTCCCGTGAAGAGTAAAGTTCAAAGTAATGAAGTGGTACTGTGTAAAGTTTGTAACGTTCAATGTTCGTATGTGACAGTAGTGAAGTTTCAGTGACGATCGTTGTTGAACATTACTTGCATCATGGCGTACTGTGTCAACTTAATTTTCATAATGTTGTATATCATCCTTCAGCATCCCCCGTCCTCAAGTGTCAATGTTTAAAGAAATGTAGAACAAATAATGTCAGTAGCAACTGTACTTTGCGCCGATAATGCATTTTTGATAGAGTGTCGGCAGTAAATATGTTCATGTTCGGTATCATTGTCTTCGTTGACTGTTGAGCATCAACTGTGTTCAAGTGTCCAGTGTGTCGTGTCAACTGTGTATATCATTTCCGCAGACAACATAGTGTGCGTATAATATTCAAGCGTTTGTAGGCCGTAGTGTTTCCAACATCGTTTCTTCGTTAATGTCGTGTCGTGTTCTTCAGTATGTTTCTAATGGTGCGTGTATAATGTGTGCAGTTCTTTCTGTGACGCGCAAATGTTGTTGTAATCTTGTGTGTGTCCAATAACCAGATACATTAATGTATAATCTAATGTTCTTCTTACCTTATACAGGTATTCTCAGAATAGTACATCATAAATTACTTTCACTGATTTCTGAAACGTTCCACTGTTTTTGTAGACATTTTGAAAACCGGATCTTCCTTAGCTTTTCGTTCCGTGTTGTGTGGTGCGTTATTTTGAGCTAAGGTGTGCACTCATGAAGGACTAGTTTAATTACAATTACTTAGTCAGTTTACCTGCAAATTTCTTATCGTCAAACAATAAGTATGTTGATATAATTTATGATCTTCCGGCAACTGCCATGTTGGCGCGTAACAAGCGATCTTGGTGCTGCATCGTGTTTCAGGAATTGATCCTGGTGTGCATTCTTTGTTTACTTAGCGATATGGCGGGAACCTTCGTTGTTTACATCCACACAATGCTTTCTGGATCAGAGACCCCACATTGTCTTGACACATGCCGACGCATCTCAACTCCAAGACATAAAGTTGCTCGTACTCAACAACCAAATACTAAACAGCGCTCACCTTGATGAAACAGACGCAAACCAGCCGACGGCAATTTCAGGCATTTATTACATGCTCTCGCAGAACAACAAAGAACGCTACTCCATATGATAACCTGCCCCTGAAGACGGGGACGGGTGGTTATACAGTTATACAGACTCAGTTCCCGAATTCTGCCATTGCTTCCGGAAGATCGCTCTTTTCCCAAGGATTTACCAGCCGCGTTTAACTCGTCTAAGGGTTATTCCTGTCCCGGTCCCATCACCGTATGAATGTGAGACAACAGACGATTTCCTCGCTCACTAAGAAGTTTGCGCCAAACCAGATCCTATCCTCTCCAACACGGAGCCCATAGAAAACACCGCTGTCCTGATGTCCTCTCCCGAAGCGTCCCCGTTGCCCTGTTATGACGTCATCCACATCGGCCTTAGTTTCTCATATGGTCATCTAGTGTTGTGACTTGTCTGGGAATATCCCTTTCTATTTGGTGGCGCGTGGCCGCTGTGTGGCAGGTAGGTAGGCAGGCAGGTAGGTAGGCAGGCAAATATGAAGGTAGATATGAAGATAGATAGGTAGCCATTCAACGCAAAACATTCCTTTCTCCACCTTACTAAGTATACTCCTTGAGTCCGTGATGAAGACAATGTGTGATGCAGTGGTCTCCTCTAACCAACGGAATGCCCCTTTGACTGCTTCTTCCCCCATTCTCATGTAGGAGGTCGTAGCCTCGTATGTCAAAATCTCCCTTTTTTAAAGAATCATCCATTAGCTTTCGCAATGAATCTCCAACCACTCAGTCTGTTTCTCACCACTGACCCATCAGTATAGATCACTATGTCACCTTGATGTGTATTACTCTGGATCATCTTATCAGTTGTTGCACCTCAAATCAGGTGTTGCACCTTAAACTCAGTGCGACCCGCTGCCCATTTTCTGCACTCTCGACCCAGTGTTACTATTACATTGTGTCAGTCCGTCATGTCTTCCGGACTTCAACCCATTCTTGTTCACGATTGATGGTCTCTAGATCACACACTTGACGTATAGATATTTCTGCCTGTGCCATCCAGAACCTGCCTCGTCTTAGTCTTTGACCGTTGACCATTTCCATGGCTTAATGCAGGGAGTGATCCCTATTTGCAACAACTCATGCCTCATGCATATAATTGGTGTGTCCTTTGCGCACCACAGGATCACCGGCATGGCCGCATTCTGTATGCGCTCCAATCTTTCAAGCTGGCTCTTTGGTACCGTCAGCAGCCGCAAACCATACTCCATGACAGAAATTATTCTGCTGAAGGAGCCTCTAAAGCATCCTCTGCTCTACCCCGGTTGCTGACATCGCCCTCAATGCATTTAGTCCCCTAACAACCTTCACCACCAAAGCCTCCACTGTCATTTAAAAACTGTCATTTACTGCCAGCATAGTACTTTGCGGTGTATGGCAGAGGAGTCTTTGAGCCTGAGGTATTAAGGCCGCCTGGCTAGTGCAGTCGCCGCGAACTGTGCAGGTTAGGATTTGGCTTGTTTGTCCCCGACTGAAAAAAAATCCTACACCTTACCGAGGGATCGAACCCGGGTCTCACGATGGAGAGTCCGGCGTTCTAGCCACTCGGCCAGCCGCTCCTCTTGATCCTTAAAAGACATGCATCTGTCAAAGGTAGGTAGGTAGGTAGGTAGGTAGACAAACAGAAAAACAAAAACAGACAGACCAAGGAAACAATAGAGCTAACACACGAAAGACACCTGTTCCGGTTGTCGCCTTGTGAACTAAGAACACAGCAACTTTGCTTGTCCGCACAACCAGCAAGTGCAAATTGATTTGTTTCTCAGCCTATCTGCTGATTGTGACGTTGTCACACAGTCTTCCTTCTGTCTGTCCCTTCGTGTGCTTAGCTTATCCAAGCACGTCATTCCTTCAGCTCAGCCCAGACAATGTATAAGAAATTGTGAATTCAGAACAAGGAAATAAGGCGAGCAGTGGCGTAGAAGTTACTGAGTTAGCTTCGGTTTGTGAAAGTACTGGAATGTTCGCCAGCATTTTCTTTGTTGTTGTTGCGTCCGCTTGCTTTAAACTCAATCGTAGTCCATGCACGTGTTACTGCTTCTAGTGTACTGGACTGATTTTTGCGTGTGGATTAGCTCTCTCTCGTAACAGTGCCCCTCACCATCAGGCCAACTCACTCCGACTTCAGAGGTAATTACAATGTATATCCTTAAATTACCTAAATTTTCAGAGCTTCACACCTGTCCAGTACAAACGGGGCTTAGTACGGACCTTGTTTGACCGCGCTAGAAAGATATGCACCCAGGACACACTGACAGAGGAATTTGAAACTCTGAAGAATGTCTTAAACCTGAATGGGTACTCCACAGGATTTATAAAGCGCCATTGCCAACAGCCCAAACCCAAAGCAGACGTAACTACAGTCCCTAAACTCAAGGTATTCATCCAGCTAACCTTTCGAGGGGATGACGTAATGCAACTCTACAAGACCGGCTTACTACAGCAGTAGGTCGAACATTCTGTGCGGCAACTCCAGTCATTAGATGTAAAACCGTACCCATTCCTACACCAACAGTCAAAGAGCCTGTTCCTCTGTACGCCACAAACAATTGTATTTACCAATTCACATGTAGATGCCAGGCCGTTTACATTGGTCGAACGGAGAGACAGCTTAACAAACGGGTGTCAGAACACATACCTCAATGGGTCAACAAGATACAACACACAGGAGATGCTAGCCACGAGGAGCCGACACACCGGAAGCTCCCGGCGTCTTCAATCGGCAGGCACATTGTCGCCAGTCGCCATGTTGTGTCCAGAGACACTGCATTTCGCGTGTTGTTTAGAACACAAAATACTCGCTTGTTAAAATTTGCAGAAGCAATTATGATCTATCAACGCAAGCCAGAATTGTGTTAACAGAAAGACATGTTAGTCAGCTTAAAATTACCGTGGTATATAATTGACATTACTGTGCGAATATGTGTATATTTCAACTTGAAGGATTTATCTAGTTAATTTCACGTAAGTTGTGTGATTTCTGCAGTATGTACCTGACGAGATGCAGCGAAATAAATCGTGCAATCTATTGTTTGTGTCTTCGTTATTCAAAGTATATCCTTAAGTCAAGGACAAGTAGTTGCGATTTTAGTCCAACTGACCAGTGTAGGGATTGAACCCGCTACCTAACCATCAGCACACCAAAAGTTTCTTATCCATTTGGCCATGCTGACCCATGTCTTCTTCTTCCTTGTCTTCGTTCCTCTTTCTTGAGGTGTGCGTTACATCTAGTTGAGTACCTCGGAGGTCCGTCTGTGACATTCATTTGTATACGGGTTGTTTTCACCTAAAATAAAAGTTTCTTATATATCCCTGTGTGTAAGTTTTCTTTTATAAAGCACTAGCTGACCCTGCCCGGCTTCGCCCAGACCCTGGTGGGGAGCATCTCATTTAATTCATATAAGTAGTCATATAAGTTCTCGTTCCCGTTACCGACTGACTGTCTGTCTGTCTGACCCAGCCCGTCTTCGCCCAGACCCTGATGGGGAGCATGTCATTTAATTCATATAAGTAGTCATATAAGTTCCCGTTCCCGACTGTCTGTCTGTCTGTCTATCTATCTATCTGTCTGTCTGTCTGACCCAGTCCAGCCCATGGTGGAGAGCATCTCATTTAAATCATATAAGTAGTCATATAAGATCCCGTTCCCGACTATCTGTCTGACTGTCTGTCTGTCTTGAGTAAATGGAGGAGGGAGGAGGAAGAGGGAGGTGGAGGAGGGAGGAGGAGGGCGGAGACAGGAGGAGTAGGGAGGAATAGGAGGGAGGAGGAGAGATTAGGAGGAGGAGGGAGGAGGAGGAGGAGGATGAGGGAGGAGGAGGGAGCAGGAGGAGGAGAGGGAGGAGGAGAAAGAGGGAGGAGGAGGAATGTGAAGGGAGGAGGAGGTAGAGGGAGGAGGAGGGAGGAGGAGGTAGAGGGAGGAGGAGGAGGGAGAAGGAGGGAGGAGGAGGGAGGAGGAGAGAAGAAGAGGAGGAGGAGGAGGAGGAGGAGGGAGGAGGAGAGGGAGAAGGAGGGAGAGAGGAGAAGGGAGGAGGAGGGAGGAGGAGGAGGAGGAGGCAGAGGGAGAAGGAGAGAAGGAGGAGGAGGGAGGAAGAGGGAGCAGGAAGAGGGAGGAGGGAGAGGGAGGAGGAAGAGGGAGGAGGAGGAGGAAGAGGGAGGAGGAGGATGGAGGAGGGAGAGGGAGGAGGGGAAGAGGAAGAGGGTAGGAGGAGGAGGAGAAGAATGGAGAAGGAGGGAGGAGGAGGGAGGAGGAGGAAGGAGGAGGGGGAGGGAAGAAGGAGGAGGAAGAGGGAGGAGGAGGAGGGAGCAGGAGGAGGAGGGAAGAGGGAGGAGGAGAAAGAGGGAGGAAGAGGGAGGAGGAGGGAGGAGGAGGAGGGAGGGGAGGAGGAGGAGGGAAGAGGAGGTAGAGGGAGGAGGAGGAGGGAGAAGGAGGGAGGAGGAGAGAAGAAGAGGAGGGAGGAGGAGGAGGGAGGAGGAGGAGGGAGGAGGAGAGGCAGAAGGAGGGAGAGAGGAGAAGGGAGGAGGAGGGAGGAGGAGGAGGAAGGAGGCAGAGGGAGAAGGAGGAAGGAGGAGGAGGGAGGAGGAGGGAGAGGGAGAAGGGGAAGAGGGTAGGAGGAGGAGGAGGGGAGAGGAGGAGAAGAATGGAGAAGGAGGGAGGAGGAGGGAGGAAGAGGAAGAGGGAGGAGGAGGAAGGAGGAGGGGGAGGGAAGAGGAGGAGAGAGGAGGAGGGAGAGGGAGGAGGAGGGAGGAGGAAGAAGGAGGAGGAGGGAGGATGAGAACGCAGGAGGAGGAGGAGGAGGGAGGAAGAGGAAGGAGGAGGGGAGGGAAGAGGAGGAGAGAGGAGGAGGGAGGGTGAGGAGGAGGGAGGAGGAGGGAGGAGGAAGAAGGAGGAGGAGGAGGGAGGATGAGAACGCAGGAGGAGGGAGAGGAGGAGGATGAGGAGGAGAGAGGAGGTGGAGAGAGGAAGAGGTAGAAGGAGGAGGGAGAAGGAGGAGGGAGGAGAAGGAGGGGGAGGAGTAGGAGGAGGAATGATGAGGAGGGAGGAGGTAGAGGGAGAGGAAGAGGAGGGATGTGGAGGACGGAGGAGGAGGGAGGAGGTAGAGGGAGGAGTAGGAGAAAGGAAAAGGGAGGAGGAGAGAGGAGGAGAAGTGAGGAGGTAGGAGGAGGAGGAGAGGAGAGGGAGGAGGAGGTAGAGGGAGGAGGAGGATGGAGAAGGAGGAGGTAGAGGGAGGAGGGGGAGGGGAAGAGGAAGAGGGTAGGAGGAGGAGGGGAGAGGAGGAGGGGATGTGGAGGAAGGAGGAGGAGGGAGGAGGTAGAGGGAGGAGGAAGAGGGAGGAGGAAGAGGGAGGAGGAGGATGGAGGAGGGAGAGGGAGGAGAGGGAGGAGGAGGAAGAGGGAGGAGTAGGAGGAGGAGGAAGGAGGAGGAGGGGAGAGGAGGAGGGAGGAGGCAGAGGGAGAAGGAGGAGGAGAAGGAGGAGAGGAAGGAGGAGGGATGAGGAGGAGGAGGTAGAGGGAGGAGGAGGAGGAAGGAAGAGGGAGGAGGGAGAGGGAGGAGGAAGAGGAGGAGGGTGGAGGGAGGAGGTAGAGGGAGGAGGAGGGAGGAGGTAGAGGGAGGAGGAAGAGGAGGGAGAGGGAGGAGGAGGATGGAGGAGGGAGAGGAGGTGGGAGGAGGAGGTGGGGAGAGGAGGAGGAGGAGGAGGAGAGAGAGGAAGGAGGGAGATGAGGAGGGGAGGAAGGAAAGGGAGGTGGAGAGGAGGAGGAGGTTGGTGGAAAGTGGGTAGGGGGGAGGAGGTGGTAGAGGGAGGAGGAGGAGGAAGGAAAGGGAGAGGAGAGGAGGAGAAGGGAGGAGGGAGGAGGTGGAGGTAAAGGGAGGAGGAGGGAGGTGGAGGAGGAGAAGGGTGAGGAGGAGGAGAGGGAGGAGGAGGGTGGAGGAGGAGAGAGTAGGCGGAGGGAGGAGGCGGAGGGAGCAGGAAGAGGGAGGAAGAGGGAGGAGGAGGAGGGAGGAGGAAGGAGGAGTAGAGAGTGGGAGGAGGGAGGAGGCGGAGGGAGGAAGAGGGAGAA
>OY992879.1:21172413-21182413 GCA_963921405.1 Cepaea hortensis | reverse complement strand
GTGATTGTATGGCCTAAAAAATCAATTTCTTCCATTCCCAACTCCACTTTGGTGGGTTTCACTGTAAGACCAAATAATCGCAATCTATCGAAGACATGTCGCAGTGTCAGTAGGTGTGTTGTCCAGTCTGCTGTATGGATGCAAATGTCATCAATATAAGTAGAAGTATTGGTCACTCCGTGCAGAAGATCCCTAGTGAGTCGGACAAAAGTGGCTGGTGCATTACGAAGACCGAAAGGAAGAAAGCGCCACTCATACAGGCCTAGAGGTGTTGAGAAAGCTGTCAAGGGAATAGAGGATGATTCCATCGGGACTTGCCAATAGCCTTTTGTGAGATCCAGTTTTGAGAAGATACGGGATGTTGACATATCAAGGATTAGGTCGTGACAAGATGGGATAGGCTCTGCATCGACCCTGGTCACGTTGTTTAAGCGCCTATAATCGACGCAGAGGCGGATAGTCGAGTCCTTTTTTTTTCTGACTAGAACTATAGGAAACGAATACTCTGACTGATTTCTGAATTATTCCACTCGACTCTAGATTTAACAATTCCTTGTCGAGATTTTCCCTGTAACTTAATGGGATGGAATAAGGTCGACATTTCATGGGTGTGCTATCAGTCAGAATTATAGAGTGTTCTATTCTGTCTGTCTTACCTGGGATGTCAGAGAAAATGTCCTTGTACTCAGTTACTAATTCTATCAGTTGTTGTCGTTGCTCGTCTGTCAGTTTGGGTTCTATACGTATGCTATCGATTGTCCCTGTCGTGTCGACTGTCGGGACTGGTAATTCTATTCCGTCGTCATCCGTCTGATTAAGTACTGTTGTTGTACTAGCTGTGTGTACTGTTTCCTGACTAGGTGTGTTTGCAATGTCGTCATGATCTGTCGCCCTACCTAGTGTAGTTGTGTTGTGTACGTCTGTCGTCCAGTTGATTGGTGTAGGTGCACTCTGTTCGTCTGTCATTAGTTCTTGTCGTGAGAAATAAGGCTTCAGCATGTTGATATGAAATATCTTTAATTTTCCCTTTATCGATATTTCATAGTCGACATCTGATATCTTTCGTTCGACTTTGAATGGCCCTTGCCATGATGTTAGTATCAAATTACGTTTATCTGGTAGTAAAAGCAGTACCTTTTGATTGGGTTCAAGGTGGAGGGTTTTGGCACCCTTGTTTGCATATTCTCGGTACATCTGATCTTTTCTCTCCAAAGATGATTTGGCTATTAGACACGCTTTCATGATTTTATCGCGTGTCTCTGTTACCATCTCATACGGTGTTACTGTTGTTGGATTATCTACTGAGCTGGTAATTAGCTGATGGTAGATTGTCAGGGGTCCACGAGGGTTCGCCCCATAAACTAACTCGAAAGGTGAGAAACCCGTACTTGAGTGCGGAATTTCTCGATGGGCAAATAGCACTGCTGGTAGTAGAGTGTCCCAATCAGATGGATTCTCTGCTGTTACTTTAGCCAGCATGTGTTTTAGATCCCGTTAATCTTTTCTATGATCCCATTACTCGCAGGGTGATAAGGGCTACAGAAATGCTGTTCTATTCCTAGCAATTTTGTTAGGGCTTGCATAGCAGCCGAAATAAATTGGGTTCCTCGGTCGCTCAAAATGGTTCGAGGAAAACCAAATCGACAAAATAGATGTAAAAACACATTTGCCACATCTTTGGAGGTAATGTATTTTAGTGGTACTGCTTCGATCCACCTTGTACAGAGATCCACGAGGGTTAGTATAAAACGGTTTCCTTTCTTCGACACCTGATTCAGGGGTCCAACAATATCTAACGCTACACTTTCGAATGGTCTAGAAGCCAAAATGGAACGCTGAACCTCGGCTGTCACATGCTTTCCCTTTCTTACTAAATGTTGACAAATAGTACATGATCGACAGAACAATTTAATGTCGTTACAAAATTTAGGCCAGTAAAAATGTGCCAAAATTCTGGCTCTGGTTTTGTCGTAGGCTAAATGTCCAGCAAACGGTGACTCAAGTGCAATGTTAAGCACATTTTGTCGGTGTTTTACAGGTAACACCGTTTGCTGAATTTCATGGTTATTTGTTGTATAATAACGCATGAGAATTCCGTTATGTACTTTAAAATACCCAGATGCATTCTTAGTAACTTTCGCTCGCTCACCTAACAGTTTAAAATAAGGTGCGATAGTTTGATCGTTGCGTTGTGCCTAGATAAATTCTCGATAAGATCAGGAGTAGGAAGAGATCAGGAGTAGGAAGAGATCAGGAGTAGGAAGAGATCAGGAGTAGGAAGAGATCAGGAGTTGGAAGAGATCAGGAGTTGGAAGAGATCAGGAGTGGGAAGAGATCAGGAGTAGGAAGAGATCAGGAGTAGGAAGAGATCAAGAGTAGGAAGAGATCAGGAGTAGGAAGAGATCAGGAGTAGGAAGAGATCAGGAGTAGGAAGAGATCAGGAGTAATTAGGAGTAGGAAGAGATCAGGAGTAGGAAGAGATCAGGAGTAATTAGGAGTAGGAAGAGATCAGGAGTAGGAAGAGATCAGGAGTAATTAGGAGTAGGAAGAGATCAGGAGTAGGAAGAGATCAGGAGTAGGAATAGATCGGGAGTAGGAAGAGATCAGGAGTAGCAACAAATCAGAAGTATCAAGAGTACGCACGAAATCACTACATGCCACTTTTTCTGTGAAAAACTATCTACTACGTTTTGTGCCTGTGTTGCACACATTAATCTATCGGTATTGGATGCACCCCGTGTCAACGAAGTGAAGAGTGTATTGTTGAAAAAACGAACGAACAAGCTTACGAAAAGGGTCACAAGTTGGGCACGCAGGCCTGTCATACATTCAGCTCTTCCATCCACACGCAGCTTTGGTTATTCACTTTAGTTGTTTAACAATAGTTTTATTTTCCGAAGCTCTGATCCTCTGTTTTATCTCTCTCTCTCTCTCTCTCTCTCTCTCTCTCTCTCTCTCTCTCTCTCTCTCTCTCTCTCTCTCTCTCTCTGTATTTCTTTATTTTTACCTCCTCTTTCTATCTATCTTTCTTTCTTCCTCAGTCTCCCTCTTTCCACCTCTTTTGATCTCTCTCGCTGTCTTTTGTTCTCGATCTTCCCTATAGATCCTTCAACACTTTCTTTCTTTCTTTCTTTCTTTCTTTCTTTCTTTCTTTCTTTCTTTCTTTCTTTCTTTCTTTCTTTCTTTCTTTCTTTCTTTCTTTCTTTCTTTCTGTCTGTCTGTCTGTCTGTCTGTCTGTCTGTCTGTCTGTCTGTCTCGCTTTCTTTCTTTTTTCTTTTATTTTTTTGTCTCTCTCTTTCTTTCATTATTTCTTTTTTTAAGTATGCTTTCTTTCTTTCTTTCTTTCTTTCTTTCTTTCTTTCTTTCTTTCTTTCTTTCTTTCTTTCTTTCTCATTTTGAGAGAAGAAGAATTACAAAAAGAAGAAGAAGAAGAAGACGAAGAAGAAGAACCCCATTCTAAAAGCAGTGAGACCATCGGTCATGCTGACAAGCGTGATTACCACTGCATTACACCGAACCCCAATCTTGAAGCAGTCAGAGTGCAATTAAAGTTATCATTCACAAAATAAGCAAACATTGCTTCCTATATCCTATATTTAGTGAGAGAAGAGGCTAGAGCAATACAATCACATAAAATAAAGAAAGACTGAGGTATGCAAACAAACAAGGAAAGAAAGAAAAAGAAAGACTTCAGCTTCTAAGACGAAAGTGTGCTTGTATGACTAAACATTTAAAGCTCAGGAGATTTCAAGCAAGTAACTCTTACTTTCTCGTTTGTCTATTCCTGCTGAGCTTTCAAAGCGACAATATTTGCTCACGAACTGAACGCAATCTTTTGTAGTTTTTACCCTTTGCTAAAACACGGAGTGCGTCTAAAGTGTTTTTGATTATTGTTGAAAGTCAAGTCCAACTAATAAGGTCAGAGGTGCTTTTTTGATCAAGAAACTGATGTCTTTGAGCACTTCTTTAGCTGTTTACGTGTGTAGGCAAGTTAATGTGAGTAATTTACATGATGTGCACTCCAGTTGCCTTTGTTAATTGTTTGAGTTAATTTATATTTTTACTAATGAATATTTTAAACGTCGTGTTGAGAATCTAACTTAGACAAATGTAATGGTCGCCGGTGTCTGTGGCTAAAGGATTGCAAAGGTGTTTCACAATGTTGCTTTATATCTAAGGATATTACTGCACGCCAGGCCATTATCATGCATGATGTCATCTAATGCAGCTGAGTCGAGTCGAGTTGAGCTAAGAACCGACATTACTGCACTCAGGACATTCCCATATGCGCTCCGCCCCCTCGTTCAACAGCCAGCGAAGAGTCATACTATTAATCTTTCCCACCACTATCTGATTAAAAGCTCTCCTGATCTTCCCTCTCAGTTTTAAGATTTTTCCAGAACCCCTGAAGATCCCACACAATCTAATTCTTTCACATACAGGTCAGGTTCTCAATCTGTTCCTGCGATGCAACAGCCATCCCTAATTGTCTCTGCTATCTTTTCCCATGAGGAGATGAATAAGGTATCTCCTCTCTTTCCCTCGTAGGTGGCATTGTGCTTTACCAGGCTTCACTCCCAGTTCGTGCAGTCAGGCTAAAGTTTATCTCTCGCCAGTATCCACCAAACGAGTCCGGGACTGCATTGATTATATCAGCCTTGTCCATTCTTCTTCCCGTTTGCATGTGTATGTTATTTGCCAGCTTGTCTGTGCGTTCGTTACCCATTACCCCGGCATGTCCAGGTGAGTACATCCAGGTGAGAGATGTCCGGGTATGAACATCCAGGTGAGTGATGTTTGGGGTGTACATCCAGGTGAGTGATGTCCAGGTGCGTATATCCAGGTGAGTTTTGTGAGGTGGAAATTGTGAATGTTATCCATCCATTCGTTTACTGAGTTTACGGTTGCGATGTTCGGCAGCGTGTTCACGGATCCTAATATGATTACCCTGTTTCATAATCCCACACACGTGGTTTCGAAATCAGCCACAGACGATTTAAAAGCAGACCGCCTTGAGTTGATTTTTAATAATGGAATGAGCGTCAGTTGCTCAGACATCATTGGCAAACTACTGAACGTAAAATTGCCTTTAAAATCACAAACAGCCATACAATGCTGGGGTTGGTTGGAATGTCATGTAAACCTAACAATGCTAGTATAACGGCTGCTCGCAGGACCAGACGAGAAGCCAAGAATAGAAACACTAACCCGCCATGATGACGTAAGAGGCAGCGAGTGTGGGTTGGCAGGAGACTGTCTGTCACAACCCCTTAGAAAACTAGCTGCTAAATAAAGTCAATCATTAGTTCACATACAAAGGGCTTGGGGTGAGTTGTCCGCGGGCCGATACTCCATTGGGAGATAAAATCAACAACAACAGAAGAGGAAGAGGATATATATCGATACGTCTTTGTCCACCTTTATTACAATGTGTTGCATGGTTGCTATTTGTTCAGCCTTTCATGTACGTACAATTGTGTCCGTTTTCTGATCTTTTTATTTCGATATTTTGCTTCTATTCTCCATACTCTTTTCACCCTTCAATCTCCGTTTTTCTCTCTAGTTCTGTGTTTCTATTGTATTGTATGCATATTGTTTTCGTTATTGTCGTTGTTGTCTAAGATTAGTTTCATAAGTGATGTATGACTGAAATAATGTATGAGAGCATAGAGATATGTAGGGCAGAATGTCAAACAGGCCTGCGTGCCCAAATCTAATCATCTGAAAATAAAGTTCGTTCGTTCTTTCCCTCTCTCCTCCCACTCTCTCTCTCTCTCCCGCTCCCGCTCTCTCTCTCTCTCTCTCTCCCTCTCTCTCTCTCTCTCTCTCTCTCTCTCTCACTCTCTCTCTCCTTCTTTTTATCCCCTCTTCGTCTCTTTCCGCTTACTATGTATTTCATTTCACTCTGCCTGTTTCTGTGTCTCTTCTCTTTCTATTTCTTTCCTCCCTCTCTCTCTCCTCTTTCTCTCTGATGCTCTTTGTGTCTTACTCTCTCTCTCTCTCTCTCTCTCTCTCTCTCTCTCTCTCTCTCCATCTCTCTATATTTCTCTTCTCTCACTCCTCTCTACCTATGTCTCTGTCTCTGTCATCTCTATATGTTTCTCTTCTCTCTATTTCACCGTGTGTATTTCTCTTTGTTTCTGTCTACACTATTTATCTCTCCTCTCTAACTATGTCCCTCTCTCCTCCGTCTATCTCTCTCTCACTCTCTGTGTCTATCAGTCATTCCTGTTTCTTCTTTTGACCTGATCCTTTCACCATTCACTGAGAGGATCATTCTCAAGTGCCAGGTTCCAAGAAGTGTTCGAAGAGTTTGCTCATTTGTTTGTTGTCTTTGTTCTTCTTTTATACCCCTATAATTCACCGGATTTCTTTCCCCAAATGTTGCGTTTCAATTCTTACTTTTAGAACTAATATTAATGATAAAGGACGTGAAAATAAGAATCTACAATCTGTATAGCCCAGCAGATAAGGACCTTACACTCTCAAACATGAAAATAACTGACACAAACTGCATTATTGTCGGAGACTTTAATAGCCGTTCAGAAAGATGGGGATACCCAGATACTGACAAAAGAGGAGATGAATTGGAGGACTGGGAAATAGACTCAAATCTCCATCTACTCAACAAAGCGGATGACACACCGAGCTTCTACTCCAGAAGATGGCTTACCACTTCTACTCCAGACCTAGCTTTCTGCACAGGAGACATCCTCCACAAAATCGATCGCCATGTGCTGGACCAATTAGCAGGTAGTGACCACAGAACAATCAAGCTTGTAATGAATATGGAGTATGTTCCACAGGAGCAAAAGCCCTTGCCCCGATGGAATTACAAACGAGCAGATTGGGACAGATTTGCCATACTAACAGACAAATATTGTGAAAACATAAATACACGATATGGCAACATAAAGCAAATGGTGGAAAGTCTAAACAGAGCGATAATACAGGCAGCCACTGAGTCCATTCCTAGAGGAGCGAGGAAAAATTACAAACCATACTGGACTGAAGAACTACAAAGTTTGGAGGACAAAGTTGAAGATGCCAGGAAGACAGCAGAGAGAGAACAAACAATTGAAGCGAATATCTCTCTCAAAGCCATCTCAGCAAAATATAAAAGAACAGTAAATCAAACAACAAGAGATTGTTGGAGGGAAAGAACAGAAAACCTGAATTTTGACAGGGATGGAAACAAACTATGGAAACTAGTGAAAGCCATGAACAATGAAGGACCTAGAAACAAACAAATAACAATTAAACAAGGAAATGCCTTGCTTACAGGAAAAAAGGCTGCAAATGCACTAATGGAACACTATGCAAATGCAAATCACATTGATATTACAACCGAACAGAAGAAAGCAATCAAAGACAAACAGATACATCATAGAAATACAGAGACAGCAGCAGAATATATGATGGCAAATCTAACAATGGAAGAAATGGAACAGGCAATGAATACCCTAAAAAAGAAGAAATCACCAGGAAAGGATGGAATCACAAATGAAATGCTAATAGGACTAGGCACCAAGGCAAAGAAGAAACTACTAGCAGTCCTAAATAACAGCTGGAAGAGAGGAATAGTCCCACAGGCATGGAAGGAAGCTATACTAATACCAGTCCCAAAGAAAGGAAAAGACCTGGAAGAACCAAATGGCTATCGACCTATCAGTCTACTTAGCTGTGTAGGAAAATTAATGGAACGCATTATCAATGGCAGGTTAACATGGCATCTGGAAGAAAACAAACTCTTAACACCACACCAAGCAGGATTCAGAAAGTACAGATCCACTGAAGATCAAATAACCTATATAGCTCAGGAAATAGAGGATGCCTTCCAAGAGAAAAAGCACACACTAGCAGTCTGGATAGATTTAGAAAAAGCATTTGATAAAGTATGGAAGGAAGGACTGAAAGTAAAACTGCAAAACATGCATGTTTGTGGAAAAATGTATAAATGGATCAGCCACTACCTTGAGAACAGAACTGCCAGGACAAAAGTACAAGGACAAACAAGCAAAATGATGCTGCTCGAGCAAGGTGTCCCCCAAGGAGGAGTTCTTTCACCAACATTATTCCTAGCATATATAAATGACATCACAGAAAATTTTCCAGCCAGAGTACACACATCCTCCTTTGCAGATGACCTAGCCATATGGACATCTGAAGAATATATTAGTACAGCTAACAGCAGAATACAGCGAGCCTTATTAGCGCTAGAGGACTGGTCAAAATCATGGCTAGTGAAGATAAGTGAGGAGAAAACAACATGCACAGTGTTCTCCCTCTCAAATAAAACTCAGCAACCTAAGCTGGTATTGAATGGAAAAATATTGCGCCATGAAGAAAATCCAAACTATCTAGGAGTCACCTTTGATCGTCGCCTGACATGGAAAACACAGGTTGAGAAAAATCGAACAAGAGCAAGGCAGAGAATGGCAATCATGAAAAAGCTTGCTGGTACAACGTGGGGAGCAGATGAGAAAGTTCTCAAGAAGTTATATACTGGACGGGTGAGGCCAGTACAGGAATATGGCATTGCAGCTTGGGCAACAGCAGCTAAGTCAAACTTTAACAAAATAAGTAGAGTCCAAAACCAAGGAATGCGAATCATAACTGGAAGCCTGAAGACAACGCCTATTAATGAACTAGAAAAGATCACTTGTTTACAACCAATGCAGGATAGAAGAGATAGCAGAGCCCAGCAACAAGCAGAAAAATTTAGAAGATTGACAGATCACCCTATGTACAACAGATTTAATGGTTTTGGAAAGGGAAGACTGAAGCGTAGCAACTTTGTAGAAACTGCAAAACGAAGGATTAGGGCAGATCCTATACTTAACATATCAACAGTCAAGCCCATACACAATGCACACAAGTTCCCAGCTTGGAGACAGCAGCAACTGCCTGAGATGATAGAAAACATTCCTGGTATTGAGAAAAAGAACACTCAGCATGAAACCGAAAGAAGAGAAATAACCCTAAAATACATAAAAGAACATTACCCAAGCAGGAATTGGACCCATGCATATACAGATGGATCAGCCAAAAATTCAATAGAGAATGGAGGAGGAGGAATTCTCCTAAATTTAAAAAATGGAGTGAAAAAAATACATTCAATGGCAACTGGAAAATTTTCAAGTAACTTCAAAGCGGAGGTAGAGGATCTGAAAACTGCAGCAGAAATGCTCCTGATGGAGGAAAATAAAGAGAAGCAAATAGCTATCTTCACAGATGCAAAGTCAGCTGTCTCAATACTGAAGAGCAATAACAGAACTAACTGACCTAAGAGCAGCACTCCATGGTCTATGCCAGAAATCCAAAAAAGTTGTAATACAGTGGATCCCATCACATTGCAGTATACCTGGAAACGAAGAGGCTGACTGACTGGCAAAAGAGGGCGGACGACTACCACAGCCTGACATAGACATAACCTATAATGAGGCAAAGAGGTTGATAAAAAGCACGTATAGAACCAAATGGGAATCAGAGCATCCAGGCCATCAGAAGGGTGATGCATATTACAAACGCGACCGAAGAGAACAAGTAGCAATCTTCAGACTCCGCACAGGACATAACAGGCTGAAATACCACTTGTTCAATAAACTAAAGATAGGAGATACCGATGAATGTAATTGTAGAACTGGAAAAATGACAGCAAAACATTTGCTGCAGGATTGCCCAACGTATGCAGAACAGAGAAAGATATTTTGGCCCACACCTGCTTCATTTGAGGACAAGCTCTATGGAGATATCAACAAGCTAAAGTTGACCGCAGCTTACTTAAACTACATACAGGTTGACATTTAAAGGTGCATGAAGACCCAGAGGCATGAAATGGAATATTGCTTGGATAGCAAATCCATTATGTGGAAAGTCCGAATCGAAAGCTCGCTGTGTGGGCTTCATAAAAGGTGGAAAAGTGTCCTAGTGGCAAGAAATGGAATATTGCTTGGATAGCAAATCCATTACGTGGAAAGTCCGAATCAAAAGCCTATTG
>OY992879.1:21152413-21164913 GCA_963921405.1 Cepaea hortensis | reverse complement strand
ATACATTGGGTAGATTTTTAACTCGAAATTTTACCCGGGCAGCGCCGTTAGGCTACTCTTTTTCGATTTCCAACTGTCAAGGGATATTTTACGTGCGGAACAATACACACGAGTGTCCGATCTCACTACCCAGAGACCAGGGGAAATTTTATTACTAGAAGTCCACGTGAAAAAATCCCGGTCGTCACCGGGGCTTGAACCCGGGACCTCCAGCACTCGAGGCGGACACCATACCCCGAGACCACGCATCGCCCTGGGAATGACACTAAATGACACTATCCAGTGTCACCATTTGTCGTTGAAACGTCAAGTATTCCTCCCCACAACGATTAACGGTAAAAGTGGAAGATGTTAATTATGATGATGACAATTACGACTAAGGAGCCACGATGGCCTAGGGCTAAACGCTTGCCTGCCGACACATAGGTCAAAGGTTCGATCTCCATCGGGGTAAGTCACATATTGACCTGGTCTCCCAGGTCCACCCAGCCTAAACTGGGCAGCAGGACATTTCTGTTGCAGTAAAGGCGGCCGCCATGAGATTGACCACATCACTCGCCGACTGCCGATTGCTCTAAAAATATATATCCATCACCGTATCCCCCATGCACCTGTGGGGCTTGTAAAAGGGCCTTTACTAACTTAACACCAGATTGTGTCAGTTATCAGGGTGTATTTTTAATGACTGTGCCCTATTGGGAAATATTACCGGTCCAAGTTTTGTATTTACCTATTATGTTGCATGAACTTTACAGAGGGTGAATACAAAACTTGGACCGGTAATATTTTCAAATATGGCACAGGCATTAATACTCCCTATAATAATGGTTCTCAACCGGTAGGTAATTCCCCCCCCCCTCCCGGGGGGGGGGGAGGGGGGATTTTAGGGTTTCGGGGGGGGGGGGGGTGTTAAGATAATTTCAAAATCACATTAATGCAAGAATCGATTACTTCATATTGTTTTTTTTTTTCTCCAAACTTTACGGTTCTGTATTTCTCGCCCTTCTGAAATTTGTTTTATAACGTAAGTAGACCAGAAAATCGTATTTTATGTGGACGTCTAGACTTGTTCTAGTATGTGTTATTAAATTTAGCTGCCATTTTTATGTATACTGTGTAGGGGCGGGGGGGGGGATTTATAAGGAGGAAGTACGAAAGGGGGGGAGGTGGTTGACGTTCTGATCATATGGTAAAGGGGTGCATCGGCCAAAAAAGGTTGAGAACCACTGCCCTATAATATGTGGACAAACGCAGACGACTGATGAAAACATTAGACAGTTGCAGACACTATTCTGGTGATTTATTTATTGTTTTCTTGTCTTTTGTTCGCTTTGAACTTTAGCGTAGTTTCCACACATGCAACCACTTCTGTCACTATTCCGGAGCTCACTGGACCGATGTTTGCGTGTGAGGTAGCTTCCCTGTTACCAGTGACCCTCGCCATCCGGCGAACCCACTCCGACTTTTGAGTTACTTGTAATTTACGTCCCCAAGTTTTTGTCCAGCTGACCGGTGTAGGGTTTGAACCCGCTACCTCGGTATTAGCACAGCGGACATTTAAAAGCGATCGCTATTATTCATTCGACTATGCCCCGCCAGCCATATCTGATGAATGAGAGAGGAACTGTCGACCATGGCATCCTCCGCGTTAATGTCTCTGGATGTCTACACATAATGTGGATTTGAACACCGGACCACATTCCTGGTTTCTTATTATTACATTGCATGTCATGTGCACGACGCTGCAATTAACCCCAATCCCAGGTTGAGTTTCTAGACAATTCTTCGTTCAGCAGAAAAGTCATCGTCAGCCGGAGTAAGAGTTGATCCTGCTACCTCGCCGTCTGCGCCATCATTCGACCATCACCATCATTCGACCATCACCATCATTCAACCACGTTGAACTCTAATGCATATTGTACTGACACATGGCCATCATGACAGAAGGTAGTTATCTGTCATCTACTGTCTATAATACCCTGCGGTGTAGGACAGGAAGGGGGGAAAAGGCGGAGGGGGGGGGGTGATCTTGAGCCTGAGGAATTAAAGTCGCCTGGCTGGTCCAGTCGCCGCCAACTGTGCAGGTTAGAGTGCTCTTTTTAACCCCCCAAAAAATCCACACATTACATCGTGTGTCAAAAAATAATCTCTACATAGCACACAACCTAGGCTGAATTGTAGAGACCATGTGTTGCCCATGCAGCATGATCCCTCTCTCGGCCTGCCTAGTTTACTCCAGAGGAAAGGTAACACCAATACGTCTGGAACAAGACAAGCTGCAGAAGCTGCCGGATAAGCAAAGACATCCTCTAACTGTCCTGAAGGAGCTTCCATCCTTGATCAGTTGCCGACCAAGGCGTTGGGCCTATTGTACCCTGCCATGACATTTAGTCTTCGGTTTGCATTTCCTCGCATCAGGATACGTCCTGTGCACCTCCCCCACCCTCCCCCAAATTGCCCTCCTGCACCCAAACCCGTTGGCACTTCTATACATACATATACACATATATGAGGTATTCAACAGTTTCTAAAGTCAGTGACACTGTGATCGGCTCAGCTGTCAGTGATGCACTTATCATATTGTATCTTTTACCCAGCAAACAACACACCACAGACCCCAAACAGCACTATCTGTTATATCAGCACGTACAGCAATTTGTCCCATGTGACTATATAATACCCCCTCCCAGTTTTGTCTCCAACCGTGATGTCATCAGACTGCGCTATGGTCACGCGTGGACTAGAATACAATTCACCAATTAGCTTAAATTCAGCCATGCGCTAATGATCGTCTGGCCGACAGTTACAGACAGTACATCCCAACCGTAGTTTATGTAATGAAAAACGAAAGAAAAAAAAAAAAACACAACACATTTATCTATCATCAATTTTTTTTTCTTTGTTTTTTGTTTTTTTTCATTTTTTTTTTATTGTTTGCGTTGTCGCTTTCAATTGGAGCGTATACCATAAATGTGCTATTACTTCTGGTGCATTGGGCTAATTTTTTGCGTGGGGATTGGAATTCTCTATTGCCAGTGTCTCTCGTCATCATACGAAACCACTCCAACTTCTGAGGTACTTGCAGTTTGCGTCCCCATGTCAAGGACGACGTAATTTAGTTGCATATTATTTACAGCACGTCGCAGTCAACCCCAGTATTTGTTGATGTTTGTGACTTCCTGGCAAGTTGAGAGTCTCCGTTGCGAAGTGGTCAAACCGTCTGACTAGGGCTCCGAAGGTTGTGGGTTCGATTCCGAGCCGCGTCCTTTGGTTCACGAGTGCATTTTTTTTCGGAGACTCCTGGGGGGTTGTCGCTGGAGCTACGGTGTTCGTGCTTTGTGCGACGCTTTCCGCGCTGCGGAAAGAGACTGAGCCATATGGGATAAAAACCCGGTGCAATGAAATCGACCCTGTCGACTTTTAAGCGACTTTTTGGCAAGTTTGCGCTAAGCAGTTTGTCATTGCTTTCTGAACGACCGGCACTCCTACTATGGTATGAAAACAATCGCAAGATGGTCCGTTTCCAAATCGCCCGCGGCTGTGTTTATTGACGAGAAGTCATTTAATCCATCTGACCGATTTAAGGGATGCTACTTCAGCATCAACACACCGGTAGTTGAAGTCCGAGCGTTCCTATCCTTTCTGTCATGTTGACCTCTTATCATTCCATTTGAGACCATTCGTTGATTTCCTGTGGTAACACGAGGTAGTCTGAATTATGGACAATTGGGGAACATAATATTGTGAACATGGAATATTCCACAATATACCAGTGCAAATCGTGGATCATTTAATAATATACCGATGTGAAACGTGGAACATTTCACAGCATAAGGATGTAAATCATAGATAATGTCACAACATACCGAAGTGATTCGTGGATAGTGTCACAACATACTGAAGTGAATCGCGGATAGTGTCACAACATACTGAAGTAAGTCGTGGATAGTGTCACAACATACTGAAGTGAATTGTGGATATTGTCACAACATACCGAAGTGAATTGTGGATAGTATCAACATACCGAAGTGAATCGTGGATAGTGTAACATCATACGGAAGTGAATCGTGGAGCATTTCGTAAAATACGAATCTGGAATCGTGGACCACATCATAATATGACAGAATTTAAATAGATTTAAAGCAGAGAGGATCGTCTTCGTTGCACCGGGTTTTGTCTCAAACTGCTCGGTCTCTTTCAGTAGGGCGGACGGCCGATTAGGTCGCATAAAGCCCGAATACCGTAGCTCCAGGGGTGGAGACCCACAGGAGTTTCAGAGAAAAGTGCACTCGTGAACCGAATAACGTAGCACGGGATTGAACTCACGACTCTCGGAACGCGAGGTTAGCAGCGTAACCACTTAGTCACAGATGTCCAAGAGGAAAGATATATACTCGATTTCTCTTTCAAGTGATCTCCTTCCTCTCTCACTCTCTTCCTCTCCCTCTCTTTCTCTTTCTCTCTGTGTGTCTCTAACTTACTCTGTCTCCCTTTTTCTCTCCCCATATCTCTCTCCCACTCTATCTCTCCCTCTATCTCACCCTTTTTTCTTTCCCCCCCCCCTCTGTCCGCCTATCTCTCTTTCTCTTTCCCTCCCCCCTCTCTCCCACTTCCCCCTTTGTCTCTGTCACTCTGCTTCTCTCTCTCACACTCTCTCACTCTCTCTCATTCTATGTCTCCCTCTCACTCTGTCTTCCCCTCTCTCTGTCTCCCTCGCTCTCTCTTTCACTCTCTCTCCCTCTCATCCTGTCTCGCTCTCACTCTTTCTCTCACCCTGTCTCCCCCTCTCGCTCTCCCTCGCTAGTTCTCTCTCACTCTGTCTCTTTCTCCCTCTCATCTGTCTCTCTCACTCTGTCTTTCTCTCGCTCTGTCTCCTGCTCTCGTTCTCTCTCTCACATCTCCACCTCTCTCTCTCTCTCTCTCTCTCTCTCTCTCTCTCTCTTTCTCACCCTGTCTGTCTGCGGAAGATAATCAATACTATAAAGTGCACTGCTCCTAGCTCGCCAGCTTGTCAATAATATCATTACTCGGCTGCCCCACAACTGCACGGGCCATCTCCGACAAGTGTCACATCACGACCACATCAGCGGGTGCAACCAGGAACCAGGCTGCAATGCCAAGGAATTTCGGTCACGTGGTTCAATCACCATCAGAGATATGTCACGGTCACCTCATTACATGCGTAGTCGTGCCAGGCAGGCGGCCAGTCGCAGGTGATCCCAGGTTTCGACAATCTAGGACAACTGCCATCGACCAAGACACTGGAGAAATGGTACCAAAGCGTTTTGTTTTGCCATATACCGTAGTGTTTTGGCAATGCTTCTCAAACTCTCTGTAAAGCGGATTCAGAAGTAATTTAACAACATCCGCAAGACTGTAGGCAATATAAAATTAGACAAAGTAATGCAGCATTACAGAACAGAATTACGAACAACACAAGGCGTTGCATAGACTAGCGTTCATCATCAAACAAATACATACACAAAATACAACATATAATCACGGAGAAGACCCTCCAATGACTACATTAAGGCATAAGAACGGGATGAGATGAATAAAAAGATGAAATAATGAGAACAAGAAAGAGAAAATGAAATTTGAAGAAAAAAAATTGTTGCAGCTTCTCTCAGAATCCCAGGCTGTCATATGAACAATTTCACCTTGATACTCTTATATAGACAGCCGTGGGAGTCTGTGGTTCATGGGGACCGAGGTAGGGAATGTTAACGGTTCAGTGAAGATCCCAGGTATATGCGTGAAATTGGTAAATGAAACAAGGTGGGAAACTGGAAGCAATGGAGATGTGATGGTGGTCAGAGAGTGAAAACTAAGAAGTAGTGCCCCGGTCGATGTACGCACAATTCGTGAGAGGGTGCCAGTGAAAGGTTGACCATAGTGGACGCATATTAAAGAGCAATGATGTTTTTACCTAAGTATGATGTTGGTAATATGTAGAGGCCAACAGAAGATTATTGGTTAAGCCCCGGTCTTCCTGGTCTGTGATCATGGGTTCGAATACGCATCGGGATGGAAGTTAAACATTGACTTGGGCTTTGAGGTATAGAAAACAAGTTGTGAATCCTTTACATAACGTCGCAGTCAACCCTAGCATGTTTTGGCTGTTTGTAATTTCTTGGCATAAAGTATGAGGCTAGGATCCTTTGCTCAATACCCAAATGAGACGTGTAAATGGTCCTTTTGCACGTGTCACTCTAACGTGACATCTAGTTGTGTACTTCTGTAGCTCTGGGTAAGTGTGTCTGTCTTAATGCATGTCGGTTGCAGGAGGCTTCGATCAATCCTAATCCCAGTTTGATTTTCTGGCAATTTTACAATCCGTAGTTTCGAACTGTATTATGATCGAGAAATCAACTTTGATGCCCAACTGACATATACATGGGCTGCATCCCTTACAACGCCATCATAGCACCTGAAGTTTAAATGCGAGTGCATGAAATCCCGCGAACATTTAGACTTATCGGTGCGTCTAACGTAACTTAATCAGGTCGGCGTTGTGTAAACTTTACTCCCTCTAGAAAGATTCCACCGAAGGTAAGGATATATTTGTCCGTGGGTGGGTTTTTGTTTCTGACAATTTTGGCAGGATGCACGCTTTAATGCTTGCTCTTGGAAATCTCCAATGAATGTCTGATTTTTTTTTTTTACATGCGATATCTGCATACACGGGTCTCCAGTTGCTCACCTTCATCTGAGAATAATATCTGACTAAGGAATAGATCAGAGGTGTGTGCTATTACATTAGAAAGTAACGATACTTGCAGTGGCTTAGCCAGGGGGCAGCAAGGGGGGTGGGGAGGAGGAGGGCGACAACTATCAATGTGCCATTTTTATGTGTGTGTGTGTGTGTGTGTGTGTGAAAGTCGCGCCCATGCCAAAAAATATGTATGTCCTTTGCAGGACGTCGCATTCAACCCAACCCCGATTGGTTGTTTGTGATTTAATAGACAATTGTACGTTCAGTAGTTTGCCATTGCATTTAACCGACGTGTAGAATGAACCCACTACTTGGGCGCCAGAAAAGGCAGTGTTACTTGTGCGATGAAAGTTATCATGGGGGTGAAGGTGAGTTTTCTAACACAAGCGTTTACACCCTCGCCCCCATTAATTCTCGAAGCTTGCTACGCTACTGGGTTCTTGTAAACATTACCAACTCTATGCAGGTAACTTTTAGTAACCCCGTAGCCAGGTCGCCCTGATTCAGTCCAATTGCTACTTAAGAATTCGCTTACTTGATCACATATTTATCCCGGTAAGATAGATGGTTTATCGTAGTCTGTTTCCATTAGTAACTACATTAAAGAGGCAGTTTCATAGCAACATGGATACGCGACAAAGGGGTTAAGCACTAAGGTATGATAACGGGGTGTTAACTCTCTCGCTTTGTAATGTGCCGCTATCTGATTTTGTCCTCGCTACTTCCCTTGCATTCAACAGTTTCATAGCAACATCGGTAAGCAAAAAGGGAGTTAAGCACTCACGGTTTGGGAGTTGACAAATAGAGAGTTAAGCAATCATTGTTTGATAGTTGACTAAAAAGAGAGTTAAACAATCACTGTTTGATAGTTGACAAAAAAAGAGAGTTAAGCACAGTGGCGTCACTGGGGTTGGTGTCACCCAGTGCGGTAAACTCTTGGTGTCACCCCTCTAGACTTTCACCATGGTCTTCTTCCGAGTGTTCCTGTACCATATATAATCGCATATAGTAATGTTTGTAAAATAAGTCAAAAAGTTAATAAGGACATAAGAAAGAAAACAAATTGAACAATATAACTTCAATACTTCAGGTAAAACATAAATTAAGAAATTCCACAAACTCGGACAAAGTTAAATTTTTGTTATTTAACATTAAAATTTCTAAAATTAACAATGAACGGTTATGAAACCCGACTAGACAGAGCTATGTCTGCTTTGTCAAATTTGCAATTTTTTTATTTTGGTGTCACCCCTTGATGGTGTCACCCGGTGCGGCCCGCACCCCACGCACCCCCCTAGTGACGCCCCTGGTTAAGCAATCACTGTTTGATAGTTGACAAAAAGAGAGTTAAGCAATCACTGTTTGATAATTGACAAAAAGAGAGTTAAGCAATCATTGTTTGGTAGTTGATACAAAGGGAGTTAAACAATGACGGTTTGATGGTTGACAACAAAGGAATTAAACAATGACGGTTTGATAGTTGACAAAAAGGAAGTTAAGCAATCACTGTTTGATAGTTGACAAAAAGAGAGTTAAGCAATCACTGTTTGATAATTGACAAAAAGAGAGTTAAGCAATCATTGTTTGGTAGTTGATACAAAGGGAGTTAAACAATGACGGTTTGATGGTTGACAACAAAGGAATTAAACAATGACGGTTTGATAGTTGACAAAAAGGAAGTTAAGCAATCAATGTTTGATGGTTGACAAAAAGGAAGTTAAGCAATCATTGTTTGGTAGTTGATACAAAGGGAGTTAAACAATGACGGTTTGATGGTTGACAACAAAGGAATTAAACAATGACGGTTTGATAGTTGACAAAAAGGAAGTTAAGCAATCAATGTTTGATGGTTGACAAAAAGGAAGTTAAGCAATCATTGTTTGGTAGTTGATACAAAGGGAGTTAAACAATGACGGTTTGATGGTTGACAACAAAGGAATTAAACAATGACGGTTTGATAGTTGACAAAAAGGAAGTTAAGCAATCATTGTTTGGTAGTTGATACAAAGGGAATTAAACAATGACGGTTTGATAGTTGACAAAAAGGAAGTTAAGCAATCAATGTTTGATAGTTGACAAAAAGGAAGTTAAGCAACCAATGTTTGATAGTTGACAAAAAGGAAGTTAAGCAACCAATGTTTGATAGTTGACAAAAAGGAAGTTAAGCAACCAATGTTTGATAGTTGACAAAAAGGAAGTTAAGCAATCAATGTTTGGTAGTTAACAAAATGGGAGTTAAGCAACCCAAGGTCTGGTAATTGATAAACAAGAGAGTTAAACAATTACTGTTTGGTAGTTGACAGAAAGGGAGTTAAGCAATCACGGTTTGGGAGTTGGTGAAAAGAGAGTTAAGCAATCATTGTTTGATGGTTGGTTGACAAAAGGCAGTTAAGCAATCGTTGTTTGATAATTGACAAAAGGGGATTAAGAAATCACGGTTTAGTTCATTGACAAAAGGGGTGTTAAGACAATCACCGTTTAGTAGTTAACAATATGGGAGATAAGTGGTAGTGGTAGTGGTAGTGGTAATTGACAAAAGACAAAGGGAGTTAAGCAATCACATTTTGATAGTTGACAAAAAGGGAGTTAAGCTACCACAGTTTGGTAGTTGACAAAAAGGTAGTTAAGCAATCATTGATTTAAAGTTGACAAAAGGGAGTTAAGCAATCACGGTTTGGTAGTTGACAAAAAAGGAGTTAAGCAATCACTTTTTGATAGTTGATGTTGACTTTCCCACTTTCTATCATGTCGCTCTCTGAGTTGAGTCTGGTTACTTCCCCTGAATGTAACAGTTTCATTACAACAATGCCCAGCAACATGGCGAGTTAGCAATCATGGTTTAATGGTTGAAGCAAACTCTCTCGCCCTCCAACAAAGATAAAGTTCCTGTGCTTTTTCGTATTTCGTTCGCTTGAAATTTGTCTATAACTGCAATGTTGTCAATTGTGTGAATTTAACTGTCTATTTTAGTTCACTTAGTGGTCAATGCCCGCCCCGTGGGGAAGGTGTTGCAGACGCGTTTCGTAATCCCGCATGGACGCGTTCAAAACACAGCTGCGGGAGATTTGGCAGCAGACCGTCTCGTGTTGAATTTTTACGAAATAGTACGGGTGCTGGTCGTTTAGAAAGCAATAGCAAACCACTGAACGTAAATTTGCCAAGAGATTACAACATAAAAAATGCTAGTGTTGACTGCAACGTCCTGTAAAGGATATGCAGCTAACTGTAGCAGTCGTCCATGGTGCAATGGGAGCTCTGTACTGTTCTATAAGGCTCGTCCATAGGCTTATATGAGTGTGTATGTGTGTTTATATGTGATTGTATGCGCTCGCCGGCACGCGCACTCGCTCGTGATGTTTTAAAGAGGTAGATTCAATGGTCGCAGACAGTGACAAAAATAAGACTCAGTTTGAATATAAGGAAAGCAGATGTAATTATAAGATCAAACAGACTGTTTTTGCCCAAATGCACAGTTAAAGTCAATGGAACTAATTAAATTATCTATACACATGGATAACGTCAAATGGAAGAAGCGTCACTGAGATAAGGAACATAATACTGGTACTTTGCCGTCTTGGGAAACAACAGTTTGTGGCATCGGGCTTCAAGAAAGGCATAATAATTACAATCAGACTTGGGATGGAGTTATATATTTCCATAACACTAAGCCTGGGCGGAACTATAGAGACCATACGTTGCCCACACAGCATGATGTCTGTCTGTCTGTCTGTCTGTCTGTCTGTCTGTCTGTCTGTCTGTCTGTCTGTCTGTCTGTCTGTCTGTCTGTCTGTCTGTCCGTCCGTCCGTCCGTCTGTCTGTCTGTCTGTCTGTCTGTCTGTCTGTCTCTCTGTCTGTCTGTCTGTCTGTCTGTCTGTCTGTCTGTCTGTCTGTCTGTCTGTCTGTCTCTTCAATATAGTGAATGTGTGTGTGCCGGTTTCTGTGTGTGGGAGCATCACTATCTTTTACGTTACACAATGTATATGTTTAAATTTGTCTCAATTTATTTTACATTTTTGTGAGAATGCTGACAATAATCGTCAGTGTATATGTGCGTGTAAAGTGTAGGTGTTTGTTCATATTATTATCAGTGATTAGTGAGGCGTCATGTATGTATCTAGATGTGAGGATGTGCGTGTCTGGGTGTGTTTGTGTGTGTGTGTTTGTGTGTGTGTGTGTGTGTGTGGATGTGTGTAGGTGTGGGATGTGTGTGGTGGGGGTATGTGTGGGGGTAAAGAGCGATGTGTGTGTGGGTCGGGAGATGTGTTCGTGAATGGGGGATGTGTGTATGGATGGGTGATGTGCGTGCGGATGGGGAGATGTGTGTGGGTGGGGGATGTGTGTATGGCTGGTGGATGCGTGTATGGGTGGGGGATGTGTGTTTGGCTAGGGTGTGTGTGGGTGGGGATATTATGTGGGTCGGCAGATTATGTGGGTGGGGATGTGGGTGTGTGGGTGAGGGATATGTGGGTGGGTGGGGTATGTGTGGGGTGGTGGGAAGATATGTGTGTGATAATTGTGTGGGGCAATGTGTGGGTGGAGGATGTGTGTGTGTGTGGGGATGTGTGTGTTTGTGAGGGATGAGTTGGTAGAGTATGTCTGTGTGGGGACGTGTGGGTGGGGTGTTTGTTTGGGTTGGTGTTGATGTGTGGATTTTAGTGGATTGCCAGATTTGTGAGTGTGGGTAGGTGAGGGATGTGTGTGTGGATGTATGGGTGGGTGTGAGGGGGTGTGAAGATGGGTGTTGGTGATATGCATATGGATGGGGCATGTATGTTTGTGTAGGGCATATGTGTGTGTGGGTGGAGGATGAGTGGGTGAGTGGAGGATATATGTGTATGTAGTGGGGTGTGTGGGTGGGGGATTTTGTGTGGGTGGGGAATGTGTGTGTGGGTGATGTATGTGTGTGTGGGTTGGGAATGTGCTTGTGGGTGGGAACAGATTGTGTTGGTTGGTGGGGGAATGTGTGGTTTAGTGTAGGTTGTGGGGTTGGTGGGGGGATGCGTGTGGGGGATGTGAGCTTTGGGATGTGTGGTTGGGGGATGTGTTATTGGGGGATGTATGTTTCTCTGGGTGGCTGACGGGTGTACGGATGTTTGGGTGAAGGATGTGAGGGTGGGTGAGTGTGTATGAGTTAGGGGATGGGTGGAGGTGTGTGTGTGTAGATGGGAGATGTGTGTGTGTGTGTGGGGGGGGGGTTGGGTGGGGGATGTATGTGTGTGGGTGGTTGTGTGGGTGGTTGTGTGGTGGGTGGGAGATATGTGAGTGGGGGGTTGAGTAGGTGGGAGATGTATGTGTGCATGGGGGTGTGTGTGGATGGAGAGATTATGTTGGTTGGGAGATTATGTGAGTGTTTATGTGGGAGATTATGTGTGGATTATGTATGTGTACATGTGCGATGTATGTGGGTGTGGGTTTTGGTGGGTGGATGTTTGGGTGGGGGATGTGTGGGTGTGGGTGTTGTGTGGTGGGTGGGGGGTATTTGGGTGGGGGTTAATTCAGTGGGGGATGTATGTGTGCATGGGGTGTGTGTGTGTGGGGTGGGGGGTGGGGGGTGGTTGGGGGATGTGTGTGTGTGTGTTTGGTTTTGTTGTTGGTGGGGGTGTGTGAGTGGGGTTGTGTGTCATAACATGGTAATATGAATTGTTTATGTTTACAACAGTCATTTGACTATGTTTTGTTCCTATGTGAATGTATCATACACTATTGATGAAAGAAAGATGAGTGACTGGAAGGGCCGAATATAAGACGGGCCTGCTTGCCCAATTTGTGACCCTTTGAAAATAAA
>OY992879.1:21139913-21147413 GCA_963921405.1 Cepaea hortensis | reverse complement strand
CTTATTTTTCATGTCCTTCTTGTTTCTTCAGCTGCTGGTTAATAATGTGTACACAAGTATTCATGTTAGCTTTTTATATTGAGTTCGTGAAAGCTTCCAAATAGCTGCGCGTTAATGTGCGTATGGAGTGACCAGAAATGATACCGTAATTTAGTCATCATGTTTCCATTTTTAAGGATCTGTTCAGCTGTCTGTGTAGTTTGTTCACACGTACACGTTGGTGAAAGACCCGCTTTGTGTCTTCGTGAAAGATTGTCTACTCTGCTGTTTACCGTTCAGATTACCTGTTTTGCACTATGAAAATAGTTGTCAGTGTCTCTGTAGTGGGCTTTCTTCTTAACGACCAAGATGTTGGTCCTCTTTTCATTGAAGTTTATAGATTGATTCGTATGCACGTGTGTTGTCCAATAATTTGACAACGTGTTTGCTCTGACGTTTCTTGTTATTCCACAATATGTCAGTTTCCACCGCAATGTTACTCTTCTGTTTGTATTCAATGCGTTTAGTGTGTGTGTGTGTGTGTGTGTGTTTTTTTTTTTCAATACAGTTGTTTGTCACCGCTGAGGGCTTGCGGAATTGAAAATTCATCACTGTGGAATACAAACTGTTGCCATTGACATTATGCTGATGTTGTAATGTTTAGGGCCTGCAATTCGTCTGAATAGTTGGAGCAAAATATCCCAGTAAGTGTGTACGTAGATTAAGGTCTGCAATCTGCTCAGACCTTAATCTGTGTCGGACGATTCCACCAGGTTGATGATTGCTCTCGGTTGCATAAAATTCAATCCATCCTTTCTCCAATAGTCCTCTTCCTATTCCGGCAGTTTTATAAAGAGTTTCCTTAAGTTGACCCCACTTTTCATTTACTGTACAATTTTCTGGTGTATCAGTGAAAGCGTTTTCAAGTTGCTTTGAAACTGAAAGCACTTTTCAGGATCGTGAGTGTTGATAATTTTAATCCTGGGGCTAGATTTGTGTTTAGCTGTGTAGATTCTCTTTGGTCTCAGTCTAACCCTTGCAACAACCAAAGAATGATCCGTATTACAGTCAGCACAGTGATAACTTCGAGTCAATGATATATGGTTCAGATGTTGTCTCCGTGTGATGATGAAGTCCCGCTGGTGTCAATGGCCAGATCTTGTTTCCATGTGACCTTATGCAGATCTTTTGTTTTAAAAAAGGAGTTCGTAATACATAGGTTATTACTGGTGCAATGCTCCAGCAGCCTTTGCCCATTTTCATTCATGCGACCGATGTTGTATTTTCCAAGGCACACTGGCCATGAACTCGAGTCCTTGCCCACACGAGCATATAAATGTAGTCAGATTTTGGAACTGCCTTGATCACGGAGTCTAACACCTCATAGAACGAATCCTTCACATCATCAGAGGAATCGAGTGTCGGTGCATATGCAGTAATAATGGTGGCAAACCCACAAGAGGTTGCCAAGCGCAGGGATAATAATCTTTCATTTCCTCCTGCTGGAATTTCAATCATTCCCAGTAGCGAATTCTTCACTGCAAAGCCCACACAGTGTTGCCTTTTTTCTGCCTGCCCTTTACCCTTCCCAAAAAAAAAAAGTGTAATTGTTTTCCCTGAGTGACCCTTCCTCAGCGAGGCGAGTCTCCTGCAGGCCAGCAATATCAATGTTAAGACGATTGAGTTCAGCATCAATCACAGCCGTTTTTCTCACATCGTCAATATTGGTCAAGTCAGTGAAAAATCCTGGACACATGGTTCTCACGTTCCAGGTTGCAAGCCGTAGCTTGAGGTTTATTTTTGTTTGCACATGGTGCGTTGGTTTTACAGCCTGCGCTTCAGATTTTGTCCTAGCCCAAAGCACCCATTGAAGCAGGCAGGCTGTGGCGGATCAGCACCCAATTGGCCGGGGGATGCCCAGCTTGAGGTAGGAGGTAGCTGATCAGTGACACCTGTAGGTGTCTCCCACCGTCAGAGGCAACGAGTGGCGCCCCATGTCTACACCATTTGACAGGGACTTATAACCCGTAACAGTTGCCTCTCGCTTTGATTCCGAGACCAGTTAAGACCAGGGATGGAGTTATTGCCTCTCCATAGCACAAAGCCTGGGCTAAAATATAGAGATCATGTGTTGCCCATGCAGCATGATCCCTCTCTCGGTCTGCCTAGTTCACTCCAGAGGAAAGGTAACACCCCTACATCCGGAACAAGACAAGCTGCAGAAGCTGCCGGATCAGCAAAGCAATGCTCTAACTGTCCGCCTGTCGGAGCTTCGATCCTAGACCAGCCGCCAACTAAGGCTTAGGGCCTGGTCAGCCCTGCCATGACATTTTGTCTTTAGCTTGCATTTCCTAGCACCAGGGTAAGGCTTGTACCCTCCCAATTACGCTCATCCGCCCGAAACCGTTGACACAATGTGGGGTGTCGGGTTTGGTAAGCACCGCCCAACGTTTGGAGCTAACAGAAAGCAGGTAGTACCGTCTACTGTTATACGGTAGCTCAGTCATATCTGACTAAGAGGCATAATTTTCCTTCCGCATTTCCCTTATTTCACGTAGGTATCTGCTTCTCAGGGCTCCTAAATGCGGTTGCTCGCAAAGAATATTTCTACCACCCTTGTACTTTCAAAAAGTGAAAATAATGTCCTTATAATTTTCCACAAAGTTGTTTTGGATAGCTCTATGTTATTGTTCTTTCTCAACCAAACCCTAAGTTTTCTAACAGTCACTGTTTCTTTGGCATCCAGCATTTTTATAATGCTGGATAATTCTGGATATAAAATCTAAAATGTTTATAATTTTAGGAATCTCCGTGGCGAAGTGGTCAAGCCTTTTGACTCGGGCTCCAAAGGTCGTGGGTTCGATTCATGGCCGCATCCTTCGGTTCACGAGTTAAATTTTTCGGAGACTTCTGTGGGTCGTCGCTAGAGCTGCGGAGTTCATGCTTTGTGCGATGCTTTCCGTGCTGCGGAAAGAGACCGAGCCATATGGGATAGAACACTGTGCAATGAAGTCGACTTTTTAAAGCATTTTTATAATAGCTCGCCTTAAGACATCTTTGTCAAAGCTGTCTACAATAATCTTTCTACCTACCGTTTGATTATTGCGTGGTGGTTTAATTCCAGATTCTCGCACTCATCGACGAAAAGACCGCTTACTGAAACCCAATGCATGCACTGTTCTTTTTTCGGAATTTGTAATAGTATAAAACAGTTTCCTGCGATCAGCTTCTTGACAAAAATATGTGTACAACTTCATAGCGATTCTTTGAAATGTATAATTTCGCATTCAATCCCATTGAAAAATATTCACACATTTCAATATTAGCGATAAATGGTAAGATTTAAAAAAAAAAAAAACAACAACAACAACATATTAATCAGGTTTCATGAAATAACCCACATTTTGAGACACCTCTGAACAGTCCTAGTTTAAACAACGCGGGGTTCTTGGTATAAGGCCAACCCCGTGAAACAAGTGGAATGTTCAACATTGAGCGCTGATTGTCTGGCTAAGCTGTAATATATTTAAAATTATGAATTTCGTCTCAGACCCGTAAATTATATACCGCATATAAACAAACTTTGAAATCTGCTGTAAAATCTCCAGAACAAAATTTTTTTTGGTGGGTGGACATAATGATAAGGTTATATACTTAATCTCATAATTTTCCCTCAGTTGGTTACTGAGATATGGATGTTTATATAGAGGCAAACAAATGTGAATGCACTATAGACACTGTTCTCATAATCATGTCATCATGGTGCTATAGCTGACTGAGCGTCAGGACAGATGTTGATGCCGAAGACGACATTCAACATGTATGTCGGCAGGACATCCTCCCGCTGAGACAAGGCGCACATGGCTGCAAGGCCTCGCGTCTCCCGTACAGACAGATCATCATCATTCTTTTCGTATACTGCTGGTCTCAAGAGTTGACAAGCATTTCATTTTGCCAGCAACTGTTACTCATCGATAAAATTGCGCACCGAGCTACGGCGCAACACAGGGAACCCCTGGATGTGACGTCATACCCTGAGATTCCGTTTGTTTGGGGTGAATTAAGGCAAAAGTACCAACAAATCCCATTATAGTTCTTTTCACTCACTCACTCAATATCTCACTCACTCACTCACTCACTCACTCACTCACTCACTCACTCACTCACCCACCCACCCACTCACTCACTCACTCAGTCACTCACAGTCACTCACCCACACACTCACCGGCACCTTAACAGATGATAGCTTGTTACATTGTATTTCGATTAAGGCATATTAACTACAACCCACGGCAGGGACCAGCGATGGAGTTATACCTCTCCAAGGCACAACGCCTGGGCTGAATTGTAGAGACCATATGTTATCAATACAGCATGGTCCCTCTCTCGGGCAGCCTAGTTTACTCCAAAAGAAAGGTAACACCAATACGTCTAGAACAAGACATGCTGCAGAAGCTGCCGGATCAGCAAAACCTGTCCGCCAGTTGGAACTTCCATGATAGACCAGTTGCCGACCAAGACATAGTGGGTGAATGCTCTGCCCTGACATTTAGTCTTAGGTTTATTTATAGCATGTCCTCGCTCCAGGGTAGTACCCGTCCATCTGGGCTCCTCCACCCGAAGCCGTTGTGTGGTATCGGTTAAAAAAGAAAAAAATAGTACCACACGTAAGTCTTTTATTATATACTTAAGGCATATAACTCCATTTTAAACTGCTCTCATGTTTTTGTTGTCTTATAGTTTTGTCTTCACTGGTTTACTTTATTTTCATACTGTTCTATCCAGGGCCTGGGCGAAGCCGGGCCGGGTGTGGAGTCTCTGTGGCGAAGTGGTCAAGCCGTTTGACTCGTGTTCCGAAGGTTGTTGGTTCGATTCCGGGCCGCGCCCTTCGGTTTACGAGTTAAATGTTTCGGAGACTCCTGTGGGTCGTCGCTAAAAGCTACGGAGTTCGTGCTTTGTGCGACGCTTTCCGTGCTGCGGAAAGAGACAGAGCCATATGGGATAAAACCCGGTGCAATGAAGTCGACCCTGTCGACTTTTAAGCGACATTTTATTCTATATTTATTTCCATCTTTCTTATATATAATTATTTAGTGGCCTTTTTTTTATGTTACTGATAAAGGTGATAAAGGACATGAACGCTAATACACCTGACTTAAGTCTTAAGTTACAATAAATAAATAAAATAAGACTTCAAAACTATTGTTCTCACTGCAATTACCAACGTTTTATTGGTCAGTATGTTTTGTATCTTGCAAAAGAATTCTTAGCCATAGCCACTTTTGTTCTAATCTTTCTGTTTTGTTTGTAAGTGTAAATAAAGCCGCCGCAGCAGCTCATCGGCTAGCGCACATGACTGCCTGTCGCTACAGGCAAGGGATTGCTTCAGTGATCCGGACTTCCAGATAGACCGCGTTGAAAATGGGTATCATGACATTTCTGGGAGGTAAAAATGGACAGTGTGATATTGACCACATCAGGAATTGAATCTTGCTCGGTCTATAAATACTGGACTAGTACCATATACCCAATAATATCATGGAGTGAAAGGAAGTGGTCTACTTTGCTGTCATTATTTCTGTAGTAAATAGATATGCGTATGTACAGGGTGTTTGTTAAGTCTTACTACACTTTGAAGAATCGTCATGGCGAAAGTAGCCTTTAGCAGGTTGAAAAACATTCTAACCAATAAAAAGATGTCAATTGAAACGAGAAAAAGAGTGTTGAGGGGATACATAGAGCCTGTTTTTTTGTATGGATGTGAAACTTGGACAATGGGCAGTCAGGCTGAAAAAACATCTGCTGGCTGCAGAAATGTGGTTTCTGAGGAAAATGCAAAGAATACCATTGAAAAGACAGAAAAACCAATGACCAAGTACTACAGGAGACAAATGAACATCGTAAACTGATTAGAGAAATTAGACGTAGACAGTCAAAATTTTTTGGACATGTTATGAGAAGAAATGGATTGGAGAACTTGGTGACAACTGGCAAGATCGAAGGGAACAGACCAAGAGGAAGACCGACAGGAAAATACCTGGATGGCTTGGCCACATGGCATGGACGAGACAGGAACACTGAGCTGATCCACGACTCTTGTGATCGAGTGAAATGGCGAGTCATGACCGCCCATGCTTTCAGGCATGGCACATGATTGATTGACTACACTTTGTATGTTGAATAAATGTGAAAAATGAAGTACATGATGTCATCAAAAAATGTGCTCCACATTCCAATATGCAGCGAATTGCTGTCGTCTGCTGGAGTAATTCTTTGCACGCCAAACAGAATGGTGTTATCAACGGAGGAAAGAATTTTTCATATTTGTTCTACATACAAGGTGTAGTGTTATTTTACAAACTACTTGTGGCTTACAGGTGATAGGGAAATAGGCTAGTAATGTCTTGATCAACTTCCCTCAGATGTCATGACAGTAAATAGATAGTTCTTTGATTCACTGACGAGCGGCTGGCCAAGTGGCTAGAATGCCGGTTTCTACTTCAGGGGACCCGCGTTCAAATCCTCGGTAAGATGTGGATTTCTTTCTGTCGTGGGCAAAAAGAAAACCCTAACCTGCACAGTTCGCGCCGACTGCACTAGCCAGGTGTGACGGGATGAGTCTAGATCACTATGCAAACACCACCACTACTACGTTAGGGGAATTCATAATTTACATTCTGGATTCAGTACGCAGCTAAATTACTAATAATGACGTCAGAATGACTACACAGACATTTTCTGCACTAAAACTACACAGTGCATTGGGGACAGCGTGTATTTTCACGTCATCTATTCAAATGATGTCACAAGGGAAATCCCCTGTCTTCAACCCTTATTAATATCAAGTCTAATGACTGGGGATATAGGTCCGTCACTCCCTAGCAACGGGAATGCGGCGATATGCTATTAGTACGGCTGCACCGGAAATTGTGACTAACAACTTCCGTCCGGTACACAACGACCATAGCTGCTGTGCTAAGCAGACCTTATATGAAGTGAGCTGCCATATCCAATTGCATCCTTGGTAGATTATACCAAAACCTATCTTAAGTGCTGCAATAAGACTGGGGGTGAGTGTAGTAACATAATAATTATGATTATAATAAGAAGTGTGTACACATTTATATTCTGATATTGGGAAAACCCAAAACTGCCCTGACCATGTATATTTATGAAACGTGGTAGTTGAAAGGGGAGACATTGAGAGAAAACATGTAAGGCCTAGATATATTTATAGATAAAAATATATATATATATAATGTATGAACCTTACTGATTATATTCATATGTATTTTGTGAATGTATTTACATGTATATTTTGTTGAAAATATGATAACATGATTTTGCCATGTGGGCAGAAGTAGAAGAGACATGTGGAACATGATTCTCACATGCCAGCAATATTACTAGGCGATTTATATTCAAACATAAATTTGCTTACCCCTGATTCACCGCCATGCCGAACTACATGACACTGACGGTCATAAGTTCAAGGCAAATACCATGTGGTGAGGAATCAGA
>OY992879.1:21080837-21139713 GCA_963921405.1 Cepaea hortensis | reverse complement strand
CCTCATCACTCCGTTCCTCCCTCCTCCTCCTTTCTTACCTCCCTCCTCCTCCTCCCCTCCCTCCTCCTCCCTTCCTCCTCCCTCCTCCTCCCCTCTCCTCCCTCCTCCTCCTCTCCCTCCTCCTCCTCCCTCCCTCCTCCCCTCTCTCCTCCTCCTCCTCCCTCCTCCTCCTCCTCCTCCTCCCTCCTCCTCCTCCCTCCTTCCTCCCTCCTCCTCCTCCTCTCCTCCCCCTCCTCCTTCCTCCTCATCCCTCTCCGCCTCCTCCCTCCTCCTCCCTCTACCTCCCTCCTCCTCCCTCTACCTCCTCCCCCTCTTCCCTTCACATTCCTCCTCCTCCTCCTCCTCCTCTCTCTCCCTCCCTCCTCCTCCTCCTCCCTCTACCTCCTCCCTCCTCCCTCCTCCTCCCTTCACATTCCCTCCTCCTCCCTCCTCCTCCCTCCTCCTTCTCCCCCTCCTTCTCCCTCCTTCTCCCCTCCTCCTTCTCCCTCTTCCTCCTCCCTCCTCCTCGCCTCCTCCTCCACCCTACTCCTCCCTCCTAATCCCTCCTCCTCCCTCCTATTCCTCCCTACTCCTCCTGTCTCCTCCCTCCTCCTCCCTCCTCTTTCCTCCTCCACCTCCCTCTTCCTCCTCCATCCTCCATTTACCCAAGACAGACAGACAGTCAGACAGATAGTCGGGAATAGGATCTTATATGACTACTTATATAATTTAAATGAGATGCTCTCCACCATGGGCTGGGCCGGGTCAGACAGACAGACAGACAGATAGATAGATAGATAGACAGACAGACAGACAGACAGACAGACAGACAGACAGACAGACAAACAAACAGACAGACAGACAGACAGACAGAAGACAGACAGACAGACAGTCGGGAACGGGAACTTATATGACTACTTATATGAATTAAATGAGATGCTCCCCACCAGGAGTTGGGCGATGCCGGGCCGGGTCAGACAGACAGACAGATAGATAGTCGGAACGGGAACTTATATGACTACTTATATGAATTAAATGAGATGCTCCCCATCAGGGTCTGGGCGAAGACGGGCCGGGTCAGACAGACAGACAGACAGATAGACAGACAGACAGACAGATAGTCGGTAACGGGAACGAGAACTTATATGACTACTTATATGAATTAAATGAGATGCTCCCCACTAGGGTCTGGGCGAAGCCGGGCCGGGTCAGCTAGTATATATATATATATTAGTTCATTCAAAACATGATATGCAGGACAGAGATTAAGAGCAGAACGGGCAAGGCAAAAGTTGGATTTAGAAGACGAAAAGAATAGTGTATCAGTTTCATAAGAATGTCAACAACAAAAAAGAAGAGAGTACTGAAATTTTATAAACATTGTTTGCCGTCTGGATGTCAACCTTGGAATATGAACGAACACATTAGGAAGAAATACAAAACAATGTTTGGCCATAGTGAATGTGAATGACGCAGACACAATCAATAAGTCACGTGATTTCTTTCCTGGGATATTTCACTGCATCTCGTCAGGTATATACTGCAGAAGTCACACCACATAAACTAAAGCAATCAACTGGGAGGATTTATCGTAACTCTCTACATTATGTTTTGTAACTTTAGCAATACCTGTCGAAATGCAGCGAAATATACCAGGCAATAAATCGTGCAATCTATTTTTTTTGTGTCTTCGTTATTAAAATTATGAATAGCTTGGAAGCAGTAGAAATATGGTTTCTGAGATGAATGTTGCCAGCAGTTTAGACGGCCAGAGAAGCTAACAATGATTAGCTCGAGAAGGCTAATACAAATAGAACATTATACACAACCATAAGAACAGACAGTTTACTTTGGATTTATAATTTGGAAGAGAGGCATTAGAAAATTATTTCACTAATGGAAACAACAACGGTGAAGAGAGACAGTGGGGGGAAATACCAGGTGTTTTAAAGTCTCAATACACTTTGTATGTAAAACAAATTTGAAAAAAGGGTTGTTTCTTCCGTTGATAACACCATTATATTTTGAGAGGAAAGAATTACCCAAGTAGACGACAGCCATCGCTGCATATTGCTTTAAGCGGTACTGCACAAACACCCGGTAATACTGGACGACATACGATGGTGACATGCCGGAGTAACATCAATAGTATTGATAAGGAAATTCAGACCTTTAGAGTTACCTGATCGCCTGTATGTCCAGACGGGCATTTAGGGTGATGAT
The DNA here is from genome assembly GCA_963921405.1 of Cepaea hortensis. Taxonomy (NCBI): domain Eukaryota; kingdom Metazoa; phylum Mollusca; class Gastropoda; order Stylommatophora; family Helicidae; genus Cepaea; species Cepaea hortensis. The sequence goes on along the minus strand of OY992879.1, from coordinate 21,137,511 downwards.
GAAAATGATGATGAAATAGTATGAACTATATTTAGAGGGAAAGCAACTTAGAATCGGGATGTATTTCTGCCTCAATAAACTTGGGTTAATAAATTATACAAATGGTTCGGCCATCTCGCTAGAATGCAGCACTATCAACTACCCGCACTAGAGCTACGTCATAGAAGATCTGATATGGGAAGGCTATGCATCCGTCTTAACTAAAATTGTCTGTCTGTCTGTCTGTCTGTCTGTCTGTCTGTTAACTCTTTGAACATGAAGTTTGTTCTATCTATCTATCTATCTATCTATCTATCTATCTATCTATCTATCTATCTATCTATCTATCTATTATCTATCTATCTATCTATTCATCTATCTATCTATCTATCTATCTATCATCTATCTATCTATCTATCTATCTATCTATCTATCTATCTATCTATCTATCTATCTATCTATATCTATCTATCTATCTATCTATCTATCTCTCTGTGTGTGTGTGTGTGTGTGTGTGTGTGGGATGTGTGGTTCAGGGGTGTGTGTTTGGCTGGGTGGTCAAAGGTGTGTGGGTGGAGGATGATATGTGGGTGGGTGATTGTTGGTGGGTAATGGGACGGGTGGGAGGATATGTGAGTGGGTGTGAGATGTGTGTGGCTGGGGGATGTGTGGGTTGGGAATGTACGTGTGCTTGGGGTGTTGGTGGATGGGATGTGTGGTTAGTGGGAGGCGAGTGTGGGTGGGGAGATGTGTAGGAGTGGGGATGTGGTGGATGGGTGGGGGAATGTATGTGTGCCTGGGGGGTGTGTGTGTGGTTGGGTGAGGGATGTGTGGGTGAATGGGGGGTGTGTCTGGGTGGTGGATGTATCTCATAATATGGTAATATGCATTGGTTTATGTTTACAAAATTCATTTGACAATGTTTTTTCTTAAGCATCATTGATGAACGAAATATGAGTGATTGGAAGGGCCCAATATAAGACTGGCTTGCGTGCCCAATTTGTTACCCTTTGAAAATAAAGTCCGTTCGTTCGTTCGTTCGTTCGTTCGTTCCTATCTACTCTTATGTCTGTATGTAAAACTGTCTTTGATCTTTAACCCTCCCATCCCTGTCATGCTAAATATCTACCTCTCCCCTCTCATGGCTACAAAATGAGGTTCAGAACCACCTCGCCACAGGGTGTGCCATATACTCACAACTCCAGACACCCAGACAGACAAATGAACCTAATACCTGGCAGAAACATGAAGATAACAGAACAGCGGCCAGGTAAGTTCAGTGCAGTCTAGGCTCGTTTCGGGCATGAAACTAGACTCCAGACTGTCGAGAATTGCGACGCAGGCATTGATCTATTGTCGAGTTGAGCAACGCCATGTTTCTTACCTGTGTTTAGAAGTGGGTTAAGAGACAGCCAGAGGGGGTGTTTTAATCTGTTCATTAAAACGCCAGGTCCCACCTGTTGCCAGACTCCTTTCTTAGTTTCGTTGGAACCAGTTACGGTTCTCTCCCGGTTGTGGGAACACATCTCATGAAATATGTTGTTTTGTCTTCAGGAAATGCAGCCTCTTCCTATAGAAGCATGCCTTTAAAGATGCTGTCCAGAATCTGGAGGTGTTATTCTATCTTCTTCTTCTTCTTCTTCTTCTTCTTCTTCTTCTTCTTCTTCTTTCTTCTTCTTCTTCTTCTTGTATTGCTGCTGTTGCTTCTTCTTTTTGGTTTACGCATTCTACTTCATCTTGACATCTTTATTCTTCGTCTTCTTCTTCTTGATGTCCTTTTTCTTGGTTTCCGCATCCTCCTCCTCCTTCTTCTTCGTTGTCATGTCTTGTGTCTCGAACACACTATGCTAAAGAAATAGAGGCAGACCTAACAGGACATAGAGAATAGAATTATAGACATACAATATTAATATCGGCTAGGACAATGGCCACTCGGACGTTTAGTGACGTGGTGGTGGTTAAAGTGAACGATGACGTGGTCAAGAGATGGTCAAGTGGTCAAGGAGATGTATGAGATGACACAGCACAGGCGTTTGCAATTCTCTAATTGTGCGTACATCAGAACCAGACAGGTTACAATTATTCGTCTGTGGGCCACTGTCATGTCATCTACTGCCTATAGTACCTTGCGGTGTAGTACAGGGTAGAAAATTAGGGGGGGGGGGGGCGTGGTTTGAGTCTGAGGAGTTATGGCCAACTGGCAACTGCAGTCGCCACAAACTATGCAGGTTAGAGTTGTTGTTGTTTTTTTTCTTTTCTAATTGCCCCTGACAAATAAAAATCCACACCATACCGATAATTTGAACCCGATATTCTAGCCACTTGGCCAGCCGATCATCTGTGGATAGGCTTTCCAATTTAGCGTTGAGAGCTGTTGATTTGGACTGCTCATTTCAACCTCTTAACTTCCGAGGGAGTTTTGACTGAGTGAGTGTCATGGGATGATTAATCGTCTTAAGCAACTTCCCGTGTCTACACATCCTTACTTCCCATTTTCGGGCATCCATTTTTGTTTGGTCCAAACCTATGCTTTGTTTGCCACGGAATCTGTTAACACTAGCAACGGAATCTGTTAACACTAGCAACGGAATCTGTTAACACTAGCAACGGAATGTGCGGGTCCTCCGAATGTTTCTACCTTTGTCACTGAAGAAACAACGTCCATTCCAGAAGTCGGGATCAGGGAATGGAGCGTATAGAATTCTGGTTGTTGCACAAATGCAGGCAGTTCACGACTTGATTCTAAAACCATCAGCGCCAGGGAGGAGCGTACTACTATCGTTAAATCCGACAATCTTCTGTATTGATTAGAATTGTTTCATGTTGATCTCTCTGTGCGTTCTACAATTTAAGTCAAACAAATGTTCTGGATCATTAGAATTGTTTCAAGTTGGCCTTTCAGCCTGTTCTAGCATCTAGTTTAACAACACTTTGGTTATTCTCTTGATTCATTTTGGCACTTCAGCTTGTTCTGCCATCTAGTGCAACATTTTCCTGGATTCCTTAGAATATTTTTAATTTAGCCTTTCAGTTGGTTTTACTATCTAATCCAACAAATGTCTTCGATTCCTTGAAATTGTTCTGTGTTGGCATTTTCTATTTTCTGGTTAATCATCGTCAGGGTTTTTTGGAATTGTTTTATATTGGCCTTTCAGCTGGCTCTGTCGTCCAGTATAACATCCTCTTGGATGTCTTAGGCGTGTTTCATGTTGGCCTTGAAACTGGATCTATCATCTAGTTCAGAATTTCTTCAATATATTTCTTCCTGGCCTCTCGGCTAGTTCTATCTTGTAGTTCAACATTCCCATATGTGTCTCAGATTTCTTTCATCTTGGTCCCTTGGCTAGTTCTATCTTGTAGCACAATATTCTCATATTTCTTTCGTTTTGGCCTATTTGCTACTTATATCCTGTAGTTCAACATTCTCAGATTGCTTTCAACTTTACCTCTTAGCTAGTTCTGTCTTGTAGTTCATCATTCTCATATTTGTTTTATCAGTGCTTCTCAGCTGGTTCTATCTTTTAGTTCAAAATAGTCATACATTTCTCAGATTTCTTTCATCTTGGCCTCTTGTCTAGTTTTATCTTGTAGTTCAACATTCTCATACATTTCTCAGGAGTTCAGCATGGCCGAATGGATTAGAACGCATATTTAACATCCGGTGTGTTGATGCCGAGTTAAGGTGTTCAACCCCTACACTGGACAGTTGGACTAAAATGTTACCTCCGTCCTTGGCTTGGGGTCGTGAATTACGAGCATCTCTAAATCGAAGTAGGTTCGCCTGATAGCGAGGAACACTGTTCATAGGAAAAGCTAATCTACACGCAGAATTCAGCCCAGCACTACTAGTAGTAGTGTGTACGGACTACGATTGAATGCAAAGCGAACGAGCGCAGAAAAAAAAAAAGCATTTCTCGGATTTCTTTCATCTTGGTATCTCTGCTAATTCTATCTTGTAGTTCAACATTCTCATATTTATTTCATCTTGGCCTTTCAGTCGCTTCTGTCCTCACCTCTGGTACTTGTATGGAGTATTGCTGACGATGAAGGACTTAACACTCTCTTCATGGAGATAAAACATCTGGGGATAGCAGTAACCACCTCAAGAACGGTTCTCTTCTGACAGTGTCATTCATTCCTTGGTGGTGGATGTTTCTTGGCTGATGTTTCCGTCTTTTCTAATATTCAGAGGCGGATTTAGGAGTCATGCTAGGAAGGAAGTCGTTATTGTTATTAATTTGTTGTTATTTTTGTATGTGCTGCTGCTGCTTTATCTCCTATGCGTTTAATTAGTCTTTATTTTTTCTGTTCTTCCTTCTCTTCCACTACTAGTATTTTTTGTTGTTGCACATCCCTTACATGACGTTGCAGTCAACATCAGCATTGTTCAGCTGCTGTTGATGTACTAGGCAAGATCACGCTCAACTACCATTACTACAGTAGTACTATTACAACCTCAACCACTACTACTACTACTACTACTACTACTACTACTACTACTACTACTACTACTACTACTACTACTACTACTACTACTACTACTACTACTACTACTACTACTATTTCGTCGCCATATTCTTCTTCTTCTTTTTCTTCTCTTGCTGCTGATGATGATGTTGCTACCTTTTCTTCATTCTTTTTCTTCATTCTTCTCCTCCTCTGCCTGTAGCAAGATATAGCCATTGTTGGTCTTATGTCTGTTTTCAACAAACTGCGATATTTACACCTCACTATCATCCCATGCGACCCCAGTACAATATATTTAACAACATGGTTATCACTTGTCCCTGGACCCCTGATCTCCCGATCCCACTGCAGCAATGAAACCCGTATGTGATCCCCATCAGCAACCAGATTTGAATCTGCGCAGAACGTCGCCCTCATCAATGACACCGTACACATTTCTCTATGCTTGGCAGAGATTAAGTATCTAGACAGTACTGTCAATGAGGATGGGACACTGACAGATACATTTACACAAAATATCAGAAAGAGAACTCGATGACTCGCTATCTGCCATCACTACCCAAGCATACAGCCACCAATACAGTCGCCATGTTGTTGCATTTACAATCGCCAGGTTCGGTATTGTTAAGGGCATTTACAGTCGACAGGTTCAGTATTGTGAAGGGCATTTACAGTCGCCAGGTTCAGTATTGTGAAGGGCATTTAAAGTCGCCAGGTTCAGTATTGTGAAGGGCATTTACAGTCGCCAGGTTCAGTATTGTGAAGGGCATTTACAGTCGCCAGGTTCAGTATTGCGAAGGGCATTTACAGTCGCCAGCTTCAGTATTGTGAAGGGCATTTACAGTCGCCAGGTTCAGTATTGTGAAGGGCATTTACAGTCGCCAGGTTCAGTATAGTGAAGGGCATTTACAGTCGCCAGGTTCAGTATTGTGAAGGGCATTTACAGTCGCCAGGTTCAGTATTGTGAAGGGCATCTAATGCATACTGAGTATATGATGATAGCCCCGCCTCATACTTGTATAGACCGCTCGATAGGTTCATGTGGGCCACATTTAATTCCTTGGACATTGCATTGTATTAGGTAGGCCTGACATTCCAGGTAGGCCTGACAGTCCAGGTAGGCCTGAAAGTTCAGGTCAGTTTAAACAAAACATACCTGACTTATGGAGAATCGAATACACGACCACAGCCTGGCAGGCAATGGTGTTAGCTACTGCGGTCACGTGACAAGTAATAACTATTATATTTTACTAACATGAAGAAAAATAAGAAAATGGGGGGGGGGGTAAAATTGAATAGAAGAGGTGGAAGAAGAGGAAGAAGACGGAGAATATGGTAGACCTTAGTAATCCAGTCAGAAAGGCACACACTGACATTTGTACAGGCGGCACATCTCTTGATGAAGGCAAGCTGTACACTCCAGGCCCCGTCCACATTTACCCTTAACTGCATTCAGGGACTACATTTCAACGTCAATGTGGGTTGACAGACAAATAGATAGACGGACGGGAGGATGGATGGAGGGATAGATGACTGGGTAGAGAGACAGACGGGTGGAAGGATTAATAGATAGATGGGTGGGTGGGTAAGTGCATAGATAGACAGGCAGGCAGGCAGGTAGGTAGGTAGGTAGGTAGGTAGATGGTCGGTCGGTCAGACGGACGGACGGACGGACGGACGAACATACAGATAGACAACGTGATGACCCTCATCTTCACGAAAAACAGTCACAAAATACAGGTATACACAGTTTCTCCATCAGGCCCACCCTCCACATGCTCCATCATGGAGCCGCCTCTGACTCAAACAACTGTGAAGAAACCAGGTAAGAACATCATTTAAAAAGCAACTTGTTCCCAACGAGGGCAAAGCCAACCCCAACCTCAAAACCTTCCTGCAGAAGTCGGTGTTTCTTGTATCCCAGTTACTTGTTGGCCAATCCACGGCATGATTGCTCACTTCGGATTCTTCATATTTTTGGTTTTTGGTTTTTGTTTCTCAGAGTTTCAATTCTTGCAGAGCCAGACGAGACAGCACAGCATTACAAAAAGCGGTGACGTCATGTTTCTGTGAAGTAATGAATATTAAACTATTTTTCTTCTTCTTCAATATTATCGGCATTCTCTTTCTCTCTCTCTCTCTCTCTCTCTCTCTCTCTCTCCCTCCCTCTCTCTCTCTCTCTCTCTCTCCCCCCCCCCCCCCATTTTCTGTACTGAGGTCGTCGTTTTCAGCGATGATCATTATCATCATCATTACCAAGATAATGTAATTCTTTCGCTCACCTGCAATTGACTGTTTTTGTCTGCTGTGATGTCTCTTTTATGGTATGATCGAGACAAGGCACAGAGCTGATCCACGACTTTGATGATCGCGTGAGATGGCGAAATATGACCAACCAAGCTTATCGGCATGGCGCACGATGGTGATGACTCTTGTATAGACGTATTGTCTTATTTATTTATTTATTTATTTTGTGGTACTTTGGCTGAGCCAGCTCCTTGGCGAAGTGGTTACTGGCGCAATACGTAATCCCGCATACCGCGTTCGAGGCACAGCTGCGGGGGATTTGTAAGCAAACCACCTTGCTTTTATTTCCCATACACAGGTATGAGTTCCGGACGTTCAGACAGCAATGGCAAACTGCTGAAGGTAAATTTGCCAATAGATCACGAAAGCGTATGAAATGCTGAGGTTGATTGCAACGGACTGTAAATGATATGCAACTAACTTTAACTTTGGCTGAATTACTAAAACACAGTCACTGATATTGTTTTGTGTTTTAAGTATTTCAGCCAAATTTATTTATTCACTTCATATGCTTGCTTGCTTGTGTTCGCTGGCTGTGAACTCCAGCGTGAAGTCATGTATGTCGGATGAAGAAATCCTATTGACAACATCAGTGTGATGTTATACAGGACCTGAGGTTTGCTTGTCCCATGTCTGACTTATGGGTTTGCAGACTGGTGGTTCCTCGCCATGCAGGCAGACACTCCGACGTCGGAGGAGGGGATATGATATGTGGCACTGTTGTATGCAGCTGAGGAGATGCAGCGACATATGCCAGGTATAAATCTTGCAGCTTATTGTTGGTGGATTCTTTGTTTAAATTCACAAAAACAATACAGTGTGTTGAACATACAGAAGTGCATCCTGTCACCCTAGAGGATATGTTGACTGGACGGACCATGAGAAGAACATACTGAAGTGTGTCCCCTGTCACCCTAGTAGATATGTTGACTGGACGGACCATGAGAAGAACATACTGAAGTGTGTCCTGTCACCCTAGTAGATATTTTGACTGGACGGACCATGAGAAGAACATACAGAAGTGCATCCTGTCACCCTAGTAGATATGTTGACTGGACGGACCATGAGAAGAACATACTGAAGTGTGTCCTGTCACCCTAGTAGATATTTTGACTGGACGGACCATGAGAAGAACATACTGAAGTGCGTCCTGTCACCCTAGTAGATATGTTGACTGGACGGACCATGAGAAGAACATACTGAAGTGTGTCCTGTCACCCTAGTAGATATTTTGACTGGACGGACCATGAGAAGAACATACTGAAGTGTGTCCTGTCACCCTAGTAGATATGTTGACTGGACGGACCATGAGAAGAACATACTGAAGTGTGTCCTGTCACCCTAGTAGATATGTTGACTGGACGGACCATGAGAAGAACAAACTGAAGTGTGTCCTGTCACCCTAGTAGATATTTTAACTGGACGGACCATGAGAAGAACATACTGAAGTGTGTCCTGTCACCCTAGTAGATATGTTGACTGGACGGACCATGAGAAGAACATACTGAAGTGTGTCCTGTCACCCTAGTAGATATGTTGACTGGACGGACCATGAGAAGAACATACTGAAGTGTGTCCTGCCACCCTAGTAGATATGTTGACTGGACGGACCATGAGAAGAACATACTGAAGTGTGTCCTGTCACCCTAGTAGATATATTGACCGGACGGACCATGAGAAGAACATACAGAAGTGCGTCCTGTCACCCTAGTAGATATGTTGACTGGACGGACCATGAGAAGAACATACTGAAGTGTGTCCTGCCACCCTAGTAGATATGTTGACTGGACGGACCATGAGAAGAACATACTGAAGTGTGTCCCCTGTCACCCTAGTAGATAAGTTGACTGGACGAACCATGAGAAGAACATACTGAAGTGTGTCCTGTAACCCTAGTAGACAAGTTGACTGGACGGACCATGAGAAGAACATACTGAAGTGTGTCCTGTCACCCTAGTAGATATGTTGACTGGACGGACCATGAGAAGAACATACTGAAGTGTGTCCTGTCACCCTAGTAGACATGTTGACTGGACGGACCATGAGTAGAACATAGTGCGTCCTGTCACCCTAGTAGACATGTTGACTGGACGGACCATGAGAAGAACATACTGAAGTGTGTCCCCTGTCACCCTAGTAGACAAGTTGACTGGACGGACCATGAGTAGAACATAGTGCGTCCTGTCACCCTAGTAGACATGTTGACTGGACGGACCATGAGAAGAACATACTGAAGTGTGTCCTGTCACCCTAGTAGATATGTTGACTGGACGGACCATGAGAAGAACATACTGAAGTGTGTCTTCTCACCCTGGTACATATGTTGACTGGACGAACCATGAGAAGAACATACTGAAGTGTGTCCCCTGTCACCCTAGTAGACAAGTTGACTGGACGGACCATGAGTAGAACATAGTGCGTCCTGTCACCCTAGTAGACATGTTGACTGGACGGACCATGAGAAGAACATACTGAAGTGTGTCCCCTGTCACCCTAGTAGACAAGTTGACTGGACGGACCATGAGTAGAACATAGTGCGTCCTGTCACCCTAGTAGACATGTTGACTGGACGGACCATGAGAAGAACATACTGAAGTGTGTCCCCTGTCACCCTAGTAGACAAGTTGACTGGACGGACCATGAGTAGAACATAGTGCGTCCTGTCACCCTAGTAGACATGTTGACTGGACGGACCATGAGAAGAACATACTGAAGTGTGTCCTGTCACCCTAGTAGATATGTTGACTGGACGGACCATGAGAAGAACATACTGAAGTGTGTCTTCTCACCCTGGTACATATGTTGACTGGACGAACCATGAGTAGAACAGCCCTCAACACTTTAGAAGGTTGGTATGGTCGAATGAATAAGAGCGCTAGTTCATAAACATCCAGTCCGCTGATGCCGATGTACTGGGTTCAACCCCTACACTGGTTAGTTGGATTAAAATGTTGACTTCTCGTCCTTCACATTGGGACGCAAATTGCAAGTATCTCTGAATTCTGAGTGCGATCGCCTGATGATGACGAGGACGCTGGTAATAGGAAAAGCTAATCCACACGCAAGAATCAGTTGAGTGCACTAGAAGTAATAGCATGTGTGTGGACTACGCTTGTGTTCAAAGGGAACGAACAAACAAGGGACACGTCTTTTCAAAATAGGACTGATATTGGCCCACAGAGACATCTACACTCATCCACATACATCCGCATACATCCACATGTATCCACACTCATCCACATACATCCACACACATCCACATACATCCACACTCATCCACATACATCCACACACATCCACATACATCCACATACATACACAAACATCCACCACATACACAAACATCCACACATATCCACAAACTTTCACACACATCCACAAATTTCCACACACATCCACATACATCCACATACATCCACATACATCCACATACATCCACATACATCCACATACATCCACCACATACATAAACATCCACATACATACACACACATACATAAACATCCACACATATTCATAAAAATCCACATACATACACAAACTTGCACACACATACATAAAAATCCACATACATACACAAACATCCACACACATGCATAAACATTCAAACATATACATAAACATCCACATACATACACAAACATCCACACACATACACAAACATCCACATACATACATAAACATCCACACACATACATAAACATCCACATACATACACAAACATCCACACACATACATAAACATCCACACATATTCATAAACATCCACATACATACATAAACATTTACACACAAACATAAACATCCACACACATACACAAACATCCACACACATACACAAAACATCCACAGACATACACAAACATCCACACACATACATAAACATCCACATATATTCATAAAAATCCACATACATACACAAACTTGCACACACATACATAAAAATCCACATACATACACAAACATCCATACACATGCATAAACATCCAAACATATACATAAACATCCACATACATACACAAACATCCACACACATACACAAACATCCACATACATACACAAACATCCACACACATACACAAACTACACACACACACAAACATCCATGTCAAATTTCTCTAATAAATTTACGGTTTTCATTTACTTCTTATAAGACTTGCTCATTGGTTTTTATGTCTGCCAATGGTATTCTTTGCATGTTCTCCTGAAGCCACATTTCCACAGCCATTATATCTTTTTATTTCTTTATTAATTATTATTAAGCTAACTGAAAGAAGCTCAATTTAATAATAAAAAGTTCCATGTTATATGCAGGACACCACAATCATCACCATTTTGATTTTCTACGCAATGTTACTTGCAGCAGTTTGCCATCCCTTTCTGAAAGAGTCATCTACGGCAAAGTCCAACTTAATGTCCGTGTCTTAAAGTGGGAGGATCCGTGGCGAAGTGGTCAAGCTGTCTGCCTCGTGCTCCAAAAGTTATGGGTTCGATTCTGGACTACGTCTTTCGTTTCGCGAGTGCATGTTTCTCGGAGACTCTTGGGGGTCGTCGCTGGAGCTACGGAGTTCGTGCTTTGTGCGACGCTTTCGGCAGGCTATCTTCGGAAAGAGATCGACTTTTAAGACTTGTTTTAAAGACTTTTAATGTCCATCTAGGGTTTAAACCCCATCCTCACCATTAGCGCACTGGAAGATTAAGAGCGAGCGTTCTTATCATGTGGGATATTCTGTCTTATCCTCACCTCACGATTGTGATTAAAAACTGCCCCGAGAAGCAAGCACGGTATGAGGCTTCCGATCATCAGAAGTTGCCCCCTTCTTGTCGAATGTTTCGGCCCCTTTACATCCCTTTCACTCTCAGGGGAACCCGTCCAGGTCATGACTTTCTCCTGCGGTATCTATCCAATGTCGAGACTTCCCTCAATAAGGAAAACAAAAATGAATTCCAATATATCATTACCCCTATCACTTTCAAACTCAGAAGAGAAGTTATATTAGGTCCACCCAAGGTTCAGATTAATAATCATATGACCGAGGCAGCCAAAGATAGGATTTTAGTTTAAAGGTAATTGTTGTCCAGAGAGGGTAATGGCTGTAAAGACATAGACAACCCTTTTCTACTACTTGAAATATGCTATGTACAGAATATGTACTGGCACCTTTCCGTCTTGACAGACGATAGTTTATTACATTGTGCTTCAGAAAAGGCTTAATAACTACAACCCAAGGCGGGGACCAGGGATGAAGTTATACCTCTCTATAGCACAAAGCCAGGGCTGAATTGTAGAGACAATGTGTTTGCCCATGCAGCATGATCCCTCTCTCTGCCTGCCTAGTTTACTCCAGAGGAAAGGTAACACCCCTACATCTGGAACAAGACAAGCTGCAGAAGCTGCCGGCAGTGCCGTGCTGTCATACAGAGCGGGGCCGCATCAGGCGGCACGGTAAAGGCGCTTCATAAGGGGGGGGGGCATTTGTAAAGAAAAAAAACATGTAAGGGGATGCATTTCGAAGACTTCCATCATACTGACAAAATCTACCGTACGGTACTGTCTGCAGATTAGTAAAGCAATGCTCTAACTGTCCGCATCTTCGAGCTTCGATCCTAGATCAGTTGCCGACCAAGACGTAGAGCCTGGTCTGACCTACCATAACACTTATTCTTTTGGTTGAATTTCCTCGAACTGGGGTAAGGCTTGTATTCTGCAAATATCGACCCTCCGCTCGAAGCCGCTGGCACAGTATATGATGCTAGCCCTATATTTTTAGACGAATGTGATCTTGATATGAGAAGAAATAAATTGGAGAACTTGGTGATAATTTTCAAGACTGAGGGGAAAAGAGCAAGGGGAAGGCAGAGAGTACTAGATACCCGAATGGCTTGACCACGTGGTATAGTCGAGACAAGAACACAGAACTGATCCACGACTCTGGTGATCGTGTGAGATGGCGAAACATGACCGCCCACACTTATCGGCATGGTGCATGATGTTGATGAACTTGATATTCAATATTTTCAGTAAACAATATAAAATAATGCAAAGTATTGCTGCTTTACAGATCACAAATATGGAAAACACAGAACGTTGCGGCGATTAGCCTTCATCAGCAAATAAATACATACACAAAACAACATATAATCACGGAGTAGACCCTCCAGTGACTAAAGTTAGTTGCGTAGGCTTTACAGGACGTAGCAGTCAACCCCAGCATTTTTTGGCTGTTCGTGATTCCTGAGCAAGTGTTACGCTCAGTAGTTTGCCATTGCTTTCTGTACGGCCGGCACCCATACCATTTCATAAAACAACCAACGCAGTACCGTGAGGTAAATTGTCTCAATATGATGCAAGTTTTCGTTTTCTTTAAAAATGCCAATCCCTTATGAATCCCCCTAACGGTGCCGCCTGATGCAGCCATCGCTCTGTATCCCGGCACGACCCTGAACCAATCATAAGGCGGTCTGCTGCCAAACTGCCCACAGCTGTGTTTCGAACACGGTTATGCAGGATTACGAACTGCGTCCGAAGCCTCTACGCCACGGAGCTCTACAGTGACTACATTAAGACAGAAGGACGGGATGAGAAGAACACAAATATGAAACAATTAGAACAATGAAGAGGAAACAGGTAAAGAAACATGAAGACAACAATGAAAAAAAATATATATGATCAGTAACACACCGACCACTTTTATTTCCCCTGAAACCGGCGTAGGAGCACAGGTCATTTTGTAAAGAAACTAATTTCCCGCCGAGATGGTGATTCGAACCCATGGTAACGAGACACGGAAGTAGAAGCCAACACATCCGCTCGCTCTCGAGGGGTGGGAGATGAGTGGTCTCGAGGTATGGTGACCGCCTCGAGTGCTGGAGGTCCCGGGTTCAAGTCCCGGTGAGGACCGGGATTTTTTCACGTGGACTTCTAGTAACAAAATTTCCCCTGGTCTCTTGGTAGTGAGATCGGGCGCACGTGTGTATTGTTGCGCACGTAAAAAATCTCTTGGCAGTTGGAAATCGAAAAAAGAGTTGCCTAAGGGCGCTGCCAATGCAAACTTTCGAGTTAAAAATCTACCCAAAGTATTTCAGGTTTCTCACCGGTGCTACGGAGGTCGTGCACTGAGCTGAGATTCTCCGGACTCAATGTTTGAGTTAGCAGTAGAACGGAGCACTTATGGGTTACATCCGTGTGCCGTGATATTGATCCGTCGACACGCTCGCCCGAGTCCGCGCACTCCAACAATTCATGGCATTCGTTAAATCGCAGTTCTGGATCTGTTTTCAAGAAAGAAACGAAGAAGTAGGACGGATTCGTTCCGATAAGCCAGGCAATATTTGCTGGCAAACTTAAGGCTGAACTTCGTGTGACAGGTAGGCGTGTGCTGGGTTATGGATCGGGTGTGGATTCAACAGGTAGTTCCCCAACCAGGTGTTAGAAAAGGGGCGGAGCCAGGGACGTCAGAAAGGGGTATCGGTTCACCTGGCTGTAAGCGTAAACTAGGAAAGTTTGATACTCGTATTCAGGGTTGGGTTGTTTACTTTTCTAATCTGCCGATCCCTGAGCGGTTAACCCTTTCTGTCTAGCGTTAAGTTACTTTAAAGACGCAAAAGAATCAATATGTGTTTGAGCCACAAGGAGTTAATAAATCCATGTTCTTCTTTAGTTCAATTGAAATGTGTCTATTTTTTGCATTATTGTCTCTTGTATATATGTATTTATATGTAGTTTTGTGTATTGTATAAATGTATCTTTATTTGCAATGTTGCCTCTTGTATGAATGTGTCTACATCTGCAATATATCTCTTGTATATAAATATGTCGTCATCTGAAAATGATGTCTCGTATAAATGTGTCTACATCTGCAAACGTTGTCTTTTGAATAAATGTGTCTATATCTGTAGTGTTGTTTCTTGTGTTCACAAAACTATATATGTAATGTTCCCTCTTATATAAACGTTAGTACATTTTAGTTCACTCGTTGTTAAAGTAATAAATTGAATCAGCAATGCCATCATCACCATCATCATCACCACCATCATCATCATCATCATCATCATCATCATTATCATCATCATGAAATTACATCTTATTATCGAAGCACGTCTGTAATGAAAGTCCAACCACCTCTGTCTAAAGTAAGAACTGCCCCGGACGAAGGTGAAGTTGTTTGTTTTTTTGTTTGTTGTAGATTTAGTTGCATGTCCTTCACAGGACGTGGTGATTAACAGCAGCATTTTGGCTGTTCGTGATTCCTGAGCAAGTTTTACGATCAGTAGTTTGCCATTGCTTCTGAACGACCGGGACCTATACCTTTTCGAAAAAAAAATATTTAAAAACAGCACCGCTGTGTTTCGAACCTGGGTATATTGGATTACGAATAGCGTCCGTAACACCTCGCCACGGAGCGGGTGAATGTGAAGTTACTAAACTGATTAAGTGCCGAAGGATGATATATCGCCAAATGTCACCTCATATTTAAACAGAAGGATGATACATCGCCATGTTATGGTAATATTCTTATTTGTGAATTACAAAACTTGAACCGGCAATATTTCAAACACCGCACAGTCATTAAAAATACACCTTACCTTTATGCGGAAGCCTCCGTGGCGAAGTTGTCAAGCCGTTTGCCTCGTGCTCCAAAGGTTGTGGGTTCGATTCCTGGCCACGTCTTTCGGTTCACGAGTGCAATTTTTTCGGAGACTCCTCGGGTCGTCGCAGGAGCTACGGAGTTCGCGCTTTGTGCGATGCTTTCGGCAGGTTATCCTGCCGAAAGAGATCGAGACATATGGGATTACCCCGGGGCAATGAAGTCGATCTTCTCGACTTTTAACACTTTTGAGACACCCTGTGCTTGTTTATTTGATATTGCACAATGTTTGGTTCACAGCTTCTTCTTGTTTGGCACTGAGTCCTGTAAAGTTCCAACTGTCTGGGACAGAACCTGTTGCACTTCTGCTTTCACTGTTTGCTAATGGACGAGTCTTGAAAAAGGAGAGCCTGGCGTATGAGACTACGACCTCCAGCATGAGAATGGAGGTGGAGGCAGTAACAGCGGCATTCCGGTGGCTAGAGGAGACTACTGCAACACACGTTGTGTTCATTACGGATTCAAAGAATATGCAGTATCAACCCCGGCAAGGAATGGGTGCCGTGCCTCCAGCTTTTAAGTGCACTTTCTCCTGCATTATCACACTCGACAGACGGTGCAGAGAGCAGAACCCTGCCGCTGTCAATGCAGAGGTTAACGCGCTCACCTATGAACACTCAGATAGCCCCGAAGTGCTCATCTATACAGATGGATCTGTTGTAAAGCAGCAGAGAAGTGCGTGGGCATTTACAGCCCGTTCAGTTGGCCGAACCGTTCAAGAATCCAGTGGTGCCCACTCTATGACCAAGAGCAGCATGACGATGGAGGTGATGACAGTTACACAGGCTTTCATATGGCTGGAATCACAGCTTTATACCAACGTGTGTGTACTAAGTGATTCAATGAGCATGATTCAGAAGGTTGAAGCTGGATCTGTACGTAGACAGTGGACTGAGTCGCTGCGGAAGTCTGTTGTCCGTAAAGTCACCTTCATCTTCATCCCGGGACATGCAAGAGTCGAGGGAAATGAACGAGCTGATAAACTGGCTGGCTCTGCACCCGCTGTGGATGGCCAGCCCATGGATCGTGCCGATATTATTAACGTCCTCAAAGATATGGCGAGAACAGAGGACTTTGACGTCAGTGATTCCACATCGCTGTCCAGGATGAAAGACTTGGGAGTAAGATTCGGCACAGCCAGACGCGAGAGGTACATCGGGAAAACAAAGCGCCTCGTCAACCAACACAGAACTGGCACTATTAGCCACCGGACGCTGATGCATATGCTGGGGGGAGGATCTGAGCACCTATGGACATGTCCGGAGTGCAATGAAGATACCCCAACTGATAACTGATAACTAACAGAATATGCTTAGCAAGGTGAAGAAAGGAATGTTTCGTGTGGAATGGCTCTCGTCGCTTCAGAGGTCACAGATTGTGCGAATTGTATGGATATTTTGCCCTGGCCATGCGGCTGTACGGGGGAATGAACAGGCTGATAGGCTAGCAGGGAATGCCCCTCTTGGTGGTATCTTGCCTATGGACAAGGGGGAGGTGGTCGTGCGCTTGTGGGACCAGGTGGAGAAGGCGGAGGAACAGATTGAGAACCCATATGTGGAAAGAATGAGACTGTGGGGGATCGGCAGGGGTTCTGGAAGAATCTAAAACTGAGAGGGAAGACCAGGAGAACATTTACTCAGATAGCGGTGGGAACAATTAGTAGTATGACTCTTCGCTGGCTGTTGAACGAGGGGACTGAGCACGTATGGGAATGTCCTGAGTGCAGTGATGTTGGTTCTTGACTCAACTCAACTCAGCTTTCACTGTTTATCTTACATTGTCGCATAATCCCTCAACTAACTGACCCTGAGCAGTCATGGGCAGCTCTATCCACCTCCTCTTGTCTGTACTTCTCTTCTCCTTGTGTTTTTTAGTTCTTCCACTATTTTTTTTTTTTTTTTTTTTTGGGGTCCTGTGGATTCAATACAAAGACAATTCTATGAAGGGGCTTCAAATGAAATCCTTAAAAGTGTAATAGAAATTACCATAACCATGCCATTGTCTTGTGACCTGTCAATACCGTTGTTAAGGATACCAAAAGTGTTAAGCACGTGATATCACTGTGAAGACGAACACCGTAACCTCATAAGGATAGTTTAAAAATGGCCGCCCCGCTTTTACCATGCACCATAGAGGAGCAGCGTTCTGTTATCCGTTTTTTTTTTTAAATCGGTGAAGTGGTGAAATCAATAGAAATTCATCGGCACCGGGATTTTATCCCACATGGCTCGGTCTCTTTCCGCAGGTGGAAAGCGTCGCACAAAGCACGAACTCGGTAGCTCTAGCGACGACCCACAAGAGGTTTCGAAAAATGTCACTCATGAACCGAAGGACGCGGCCCGGAATCGAACCCACAACCTTCGGAGCCCAAGTAAAACGTAGTGACCACTTCGCCACGAAGCCTCCCGTCCATGATACCTGAATATAATATTTAGTTTCTACTAAATTAATTTCTTAAGGGCTTATCACGTGGTTTACAACACATTGACTCACCGATTTCTTGAAAAGGGATCACTGACTAGCGTAATATAAAATATATTATTGTGTTTACCTTCATTATTTTTGAATGGCTCCCAAACCACATGTCAACACCAAGATGTCAGGTCCCAGATTTGGTTGGGTTCCCAAATACACTGGCTGCTGGTTTGTTGGTCCTTCTTTTCTCTCTCTACTTGATTTTCTATCTTGCATTCGCAGATATTTTCGAGGTTACCAATTCCAGCATTCACAGTCGGCCTTCTTCTAGTGACAATGAGTTTGTGGTACGCACAATGAGAGCGTGAACCAGTCATTGCTGTTTTCATGTTAGCTTTTTCCATCCAAGTTTTTGGCTATCACGTCGAAAATTAGTCTGTTGTTGTAAAAGTGGTATTTTAGGAGTGGGGAACAAACCAGCACTGTTGCGGTGGTTATCTTGAATGGTATTGCGGGGAATATTCACAGCGACTTTGACGGCTTGCAAAAAAATATACCACAGACCCCATACTGCCCATGCAACGTTTGAAACTATCGAAGACCTCCACTGTTAGTGTGACTACATCCCCTGTAAACATCAGACTTAGCCTCAAGTGGGGGAAAAAAAAACATACAGTTTTCATTTCCCTCGTAGTTATACTGTTCTCGGGTGTTCTAAATGTACGGTCTATACAGAGCCAGCTTCTCTAGTTCTCTTCGCGAGCTCCACATTGGTTCTCTAGTATTTGTCTAGTTCTCTCCACAACATTGGTTCTCTGGTATTTGTCTAGTTTTCTTAACGACATTGGTTCTCTGGTATTGTTTAGTTCTCTCCGAGACATTGGTTCTCTGTTATTTGTCTAATTCTCTCCTTGACATTGGTTCTCTTGCATTTTTCTACTCCTAGACATTGGTTCTCTGATATTTGTCTAATTCTCTCCGAGAAATTGGTTCTCTGGTATTTGTCTAGTTCTCTCCGTGACATTGGTTCTCTGTTATTTGTCTAGTTCTCTCCTTGAGCTTTACATGGGTTAACTGGGACTGGTCTAGTTCTCTCCGCGAGCTCCATATTTGTTATCAGGTATTTGTCTAGTTCTCTCCGCGAGCTCCACATTGGTTCACTTGTATTTGTCTAGTTCTCTCCGCAAGCTGCACGATGGTGGTATTGTCATACAAGGTCCAACCACTTATCTTCACTGTACTAACAACTTTTCTGGGGTAGAAGTACAACAGATGCACGTGTGGAACAAAAGTGAAACTCGCTAAAGTCAGAATTATCGGGGACAGCAACGACACGAGACTAAATAATAGCTGCCTGGGACAGAAATGAAACTGTTAACATTAAGAACTACCTGGGGTAGAAATGAAACTGGTTGAAGTAACTACTATCTGGAGCAGAAATGAAACTGGTAAAAGGAAAACTGTCTATGGCTGATGTGAAACTGGCTAAAGTCAGACTTATCTGGGACAGCAGCGAAATTAGACAAATACAAGCTGTAAGAACTAAAGGAAGAACTGTCTGGAGAAAACAGATTTTAAAGTAGAAATGTTAGATTGCGCGCACGCACACGCACGCACGCACACACACCCACACATACACACACACACACACACACACACAATAACTAGAGAGTGCAACGACAGCAGCAACAAAGCTACGTGAGGGATGAGTTTTGTATGCGTGTGTACACTAGTAGGTTTGAGATGTTTGCTATGGGAGTGGAGGCAGCCTGTCGCCCTCCGACCTGGTGGGAATGGGTCAATTCCTCATCGGAGCAGATTTTTAAACTGGCCTGAAATCCCAGGTCGCCCAGGCCTAAAATGGGTACAGGAATTGCCTTGGAAACTAACGGTGCTCGGCGTGGCACTGGCTATGTCACTCCCTGAACGACGATAGGGGTATACACATGTGGGTTTACCACCATATGCCTGAAATTTACAAATTACAAGAGTCCTTTAATTTACCTTTTTAACTTAATTTTTGACTGTCAACGTCGGTCTTCTCTTTCAGGGCAAGATCACACAGAACAGGATGGAGTTTGTTCACACACAATAAGCAAGCAGGGGAATGGAGATAGAGGCGGTCACTGCTGCTTGGAGATGGTTTTCTGAGACTTAAGTATAGCAATCATCAAAACTGACTCTTTTTGTGTGCTTTGATGAATCAGAGGAGCAGCTCAAGGACACCACCACGCCCCCCCCCCCCAATTTGTCCCAAACCACAGTGTATTATGAGCAGTAGATGACCGTTATGACAGAGGAATCACAGGAGCGGCTGGCCGAGTGGCTAGAATCCTGGTTTCGAATCCTCAGTAAGGTGTGGATTTATATTCTGACGGTGGCAACAAGAAAACACTAAACCGTACAGTTCGAGGCGACTGCACTAACCAGATGGCCTTAATTCCTCAGGCTGTAAACACTCCTTCTCCCGTCTTTTATGTATCCCCTCCCCCGCTGTCCTAAACTACAAGGTACTATAGACAGTAGATGACCGTTTGACAGTCTTGACAGATGAGTCAATTAGGACATGATGGCACGAAAATATATGCCATGATCGGGTGTATAGACAATTACAGATCATGGCATCGTTCAGGAAAAAGTGCGATCTGTACCAAGAGACCGTGCAAAGTGACTCCGGATCACTGGCATGTGAGGCGGATATGTGCTCAATCTTTAAACCTCAAATCCCGAAACAACCAAAATAATTAATAAGGATATACTAGCTTGCTTGCTTGTGTTCGTTGGCTTGAGCTCCAACACGAATTCCTGTATGTCGGATGAAGGCATCCTCTTGTCCAACATCAGTGTGATGTCATACAGGAACTGAGGTTTGCGTGAGTATCCGTTGTCCCATGTCTGGCTTATTGGTGTGCAGACTGGTGGTTCCTCGCCGTACAGGCAGACACTCTCCGACTTCGGAGGAATCGGCGATCCTACTGACTTTAGCCAGGACCCCGAAGGAACCTGTTGCCCAAGACGCTCGACGAGGACGCGTCAATAGGTCTTGGCCAGTATATAACCAGGCCCTTGTGCCTTGGAAACACCTCTGCGTCCCAATAAGGATATAATACATTGTTTTGTTTTATGATGATTAATTTGTCTGTAGTATTCACTTCTCGGGATACGGTGGAATATAGCAGGGAGTACATTCTGTAATACATTACTTGTGTATTCATTATTCCCACAACAAAAACATCAATACTAATAACAACGAAATACAATGAAAAATACAGCAAACAAGATGTGTTTTATAAGATGTATTGATTATTGATATTTGATGTCTTTGTGAAATGGTTATTTAGAAGAAAAATAAAAACAGCTCGAATTAATTATGTTGGTTGTAGATGCTTTCGTTGCATATTTCATGTGTTTCAAATGGGTTAAAATACTAGACAATCGACTTCATTGCACCAGGTTTTATCCCACATGGCTCGGGGTCTTACCCCAGGATGCCCTGCCGTAAGTGGCACACAAAGCACGAACTCCGTAGCTCCAACAACAACCCAGGAGTCTTCGAGACAACTGCGCTCATGGACCGAACGATGTAGTCCGGAATTGAACTCGCAACCTTCGGACCGCGAGGCATGTGAAGTAAACACATGGCAACGGCGAACCCGTTACATGTGTACATCTTTGTTGTTGCATCTCCTTCCTGGCGTCCAGTATTCCAGGTCAAAGTTATGCACAGCAAAAAAGGGTATAATCACCTAGGATGGTGTTTGTCCATCAAAAGTGATGATGACCATTCATTCCATCCAGTGTGGTTGAAAGTATGGAGCCGTGAGTTCTAAGATGGCTGGTAAGGCCTATTTTGGCTCGAAATGTTCTTTGACAGTGTGGGCAAAGAATGTGTGACGTTCCAGAAGGTTGATCTCCAGCAGTGGTTTTTCTGTTCCGCCATTTCTTCACAGCTCTTGCAGTCCTAGTTGTTTCACAAGTGACTGCACCCTTGCGCAATGATGTACGCCACGAATTTCGGTCTTTGACAGCAGACTCCGAAGTGTCGAGATGAATTCCAAAAGTTTTTAGTGAGATCTTCAGTGTCTTTAACAGCATTCCCTCTGCCCCCCTTGGGTGCGTTTACCACAGCGCAGCTCGCCGCTTAGGGAGCCTGTAATCTGGCATGCGAGTCAAGTAACCAGCCCAGCGAATGCTGATGAAACAGGATAACTAGCATTGGAATGCAGGCGAAGGGGGTTGTTGCAAATCTTCGGTAGCTTTCGAAAACTTCAACCATTGATGCAGTCTTCATAACTTTCTCTTTTTCTGTGCTTGAAAGTTTCATTTAGGATGTTTGTATCATGGATGGCTGGCACACATGGAGTTGCCACACCCACAAGAACTCAAGTCGCTATCATCATCATGTGCTATGCCGATAAGTGTCGGTGGTCATGTTTCGGCATCATACATGATTACCAGAGGCAAGATCAGCTCCGTGCTCTTGTCTCGACCATGCCAGATGGACAAGTCATCCAGATATGTTTTCTCTGCCTTACCCTTATTCTTTTCCCTTGCAATTTGTCATCAAGTTCTCTAGTTTATTTCTTCTCATAACGTGTCCAAAAAATTGTGACTGTCTGCGTCTAATTTCTCTAATCAGTTAAAAGATTTTATCTGCTTCTTGTAGAACTTGTTCACTGGTTTTCTGTCTGCCCATGGTATTCTTCGTATTTTCTTCAGCAACCATATTTCCACTGCCATATGTTTTTCAGCTTGTCAGCTCAATTTACACATCGCATATCCATAAAAAAGTACAGGTTCTATGTAGCACTACAACACTATTTTTCTCGTTGCAATTGACATCTTTTTATTGGTCAGTATGTGTTCCATCTTGCAAACGGCTACCTTCGCCAAAGCGAAGTGGTTATACCATCCATGAAATGGCGGTGTTCGTGATAATTAATGCGATTTCAATAGGAATAGTTGGGTTGAACAAAAGGGATTTTGTAGTATCTATCTATTGCACTTGTAACACAATTCCATTACTGCACGGTGCTACAACTGGTAATACATTTCACAGCAGCAGGAAGAGACGTGGCAGAGGACGTAGTAGATAAACGCCTAATCTCTGCAATTGTAAAGGTTATACGATTCTATGGAAGTCGGCGTGGATGAAAGGGTTATCGTGCTTCCACTTTTTATTCCGACGGCGGTGTGATAGATTCGCTCCACACGCCGGTCATCTGAATTTAAAATTTGATTTCTCGATCAGAAATCAATGGCAAGCTACTGAAGGTAAAATTGCCCATATATCACAAATAGCCAAACAGGGCTAGGGTTGACTGCATCGTTCTGGGAAGGACATGGGTTTGTGAATCATAGATATGGAGGTCAGCCGAGCCGAATGGATAAGAGAGCACGTTCTTAAACATCCGGTGTTCTGATGCTGAGCTAGGGGGTTCAACCCATACACCCGTCAGTTGGACTAAAATGTTGACTTCTCGTCTGTGACTTGGCGACGTAAATTACAAGTACCTCTGAAGAGTAGGTTTTCCTGATTGCGAGGGACACTGGTAATCGGAAAAGCTAATCCACACGCAAAATGCAGTCAAGAGCTACTATAAGTAGTGTGTATGGACTACGCTTGAGTTCAATGCGAGCGAGCACAAACAATAAATCAAAATTATGTACGTCACATCAAGTTATGTAGGTCACATCAAGTTATGTACGTCACATCAAGTTATGTACATCAGAGTTATACATGTCTGACTTCAGCATATGTTTATGCCAGCTTTGCTTTCTCTAGACAAGATTCCATGCAAGATTAAAGGCAGTATCTACCCGTGGATAGGTTTCCTTTCCTAACAATTGTACAGAGGCGGCGACCTTAAGGCCTACTCTTTGTAATGGCCATCTGCCATGGGATTCTTAAGGTGCACACGACATCATGTTGTCCGACCTAATCCCAGAAAGCGAACTATCCTATGTCATTACCAAAGAGATCAAGGAGACGTGTGTATCAATGGTTCTTGGTAAAACGCCCAGCCCTATGCTGGGATTGAATCCGGTAATTTCTAAGCATGAAGCCTGCACCGTGATGTCTCAATCACGCCTCCCATCCGCTTTGTACTGTAACATGACTAGAATCTGTAGGGCAGTTTCCAGTACATAACACATTTAATAATGTTTTAAATGAAACCGAATGCTGTGATGTCGGTTCCTAAATCAATCAATCAATCAATTAAATAGAACCAGACTTGTCACCGCGCGGTGTTTTCCAGTACAACATACGTGACGCTCTGCTTTATATATGATACATGATATGGGATTGGGCACAGCCCTGGTATGTAGTTCCTAGCACCGACCTAAAGGAGAAGAAGCAGAAGAAGAAAAAGAGAGAGAAAATGAAGACGAAGAGAGGGAAGAAGAAGGGGAAGGATAAGACATATAAGGAGAGGAACGAAAAAAAGAAGAGAGGGAAGAAGAAGAAGAAAGAGCAGATGCAGAAAAAGAAGAAGGAGATCAAGAAGAAGGAGGCAGACGAAGAGAGGGAAGAAGAAGAGAGAGAAGAGGAAGATGAAGCGAGGGCAGAAGGGGAAGAGGAAGTAGATGAAGAAGAGAGGGAACAAGGAGAACAACAACAAGAACAAGAAAGACAATAAAAAGAAGATGATAATGATGATGATGATGATGATGATGATGATGATGATGATGATGATGATGATGATGATGATTATGAAGGACAGGAGAAAAAGGGAAAAGAAGGAAAAGAACAGGAAGAATATGAGAAAGAAGAAGTATATGATGATGTTGATAATGATGATGATGATGATGATGATGATGATGATGATGATGATGATGATGATGATGATGATGATGATGAAGAAGAAGAAGAAGAAGAAGAAGAAGAAGAAGAAGAAGAAGAAGAAGAAGACTTCTAAATGTCGTGAACGAGCACTGTCCAACCCTTACGATTCACGGAAATATCTGATGGGCTTATGATTTCCATCCGTATCCCCAGGCTGTCTGCTTTCCGTGTACGACGGCATTAAGTCTAACAACACATCATTAACTCAATGACAGGGGTCAGCGCATAGGGCCAGATTATGTCAGCGCTGAACGACAAAGACGGCAATCTGTAGGATGGACCCATATCGATTTCGGCAATGTCGAAGAGATAAAAGTGATGACTACTCACTGCCTCCGAGACACGTGTACGCAGGTGTGTTCAAATAGGGCGATCTGGTGGAAACAGGTACTTTTATTCTAATTATGAATTCCGTAGAATTTCTCCTCCTCCATTTCTTCCTCTTTATCTCCTCCTCCTTATGTGCTTCTTGGTTTTCTTCATTTTTTTCTGATACTTCTGCTACTGCATAATCATAAGGACATCCGATAATTGCGAGTTTCGTAAGGGCTAGACAGAGCTCGTTCATAACAATTTGAAGACGTTATCTTCTTTATACTCCTCCTCCTCCTCCTCCTCTTCTTCTTCTTCTTCTTCTTCTTCTTCTTCTTCTTCTTCTTCTTCTTCTTCTTCTTCTTCTTCTTCTTCTAATAATAATAATAATAATAATAATAATTAAGTTTCTGCTGCTGTTACTACTACTACTACTACTACTACTACTACTACTACTACTACTACTACTACTACTACTACTACTACTACTACTACTACTGCTGCTGCTGCTGCTGCTGCTGCTGCTGCTACTACTACTACTTCTACAACGACTGCAGCCTTTTCTTCCTCTTCTTCTTCTTCTTCTTCTTCTTCTTCTTCTTCTTCTTCTTCTTCTTCTTCTTCTTCTTCTTCTTCTTCTTCTTCTTCTTCTTCTTCTTCTGTCCAATACTACTGCTTTGACAATCCAAGCCGGGTAACTTTCGCCGAACACATTGCCCCGGCAGTGACGCAGTGGCTAGATGTTTGCCTATCGGACCTTGTGGCCAAATGTTCTTAACCACAAACAGGGAGGATTTTAACACTTAGCGGCTGTTCCCAGTTGGACCTAGCCTACATTAGGTATAAGTAAATATCTTGGGTATGAAAGGTGATCGGTTGATACGGATTGCTTAATGGTATATGGAAATGTTGATCTACCACCACTCATCATTAAGGTGCACACAAGAGTGGGTTACTTGTCATACAAGTATTGAAGTGTTCTAGGCATACGATCATCATCATCATGTCCCATGTAAATATGCGTGGCGGTCACGTTTCGAAATCTCACTGAGTGGTCTTGAGATATGGTGTCCGCCTCGAGTGCTGGAGTTCCCGGGTTCAAGTCTCGGTGAGGGCCGAGGTTATCTTTATTTTTTATTTTTTTTTTCTCACGTGGACTTCTAGTAACAGAATTTCTCCTGATCTCTGGGTAGTGAGATTGGACGCCCGTGTGTATTGTTGCGCACGTAAAAAAATCTCTTGGCAGTTGAAAATCGAAAAAGAGTAGCCTAACGGCGCTGCCCGGGCAAAATTTCGAGTTAAAAATCTTCTCAAAGTATTTCAGGTTCCTCGCCGGTGCTACGGAGTTCGTGCACTGAGCTGAGTTTCTCCGGACTCAGGTTTGAGTTACTAGTAGAACGGAGCATTTATTTGTTGACCCGTCGACTAAACTAAATCTCACAGATCACCACAGTCGTGGATCAGCTCTGTGTTCTTGTATCGACCATGCCATGTGCTGAAGCCATCCAGGTATTTACTTCTCTGACTTCCCCTTGTGCTTTCCCACTCAATTTGGCCAGTTGTGACTAAGTTCACTAGTTTATTTCTTCCCATACCATGCCTCCATCTCGCCAGTTGTGACTAAGTTCACTAGTTTATTTCTTCCCATACCATGCCTCCATCTCGCCAGTTGTGACTAAGTTCACTAGTTTATTTCTTCCCATACCATGCCTCCATCTCGCCAGTTGTGACCCAGTTTACAAATTTATTTTTTCGCATATCGTGCCCCAAAAATGTGACTGTTTAGTTTAGTTTAGTCGATGGATCAACCTCACGGCAGACGGGTGTAACCCAAAAGTGCTCCGTTTTTCTCCTAACTCAAACCTGAGTCTGGAGAAACTCAGCTCAGTGCACGAGCTCCGTATCACCGGCGAGGATCCTGAAATACTTAGGGTAGATTTTTAACTAACTATTTTAACTAACTAAACTACAAAAAACTAACTTTTAACTATTTTTAACTATGTGACTGTCTGCGTGTAATATTTATAATCAGTTTACGGTTTTCATTTCTTTCTTGTAGGACTTGGTCATTGGTTTTACTGTCTGTCCATGCCATTCTTTGCATTTTCATCAGAAACCACATTTCCACTGACATTAGATGATTTTCAACTTGTCTGCTCACTGACAACGCTTCACATCCATACAAAAGCATATAGCTACGCTCAAAGAGGTACAGCTAGACAGTTGCCCAAGAATATTCCCAGAGAGACGATCTTCGACAGTCTCAAGGACCTTCTTCAAGCCTAAACTCCATCATTATCTGTGGTTAGTCTTTTCATGTGCCTGTTAAACGATATATGTTGGGTTCAAAGTCTGTATCCCTCGGTGACTGATAGCGTATATTGTCGCATGTAAAACGATGTGTGTTGATTTCGAAGTCTGTATTCTGGTTCTGCGTGTCTGTTTCTTTCATAAAATTAACTTATAGGTAATTTCCTTCATAAAATAAACTCACGGGTAATTTGTTTCATAAAATAAACTCACGGGCAATGTCTTTCAACTCGGTCTCCCTGGCCTAGGTGTTAACATCATTCTCCTTAATACCGTATATTCTCGTGAGTAATGTAACCTACGCGAGAATCGGTAGCGGTTCTCCTTGCGTTGATAACTTACGGGGTATGTGAGCCGGTCGCTCAGAAAGCAATGGTAAACTACTGAGCGTAATCTTGCCTAGTACATCAACAGCAGCTGAAAAATGCTGGTGTTGACTGCGACGTCCTGTAAGGGACATGCAACAAAAAGTCTTTCAGAAATAAACTCAAGGGTAATTTCTTTTATAAAATAAGCTAATGGGTAATTTATTTCCTAAAAATAAACTCATGGCTAATTTCTTCCATAAAATAAACTTATAGGTACTTTCTTTCATAAAATTAACTCACTGGTAATTTCTTTACCAAAATAAACTCGCGGGTAATTTGTTTCATAACATGCAAATAGAAAGTTAGTTGCATATACTGTACATGACGTCACAGTCAATCCCAGGAGTTGTAACCTGTTTGTGATTTACTGGCAAGTTTACGCTCAGTAGTGTGCCATTTTTTTGTCTGAACTATCGTATGAAAACCAACGCAAGGCTGCCTGCTGTCAAACTGCCTGCAGCTGTGTTGTGAGCGCAGTATGAGGGATTACGAGTTGAGCCCGTAACATTTCTCAACAGAGCCGGTCCCAAAATAAACTTATGGGTTAAATTTATGCCAGGGAAACAACACTACGTTACTCAGATAACAATTGAGATGAGTCATGACCTGACATCACAGCACTAGGGGTCATTCTTATACGTGCTCCGTCCTCATCTGCAACAGCTAGTGAAGAGTTCCATTACACATGGTACAGTAGGATTATGGGCCCGTCTGGCCTTTTCCTCGGAGTTTTGAGTGACTACAAGATATTCTGGTCACTCCCTGCAGAACCACTCTCTCCAAGAATTGATGATCAACCCTTATTATGTACTTCTTCTTTTTCTGCGTTCGTCCGGAGAGTTTTTTCGGACGTAATTGCGTTGTGCCTCTTTACAACAGAGCTGCGATATTGGGCCTTTAGGCCGACACATCCGTCTTCTGCGGACATTTGTTGACTGGGTTAAGCTTCCCGGGTATTCTGTACTGAACATACGATTCAAAACAGCCCTGAACACGTGTCTTATAATGCAAAGATGATAATTCCGGGGAGATAACAATGAGAATACAGTTCGGGAATAGTTCTTCTGAATTATCTTCCTTTATAACTTGATTTAACAAGCAGTGGAAAATGAAAGAATAAGAAGTCGCCGTGGCAAAGATGTTACCTTAAATGCCTTGCGCATCTGACGATCATGGGTTCCTTGTCGAGTTGCGTCGCTCAGACCTCGACTGCAACGTTTCCGAAATCCTCTGGGGGAATTACTGCTGGAGCTGCCACTCTGTGCTTGCTTGCTTGCTTGCTTGTGTTCGTTGGCTTGAGCTCCAACGCGAAGTCCTGTATGTGGATGAAGACATCCTGTTGTCCAACATCAGTGTGATGTCATACAGGACCTGAGGTTTGCATGAGTATCCGTTGTCCCATGTCTGGCTTATTGGTGTGCAGACTGGTGGTTCCTCGCCGTACAGGCAGACACTCTCTGACTTCGGAGGAATCGGCGATCCTATTGACTTTAGCCAGGACCCCAAAGGGACCTGTTGCCCAGGACGCTCGACGAGGACGCGTCAATAGGTCTTGGCCAGTATATAACCCGGCCCTGGTGCCTTGGAAACACCTCTGCGTCCCACTCTGTGCTGTGTGCGACGCTTTCCGTGCCAGCACGCCGTTCTGTGGAGCGAGACTGAGTCAGATGGGTTAAAACCCGTTGTAATGACGTCGTGCCTGTGTAGGTCAGCATGGCCGAATGGATAACAACTCGTGTTTTTAAACATCCGGTGTGCTGATGCGGAGGTTAGGGGTTAAACCCCTACAGTGGACAGTTGGACATGACATATCGTCCTTGACTTGCCGACGTAAATTACAGTACCTGTGGGTTCGCCGATGGCGAGGGACACTGTTAATAGGGCAAGCTAGCCCACACGCAAAATTTATTCCAGCACTACTAGAAGTAGTATGTATGATCTACCCTTGCGTTCAAAGCGAGCGAGGCCCCCCCTTCCCCCCCCCCCCCACCAAAAAAAAGTCTAGCTTCTTGCCTTTCACAGTTCACACTGAACTTCTTCCTCTTACATTCTATGCCGTGTGGATCATGTCTGTCCACAGGCTTCTGTCTCGTGTACTGCCAATCTTATGGTCAGTGCCGTGTGGCGTTGGAGATCATGTCTGTCCACAGCCTTCTGTCTCGTGTACTGCTAAATTTCTTATAGTCCATGCCGTGTGGCGTTGGTGGTCATGTCTGTCCACAGCCTTCTGTCTCGTGTACTGCCAATCTTATAGTCCATGCCGTGTGGCGTTGGTGATCATGTCTGTCCACAGCCTTCTGTCTCGTGTACTGCCAATCATTTCTAATACTGATGTTCCTCCACGCCATGAGGTCAACCTGTCCAGCATCTCCTCTTTTGGTTTCCCCTGCTTCTTTTCCCCTCAGAATTTCCCGTTGTGAAGACATTCTTCAGCGTTCCCATTCTCTTAACATGTCCAATGAATGTGGACAATTTCCTTCTGGTGTGAGTAACCAGTTTTCTTGTGCGTTAACCTATTTGAAGACATCTCCATTACTCCTTCTAGCTGTCCACTATGTCCCCATCATTCTTCAATAAAACCACATATCTGTAGCTTCCACATAATATCTCGTTTAATTGGTCATGACTCTCACACCTTTCTGATTCATTTACATAAAAGTCACCAGCAAACACTAATACCAAAGTGCTTCAGACAGTCATAATCCAGATTACTTTGACATCTGGAAAGTCACTAAAGTCAGTGGACGGAATAGTGAACTGGACAACGAATTGCATTTACGTTTGAACAAAACAAAAAAAGAAACACCTCCCTGCCAACTCATTGGTCGTGTTTTACACCCTCCATCAACTGACAAAGCAAACAAGAAACATGAAAACTGTAAATTGATTAGAGAAATTAGTTATGGACAGGCAAGATTGTGGGCACATTATGAGAAGAATTAAGCTAGAGAGCTTGGTGCCAGCGGCAATATGGGGGGGGGGGGGAAGAAGGGGCGGAAAGAACACATGAAAGGCAAAGAAGTAAATATTTGGATGGCTAAACCACATGGCATGGTCGGGACAAGGACACATAGCTGATCCACGACTCTAGTGATCCTGTAATTTTACGAAACAAGATTATTCAAGCTTATCGGTATGGCACGTGACGATGATGATCATTGAGCTGACCTCAAAGAGTCGATCCAGGTTAAAATGTGTTCTATCTCCTCATTGGTCAATACTAATATGGGGACAGCACAATGAACCTACTACGCCCCAAAGCAAGGAATGGGCTCTGTCTTTCATTATCCCTTCCTTTAATTAGGCAACTGCAGGTCAGCTAGGTCGAATGGGTTAGATCACGTGTTCTTAAACATCCGTTGTGCTGATGCCGAGGTTGGCGGTTCAACCCCTACAACGGACAGCTGGACTAAAATGTTGACCTGTCGTCCTTGACTTGGGGACGTAAATTACGAATACCCCTGAAGTCGGAACGGGTTCGTCTGATGGTGAGAGACAATGTTAACAAGGAAAACTTAATCCAAATGCAAAATTCAGTGTGTATGGACTACGATTGTGTTCAAAACGAGCGAGCTCCCCCAACAAAAATAATAAAAATAAATATCAGGCAACTCACCAGAACTACAGCAGTAGTCTTTTGTTTTTCTTCCCCCCCCCCTTTTTTTTTTCATCGTCATCCTCATTATTATCATCATTGTCATTATCGACCTCATTATTATCATCATTATCTTCTTCGAGTGTGTTATCCTGAACAAAACTTAGCACTCAAACAAAGAGGAAACAGCCAAACAGTTAAATCAATCAGCCAATATATCAGACATATAAAACAATCACAAAATACACCAAGGAACAACTTCAAGCTACAGAACATCCTTTTGTTCTGTTCTCCGAGTCATGCTGGAGAGTTGGGAAACGAGCAGGCGGACAGCTTGGCTGGGTCGGCATCACTGGGTGGGGTATTGATGCATGATAAGGCAGATGTGGTCGGAGCTTGTTAGGATGGTGTGTATAGTGCTTAGGAACAGAAACACAATCACGACCTGGAGAGAATGGTCCTGTTAGGAGCGACCAAAGGATCTGGCCGACACTCAGTTCTTCTAGGAAAAACCAGAAGGATACATAATCATGTAGTATCTGGTTCCATTAGAAATTGGAACTATTCGTTAGTTGTTGAAGATAAGGTCGGAGCGTGAATGGGAATATCCATAGTGCTGCAATGTCCATTCTTGATGCAACTCAACTCAACTCATCTCATCTCAATACATCAGACAGAAAGATTAAACAGTACCAATGATATATCCATCCATATTTCTTCGCGTTGCCCTGGCATCTAGACTCATCTGACAGCCGTACATAAACACTGCACCGGAAAACCCACACAGAAACACTGCAAACGAAAAGCCACATAGAAATACTGCAAAGGAAAAGCATACAGACACTGCAAAGAATCAAACATACAGAAACACTGCAAAGAAATGCCATAAAGAAACACTGCAAAGGAAAAGCCATACAGAAACACTTCAAAGGAAAAGCCATAAAGAAACACTGCAAAGGAAAAGCCATACAGAAACACTGCAAAGGAAAAGCCATACAGAAACACTTCAAAGGAAAAGCCATAAAGAAACACTGCAAAGGAAAAGCCATACAGAAACACTGCAAAGGAAAAGCCATACAGAAACACTGCAAGTGAAACATCATTCAAAGACTTGTATGCTAACAACATTAGTTAGAGCACAAAATAACTCTAATCCAGGAGGTCAGGTTGGCCAAATAGATAAGAGCGCAAGATCTTAAACTTCCGGTGTACTAATGCCGAGATCACGGGTTTAACCCCCACACTGGACAGCCGGACTAAAATGTTGATTTCTCGTCCTTGACTTGGGGATGTATATTACAAGTACCCCTGGAGTCGGAGTGGGTTCGCCTGAAAGCGAGGGACACTGTTAATAGGGAAAGCTAACCCACACGCAAAATTCAATCCAGCACTACTAGAAGTATTTGCGTATGAACTACGCTTCAGGTGAAAGCGAGCGAGCCCCCCCCCCCCCCCACCCTTTTTTTCTCCCTCCCCCCCCCCCCCCCAAAAAAAAAAAATAAATAATTGTCTAGCTTCTTGGTTTTCACATTTCACACTGAACTTCTTCCTCTTATAGTCCACGCCGTGTGGCGTCGATGATCATGTCTGTCCACAACCTTCTGTCTCGTGTTCTGCCAATCTTCATAGAGTCCACGCCGTGTGGCGTCGATGATCATGTCTGTCCACAACCTTCTGTCTCGTGTTCTGCCAATCTTCATAGAGTCCACGCCGTGTGGCGTTGATGATCATGTCTGTCCACAACCTTCTGTCTCGTGTTCTGCCAATCTTCATATAGTCCACGCCGTGTGGCGTCGATGATCATGTCTGTCCACAACCTTCTGTCTCGTGTTCTGCCAATCTTCATAGAGTCCATGCCGTGTGGCGTCGATGATCATGTCTGTCCACAACCTTCTGTCTCGTGTTCTGCCAATCTTCATAGAGTCCATGCCGTGTGGCGTCGATGATCATGTCTGTCCACAACCTTCTGTCTCGTGTTCTGCCAATCTTCATATAATCCACGCCGTGTGGCGTCGATGATCATGTCTGTCCACAGCCTTCTGTCTCGTGTTCTGCCAATCTTCATAGAGTCCATGCCGTGTGGCGTCGATGATCATGTCTGTCCACAACCTTCTGTCTCGTGTTCTGCCAATCTTCATATAATCCACGCCGTGTGGCGTCGATGATCATGTCTGTCCACAACCTTCTGTCTCGTGTTCTGCCAATCTTCATATAATCCACGCCGTGTGGCGTCGATGATCATGTCTGTCCACAACCTTCTGTCTCGTGTTCTGCCAATCTTCATAGAGTCCATGCCGTGTGGCGTCGATGATCATGTCTGTCCACAACCTTCTGTCTCGTGTTCTGCCAATCTTCATATAATCCACGCCGTGTGGCGTCGATGATCATGTCTGTCCACAACCTTCTGTCTCGTGTTCTGCCAATCTTCATATAATCCACGCCGTGTGGCGTCGATGATCATGTCTGTCCACAGCCTTCTGTCTCGTGTTCTGCCAAACTTCCTATATATAGTCTATGCCAAGTAGCGTTGGTGATCATGTCTGTCATAGCGGGTTCAACCCCACACTGGTCAGTCGGACTACAATGTTGACTTTTCGTCCTTGACTTGGGGATGTAAATTACAAGTACCCCTGGAGTCGGAGTGGTTCGCCTGATGGCGAGGAACACTGGTTATAGTTGAACCTAATCCACAACCAAAAATCAGTCCTGTGCACCAGAAGAAGTAGCACGCGTATCAACTACACATAAGTTCAAAGCGAGTGAACGCAATTAACCGAAGTAACGCAATTAACTTAAGTAACGCAATTACCTTAAGTAACGCAATTACCTTAAGTAACGCAATTAACCGAAGTAACGCAATTAACTTAAGTAACGCAATTAACTTAAGTAACGCAATTAACTTAAGTAACGCAATTAACTTAAGTAACGCAATTAACTGAAGTAACGCAATTAACTTAAGTAACGCAATTAACTTAAGTAACGCAATTAACTTAAGTAACGCAATTAACTGAAGTAATGCAATTAACTTAAGTAACGCAATTAACTTAATTATCGCAATTAACTTAAGTAACGCAATTAACTTAAGTCCATACTTGACTTGTTTGGCTAATTAAAGAAAACGGCTCAATTTTCTCAGCAATAACATCAAAAACAAACTTGTGGAAACGGTACACAATGTCCGATATGTTTGAATAACAGATTGCCGCTTAAAGCAACTTTTCCCTGATGTGAATGTGGAAACTGAGAGCTCAGATAATGGGTTACAGGATTTATTGATCCGACATTGTCAAGTTGATATTAACCACACGAAATGTTGGCGTTACTGGGAGGATTAACGTGCACACACTGTTTGTAGTAGTAGTAGTAGTAGTAGTAGTAGTAGTAGTAGCAGCAGCAGCAGCAGCAGCAGCAGCAGCAGCAGTAGTAGTAGTAGTAGTAGTAGTAGTAGTAGTAGTAGTTGTTGTAGTAGTAATAGTAGTAGTAGTAGTTGTAGTAGTAGTAGTAGTAGTAGTTGTTGTTGTTGTTGTATTAGTAGTAGTAGTAATGGTGCTAGTGGTGGTGATGGCGATAGTAGTGGTAGAGTAGTGGTCGTATATGCTAGTATTAAACGGCATAGTGATTTCATTTCAGTCTGTTTCCCCCCCCCCCCCCCCCATAGCCTATTTACAGGACTTCGCTGTCACCACCAGCATTTTACCGCTTTTGCTGATGTCTTGGCAAGATTACGCTCAGTAGTTTGTCATTGCTTTCTGAACGACCTACTCCCATACCAACACGTTAAAACCCAGCGCAACGCGGTCTGCTGCCAAATCGCTCGCAGCTGTGTTTAGAACGGGGGTAAGCGGGCTTACGAATCGCCTCCATAAGGCCTTAGCCACAGAGACTGGCATTGTCAAATTACTGAACGTAAAATTGCCTAGTAGATCTCAAGCATCAATGGGTGCTAGCGGTGACTGCATGCAACGTCCGGCCAAGGGTATGGGTGCTAGCGGTGGTTGCATGCAACGTCCGGCCAAGGGTATGGGTGCTAGCGGTGACTGCATGCAACGTCCGGCCAAGGGTATGGGTGCTAGCGGTGACTGCATGCAAGGTCCGGCCAAGGGTATGGGTGCTAGCGGTGACTGCATGCAAGGTCCGGCCTAGGGTATGGGTGCTAGCGGTGACTGCATGCAAGGTCCGGCCAAGGATATGGGTGCTAGCGGTGACTGCATGCAAGGTCCGGCCTAGGGTATGGGTGCTAGCGGTGGTTGCATGCAGCGTCCGGCCAAGGGTATGGGTGCTAGCGGTGACTGCATGCAACGTCCGGCCAAGGGTATGGGTGCTAGCGGTGGTTGCATGCAACGTCCGGCCAAGGGTATGGGTGCTAGCGGTGGTTACATGCAGCGTCTGGCCAAGGGTATGGGTGCTAGCGGTGACTGCATGCAACGTCAGGCCAAGGGTATGGGTGCTAGCGGTGACTGCATGCAAGGTCCGGCCAAGGGTATGGGTGCTAGCGGTGGTTACATGCAGCGTCTGGCCAAGGGTATGGGTGCTAGCGGTGACTGCATGCAACGTCCGGCAAAGGGTATGGGTGCTAGCGGTGACTGCATGCAACGTCCGGCAAAGGGTATGGGTGCTAGCGGTGACTGCATGCAAGGTCCGGCCAAGGGTATGGGTGCTAGCGGTGGTTGCATGCAGCGTCCGGCCAAGGGTATGGGTGCTAGCGGTGACTGCATGCAACGTCCGGCCAAGGGTATGGGTGCTTGCGGTGGTTGCATGCAGCGTCCGGCCAAGGGTATGGGTGCTAGCGGTGACTGCATGCAAGGTCCTGCCAAGGATATGGGTGCTAGCGGTGGTTGCATGCAAGGTCCAGCCAAGGATATGGGTGCTAGCGGTGGAAGCATGCAAGGTCCGGCCAAGGGTATGGGTGCTAGCGGTGACTGCATGCAAGGTCCGGCCAAGGGTATGGGTGCTAGCGGTGACTGCATGCAAGGTCCGGCCTAGGGTATGGGTGCTAGCGGTGACTGCATGCAAGGTCCGGCCAAGGGTATGGGTGCTAGCGGTGACTGCATGCAAGGTCCGGCCAAGGGTATGGGTGCTAGCGGTGACTGCATGCAACGTCCGGCCAAGGGTATGGGTGCTAGCGGTGACTGCATGCAACGTCCGGCCAAGGGTATGGGTGCTAGCGGTGACTGCATGCAACGTCCGGCCAAGGATATGGGTGCTTGCGGTGGTTGCATGCAGCGTCCGGCCAAGGGTATGGGTGCTAGCGGTGACTGCATGCAAGGTCCTGCCAAGGATATGGGTGCTAGCGGTGGATGCATGCAAGGTCCGGTCAAGGGTATGGGTGCTAGCGGTGACTGCATGCAAGGTCCGGCCAAGGATATGGGTGCTAGCGGTGGTTGCATGCAAGGTCCAGCCAAGGGTATGGGTGCTAGCGGTGACTGCATGCAAGGTCCGGCCAAGGGTATGGGTGCTAGCGGTGGTTGCATGCAGCGTCCGGCCAAGGGTATGGGTGCTAGCGGTGACTGCATGCAACGTCCGGCCAAGGGTATGGGTGCTTGCGGTGGTTGCATGCAGCGTCCGGCCAAGGGTATGGGTGCTAGCGGTGACTGCATGCAAGGTCCTGCCAAGGATATGGGTGCTAGCGGTGGTTGCATGCAAGGTCCAGCCAAGGATATGGGTGCTAGCGGTGGAAGCATGCAAGGTCCGGCCAAGGGTATGGGTGCTAGCGGTGACTGCATGCAAGGTCCGGCCAAGGGTATGGGTGATAGCGGTGACTGCATGCAAGGTCCGGCCTAGGGTATGGGTGCTAGCGGTGACTGCATGCAAGGTCCGGCCAAGGGTATGGGTGCTAGCGGTGACTGCATGCAAGGTCCGGCCAAGGGTATGGGTGCTAGCGGTGACTGCATGCAACGTCCGGCCAAGGGTATGGGTGCTAGCGGTGACTGCATGCAACGTCCGGCCAAGGGTATGGGTGCTTGCGGTGGTTGCATGCAGCGTCCGGCCAAGGGTATGGGTGCTAGCGGTGACTGCATGCAAGGTCCTGCCAAGGATATGGGTGCTAGCGGTGGATGCATGCAAGGTCCGGTCAAGGGTATGGGTGCTAGCGGTGACTGC
Organism: Cepaea hortensis; assembly: GCA_963921405.1. NCBI lineage: Eukaryota > Metazoa > Mollusca > Gastropoda > Stylommatophora > Helicidae > Cepaea > Cepaea hortensis. The sequence goes on along the minus strand of OY992879.1, from coordinate 21,100,165 downwards.
ATGCAAGGTCCGGCCAAGGATATGGGTGCTAGAGGTGGTTGCATGCAAGGTCCAGCCAAGGGTATGGGTGCTAGCGGTGACTGCATGCAAGGTCCGGCCAAGGGTATGGGTGCTAGCGGTGACTGCATGCAACGTCCGGCCAAGGGTATGGGTGCTTGCGGTGGTTGCATGCAGCGTCCGGCCAAGGGTATGGGTGCTAGCGGTGACTGCATGCAAGGTACTGCCAAGGATATGGGTGCTAGCGGTGGATGCATGCAAGGTCCGGTCAAGGGTATGGGTGCTAGCGGTGACTGCATGCAAGGTCCGGCCAAGGATATGGGTGCTAGCGGTGGTTGCATGCAAGGTCCAGCCAAGGGTATGGGTGCTAGCGGTGGTTGCATGCAAGGTCCGGCCAAGGGTATGGGTGCTAGCGGTGACTGCATGCAAGGTCCGGCCTAGGGTATGGGTGCTAGCGGTGACTGCATGCAAGGTCCGGCCAAGGGTATGGGTGCTAGCGGTGACTGCATGCAACGTCAGGCCAAGGGTATGGGTGCTAGCGGTGACTGCATGCAACGTCAGGCCAAGGGTATGGGTGCTAGCAGTGACTGCATGCAACGTCAGGCCAAGGGTATGGGTGCTAGCGGTCACTGCATGCAAGGTCCGGCCTAGGGTATGGGTTCTAGCGGTGATTGCATGCAAGGTCCGGCCAAGGGTATGGGTGCTAGCGGTGACTGCATGCAAGGTCCGGCCAAGGGTATGGGTGCTAGCGGTGACTGCATGCAACGTCCGGCCAAGGGTATGGGTGCTAGCGGTGACTGCATGCAAGGTCCGGCCAAGGGTATGGGTGCTAGCGGTGGTTGCATGCAGCGTCCGGCCAAGGGTATGGGTGCTAGCGGTGGTTGCATGCAACGTCCGGCCATGGATATGGGTGCTAGCGGTGGTTGCATGCAACGTCCGGCCATGGATATGGTGCTAGCGGTGACTGCATGCAAGGTCCGGCCAAGGATATGGGTGCTAGCGGTGGTTGCATGCAACGTCCGGCCATGGATATGGGTGCTAGCGGTGGTTGCATGCTACGTCCGGCCATGAATATGGGTGCTAGCGGTGGTTGCATGCAACGTCCGGCCATGGATATGGGTGCTAGCGGTGGTTGCATGCTACGTCCGGCCATGAATATGGGTGCTAGCGGTGGTTGCATGCAACGTCCGGCCATGGATATGGGTGCTAGCGGTGGTTGCATGCAACGTCCGGCCATGGATATGTAACTGACTACGTCATTCTTTGATTGCTGAACGGTTCCCAAAGTATATGAGATTAGCACAAAATCAGTGGAGTCTCTGTGGCGAAGTGGTCAAGCCGTTTGACGTTTGACTCGTGAGCCGAAGGTTCTGGGTTCGATTCCGGGCCGCGTCCTTCGGTTTACGAGTTAAATGTTTCGGAGACTCCCATGGGTCGTCGCTAAAAGCTACGGAGTTCGTGCTTTGTGCGACGCTTTCAGTACTGCGGAAAGAGACCGAGCCATATGGGATAAATACCCGGTGCAATGAAGTCGACCCTGTCGACTTTTAAGCGACTTTTTTAAAGCACAAAATAACCAAAGCGAATCATCACGCAGAGTTGTGTGTTTATTATCATCCAGTGCCTTGCCCGCTGGCGATCATGCTTCTCCACAAATTTCGATCTTCGACGGCATGGATCAATTCGTGTGTTGACTCCCTTCCGTGACATGACATAAGATTGTGAAGAATTGTCTCACGCTGTCTTCCTATATCTCTCTTTCCGCAAATTTGTCGCAACATGTTTAAGTTTTAGTCTTCTCATAATGACGCCGAAAAACGATGACTGCCTCTTTCTGATGTTTGTGATAACGTGTCTTTGCGACTCAGATTCCGTTAAAACGTCCTGATTGCTCAATTTGGGTGTCCAAGTTATTTTCAGCATTCTTCTATAAAAAAAAAAAAAAAAATCTCCGAGGCTTCCAAGGATTTTTTTTAGCCTGTTCACTAAATTTCCAAGACTCGCAGCCGTATGTTAAAACTGGTTCTATGTGTCGTGTCCTCCTTTAAAGTGTCGTCCCTGGAGTGAGGAGATTCGACACCCACATTATAATATTTTTTTTCCTCTCAATATTCTGGAGAATCCACCAGCTTCCGTCCAACACACTCCATCAGCCTATGGACACCTTTTCCTATCACTCTCTCACTGTCGTACTATGCCCCCTTCTCATACTTCCCCAACGCAACATACTCAACAACTCTTGCTTCTAAAAATTAATAAAGATTAATTTATTAAAAGAAAAGTGTAACGTATATGAGACGTGTATGTGAAGAAAATGTGTGACGTGTTCTATAAAGTGTGTAGAATCGGACTCTCAGACAACAACCCAGTCAGCTGATCCCAGGAAGGATAGACCACAGCACATTACGTCAGAACATGTACTTCTCACCCAGTGCCGAAACCATCTTGCCGGATACTGATTTGCCTCTGTAGACCTCTGGTAATCCCATTTCATGAACATCCGAAATAGACACCGGTGGTATTAACAGTTAATCATGGACCGGTTGCACTCTACACAATGTCCGTTCCTATCGTTCCTTAAAAAAAAATGCACAAGTCCTTTGTAGTGTGGACACAGTTATTAATGTTAATTGTTAATGTACTGGAAACTCACTCGTGTCTATCTACCCTCACGTATCATGTCTTGTGTTCTATTACACGAGATTATATCACACTAGGTAACTATTATCAGTAATGTTCTCAGTTAGTTACTACTGTCTGATGTGTGGTGCATCAGTAATCATCACTCTCTTTGGTGAATCAACTTCCTTCTAGCTTTAGTTACGTTCTGTATGCAACTTTATTGATTGTTGAACTGGTGTTCTTCCGAATGGGATTTGTATCTTTCCCAAAACTTTGTTGAGTTTCCTTGGATCTGGTAGGGAACCTAGGATAGAAACAACACATCTGGTGATAGTACTAGTCACTGATCCTTTCGGCTGAGTGTAAGCCTATCGCCTTGCTTAATGATCTTTAGCTAACTAAACTATGTCCTAGAGCAGATTAGCTACCCACCTAGGGCCGAATCAGGCTATGACAAAGAAAAGACCAATAAACAGAGTGCAACCTCAGTATTCTATTCTTAACTAGCAGAGCTAATATCACTATTCTACTCTAACTAGTTTCCACTAACAGTGCTAATCATCACACTATAGTTTAACAAGGCTACAGTCTATATTAATTAGAACTAATAGACTATATTGACTACCTTATGTAAAAACCGCCTCATTCCCGGGATGGCTACTACACTTTGCCATAACGGCACATGCTAGTTAATGTGAAATTATTCTAACACTGTAGAGCTCTCCCACAAACACGTCCATCCTAATCCACGGGTTTTGGTCAACTCCCCATCTCCAATCATGGTTTTCTGGCAAACCCCTAAAATTGGTCACGTGATATGGGTGACGTCCTGCAGGTGCTATTTGCGCATATCATCCATTGTCAGGAATCGATTTTTCCTGGCTTGAGTCATTGTCAAAGTTGTCATCAATTGTTTAGATTCCCAAAACAAGCCAGCGAGTTCCTGTATGATCCCAACAACAGTGGCAAATAACCAGCTGTCAATCTTCTCGATGTTCCGGAAACTATGAATTGACCTATGTACTGTTACTTCCGTGCTAAGTACTTCCGTTTTCCCTCTGATATGTTTTTGACTTTTCAACGAGATGTATGATTCAGGGCACTCACTTCCTCTATACATCTTCCACTTGTTAATTTTGTCCGACAGGTGACGGCCAACATCCGATTGCCACTATGACCCCACTGCTTCCATCTGTATTCAAATGTTGACAAACTTGTCAAGGCGATGTCGGGATTCGTTTCCCGCACTTCCGAGGGTGGCCAATCCGTCAACCATATGTACAAGTACAACTGTTATTTCTGCCCGACCTGTTTTTGGAAACACGTGCAGCCCCAACTATGAATGTTTTCTCTGTATTAGTTGAAACACTGGTTGCTTAGCAGATAGTCCGGTTAATCAAAAAATCCTCCCTAACAATCAGCTGGGTAAACGCACGATTTCATTTTGTGATATAGGCCCCCTCTTAAGAGAGTAGTCCATCTCACTCTTCTCCACAGTGAGTTTAATCCAGATGATTCATTCTTCTTCTTCAGGAGCTGGGTGTCTTGATAAGAAATCCGCTCCAACATTTTCCTTCCCAGGAATGTACTCCACTGTGAAGTTATAGGGTTGAAGTAACAACGACCACCGCATCAAACGGGCGTTGAGCTTCTGAGAAGTAGCCAAGAACATCAGGGGCTGATGATCCGACTGGACCCGAAACTTAACTCCATACAAATATGGCTGAAATTTTTGCACTGCCCATACGAGGGACAAGCACTCTCTCTCGACGGTTGAATAATTCCTCTCCGCCTGTAGAAGTTTCTTACTTGCGTATGCTACAGGTTTCAAAACCGAAGCATCGTCTTTTCCTTCCTGTAACAGAGCTGCCCCAATCCCAATCCCACTCGCATCTGTTCTCAACACAAATTGTTTGGAAAGGTCAGGAAGCTGTAATACAGGTTTGCTGACCAAGGCCTCCTTTAACTGACTATAGGCCTTCTCACATTCTGGTGTCCAAATGATTTGTTCCGGGAATCCCTTTTTCAAGGTTTCCGTCAACGGAGCTCCCAGTTCAGTGAAATGTGGGATAAATTTGTGGTAGAACCCACACAACGAGAGAAAAGATCGCACATCCTTCTTCGTTTTTGGCCTTGGTGCATTTCTGATTTTCTCCAGGTTCTTTTCTTCCGGGACTATGTGTCCTGGAGTGATGGTGTGGCCTAGAAATTCCAGAGTCTGGTAACCAATCATGCACTTGTTTGGACGAGCAGTAAGCCCTGCTTCCTTGAGCCTATTAAACACTCTCTCCAAGGATTGTAAGTGGTCATCCAAGCTGTCACTGGAAATCAGAATATCATCCATGAAAGAGAGATGGACGGATCCTGTAACGGATCTAGTAAAGTCCTCATCATGCGTGTAAACACACTGGGTGCATTGCTGAGTCCAAAGGGCATGACCTTGAATTCGTAGTGTCCACTGGGTGTACTGAAAGCTAACAGTGGTCGAATCTCCGGTTTGACTGGTATCTGATAGTACCCCCGACTCAGATCCACCTTTGAAAAGTACCGAGCCTTATGGAACCTAGCGAATAACTGAGTTGGATTCGGCAAAGGTTCCACCTGAAATTGTGTGTGACTGTTCAGAAGTCGGTAGTCTATACACAACCGGTGTTCTCCACTTGGTTTGCGTAACAAAACTACCCCCGCATTGTATGGGGATGTGGATGGTGCAATCACGTCATCCTCCAGCAGTTTTTGTATTTCCTCCTCCAGGGCCTTTTCTTTAGAAAATGGCACTGGGTAAACCTTTTGGCGAACCGGCTCCTGTGTGGTCAAAGTCATCTCGAACTCAACCAACCTCGTTCGTCCTGGTTTATCAGTCAGTATCTCCTTATGAGACTTGAGAACCTGGGTTATCCTTTCCCTCTCCTGGGAGGTCAGATCAGGGTTCACTTTCACATCCCTATAGGTTTCCTGGTGTACCAAGGGATATTCCCTGCCCTCGCTGGTTCCCACTTCCGTCTCCACTGCAACTGCCATTGCCATGAGGTGAGCTGCCTTGTCTCCGGGTCTCTCTTCGTATTTCCGCAAGAGATTGATATGGATAATCTTCGACTTTCCCCGGATCCGGATCTGATAGTTGGTTCTGGATATCACCCTTTCCACGGGAAATGGTCCTTGCCAACCTATCTCCAGTTTGTTGTTTCCCGTTGGGAGTAGCAACAAGACTTTGTCTCCCACCTCTAGAGATCTTTCTTTAGACTTACGGTTGTAGTAAGCCGCATGTCTTTTCCTGGCCTTTTTCAAGTTTTGATTTGCCAGAGTCCATCCCTTGTGGAGTTTTTCTTTCAGTTCCTCCACGTATTTATAGGATGAGATCACTTCTTCTGACGTCCCCTCTTCAGTCCAACTCCTCAACATGGCTTCCAACGGTCCTTTGATTGGACGACCAAACAGCAACGTAGCGGGTGGTAGTCCTGTTGAGCCATGAGGAACTTCCCGATAGGCAAAGAGTGCTGCTGGGATATATTCATCCCACCTATCAGGTTTTTCCTGCGCTAGTTTCCTGAGCATTGTCATCAACGTGCCGTTGAAACGCTCCACTTGTCCATTGGCTTGAGGGTGGTAAGGGCTGGTATGTATGTGGTTAGAGTGAAACACCCTAAATACCTCCTCCATGAGTTTTCCACAAAACTGAGATCCATTGTCCGTCAGAATTTGATCCGGAAAGCCTAATTTGGTAAAGGCCTCCATCAGTGCGTCCGCCACTCTTTTCGAGTCAATCGTGGTCAACGGTATGGCTTCACCCCACATTGTACAGCAATCCACCATTGTGAGTATATACATGTTCCTCTTCCTAGTCCTGGGAAGTGGACCCACGATATCGATGGCTACCCTCTCGAAAGGAGAGTTCATGATGGGCATCTCACCCAACACCACCGGTGCTGTCCAGTGTTTCGGTGCCACCCTCTGGCACTCAGGGCATGACTTCACATACCGACGCACATCATCTGTCATTCCCGGCCAATAGTAATGGCAGGAAATCCGCTGCATGGTGGCGGCAATACCCATGTGTCCACTAAAGGAGATGGTATGCCCCATATGAAGAATCTGGGACCGGTGAGCTTTCGGGACGACCAACTGACCGTATAGGTTGTCTCCCCTTCCTGCTCTCCTGTAGAGTATCCTATTCTTCATGTAGTACTGCCCCCGTCCTGGTGGATCAGCACTTTTCTGCAGCTTTTTGTAGCAACTACGTAAAGTATCATCCTCACTCTGGGCAGTTCGTAGCTCCCCCGGCATTGGGTTAGTCACAATTGCGTCTGCCTCTTCCGTTTTCGTCTGAGAGCGAGTCTGCATTGCTCCCATATGGATTGACTCCCTGGGCTTTCCCAGAAAGACATACCGGCAACCTAGGATGACTGGAAAAATGGGATCGGTCAATACAGCGGCCTTGATGGTGCCGGTGACGTACCTTGACCGAATCTCCACATTAGCAATGGGCAACTTCATGGTTACAGCACTCTTCTGTGCAGGCTGTATATCCAAGGTCTCACCTGTGAATTGTTCTGGATGTACCAGATCCGCAGAAATCACGGCCTCCCTGTCCAGTCCTGTGTCGTATAAACACTCCACTTGACGACCGTTAACCTCTACCAATTCCACTACAGATGGTTTTTCCTGGTCTGGAGTCTCTTCCTCGGCCTCGACCTGTTCGGTGTGCTCCACCTTAGGTTTCCCGGGGCACACGACGAATTGAGTGTCTCCTGACTCTCCTCTGCAGTCAATAGCATTGTGCGTATTCGACTGGCATTGGTTGCACCATTTCCCTGTCCTAGATTTTCTATTGCCAGACTTGAGTGAGCTCTCCTGGTGGCGAGCTTCCTTGTTGACCTTGGCATTTTCCGTGACAACCTCCTTGGAAGTCACTTGACATGCTGCGAAGTGAGGGTTCTTAGCCTTCGATTTGCAGTCCCTCGTATTGTGAGAGGGTGCCTTACAAATTAAAAACCACTTCTCCGACCACGGTCGTTTAGGTGTAGAGCTTGAAGTGCTCTTGCTTCCCTCCTTCTTCTTCTCTGAACTTCTCTCTTCTTCTTCTTCTCATCATGTTCCTCTTGTACCTTGCGGTGTCGAGGTGAAGTATAAACTTCGTGAGAGTGCCCGGTTATGGGCTTCGTATATCGACATTCCCATGGATTCTGTTATTCCCTCCGTCCAGCGTTTACGTGGTCGGCCTCTTCCTCTGTTTCCATCTGGTCTGTACGTCATTCTCTGAACTATCCTCTGATTTTTGCACATAAGGTTCCCACTTTTTGGTTCCTGAGTTTTTGGCTTTCTTCTTGTCATGTTTCTCTTGACTTTTGGTGTTGGTGGAAAGGTTTTCCCCTGCCTCCCCATGTACCTCGACGAACCGTTCTGCTAATTTAGTCACGAGGTCAATACGTTCCGCTCCTTGTTCTCCCAGGAACGTCCTGAGAGGTTTAGACATTTGCTTCTTCAGCTGGTCGACCACCATGAGCTCTTCCAGACTCTCATAGTCATGTGCGAACCCAGCCAAAACCATCCACTTATGGAGATACGATTTTAGACGCAAACTGTAGGCGGCAAACAACTCCCCCGGTTCTCGTTTCGCTGCTCGAAATTTTTTCCGGTAGGTATGTGACGTAACCTCGAATCGTTTCAGCAGAGCCGTCTTTAACTCGTCATAATTGTTCTCATGTCCTGGTGGCAGGCGAAAATAAACCTCGTAACCGGTCCCGCGTAAACCCTGGGATAGCTTAAGATTCCATTTGTTACGCTCCAGACCCATAGCAACTGACATAGCCTCGAAGCGTTGAAGGTACTGGTCAATCTTCTCTTTGTCCTCCTCGTAGACCGCTAAAGGAAACTTCATAGCCTGGTACCCATATCCACCTACTGGTGTTGATCCTGGGATGGAGGAACCTCCAACTGCTCCCTCAGTTTCTCCATTAGATTGACTCTTCAACTCGAGTTCCCTCATCCGGTACTCGTGCTCCCTTTTCTGTGCTTCCTGTTCAGCTTCTAATTTCCTAGCTGCTTGCTCAGCTTCAAATTTCCTAGCTGCCTGCTCAGCTTCCAATTTCTTAGCTGATTGCTCAGCTTCCAATTCCATCCTTCTCAATTCCAACTCGGCCTTTCGATCTTCCCTTTCTGCTTGACGATACTCTCTCTCTCCACTTCGTGTATGTAATCCGTTAGAGCAGACCCCGACAGTCCCATGTCTTCCCCCTTTGCCCTTAATTCTAACGTGGTAAGTTTAGGGGTGGCCATTATACAGAGAGGTAAGCTAGCAGGTCGAGTACAATATAACTGCAAATTACTATATGAACAAGTACTATACATCTAGATATTACCACGCAAAGCACATTCACCCAGTGACAAGAGTAGAATCAGGACCACAGACCTATGCAGACGTGTGAAGTGTGAACAGGTAAGATATTAGTCCTAACCCCTATCCACATTCACTCTAGCTGGATTCTCCAAAATGATATCTCCCTCTTATAACTAAGGATCCCGTGTCCAAAGACCCCGTTGTCAGAAGATCCCACTTTCAAAGGTTCCTGCTTGCAGGAGATCTCGCTGTCCAAGATTCCGTTTATTAGAGATCCCGCTGTCCAAAGATCCCATTTACGAGAGATCCCGCTGTCCTAAGATCCCGTTATCGAGCCCCCAATAATGTCGTGTCCTCCTTTAAAGTGTCGTCCCTGGAGTGAGGAGATTCGACACCCACATTATAATATTTTTTTTCCTCTCAATATTCTAGAGAATCCACCAGCTTCCGTCCAACACACTCCATCAGCCTATGGACACCTTTTCCTATCACTCTCTCACTGTCGTACTATGCCCCCTTCTCATACTTCCCCAACGCAACATACTCAACAACTCTTGCTTCTAAAAATTAATAAAGATTAATTTATTAAAAGAAAAGTGTAACGTATATGAGACGTGTATGTGAAGAAAATGTGTGACGTGTTCTATAAAGTGTGTAGAATCGGACTCTCAGACAACAACCCAGTCAGCTGATCCCAGCAAGGATAGACCACAGCACGTTACGTCAGAACATGTACTTCTCACCCAGTGCCGAAACCATCTTGCCGGATACTGATTTGCCTCTGTAGACCTCTGGTAATCCCATTTCATGAACATCCGAAATAGACACCGGTGGTATTAACAGTTAATCATGGACCGGTTGCACTCTACACAATGTCCGTTCCTATCGTTCCTTAAAAAAAATGCACAAGTCCTTTGTAGTGTGGACACAGTTATTAATGTTAATTGTTAATGTACTGGATCCTCACTCGTGTCTATCTACCCTCACGTATCATGTCTTGTGTTCTATTACACGAGATTATATCACACTAGGTAACTATTATCAGTAATGTTCTCAGTTAGTTACTACTGTCTGATGTGTGGTGCATCAGTAATCATCACTCTCTTTGGTGAATCAACTTCCTTCTAGCTTTAGTTACGTTCTGTATGCAACTTTATTGATTGTTGAACTGGTGTTCTTCCGAATGGGATTTGTATCTTTCCCAAAACTTTGTTGAGTTTCCTTGGATCTGGTAGGGAACCTAGGATAGAAACAACACATCTGGTGATAGTACTAGTCACTGATCCTTTCGGCTGAGTGTAAGCCTATCGCCTTGCTTAATGATCTTTAGCTAACTAAACTATTTCCTAGAGCAGATTAGCTACCCACCTAGGGCCGAATCAGGCTATGACAAAGAAAAGACCAATAAACAGAGTGCAACCTCAGTATTCTATTCTTAACTAGCAGAGCTAATATCACTATTCTACTCTAACTAGTTTCCACTAACAGTGCTAATCATCACACTATAGTTTAACAAGGCTACAGTCTATATTAATTAGAACTAATAGACTATATTGACTACCTTATGTAAAAACCGCCTCATTCCCGGGATGGCTACTACACTTTGCCATAACGGCACATGCTAGTTAATGTGAAATTATTCTAACACTGTAGAGCTCTCCCACAAACACGTCCATCCTAATCCACGGGTTTTGGTCAACTCCCCATCTCCAATCATGGTTTTCTGGCAAACCCCTAAAATTGGTCACGTGATATGGGTGACGTCCTGCAGGTGTTATTTGCGCATATCATCCATTGTCAGGAATCGATTTTTCCTGGCTTGAGTCATTGTCAAAGTTGTCATCAATTGTTTAGATTCCCAAAACAAGCCAGCGAGTTCCTGTATGATCCCAACAACAGTGGCAAATAACCAGCTGTCAATCTTCTCGATGTTCCGGAAACTACGAATTGACCTATGTACTGTTACTTCCGTGCTAAGTACTTCCGTTTTCCCTCTGATATGTTTTTGACTTGTCAACGAGATGTATGATTCAGCGCACTCACTTCCTCTATACATCTTCCACTTGTTAATTTTGTCCGACAGGTGACGGCCAATATCCGATTGCCACTATGACCCCACTGCTTCCATCTGTATTCAAATGTTGACAAACTTGTCAAGGCGATGTCGGGATTCGTTTCCCGCACTTCCGAGGGTGGCCAATCCGTCAACCATATGTACAAGTACAACTGTTATTTCTGCCCGACCTGTTTTTGGAAACACGTGCAGCCCCAACTATGAATGTTTTCTCTGTATTAGTTGAAACACTGGTTGCTTAGCAGATAGTCCGGTTAATCAAAAAATCCTCCCTAACAATCAGCTGGGTAAACGCACGATTTCATTTTGTGACACTATGTGACATGCAAGAACTCTTGTTCTAACTTTCTTTACTTATAAAGTTAAAGTTAGTTCCATATCCTTTACAAGACGATTGCAGTCAACACCAGCATGTTAGCTGTTGTGATCTCTTGGCAAGTTTACTTTCAGTAGTTTTCCAATGCTTTCTGAACGACCAGCACCCAAATCATTTCGTAAAAAACCAGCGCAACGCGATCTGCTGTCAAACTGAGCGCAGTTGTGTTTCGAACGCGGGTATACGGGATCACGAACCGCGACCGCAACTCCTGCGCCACAGAGATAGGCTTCTTTGCTTATGTTTATCTATATTTCGCTGTACCTGTACATACCATAGAAAAAAAAATAAACTATCAATGTAAGATAAAGCAAGACAATTAAATACAATCCTGCGAACCAAGAGTTGAGGAAAAGACGCTGATGCAGGTTGGGACAAACTCTGAGAAAACGTGAGGACAATAAGGTTAGAACATTTCTTTCCTTGAACCCACAAGGCAAATGACATAGTGGAAGACGTAACAAATAGTGAATTACAGATAGAGACGAATACTACTGGGAGGACATGGAGAGAAGGACTGGAGGGAGAACTTGGAGGGAGGATTTGGAGGGAGGACTTGGTGAGAGGACTTGGAGGAAGCTGCAAGAGATAGCAACAGATTGGACGGCTGTGCGTGGTTTGGTTGACAGCTAATGCTGCAATGGCGGATAAAGGAAATAAGATGATAATGATGAAGAAGAAGAAGAAGAAGAAGAAGAAGAAGAAGAAGAAGAAGAAGAAGAAGAAGAAGAAGAAGAAGAAGAAGAAGAAGAAGAAGTAGAAGAAGAAGAAGAAGAAGAAGAAGAAGAAGAAGAAGAAGAAGAAGAAGAAGAAGAAGAAGAAGAAGAAGAAGAAGAAGAAGAAGAAGAAGAAGAAGAAGAAGAAGAAGAAGAAGAAGAAGAAGAAAAAAAACTGCGATAGCGAAGAAGAATAACACCATTAACATCAACAACATCATAATCCACATCATCAATAATAGAAGCAATAAACACTCGAAGAACTAAGACGTTTGACCGTGTCCTGTTCACTCTGTCGGCAAACATTCCTTTCATGTAGATCAACCACAATACCTGGATACGAGGACACGCCACAGTGACAAACTCCGAGACTATTAGCAAGTTCTGGCCGCCCTCATAGATACAGACTATAAACTATTATCCGTAGGCAAGGTTATCGGTTTCGTGTCAAGTTATCATCACCAGGAAAGTCACTTCAAGCTCCTTTTATGTGTATTTGATCATTAGCCAGACAGGAACCTGCAATCGTTTCTAATATGCTAGAGTGCAGCGGTCGGGAGCTGGTACTGCGCAAAGGGTTTGCTGGTGTGGGGTGGTATTAGACTGGCTCGCACAGATCTTGTTTGATCTGTGATCTGGGCTGTGTGGATTGTTATAACATAAGAATTAAATTATATACATTCATATGATTCTGAATTGAGGATTCTGGCTGCGGAGGTGTGGTTTTATGGTAGAATAGTGAGAACGCACTAGAGGAACAGAAAGAACAATGAAGATATCTTGACAGAAGTTAACTCACAAAAAGAACTGGTTATTTGCAACAGAAGAAGACAATCCACATTCTTTGGGCAAGTCATGAGAAGGAAATAGCTGGATTATGTAGCCGCAACGGGAAGGTTGGGGGGAAGAGAGATCAAGAGAGAAGATGCTGGCAGTTTGATATCATTGCAAGGAGGATCGTCGGCAACAGAAATGATTGGCAGCACACGAGACAGAAGGCTATCGGCATTCATGATCAAACTCCACATGTTTTCAGTTACCTGCGCTAGTTTGTGAAATTGTTTCTCTCACCCACGCCTCATTGCTGATGTCTGATATGTTGAAGTAATGTGTTGTTGTTGTTTATGTTATTGTTGTTGTTTTTTTTTTCCAGTATATGGACACATACACATTTTCTTTTCTCTTGATTTATTGAGCTTATATTTATTGAAGCTACTAGGTTGTTTCCAGTATTTAGTATGTTAATAAGACCGGGGACGGCCCGCAGAAGACGGATGTGTCGGCCTAAAGGCGCAAATAAACAGGCACAACGCAAAAACATCAGAATGAGAGTGGAATGTCCTTCGAAACATCCGGGAAGGTTTACCCGGTCAACAAATTCGCGCAGAATTAAGATGTGCCCGCCTAACGCCCAAAACAGGCACAACGCAATTACGTTTGGAACAACAACAAAAAAACACTCCGGATGAACGCAGCAGAAGAAGAAGAACAGATATGATCACCAACGCTACACGGCATGGACTATGAGAGGATTGGCAGTACACGAGAAAGAAGGCTGTCGACAGACATGATCACCAACGCCACACGGCGAGGACTATAAGAAGAGGAATTTGGGGGTAGTGGATCGGACGTCGAGCCTACTCTGACAAGCACGAAAAACCAGGAGGACTAGTTTCCACATTGCGCAAGTTAAAATACTTTGACAGTTGGAACCCAAAGAAGTATGTCGGAAAGTTTGCTGAACAGGCTAAATATTTCACAGACCAATCGTCTTCGGTTCATGCAATGCGATGATGACCTCTGTAGATCGTCTGTAGGAGGATACTAAGGCACCTTTGAAAATATTTGTGTGTAACCAAAGTAATCCTTATTTAAAACCCACAAGAAGAACATACAAGGATCAAACACTTTCCACAGAAGGTTCATAATCATCACGTGTCTTGCAGCAAAGCTTATGTATTCATGGTTCGCGGTCATAAAGCCTCTGCTCACGGCGACCTAGTTGGTTCATTTCGGCTTTCATGTTTGACTTCAGAAAGCAATTGCAAACTACATTGGCTCTATTAAATCACGAATAACCAATAAATGTTCGAGCTGATTGTAACGTCCTGTAAAATAACATGGAATATTGAAGTCTCGGGTTAGGTCTGTTTTGTTTTCGTGATTATGTCAAGTGGTCAAGCCATCCGGGTAGGTGCCATTCTCATCTCCTGGCTTTTTGATTTTTTTCCAACAACTTTTCCTGTGGTCACAAAGTTTTCATTTAATGTATCCTTATAACAGACACTTGCTATGTTGACCGAAGACGTCTAATTTCTTTAATCGTTTTGTGGTTTACGTCTGTTTATTTTCTGTCCATCTGTGGTAGTCTTTGTATTTTCAAAATGTGTATATAAATGAGCAATGTACGAATCAGTAATAGTAGGTGTAGCAGTAGCAGCAGTAGCAGCAGCATCATCAACAGTAGCAGCAGCAGCAGCAGCAGCAATAGCAGTAGTAGTAATAGTAGTAGTAATAGTAGTAGTAGTAGTAGTAGTAGTAGTAGTAGTAGTAGTAGTAGTAGTAGTAGTAGTAGTAGTAGTAGTAGTAGTAGTAGTAATGGTTGCAGTGGTGGTGGTGCCAGTGATGGTGATAGTCATAGCAAGCAGTGATTGTAACGACTAGCATTAAACGTAGGCCATATACTTATCACGCGCGCCCCCTGACCCAATGCTCTATTGGTGGAGTCCGCACCGCGCCGAGACTATCATGTCATGTAACAAGAATCCCAAGTCGATCCAATCTAAATATTGCGGAAAATGAAGATTTCAGCCATGATCCTGACTTCATCACCGATCAAGCCTCGATTTGTGTTATACGGGAAATGGAACAATCATAGTTTAACATTACGTTTGACGACGTGAGGCTGATTCATCTTCTTTAGAATGACAGACTGCCTATACTCAAATAGGTGTGACAAGTATCATTTTATTTCCTCTGATCCGTCCGTCCGTCCGTCCGTCTGTCTGTCTGTCCGTCCGTCTGCCTGTCTGTCCATCTATCCACCTATCCATCCATCCATTGATCCATCAATGAACAACCACGAGCCAGACCCCACACACAAACAGACACAAAACCCAACAAGAAAGAACCACACACATAGCTAGTAGACTATCAGAAAATAGATCAAAGCACTGTAAGATCAGAACAATCTGTCAACAAACTGCCCGCTCCCAGACAAAATTCAAAATGTAGCCACATTGTATACTTGCAACAATAAACAACTCCAAATGTCCGGTAGTGTGAAACATGCTAAACTACACTGATAGAACTTGTATAAAAACATTCCCAATTCAGGAAATTTCTTGTGGGAGGTGCGAAAAACATATTTTGTAAATTCAATTTGGTGTCTTTGCTTTCTTGCTCCTTCTCGCATTTGGTGCCAGCTTTTTCTAGCGTTTGGTGCCAGCTTTTGATGATTGGAAATTCGCCAATGTGATTTATTTGGAATTTGTACTATAAATTAATTATCGCTGGCATAAACAACGAGAACTGTAGATCAAAGAGGATAAGTGTAACGATTTTTATCTGAGGGTATTTGGCTTTTATCTTGTGCAAGGCAAACTAGCGGCATGTTGGGGGAATGTAGGACAAAGAGCAGTTAACTTTGGAGGATAGGACACAAAGGTCGTATGAATGCTGTTAGGAAATTTCTCGTCCGTGGAGGAAAGAAGGACGTTGGATGCCGGAGCTGTGAGGTCCGTGTCTTGTTTATATTGGAACTAAGAATTGGGACACAGTGGATGAAAAGTTATGGTGTTCTCACTATGCTCGTAAGGTGTTAGGGTTCGTTTCCTGTATAGGGTTGGGCATGTTTACAAAATAGATTAGCATCTAATAATGAAGATATCGAATATCTTGGGTCAGTAAATACTAACAATGGTGACACAATGAAAGAAATTAAAAGACGAAGATATATTGCTCTTCAACAACTAAAACAACTGAATAAATTGTGGAGGGGGACAGATAGACCTACACAAATTAGATATTTAAGAGAATGCATCTTTCCCATTGCAACATACGCATGTGAGACCTGGACACTCACTAAATAAGCTGAACAGCGTATAAATGCCTTTGAATATAAATGATATAGACGGGTTCTAGGAATATCTTGGATACAGAAAAGATCAAATGCATCAACACAACAAGATCTGAATATTAAAGAAAGTTGGCTACTAAAGACGATAAAACATAGGAAATTTGAAATGTTGGTCACTTGAAACGTCATGAAAGTTTGAAGAGAACAGTCATAGAGGGATAATTGACCTAGAAAAGAAGAATAGGAAGGGCAAGGAGAAGATGGGTGAAGGGTCTGGCAGATGATCTCCAGATGGGTGCAACGGTCGCAGGACATCTTGCTTATGACCACGTTTTCTGGACGGTTGTTATGGGAGCGAGGTTCTGCAAAGGACTGAATGAATGAATGAATGAATGAATGAATGAATGAATGAATGAATGAATGAATGAATGAATGAATGATATAACACATCCTCTTGAACTATTGTGCGGTGAAATCGGATACCTATTCTACTCGGATGGACGCCAAAAACAAGGAGATAGTGTGTGCAAGCTGAGCACATAATACGTCCCAGGCCAGTTGGAAGTCGCAAAGAGTAGCCCGTACAACTGTTCCCTAGAAAAATTATTGCCCTATTAAAATTGTTTCCCTAGTACAATTGTTGCCCTAGCAAAATTGTTGCACTAGTAACATTCTTGCCCCTGCAACACGGTTGCACTGGATTGAGGTTTGCGTGTGGATTAGCTTTTCCTTACTAGTGTCCCTGGCCAACTGTCTAACCCACTCCGGTTTCTGAAGTACTTGTAAATTACGCCTTCTAGTCAAGGACGAGAAGTCAATATATTAGTCCACCTGACCGGGGTAGGGGTTGAACTTGTTATTTATCTGCATGAAGTAAATGTTACACAAATTAATGCCAATACAAGAAACACTGAACTTTAAGGTATAACTAGGTTGAAAATGTATGGCAGAGAGATACTGTGGAAGAAAACAAGGCAGAGGGAAACAATGAAAGAGGTAGAAATGAAAGCAGACAGATTAAGAACTAGAGAGCACGGCGGAGACACAAAGGCAGAAAACTTCCTAGAAAATGACAGAGACAGAGCAGAAAGACAGAAAGTGAGACAATGTTAAAGACAGAGACAGACAGAGAAGCAGAGAAATAGGGAACGAGACATAGAGAAAGAAAGATGGAAATAGTATCAGACAAAGACACACACACAGTAGTGAGTGAGTGAGTGAGTGAGTGAGTGAGTGAGTGAGTGAGTGAGTGACAGACAGACAGACAGACAGACAGACAGACAGACAGGCAGACAGATGGATAGATAAATAGATAAATAGATAGATGGATGGATGGATGGATGGATGGATAGATGGATGTAATTGGATCAATTGTAAAAGTAGAAGAAGAAGAAGAAGAAGAAGAAGAAGAAGAAGAAGAAGAAGAAGAAGAAGAAGAAGAAGAAGAAGAAGAAGAAGAAGAAGAAGAAGCACGAAACCGACGACGAAGACAACGAGGAAGCAAAAGAAGAAGAAGAAGAAGTAGAAGAAGAAGAAGAAGAAGAAGAAGAAGAAGAAGAAGAAGAAGAAGAAGAAGAAGAAGAAGAAGAAGAAGAAGAAGAAGAAGAAGAAGATAAAAAGAACCACCACAACAAGCAGCAGCAGAAGGAGAACTGAATCTCCCCTTGTGAAATAACTTTGTGACTTCCTGAAACATGCCATTGCTGATATCAAAGGGGGGGGGGGGGCAAAAGGGAGAAGAGGGGTGGGGGGATCCCCTGTAACCACTTAATATGTGAAGATTGGGGTTTCATCAAATAAAACGAAATGAAATATAAATTCTCAAATAATTTTCACAGGCTCTTCAACATATCTGCATATCTGCATCATAAAGCAGACGAGAGACCTGTGATCTGTTAAAATTAATACTCTATCCACTTACTAGGCTGTCATTTTTGTCGGTAAAATGAATTTTAGATAGGGAACCATTTTAAGTAAGGGAAATAACTCACAGATTGGACTGTGAAGTGATTGGACACGAGTGTTTGGGTTGTAAGAATCAACGGGTCTTCGTAGCTGGTTTGTTGAGAGTTTGTGTGGACGTGGGACTTTGATGTGGTTAACCGTAAGTAGATGTTAACAAAATTTACGCTTAAACTATGAGGTTCTATTTTGTTTTATGTGTAACATTTGCAGAGGAAGTTCATGCAGATTTGTCTGGTCGCTAGTGATAAATATTAAAGATTAATATATTCTAAACTTAAAATTGCCGGCTTCGTGGCTTAGAGGTTAGCGACTTCTCTCCGTAATCTCGTATACTCTCGTAGGTAACGTGATGACGGTGAGAATCAGCAGTGGTTCGGATCGCATCGGTAACTTACGAGGTATGTGAGCCGGCCGCTCAGAAAGCAATGGCAAACTACTGAGCGTAATCTTGCCAAGAAATCAACATACAGCTGAAAGATGCTGATGTTGACAGCGATGTCCTGTAAAAGGATATGCAAAACATTTATTTAAACTTAAAATTAAAATCACCTTCAAGTTAATGTGAAACCGAGGTCAGATATTATATGTGGCTGGTTCACTCACTGTATTATTAATCTGAGCCAGGGATGGACTCTAAAATAAGTTCTTGTTTAGGTTGAACGGGCTAAGGTTAATGGTACAATCGACATCGAAATAGTCTGTAATTTCTATATCCACCTGTTTCCATGTTTAGTCACATCACAATTTCTATGTCCACCTGTGTAGGTCAGCATGGCCAAATGGATAAGAACGCGTTATCTTAAACATCCAGTGTGCTGATGCCGAGATACGGGGTTCAACCCTTACACCGGACAGTTGGACTAAGATGTTGACCTATCCCCCTTGACATTGAGACGTAAATTACAAGTACCTCTGAAGTCGGAGTGGGTTCGCCTGATGGCGAAGGACACTGTTAATAAGGAAAGCTAAACCACACGCAAAATTCAGACCAGCACGAATAGAAGTAGTGTGTATTGGACTACGCTTGAGTTCAAAGCGAGCAAGCGAAAATTAAAAATATCCACATATTTCCATCTTTATTCATATCATAATTTCTATATCCATCTGTTCCGTTTTTATCTTTAGTCACATCATAACTTCTCTTTCCCTCTATTTCCATCTTT
>OY992879.1:21058337-21078337 GCA_963921405.1 Cepaea hortensis | reverse complement strand
TCATAACGTGGCCACAATATTGTGACTGTCTACGTCTAAGTTCTCTAATCAGTTTTCGGTATTCATTGGTTTCTTGTAGAATCTGGTCATTGGTGTTTATGTATGTCCATAGTATTCTTTGCATTTTCCTCAGAAACCACATCTCCACAGCCAGCGTATGTTTTTAAGCTTGTCTGCTCATTGTCCACGCTTCAAATTTATACAAAAGTACAGGTCCTACGTTGCATCTCAGAACTCTTTTTCTAGTTGCAAAAGAAATCATTTTGTTGGTCAGTTTATTTTCCATCTTAAAAGAGACTATTTTCGCCATGGCGATTCTTATTCTAATCGCTTCAAGGCATCTCCCATCAGATATTATGACTGTTCCGAGACCATTGTACCGATTCACTAGTTTAAGAATATTCCCATTTACCTGAATCACACCCAGTTATGCACCTCAACGGTCAGCGTGTCCGACTTCAGCACGCATATATGTATAGTCTGCTTCCTCTAGACAGATTCCACCCAAGGTAACGGGCTCTATCTACGCCTATGTAGGTTTTCACTCTTCTTGACAAGTTTGTCAGGACAATGGCATTACGTCCTGCTCTTTGCTATTTCCAACCGAAGTGGGATGTTTAATTTGCACAACTTGCACGCGAGACCTCCTGCTTTTCGTCCTTATCTTAGAATTCTAGATATGTGATCTCACTACCCAAGAGATCAGGTGGCCGAGTGATATCATTAGATACCTATGATTCTTGATAAATGTTCCACGCCTATGCAAGGATTGAACCTGATACCCACTAAGTATGGGGTGGAGGCCACAACCCCACAGTCATGCTTGCCGTAAGTGGGTTCTTCTTCGTTCGTCTGGAATGTTGTTTTAGACGTGCTTGCGTTGTTCCTGTTTACAGCAGAGTTGCGATATTTGCACCTTTCGACCGAAACATCCGACTTCTTCAGGAATTTGTTGGCCGGGTTACCTTCCCTAAATGGGTTCTATTATCCGCAGGTTGTGATTCCTACCAGATGACAATTCCATTGTACTGGACGAGAAACCCACTGCGTGACACTTCACTTCAAATGCCCAACATATGTCGTCTTTTTTCGCTGCATGTCGTTTGTAGCACTCAACCCAAGCATTTGTGTGTGTGTGTGTGTGTGTGTGTGTGTGTGTGTGTGTGTGTGTGTGTGTGTGTGTGTGTGTGTGTGTTTCTGATTTTCTAAGAAATTGTACGTTCAGGACTTTACCATTGGTTCTGTGAAAAGGGGGTTACAGGCGCAATTCGTAATCAATGGTGTGAGTATCGGTTGTTCAGAAAGCAGTGGCACCCTACTGAACGTAAAGTTGCCAAGAAATTACAAACAGCCAAATAATGATAGGGTGGACTGCGACTTCCGGTTAGGGATATTCAACTAACTCTGTAAAGTTTGCCATTACTTTCTAAACGACCGGCGCTATTACCTTTGTGAAAATCAACGCAAGGCGGTTTGCTTCTAAAATGTCTGCGACTGATTTCAAACCAGGTAGGCCAGATTATGAAACTGCGTCCACAATCCGTACTGGCACCTGGCCGTCTTGACAGACGATTGTTTGTTACATTGTGCCTTGAGAATAGTAGAAAGTCTGGGCTGAATTGTAGAGACCGTATGTTGCCCATGCAGCATGATCATCCCTCTCGGCCTGCCTAGTTTACTCCAGAGGAAAAGTAACGCCAATACTTCTGGAACAAGACTAGATGCAGAAGCTGCCGGATCATCAAAGCAATTCTCTAGTTGCCAAACAAGGCTTAGGGCCTGCTACGACATTTAGTCTTCAGGTTGCATTTCCAGGATATGGCTTGTACATTCCCAATTGCGGTCCCCCGCCCGAAGCTGTTGGCAGAATGTTGTGTGTCGGGTTTGAGGCTCACCGCCCAACATTCGGCGCTAACAGAAAGCAGGCAGTACCGTCTACTCTCCTACTACACAGAATATCTGTGATGTTAGAGAAAACCTGGTTCCATTTTTATCTCGACCGTGCCTTAACAATTAGACTGACGCCTGTGCACAATTCGCAGGCCTTCTAACGGACATTGAATACATTGCTTTGCATCTGTTGTCCTTTGTTGCTAGTCTTTATATGTTTATATTCGTGTATCAGCCTTATTAGTTACGAACAGATAAAGCTAGGAGTACGACAAGGGTGTGTCTTGTCACCAGATCTTTTCTCCCTGTATAGCGAAGTAATAATGAGAGAGATCAAAGAGATGCCAGGAATACTAGTTGGAGGTTATAATATAAATAATATACGCTATGCAGATGACACAGTATTGGTGGCGGATAATTCAACAGACCTACAACAATTATTAGACGTTGTAGTAACAGAGAGTGCAAGGAAAGGAATTTCCTTAAATATCAAGAAAACAGTAACAATGGTAATATCAAAGAAAATGGTGACACCAAAATGTGACATAGAAATAGAAGGGAAAATCCTTAACCAAGTTGATAATTTTAGATACCTAGGGGCATTTATAACATCAGATGGAAGATGTACAACAGAGATTAGGAGCAGAATAGGGCAGGCAAAAGCCGCATTTCAGAAAATGAAGAGTATCTTATGCAATAAGTCACTATCACTGAGTGTAAGAAAGAGAGTGCTGAAATGCTATGTAGAACCAGTTTTGCTGTATGGCAGTGAATCTTGGAATGTAATTGAACAAATTAAGAAGAAATTAAAAGCAACAGAGATGTGGTTCCTGAGACGAATGTTGCGAATTCCTTGGACTGCCAGAGTAACTAACGACGACTGCCTGAAACAGGCTAATGAAACTAGAACATTATATACAACAATAAGACAGAGACAAACAGCTTTCTTCGGTCATGTGATGAGAAGAGAGGAATTGGAGAACATCGTAACAACTGGAAAGATCGAGGGGAAGAGAGGCAGAGGTAGACCAAGAGAAGTGATGCTGGATGGATTGAGACGGTGGCATGGAGGAATATCAGCAGCAGAGTTGATCCAGAAAACCAAAGACCGAGATCTATGGAGAGCCATGAACGCCTACGCCAGCCGGCACGGCACTTGATGATGATGATGATTAGCCTTATTGATTTTCTCAAACTCGTTATTAGCTATCGGTTTTTTTTCTTTTAAATCTGCCCGTTCTTATTTTTAATGTGTGTGTGTTCTCTCGCTTTGAACCCGAGTGTAGTCCACACATGTGCTACTGCGTCTTGTGTGTGGATTAGCTTTCCTTATCACATTTGTCCCTTGCCATCAGAGGTACTTGTAATTTATTTCCACAAGTCAAGGACGAGAAGTCAACATTTCAATCCAACTGACCGGTGTAGTTTCTCTTCTTCTCATCCTGTTCTTATGCCTTCATGTAATGACTAGGGTCTTTCCTGTGACTGTATTATGATTAAGTATTTGTTTGCTGATGAAGGCTGGTCGCAGTAACGTCCTATGTTTTCCGTAATTGTGTTCTGTAAACCAGTCAATTGAACGAAGATGAATAAGAATATCCATTGATTTGTACCTCCCATTTTCATATTCCTGTTTCAATTTCCCATCTGTATATCCTTTCAGTCAAGTTTCCTGTTGTTGTTTCTACTTCTTCATTCTTCCTTCTGTACGCCCTTCCATTTTTTACCCATCCTTCTAGCGGCTAGCCCTTAATTTCATTCTCCGATGCGCATATAATTTCATTTCATTCTCCCTTCTTTATAAACCTCATGTCCTATAATTTATTGTTCTATCTGTATATCCTTTCATCCGATCCGATTTGTAGATAAAAAAAAAAAGATTCCACTTTGTTCAACCGACTTTTTTAGCCTTGGTTATAATCCGTTATTATCATTCTCCTGTTGTTATATTCTTTCACATTATATTTTCACCCTCTTCCTCACTTCTTCCTCCCATTGCCGTCGATCAATACCACCCCAATCATCACCACAAAATCAAGTTCAACATCCATCCACAGACTACCACCCTGCGACAACATACACCCATTTTCTCTTATTACCCCTCGCGTTCACTTAATGAAAAGCTAATCGTATTCCTAAAGTGCCTCTATACACCAGGTCACGTTTCAAAGCCCAGCGTTTAAATTGCCGTCGTCGGCTTCTCCTGTTTGTGCGCAAACAGCCCGGTATACTCCACCAAACAGTAGCCCATGCCGCAGATAGCGAGGCACAAACACACCAGATACCTCAACAGCCGTTTCATCAGTAGGACGTGCTCCCGCGTTCACCTGTTTGTTCTGGAGGGAGGCGAAATGACGAGGGCAACGCTACCTTGATCCATTCATGTCGCAACAGTGTTCCTTTGATCTTCTGTGTACGGGCGGTGGGGATTTGCGGCTGTTGGTTCCCAGGAAACGCCAAGAGAAGAAAATGGAGAGGCTTGTTGTCAACCCTTCCTGGGACGGTTTTAACAACGGGAGTCTCGGTTCGAGGGGAAAGGTCGTAGGGTTCAGGGGACAGACAACGTTTAGCCTGTGGGTAGCTGGCAGGACGTTTCTCTCCTGAAGTTTTGCTTTTATTATAGTTATAGATAGAGGAGTTAGAATCCTCAGTAAGGTGTGAATTTTTCTCTGTCGGGGACAAAAAGAAATCCCCAACCTGCACAGTTCGCGGCGACTGTACTAGCCACGCGGCCTTAATTCCTCTGGCTCAAGACCCCCAACTTTCCTATCCTACACCACCAAAGTTCTATAGGCAGTAGATGACAGATGACAAATGACAAATGTCGAAGAAATCAAAACACTTTAATGCAAAGGTACTGTAGTGTCTTCCCAATGTTTTATGTTGTGTTTTGCGTCTTTGTTTGCAGACGAAGGCTAGTCGCCTTAACGACCTGTTTTCTGTAATTGTGTTCTGTAAAGCTGTATTGGAATGAAAGCTGTAGTCATGATGATATCAAAGAAATAGATTGTGTATACATGTGCAATTAAAGTAAATGACGATATTTTGGGCCAAGTGCAAAAATACATAAATCTAGGCAGATGGATAACTTCAGATGGAAGGTGCATCACTGAGACAAAGAACAGAATAGGAGAAGTAAAAGCCCCATTATATCAAATGAACAGTTCTTAAATAAACAGATATTTCTATCAAATGAAGAACATTTTATACAGTACTTCCTTATCATTGGAAGTTAGAAAAGAAGTTCTTATATGTTACTTAGAACAAATTTTAACATATGGCGGCGAATCCTGGACAATTAGTAATCAGGTCAAAAGATTCCCGGAAACCTTCGAGATGTAGTTTTATAGAAGAATGCTGAAATTAACTCGACGACCAAAATGAGCAGTCTGGATATTTTCCGGGAAGCTAAGCCGCAAAGACAGCTTATCACAAACATCAGAAAAAAGCAGTCATCATTTTTTTTGTTTTTTTTTGGGCCACGTTATGAGAAGACTAAACCTGATATATGTTGTGACAACCAGAAAGATTTGCGGAAAGGGAGATAGAAGTAAACAGCGTGAGAAAATTGTTGACAATCTTAGTCATGGCACCGAAGGAGGTTAACGCACGAATTGATAAACGCCGTTGGGGATCGCAATTTGTGTGGAAGCATGATCGCCCAAGTCAGCTGACAATGCACTGGATGATGATGGTCAAATCTGTATCACTTTGTGTGTTGTTTTTGTTTTATTGTTTTCAAAGGCAAATCAGATACTGCGACAACTAATGCCATCTACTGTTCAAAGAAAGATACTATTAGTACTGCAGTAAGTTAGTTGCATATTCCTTATAGGATGTTGCAGTCAACACCAGCATTTTTTGCTGTTGTGATCTCTTGGCAAGTTTACGTACTAAAGCAAGTCTATGAAGAACTGTTTTTAGCGACAATTTGCCACGAGTGTCAAACATGGGCGCTTACTGCAACTAATAAGCGCAAAATCATAACAATAGACATGAGATACCTTAGAAAATCTGCGGGAGTAACCGCGGGAGATAATAGGAATGAGGAAAGTAGCGGAAGACTAGGTCAAAAACCAGTTATACACTTTATTAAAGAACAACAGATTAGCCTTACAAGAATGCCATTTACTACCAAGAGTGGATACAGAGCAATGGGAAGACCTCGTAAAAGAAGGACTTATGATATCAAAAAAAACCTTAGAGAAATGAATAGCAACTTACAAAGAATATTTGGAAAAGGCTCATGAAATATCTTTACATATCCCCCACCTTCACTGAGGTAACATGAAGAAAGAGGAGAAGGAACACAAGAAGAAGAAGCAGAAGAAGTATTGAAAAAAGGGATTGGCTGCTTCCAGATCCGATATTTATTCTTCTGGACTTTACCCTTAACCCGGGCATAGGCCCTCAACAGACCAACATATATTTTACATGACGTAGCAATCAACCCAAGAATTATTTGGGCTGTATGTAATTTCTTGGCAAGGTTACGTTCAGTAGTTTGCGATTGCATTCTGAACGACCGTCACTCATACCATTGTATGAAAACCAACGCAAGGCGGTGTACCGACTCGTTAGGTGTGAGATAATTCAGTGTTTGACCAAATGCAGCAGGCTAATTGTTCAGCTGATGAATTTGTGCGGCCTACGAATGAAGTTTTAAAACATATCGAAATGGTTCTTGGCAGAACAGAATGTTTCCCACCCGCGGTACAGGGGAGGCAAATCTGACATATACACGGGCAGATGTTGGGTTCACTGATCTTTGAGGTGCATAACTGGGTGTAGAGCACAACAGTTGATGGATGAAGGAGGTAGAAGAAGATGAAGGAAAAAGATGGAGAGGAGAAGAAGGTGGAGAAGAGGAGGGAAAAGATGGAGAAGAGGAGGGAAAAGATGGAGAGGAGGAGGGAAAAGATGGAGAAGAGGAGGGAAAAGATGGAGAAGAGGAGGGAAAAGATGGAGAAGAGGAGGGAAAAGATGGAGAAGAGTAAGGAAAAGATGGAGAAGATGAGGGAAAAGATTTAGAAGAGGAGGGAAAAGATGGAGAGGAGGAGGGAAAAGATGGAGAAGAGGAGGGAAAAGATAGAAAGGAGGAGGGAAAAGATGGAGAAGAGGGAAAAGATGGAGAAGAGGAGGAAAAAGATGGAGATGAGGAGGGAAAAGATGGAGAAGAGGGAAAAGATGGAGAATAGGAGGGAAAAGATGGAGAAGAGGAGGGAAAAGATGGAGAAGAGGAGGGAAAAGATGGAGAAGAGGAGGAAAAAGATGGAGAAGAGGAGGGGAAAGATGGAGAAGAGGAGGAAAAAGATGGAGAGGAGGAGAAAGGTGGAGAAGAGGAGGAGAAAGATGGAGAAGAGGAGGGAAAAGATGCAGAAGAGGAGGGAAAAGATGGAGAAGAGGGAAAAGATGGAGAAGAGGAGGAAAAAGATGGAGATGAGGAGGGAAAAGATGGAGAAGAGGGAAAAGATGGAGAATAGGAGGGAAAAGATGGAGAAGAGGAGGGAAAAGATGGAGAAGAGGAGGGAAAAGATGGAGAAGAGGAGGAAAAAGATGGAGAAGAGGAGGGGAAAGATGGAGAAGAGGAGGAAAAAGATGGAGAGGAGGAGAAAGGTGGAGAAGAGGAGGAGAAAGATGGAGAAGAGGAGGGAAAAGATGCAGAAGAGGAGGGAAAAGATGGAGAAGAGGAGGGAAAATATGGAGAAGAGGAGGAAAAAGATGGAGAAGAGGAGGGAAAAGATGAAGAAGTGGAGGAAAAAGATGGAGAAGAGGAGGGAAAAGATAGAGAAGAGGAGGGAAAAGATGGAGAAGAGGAGGGAAAAGATGGAGAAGAGGGAAAAGATGGAGAAGAGGAGGGAAAAGATGGAGAAGAGGAGGGAAAAGATGGAGAAGAGGAGGAAAAAGATGGAGAGGAGGAGAAAGGTGGAGAAGAGGAGGAGAAAGATGGAGAAGAGGAGGGAAACAATGCAGAAGAGGAGGGAAAAGATGGAGAAGAGGAGGGAAAAGATGGAGAAGAGGAGGGAAAAGATGGAGAAGAGGAGGAAAAAGATGGAGAAGAGGAGGGAAAAGATGGAGAAGAGGAGGGAAAAGATAGAGAAGGGGAGGGAAAAGATGGAGAAGAGGGGGGAAAAGATTTAGAAGAGGAGGGAAAAGATGGAGAAGAGGAGGGAAAAGATAGAGAAGGGCAGGAGGAGAAAGAAGAAGAAGAAGAAGAAGAAGAAGAAGAAGAGAAGAAGAAGAAGAAGAAGAAGAAGAAGAAGAAGAAGAAGAAGAAGAAGAAGAAGAAGAAGAAGAAGAAGAAGAAATGATGATGATGATGATGATGATGATGATGATGATGATGATGATGATGATGATGATGATGATGATGATGATGATGATGATGATCATGCGAAGGAGGAGAATTAAGAATACGAAAAAGAAGAAACTAAATACATGGATAAATCACAGGTGAAAATGGGAAACAACGAGAATAGGAAGGAAGTAAGGTTCAGAAAAACAAGAAGGTAAACTCAAACTAGACTGTTCCACGCTTTCGAGAACTAATTAAAATCACATTTTCAATGCGTAGTTTCACACCTGTAACTGAACAAGAACTTGTCACACGGGCCAACCCCTAGGTACTCTATGTGCTACCCAAAGGCTGATCCCAGGTCTTTAGCAGGCCACAGCCCCTTCTGGAGTATAAGGTTGCCAGCATTCAGGAAGTGGATGTTGGGAGTGGAACCCGGGTCTGTCATTAGCTGGTGTGAATGGTTGGTTTATGGTCAGGATCACACCTTGAGATGTCTAAGATGTGGGCTAGGAATCAGGGCTGGTGATAGAGTTTAAGGAATGTGATTAAGAAATCAGTGGATTGGCAAATTGTAAAATGTGAACGCCGTCCGTTTGTGAGGGGGATCAAGAGGGACGCAAAGAATAACAGCACTGTAGTCTACCCCCGGTCTACACTGGTCTCTGTGGCTAAGGGCTTGCGAACGCGGTTTGTGAGCCCGTATACCCGGGTTCGAAACACGGCGGTGCTGGTTTTTTCGAAAAAGGTATAGGGGCCGGTCGTTCAGAAAGCAATGACAAACTACTGAACGTAACACTTGCCTAGTACATCAACAGCAGCTGAAAATGCTGGTGTTAACTGCAACGTCCCGTAAGGGATACGCAACAAAATTAATAAAAAAATCTACCCCCGGTGCCGTGCCGTAAGAGGCGGCTAGGGAGGGTTGACGTGGGACTGACTGCCTCAGCGTGTAGGCAACCTTTGCTGCAACATGCAACCAGTTATGACCAAGATTGCACAGGGGTTGGTGTAGGGATGCCAGGCGTCCGGCAAAAAGAGGATATGCCCTCCTTTTTAGGCCAATATTCTCCGTCCGGTAAGCAAAGCCAAAAACCTTTAAAATGTCCGGCTTTTCTTATATATGTTATATTTGTTTTATGTATTGTTGTTACAACTTACAATTTATCTACACCCTACCGTATGGTTGCAATATTAAAATGTACAGTCTATGCATTTCTGCGAACTAGTCAATTATAGTAATTCTAACTGTTATCTGTATCTGGATCATTACTCTTTTTGATATTTACTTTTACTTCTTTATTAAAACCCATTGCTTAATAATATTTATTTAATTTTCCTGTTTATATCAAATGTGAAACACCAATTATTTGTATAATTTGAATCTAACTGTTGCTCTATTCGGCAACACTAACAATCTAGCTCTATGCTGTAGTCTCTGTGGTCAAAATATTAATGTTATTTCCGGTAGCAAAGACGCAAATTAAAATTGTTTGTTAATTTGTAATTTTTGCCGTCTATGTTTATTAGAGGTTATGACTTTTCTCCGTAATCTCGTATACTCTCGTCAGTAACGTGATGACGGTTCAAATCAGCAGTGGTTCGAATCGCATCGGTAACTTACGGGATATGTGAGCCGGCCGCTCAGAAAGCAATGGCAAACTACTGAGCGTAATCTTGCCAAGAGATCAACATACAGCTGAAAGATGCTGCTGTTGACAGCTAAGTCCTGTAAAGGATATGCTAAAAAAAAAAAAAAAATGTTTTATGCATATGTGATTGCCAACGATGATCTTCTACGAAAAGTTGGCTCCTCAGAGAAATATGTTGAGTAATTAATAAAGATTATAAGGTAAATAATTGCACAATCGGCTGTTTAAATAATGTTTTTTTTTTTTTTTAGTATTTTGAGAAATTGAATTTATATTTATTTTTAACATGATTGTTTCTTGGTCGATTCACTTAGAGTAAGATACAATTATTGGTAGCTATTGTAATAAAATTGTACTGATTGTGGGTTTAATCTGGATCGATTCAAATGAAACATTCAATATGTCCTCCTTTGTCCTCTTTTTTTTTTGGTCTTATTGTGTCCTCCTCTTGTTACCCACGTAATCTGGCAACCCTTGCTTGGTGTGAGTTGCTTAAATGTCTAAGCTCCATTTGGAGTGGACGGCTTAATTAGGAATGTTTTTATGCAAGCTCTAAAAGTGTAGTTTAGGATGTTTCACACTACAGAACACTTGAGGTTGTCTATTGTTGCAAGTATACAATGTCGCTACATTTTGATTTTTGTCTGGGAGCGGGCAGTTTGTTGACAGATTTGTCAGGTCTTACAGTGCATTGAGCTCCATTCTGATATTCTGTATGGTATGTGTGTGGTACTTTCTTGTTAGTTTTTGTTTGTTTGTTTGGTTGTTTTTTTTCTTTTCTTTCTTTGTTTTTATTTTTTTTTTTTGGGGGGGGGGGGGAGGAGGGCGGGGTTGTTTTTTCTGTTGGTGTTTTCGGGCGTTCTTGTTGATGCCGCTGCTTTTGTGGTATAGAGAGATGATATCCGTGTAATTTTGTAAATAGGCAGACAGATACAGAGAATACAGACAGAACGACCGATATACTAACTGACCGATAAATAGATAGATAAACAGACAGACAGAGAGACATATAGGCAGAAAAACAGTTAGATATACAGACAGACAGACAGGCAGGCAGCCAGGCAGGTAGGCAGGCAGGCAGCCATCCAGCCAGCCAGGCAGGCAGACAGACAGACAGACAGACAGACAAGACAGACAGACAGACAGACAGACAGACAGACAGACAGACAGACAGACAGACAGACATACAGACAGACAGACAGATAGATAGATAGGTAGATAGGTAGGTAGGTAGGTAGGTAGGTAGGCAGGCAGGCAGGTAGGTAGTAGGTAGGTAGGTAGGCAGGTAGGTAGGTAGGCAGGCAGGCACGTAGGTAGTGTCTTGACACATGCCGACGCATCTCAACTCCAAGACATAAAGTTGCTCGTACTCAACAACCAAATACTAAACAGCGCTCACCTTGATGAAACAGACGCAAACCAGCCGACGGCAATTTCAGGCATTTATTACATGCTCTCGCAGAACAACAAAGAACGCTACTCCATATGATAACCTGCCCCTGAAGACGGGGACGGGTGGTTATACAGTTATACAGACTCAGTTCCCGAATTCTGCCATTGCTTCCGGAAGGTCGCTCTTTTCCCAAGGATGTACCAGCTGCGTTTAACTCGTCTAAGGGTTATTCCTGTCCCGGTCCCATCACCGTATGAATGTGAGACAACAGACGATTTCCTCGCTCACTAAGAAGATTGCGCCAAACCAGATCCTATCCTCTCCAACACGGAGTCCATAGAAAACACCGCTGTCCTGATGTCCTCTCCCGAAGCGTCCCCGTTGCCCTGTTATGACGTCGTCCACATCGGCCTTAGTTTCTCATATGGTCATCTAGTTTTGTGACTTGTCTGGGAATATCCCTTTCTATTTGGTGGCGCGTGGTCGCTGTGTCGCATAATGCCCCCTCCCCGATAAAAAAAATGATATATCATTTTTTCTCCTCTAAATATGTATATATGATATGTACAACTATGACCATCATTTTCCTTAACCCACAACCACATAGTTCTAGGATCTACCACTTTACCAACCCTCAAAAAAAATTTAAAAGCTACATAACGGGCACGCCCACCTGTCCAATCCCTCCGTTGGACGTCGTGTGGCTGATCATGGGCTATCAAACCAACTAATAAACATATTAGTCCCTACCTTGTCCTAATGACAAGTGTGTCCTAGCTCTAGGTATTACCATGAGTTTCGGATGAGGGTAATAATGATGTTTTTCCCAGTAACCATGTTATTTGTAGTTGATCCTTGTTGTTGTTCTCGTACCATATAATCATTTCTTTTTCCAACTCATCTTTATGGGTAGGGTAGCGTTATCTGCTTCCCACCTTGAAAATTTCATCGATCCTTTTCTGATTGTATCTTATTCTTTGGCCCTTCTTGAAGTGATCCATATACCATAATATTAATTAATAATACACAACCTTCTTAATGCAAATAACAATCAATAATTAATATCGTCGAATTAACCAATCCCCAATGGTAATTATTTTCTAAGTATTATTTAAATCCAACTATAAAATAATGAACAACTTATTAATAAACTATCACCATATAGAATAAAGACAGTTAAGTTCACAACGAAATACTTGGTAATTTGATCACCGAATATACCATGTCCCAAGCATGCATCACGTGTAGTCTGATCATTTTCATCCTCACGCTGATTCTGTCGTGAATGTAAAATTAGTCACAAATGTACCTATTCGCATCCATTCTATTTGTAATAATAATTTACCTATAAATTTGATTGTTATAACATTGCTTCTCTAATAAGGCGCTATGTGCATATATCTTATCAACTTAATAACTTATGAAAGAACAGAACAATAAAATACAACCAATTAACCTATAACAAAGATCTGTCTTTCACCTATAATCGACTGAGAATGTCAGCAAGATTATTATCCTTTCCTGGGATGTGACAGATGTCAAATTCGTAATCTTGTAATAGCAAAGACCGTCTATGTATTCTCGAGTTCTTCGGATGAGCCGATTTAAAGATTTGTAAAGGTTTGTTATCCGACAGAACCAGAAATTTCCTACCTAGTAAGTATCTAGAGAACTTCTCAATACTTTCAATTAAAGCTAGAGCCTCTAGTTCAGTAACAGCATAGTTTCTCTGAGTTTCAGATAGCTTCTTACTGAAGTAAAGAATAGGGTGTAGTTTCCCTTCATGTAATTGAAGTAATACAGCTGAAATAGCATGTAAATTAGCATCCGTTTGTAAAACAAAGTCTTTTGAATTATTATGTAATTTCAAAATAGGATATGTACTAAATATAGTTTTTATTTGTTGTAACAATTTCTCATGATCCTCTGTCCAAACTATCTTTATAGGTCTGTAATATAGATATAGACATGTGAAAAATCATACATTTCAAAAATTTAAGACTTTCTAAGAAAATAACTCAGAATTATATTCTAATATTATGACTCAACAAGAATAAATCCTTAAACCAATTCATCATCATGAACTATTAAGTTCCTCCAATAACAATATAGTCACTAACAATTATCTGAAGAATAGAGAACTAAAATATTTTCACACACCTAAGTGTGGAGATATGAGATAGTGTACGTCTGTCCTGGCGTCAGAGTCTTGAGGAACATGTAACGTCTCGATACATTTCAGGTGCAGTGTAGTGTCCAGTAGTATCTTGATGTGTATAATGTCCTTTAATGTCCCGATATAATAACTATAACTGTCCCAATGTGAATCGTTATCGATTAAATCCCTTGAACAATTGGGTACTATGTGACATTAAAGTCTATCTGTATGCTTCGACTTCAAATCAAGTGAGTGTACACGTGTTAGATTTCCTGCATGCTGAGGTGTAA
The DNA here is from genome assembly GCA_963921405.1 of Cepaea hortensis. NCBI lineage: Eukaryota > Metazoa > Mollusca > Gastropoda > Stylommatophora > Helicidae > Cepaea > Cepaea hortensis. Next base: position 21,064,659 of record OY992879.1, on the reverse strand, counting down.
TGATAACGTGTCTCTATGTATTCTGTCAGATATCCCGTTGTAACTCGTAAATATATATTGAAGTTTCCCGTGAAGAGTAAAGTTCAAAGTAATGAAGTGGTACTGTGTAAAGTTTGTAACGTTCAATGTTCGTATGTGACAGTAGTGAAGTTTCAGTGACGATCGTTGTTGAACATTACTTGCATCATGGCGTACTGTGTCAACTTAATTTTCATAATGTTGTATATCATCCTTCAGCATCCCCCGTCCTCAAGTGTCAATGTTTAAAGAAATGTAGAACAAATAATGTCAGTAGCAACTGTACTTTGCGCCGATAATGCATTTTTGATAGAGTGTCGGCAGTAAATATGTTCATGTTCGGTATCATTGTCTTCGTTGACTGTTGAGCATCAACTGTGTTCAAGTGTCCAGTGTGTCGTGTCAACTGTGTATATCATTTCCGCAGACAACATAGTGTGCGTATAATATTCAAGCGTTTGTAGGCCGTAGTGTTTCCAACATCGTTTCTTCGTTAATGTCGTGTCGTGTTCTTCAGTATGTTTCTAATGGTGCGTGTATAATGTGTGCAGTTCTTTCTGTGACGCGCAAATGTTGTTGTAATCTTGTGTGTGTCCAATAACCAGATACATTAATGTATAATCTAATGTTCTTCTTACCTTATACAGGTATTCTCAGAATAGTACATCATAAATTACTTTCACTGATTTCTGAAACGTTCCACTGTTTTTGTAGACATTTTGAAAACCGGATCTTCCTTAGCTTTTCGTTCCGTGTTGTGTGGTGCGTTATTTTGAGCTAAGGTGTGCACTCATGAAGGACTAGTTTAATTACAATTACTTAGTCAGTTTACCTGCAAATTTCTTATCGTCAAACAATAAGTATGTTGATATAATTTATGATCTTCCGGCAACTGCCATGTTGGCGCGTAACAAGCGATCTTGGTGCTGCATCGTGTTTCAGGAATTGATCCTGGTGTGCATTCTTTGTTTACTTAGCGATATGGCGGGAACCTTCGTTGTTTACATCCACACAATGCTTTCTGGATCAGAGACCCCACATTGTCTTGACACATGCCGACGCATCTCAACTCCAAGACATAAAGTTGCTCGTACTCAACAACCAAATACTAAACAGCGCTCACCTTGATGAAACAGACGCAAACCAGCCGACGGCAATTTCAGGCATTTATTACATGCTCTCGCAGAACAACAAAGAACGCTACTCCATATGATAACCTGCCCCTGAAGACGGGGACGGGTGGTTATACAGTTATACAGACTCAGTTCCCGAATTCTGCCATTGCTTCCGGAAGATCGCTCTTTTCCCAAGGATTTACCAGCCGCGTTTAACTCGTCTAAGGGTTATTCCTGTCCCGGTCCCATCACCGTATGAATGTGAGACAACAGACGATTTCCTCGCTCACTAAGAAGTTTGCGCCAAACCAGATCCTATCCTCTCCAACACGGAGCCCATAGAAAACACCGCTGTCCTGATGTCCTCTCCCGAAGCGTCCCCGTTGCCCTGTTATGACGTCATCCACATCGGCCTTAGTTTCTCATATGGTCATCTAGTGTTGTGACTTGTCTGGGAATATCCCTTTCTATTTGGTGGCGCGTGGCCGCTGTGTGGCAGGTAGGTAGGCAGGCAGGTAGGTAGGCAGGCAAATATGAAGGTAGATATGAAGATAGATAGGTAGCCATTCAACGCAAAACATTCCTTTCTCCACCTTACTAAGTATACTCCTTGAGTCCGTGATGAAGACAATGTGTGATGCAGTGGTCTCCTCTAACCAACGGAATGCCCCTTTGACTGCTTCTTCCCCCATTCTCATGTAGGAGGTCGTAGCCTCGTATGTCAAAATCTCCCTTTTTAAAAGAATCATCCATTAGCTTTCGCAATGAATCTCCAACCACTCAGTCTGTTTCTCACCACTGACCCATCAGTATAGATCACTATGTCACCTTGATGTGTATTACTCTGGATCATCTTATCAGTTGTTGCACCTCAAATCAGGTGTTGCACCTTAAACTCAGTGCGACCCGCTGCCCATTTTCTGCACTCTCGACCCAGTGTTACTATTACATTGTGTCAGTCCGTCATGTCTTCCGGACTTCAACCCATTCTTGTTCACGATTGATGGTCTCTAGATCACACACTTGACGTATAGATATTTCTGCCTGTGCCATCCAGAACCTGCCTCGTCTTAGTCTTTGACCGTTGACCATTTCCATGGCTTAATGCAGGGAGTGATCCCTATTTGCAACAACTCATGCCTCATGCATATAATTGGTGTGTCCTTTGCGCACCACAGGATCACCGGCATGGCCGCATTCTGTATGCGCTCCAATCTTTCAAGCTGGCTCTTTGGTACCGTCAGCAGCCGCAAACCATACTCCATGACAGAAATTATTCTGCTGAAGGAGCCTCTAAAGCATCCTCTGCTCTACCCCGGTTGCTGACATCGCCCTCAATGCATTTAGTCCCCTAACAACCTTCACCACCAAAGCCTCCACTGTCATTTAAAAACTGTCATTTACTGCCAGCATAGTACTTTGCGGTGTATGGCAGAGGAGTCTTTGAGCCTGAGGTATTAAGGCCGCCTGGCTAGTGCAGTCGCCGCGAACTGTGCAGGTTAGGATTTGGCTTGTTTGTCCCCGACTGAAAAAAAATCCTACACCTTACCGAGGGATCGAACCCGGGTCTCACGATGGAGAGTCCGGCGTTCTAGCCACTCGGCCAGCCGCTCCTCTTGATCCTTAAAAGACATACATCTGTCAAAGGTAGGTAGGTAGGTAGGTAGGTAGACAAACAGATAAACAAAAACAGACAGACCAAGGAAACAATAGAGCTAACACACGAAAGACACCTGTTCCGGTTGTCGCCTTGTGAACTAAGAACACAGCAACTTTGCTTGTCCGCACAACCAGCAAGTGCAAATTGATTTGTTTCTCAGCCTATCTGCTGATTGTGACGTTGTCACACAGTCTTCCTTCTGTCTGTCCCTTCGTGTGCTTAGCTTATCCAAGCACGTCATTCCTTCAGCTCAGCCCAGACAATGTATAAGAAATTGTGAATTCAGAACAAGGAAATAAGGCGAGCAGTGGCGTAGAAGTTACTGTGTTAGCTTCGGTTTGTGAAAGTACTGGAATGTTCGCCAGCATTTTCTTTGTTGTTGTTGCGTCCGCTTGCTTTAAACTCAATCGTAGTCCATGCACGTGTTACTGCTTCTAGTGTACTGGACTGATTTTTGCGTGTGGATTAGCTCTCTCTCGTAACAGTGCCCCTCACCATCAGGCCAACTCACTCCGACTTCAGAGGTAATTACAATGTATATCCTTAAATTACCTAAATTTTCAGAGCTTCACACCTGTCCAGTACAAACGGGGCTTAGTACGGACCTTGTTTGACCGCGCTAGAAAGATATGCACCCAGGACACACTGACAGAGGAATTTGAAACTCTGAAGAATGTCTTAAACCTGAATGGGTACTCCACAGGATTTATAAAGCGCCATTGCCAACAGCCCAAACCCAAAGCAGACGTAACTACAGTCCCTAAACTCAAGGTATTCATCCAGCTAACCTTTCGAGGGGATGACGTAATGCAACTCTACAAGACCGGCTTACTACAGCAGTAGGTCGAACATTCTGTGCGGCAACTCCAGTCATTAGATGTAAAACCGTACCCATTCCTACACCAACAGTCAAAGAGCCTGTTCCTCTGTACGCCACAAACAATTGTATTTACCAATTCACATGTAGATGCCAGGCCGTTTACATTGGTCGAACGGAGAGACAGCTTAACAAACGGGTGTCAGAACACATACCTCAATGGGTCAACAAGATACAACACACAGGAGATGCTAGCCACGAGGAGCCGACACACCGGAAGCTCCCGGCGTCTTCAATCGGCAGGCACATTGTCGCCAGTCGCCATGTTGTGTCCAGAGACACTGCATTTCGCGTGTTGTTTAGAACACAAAATACTCGCTTGTTAAAATTTGCAGAAGCAATTATGATCTATCAACGCAAGCCAGAATTGTGTTAACAGAAAGACATGTTAGTCAGCTTAAAATTACCGTGGTATATAATTGACATTACTGTGCGAATATGTGTATATTTCAACTTGAAGGATTTATCTAGTTAATTTCACGTAAGTTGTGTGATTTCTGCAGTATGTACCTGACGAGATGCAGCGAAATAAATCGTGCAATCTATTGTTTGTGTCTTCGTTATTCAAAGTATATCCTTAAGTCAAGGACAAGTAGTTGCGATTTTAGTCCAACTGACCAGTGTAGGGATTGAACCCGCTACCTAACCATCAGCACACCAAAAGTTTCTTATCCATTTGGCCATGCTGACCCATGTCTTCTTCTTCCTTGTCTTCGTTCCTCTTTCTTGAGGTGTGCGTTACATCTAGTTGAGTACCTCGGAGGTCCGTCTGTGACATTCATTTGTATACGGGTTGTTTTCACCTAAAATAAAAGTTTCTTATATATCCCTGTGTGTAAGTTTTCTTTTATAAAGCACTAGCTGACCCTGCCCGGCTTCGCCCAGACCCTGGTGGGGAGCATCTCATTTAATTCATATAAGTAGTCATATAAGTTCTCGTTCCCGTTACCGACTGACTGTCTGTCTGTCTGTCTGTCTGACCCAGCCCGTCTTCGCCCAGACCCTGATGGGGAGCATGTCATTTAATTCATATAAGTAGTCATATAAGTTCCCGTTCCCGACTGTCTGTCTGTCTGTCTATCTATCTATCTGTCTGTCTGTCTGACCCAGTCCAGCCCATGGTGGAGAGCATCTCATTTAAATCATATAAGTAGTCATATAAGATCCCGTTCCCGACTATCTGTCTGACTGTCTGTCTGTCTTGAGTAAATGGAGGAGGGAGGAGGAAGAGGGAGGTGGAGGAGGGAGGAGGAGGGCGGAGACAGGAGGAGTAGGGAGGAATAGGAGGGAGGAGGAGGGATTAGGAGGAGGAGGGAGGAGGAGGAGGGAGGAGGAGGGAGCAGGAGGAGGAGAGGGAGGAGGAGAAAGAGGGAGGAGGAGGAATGTGAAGGGAGGAGGAGGTAGAGGGAGGAGGAGGGAGGAGGAGGTAGAGGGAGGAGGAGGAGGGAGAAGGAGGGAGGAGGAGGGAGGAGGAGAGAAGAAGAGGAGGGAGGAGGAGGAGGAGGAGGGAGGAGGAGAGGGAGAAGGAGGGAGAGAGGAGAAGGGAGGAGGAGGGAGGAGGAGGAGGGAGGAGGCAGAGGGAGAAGGAGGAAGGAGGAGGAGGGAGGAAGAGGGAGCAGGAAGAGGGAGGAGGGAGAGGGAGGAGGAAGAGGGAGGAGGAGGAGGAAGAGGGAGGAGGAGGATGGAGGAGGGAGAGGGAGGAGGGGAAGAGGAAGAGGGTAGGAGGAGGAGGAGAAGAATGGAGAAGGAGGGAGGAGGAGGGAGGAGGAGGAAGGAGGAGGGGGAGGGAAGAAGGAGGAGGAAGAGGGAGGAGGAGGAGGGAGCAGGAGGAGGAGGGAAAAGGGAGGAGGAGAAAGAGGGAGGAAGAGGGAGGAGGAGGGAGGAGGAGGAGGGAGGAGGAGGGGGAGGAGGAGGAGGGAAGAGGAGGTAGAGGGAGGAGGAGGAGGGAGAAGGAGGGAGGAGGAGAGAAGAAGAGGAGGGAGGAGGAGGAGGGAGGAGGAGGAGGGAGGAGGAGAGGGAGAAGGAGGGAGAGAGGAGAAGGGAGGAGGAGGGAGGAGGAGGGAGGAGGAGGAGGAAGGAGGCAGAGGGAGAAGGAGGAAGGAGGAGGAGGGAGGAGGAGGGAGAGGGAGAAGGGGAAGAGGGTAGGAGGAGGAGGAGGGGAGAGGAGGAGAAGAATGGAGAAGGAGGGAGGAGGAGGGAGGAAGAGGAAGAGGGAGGAGGAGGAAGGAGGAGGGGGAGGGAAGAGGAGGAGAGAGGAGGAGGGAGAGGGAGGAGGAGGGAGGAGGAAGAAGGAGGAGGAGGGAGGATGAGAACGCAGGAGGAGGAGGAGGAGGGAGGAAGAGGAAGGAGGAGGGGAGGGAAGAGGAGGAGAGAGGAGGAGGGAGGGTGAGGAGGAGGGAGGAGGAGGGAGGAGGAAGAAGGAGGAGGAGGAGGGAGGATGAGAACGCAGGAGGAGGGAGAGGGAGGAGGATGAGGAGGAGAGAGGAGGTGGAGAGAGGAAGAGGTAGAAGGAGGAGGGAGAAGGAGGAGGGAGGAGAAGGAGGGGGAGGAGTAGGAGGAGGAATGATGAGGAGGGAGGAGGTAGAGGGAGGAGGAAGAGGAGGGATGTGGAGGACGGAGGAGGAGGGAGGAGGTAGAGGGAGGAGTAGGAGA
>OY992879.1:21043337-21053337 GCA_963921405.1 Cepaea hortensis | reverse complement strand
ACTTGCCAAGACATCAAAATCGGCAGTAAAATGCTGGTGTTGACTGCAACGTCCTGTAAAGGATATTCAACTTTAAAAAAAAACAATACGGAATTACGAACTGCGTCCGTAACACCTTTGCCACAGAACAGAATGTAACAGGCACAATAGATAATCGATGTACGAATGTAACAGGTACAATAGATAATCGATGTAAGAATGTAACAGGCACAATAGATAATCGATATATACGAATGTAACAAGCACAATAGATAATCGATGTGCGAATGTAACAGGTACAATAGATAATCGATGTAAGAATGTAACAGGTACAATAGATAATCGATGTAAGAATGTTGCGATGAACCCCTGTTTGCATGACCGTCAGAGGCGAATTATCGGTTTCGATAACAAACTCTGTACCCGCCAGGAATCGATGAAGTTTCCTGACACAATATATCACGCTTAAAGCTTCCAATTCAGAGGCTGAGTATCTTCCTTCAGCCGCGCTGATCTTACGACTCACGTACATTATTGGGTGAAACTTGCCTTCATAAAACTGGCCTAGGACCCCAGAAATGGAAATGGAACTTGCGTCTGTGTGGAGGAAATACGTTAGATTGACATTAGGCAAACGCAAGATAGGTGGAACGCTAAATAAATGCTTCAATTTTGATAACGCACTGATTAACTTAGCATCCTGAACATTAAGTTTTACAGATGCTTTTAACACATTAGAAAAAACACTGGTAATTTCAGCCAAATTGGGTATAAATTTGCTGTAATAATTGACCAGACCAAGTAAGCTACGGACCTGTTTCTTGGTCGTAGGCATAGTTAGATTGAGAATCTTGGTCACGATTTTCTCATCAGTTCTTAGTTGGCCTCTGGTGATTGTATGGCCTAAAAAATCAATTTCTTCCATTCCCAACTCCACTTTGGTGGGTTTCACTGTAAGACCAAATAATCGCAATCTATCGAAGACATGTCGCAGTGTCAGTAGGTGTGTTGTCCAGTCTGCTGTATGGATGCAAATGTCATCAATATAAGTAGAAGTATTGGTCACTCCGTGCAGAAGATCCCTAGTGAGTCGGACAAAAGTGGCTGGTGCATTACGAAGACCGAAAGGAAGAAAGCGCCACTCATACAGGCCTAGAGGTGTTGAGAAAGCTGTCAAGGGAATAGAGGATGATTCCATCGGGACTTGCCAATAGCCTTTTGTGAGATCCAGTTTTGAGAAGATACGGGATGTTGACATATCAAGGATTAGGTCGTGACAAGATGGGATAGGCTCTGCATCGACCCTGGTCACGTTGTTTAAGCGCCTATAATCGACGCAGAGGCGGATAGTCGAGTCCTTTTTTTTTCTGACTAGAACTATAGGAAACGAATACTCTGACTGATTTCTGAATTATTCCACTCGACTCTAGATTTAACAATTCCTTGTCGAGATTTTCCCTGTAACTTAATGGGATGGAATAAGGTCGACATTTCATGGGTGTGCTATCAGTCAGAATTATAGTGTTCTATTCTGTCTGTCTTACCTGGGATGTCAGAGAAAATGTCCTTGTACTCAGTTACTAATTCTATCAGTTGTTGTCGTTGCTCGTCTGTCAGTTTGGGTTCTATACGTATGCTATCGATTGTCCCTGTCGTGTCGACTGTCGGGACTGGTAATTCTATTCCGTCGTCATCCGTCTGATTAAGTACTGTTGTTGTACTAGCTGTGTGTACTGTTTCCTGACTAGGTGTGTTTGCAATGTCGTCATGATCTGTCGCCCTACCTAGTGTAGTTGTGTTGTGTACGTCTGTCGTCCAGTTGATTGGTGTAGGTGCACTCTGTTCGTCTGTCATTAGTTCTTGTCGTGAGAAATAAGGCTTCAGCATGTTGATATGAAATATCTTTAATTTTCCCTTTATCGATATTTCATAGTCGACATCTGATATCTTTCGTTCGACTTTGAATGGCCCTTGCCATGATGTTAGTATCAAATTACGTTTATCTGGTAGTAAAAGCAGTACCTTTTGATTGGGTTCAAGGTGGAGGGTTTTGGCACCCTTGTTTGCATATTCTCGGTACATCTGATCTTTTCTCTCCAAAGATGATTTGGCTATTAGACACGCTTTCATGATTTTATCGCGTGTCTCTGTTACCATCTCATACGGTGTTACTGTTGTTGGATTATCTACTGAGCTGGTAATTAGCTGATGGTAGATTGTCAGGGGTCCACGAGGGTTCGCCCCATAAACTAACTCGAAAGGTGAGAAACCCGTACTTGAGTGCGGAATTTCTCGATGGGCAAATAGCACTGCTGGTAGTAGAGTGTCCCAATCAGATGGATTCTCTGCTGTTACTTTAGCCAGCATGTGTTTTAGATCCCGTTAATCTTTTCTATGATCCCATTACTCGCAGGGTGATAAGGGCTACAGAAATGCTGTTCTATTCCTAGCAATTTTGTTAGGGCTTGCATAGCAGCCGAAATAAATTGGGTTCCTCGGTCGCTCAAAATGGTTCGAGGAAAACCAAATCGACAAAATAGATGTAAAAACACATTTGCCACATCTTTGGAGGTAATGTATTTTAGTGGTACTGCTTCGATCCACCTTGTACAGAGATCCACGAGGGTTAGTATAAAACGGTTTCCTTTCTTCGACACCTGATTCAGGGGTCCAACAATATCTAACGCTACACTTTCGAATGGTCTAGAAGCCAAAATGGAACGCTGAACCTCGGCTGTCACATGCTTTCCCTTTCTTACTAAATGTTGACAAATAGTACATGATCGACAGAACAATTTAATGTCGTTACAAAATTTAGGCCAGTAAAAATGTGCCAAAATTCTGGCTCTGGTTTTGTCGTAGGCTAAATGTCCAGCAAACGGTGACTCAAGTGCAATGTTAAGCACATTTTGTCGGTGTTTTACAGGTAACACCGTTTGCTGAATTTCATGGTTATTTGTTGTATAATAACGCATGAGAATTCCGTTATGTACTTTAAAATACCCAGATGCATTCTTAGTAACTTTCGCTCGCTCACCTAACAGTTTAAAATAAGGTGCGATAGTTTGATCGTTGCGTTGTGCCTAGATAAATTCTCGATAAGATCAGGAGTAGGAAGAGATCAGGAGTAGGAAGAGATCAGGAGTAGGAAGAGATCAGGAGTAGGAAGAGATCAGGAGTTGGAAGAGATCAGGAGTTGGAAGAGATCAGGAGTGGGAAGAGATCAGGAGTAGGAAGAGATCAGGAGTAGGAAGAGATCAAGAGTAGGAAGAGATCAGGAGTAGGAAGAGATCAGGAGTAGGAAGAGATCAGGAGTAGGAAGAGATCAGGAGTAATTAGGAGTAGGAAGAGATCAGGAGTAGGAAGAGATCAGGAGTAATTAGGAGTAGGAAGAGATCAGGAGTAGGAAGAGATCAGGAGTAATTAGGAGTAGGAAGAGATCAGGAGTAGGAAGAGATCAGGAGTAGGAATAGATCGGGAGTAGGAAGAGATCAGGAGTAGCAACAAATCAGAAGTATCAAGAGTACGCACGAAATCACTACATGCCACTTTTTCTGTGAAAAACTATCTACTACGTTTTGTGCCTGTGTTGCACACATTAATCTATCGGTATTGGATGCACCCCGTGTCAACGAAGTGAAGAGTGTATTGTTGAAAAAACGAACGAACAAGCTTACGAAAAGGGTCACAAGTTGGGCACGCAGGCCTGTCATACATTCAGCTCTTCCATCCACACGCAGCTTTGGTTATTCACTTTAGTTGTTTAACAATAGTTTTATTTTCCGAAGCTCTGATCCTCTGTTTTATCTCTCTCTCTCTCTCTCTCTCTCTCTCTCTCTCTCTGTATTTCTTTATTTTTACCTCCTCTTTCTATCTATCTTTCTTTCTTCCTCAGTCTCCCTCTTTCCACCTCTTTTGATCTCTCTCGCTGTCTTTTGTTCTCGATCTTCCCTATAGATCCTTCAACACTTTCTTTCTTTCTTTCTTTCTTTCTTTCTTTCTTTCTTTCTTTCTTTCTTTCTTTCTTTCTTTCTTTCTTTCTTTCTGTCTGTCTGTCTGTCTGCCTGTCTGTCTGTCTGTCTGTCTGTCTGTCTGTCTCGCTTTCTTTCTTTTTTCTTTTATTTTTTTGTCTCTCTCTTTCTTTCATTATTTCTTTTTTTAAGTATGCTTTCTTTCTTTCTTTCTTTCTTTCTTTCTTTCTTTCTTTCTTTCTTTCTTTCTTTCTTTCTTTCTCATTTTGAGAGAAGAAGAATTACAAAAAGAAGAAGAAGAAGAAGACGAAGAAGAAGAACCCCATTCTAAAAGCAGTGAGACCATCGGTCATGCTGACAAGCGTGATTACCACTGCATTACACCGAACCCCAATCTTGAAGCAGTCAGAGTGCAATTAAAGTTATCATGCACAAAATAAGCAAACATTGCTTCCTATATCCTATATTTAGTGAGAGAAGAGGCTAGAGCAATACAATCACATAAAATAAAGAAAGACTGAGGTATGCAAACAAACAAGGAAAGAAAGAAAAAGAAAGACTTCAGCTTCTAAGACGAAAGTGTGCTTGTATGACTAAACATTTAAAGCTCAGGAGATTTCAAGCAAGTAACTCTTACTTTCTCGTTTGTCTATTCCTGCTGAGCTTTCAAAGCGACAATATTTGCTCACGAACTGAACGCAATCTTTTGTAGTTTTTACCCTTTGCTAAAACACGGAGTGCGTCTAAAGTGTTTTTGATTATTGTTGAAAGTCAAGTCCAACTAATAAGGTCAGAGGTGCTTTTTTGATCAAGAAACTGATGTCTTTGAGCACTTCTTTAGCTGTTTACGTGTGTAGGCAAGTTAATGTGAGTAATTTACATGATGTGCACTCCAGTTGCCTTTGTTAATTGTTTGAGTTAATTTATATTTTTACTAATGAATATTTTAAACGTCGTGTTGAGAATCTAACTTAGACAAATGTAATGGTCGCCGGTGTCTGTGGCTAAAGGATTGCAAAGGTGTTTCACAATGTTGCTTTATATCTAAGGATATTACTGCACGCCAGGCCATTATCATGCATGATGTCATCTAATGCAGCTGAGTCGAGTCGAGTTGAGCTAAGAACCGACATTACTGCACTCAGGACATTCCCATATGCGCTCCGCCCCCTCGTTCAACAGCCAGCGAAGAGTCATACTATTAATCTTTCCCACCACTATCTGATTAAAAGCTCTCCTGATCTTCCCTCTCAGTTTTAAGATTTTTCCAGAACCCCTGAAGATCCCACACAATCTAATTCTTTCACATACAGGTCAGGTTCTCAATCTGTTCCTGCGATGCAACAGCCATCCCTAATTGTCTCTGCTATCTTTTCCCATGAGGAGATGAATAAGGTATCTCCTCTCTTTCCCTCGTAGGTGGCATTGTGCTTTACCAGGCTTCACTCCCAGTTCGTGCAGTCAGGCTAAAGTTTATCTCTCGCCAGTATCCACCAAACGAGTCCGGGACTGCATTGATTATATCAGCCTTGTCCATTCTTCTTCCCGTTTGCATGTGTATGTTATTTGCCAGCTTGTCTGTGCGTTCGTTACCCATTACCCCGGCATGTCCAGGTGAGTACATCCAGGTGAGAGATGTCCGGGTATGAACATCCAGGTGAGTGATGTTTGGGGTGTACATCCAGGTGAGTGATGTCCAGGTGCGTATATCCAGGTGAGTTTTGTGAGGTGGAAATTGTGAATGTTATCCATCCATTCGTTTACTGAGTTTACGGTTGCGATGTTCGGCAGCGTGTTCACGGATCCTAATATGATTACCCTGTTTCATAATCCCACACACGTGGTTTCGAAATCAGCCACAGACGATTTAAAAGCAGACCGCCTTGAGTTGATTTTTAATAATGGAATGAGCGTCAGTTGCTCAGACATCATTGGCAAACTACTGAACGTAAAATTGCCTTTAAAATCACAAACAGCCATACAATGCTGGGGTTGGTTGGAATGTCATGTAAACCTAACAATGCTAGTATAACGGCTGCTCGCAGGACCAGACGAGAAGCCAAGAATAGAAACACTAACCCGCCATGATGACGTAAGAGGCAGCGAGTGTGGGTTGGCAGGAGACTGTCTGTCACAACCCCTTAGAAAACTAGCTGCTAAATAAAGTCAATCATTAGTTCACATACAAAGGGCTTGGGGTGAGTTGTCCGCGGGCCGATACTCCATTGGGAGATAAAATCAACAACAACAGAAGAGGAAGAGGATATATATCGATACGTCTTTGTCCACCTTTATTACAATGTGTTGCATGGTTGCTATTTGTTCAGCCTTTCATGTACGTACAATTGTGTCCGTTTTCTGATCTTTTTATTTCGATATTTTGCTTCTATTCTCCATACTCTTTTCACCCTTCAATCTCCGTTTTTCTCTCTAGTTCTGTGTTTCTATTGTATTGTATGCATATTGTTTTCGTTATTGTCGTTGTTGTCTAAGATTAGTTTCATAAGTGATGTATGACTGAAATAATGTATGAGAGCATAGAGATATGTAGTGCAGAATGTCAAACAGGCCTGCGTGCCCAAATCTAATCATCTGAAAATAAAGTTCGTTCGTTCTTTCCCTCTCTCCTCCCACTCTCTCTCTCTCCCGCTCCCGCTCTCTCTCTCTCTCTCTCTCTCTCCCCTCTCTCTCTCTCTCTCTCACTCTCTCTCTCCTTCTTTTTATCCCCTCTTCGTCTCTTTCCGCTTACTATGTATTTCATTTCACTCTGCCTGTTTCTGTGTCTCTTCTCTTTCTATTTCTTTCCTCCCTCTCTCTCTCCTCTTTCTCTCTGATGCTCTTTGTGTCTTACTCTCTCTCTCTCTCTCTCTCTCTCTCTCTCTCCATCTCTCTATATTTCTCTTCTCTCACTCCTCTCTACCTATGTCTCTGTCTCTGTCATCTCTATATGTTTCTCTTCTCTCTATTTCACCGTGTGTATTTCTCTTTGTTTCTGTCTACACTATTTATCTCTCCTCTCTAACTATGTCCCTCTCTCCTCCGTCTATCTCTCTCTCACTCTCTGTGTCTATCAGTCATTCCTGTTTCTTCTTTTGACCTGATCCTTTCACCATTCACTGAGAGGATCATTCTCAAGTGCCAGGTTCCAAGAAGTGTTCGAAGAGTTTGCTCATTTGTTTGTTGTCTTTGTTCTTCTTTTATACCCCTATAATTCACCGGATTTCTTTCCCCAAATGTTGCGTTTCAATTCTTACTTTTAGAACTAATATTAATGATAAAGGACGTGAAAATAAGAATCTACAATCTGTATAGCCCAGCAGATAAGGACCTTACACTCTCAAACATGAAAATAACTGACACAAACTGCATTATTGTCGGAGACTTTAATAGCCGTTCAGAAAGATGGGGATACCCAGATACTGACAAAAGAGGAGATGAATTGGAGGACTGGGAAATAGACTCAAATCTCCATCTACTCAACAAAGCGGATGACACACCGAGCTTCTACTCCAGAAGATGGCTTACCACTTCTACTCCAGACCTAGCTTTCTGCACAGGAGACATCCTCCACAAAATCGATCGCCATGTGCTGGACCAATTAGCAGGTAGTGACCACAGAACAATCAAGCTTGTAATGAATATGGAGTATGTTCCACAGGAGCAAAAGCCCTTGCCCCGATGGAATTACAAACGAGCAGATTGGGACAGATTTGCCATACTAACAGACAAATATTGTGAAAACATAAATACACGATATGGCAACATAAAGCAAATGGTGGAAAGTCTAAACAGAGCGATAATACAGGCAGCCACTGAGTCCATTCCTAGAGGAGCGAGGAAAAATTACAAACCATACTGGACTGAAGAACTACAAAGTTTGGAGGACAAAGTTGAAGATGCCAGGAAGACAGCAGAGAGAGAACAAACAATTGAAGCGAATATCTCTCTCAAAGCCATCTCAGCAAAATATAAAAGAACAGTAAATCAAACAACAAGAGATTGTTGGAGGGAAAGAACAGAAAACCTGAATTTTGACAGGGATGGAAACAAACTATGGAAACTAGTGAAAGCCATGAACAATGAAGGACCTAGAAACAAACAAATAACAATTAAACAAGGAAATGCCTTGCTTACAGGAAAAAAGGCTGCAAATGCACTAATGGAACACTATGCAAATGCAAATCACATTGATATTACAACCGAACAGAAGAAAGCAATCAAAGACAAACAGATACATCATAGAAATACAGAGACAGCAGCAGAATATATGATGGCAAATCTAACAATGGAAGAAATGGAACAGGCAATGAATACCCTAAAAAAGAAGAAATCACCAGGAAAGGATGGAATCACAAATGAAATGCTAATAGGACTAGGCACCAAGGCAAAGAAGAAACTACTAGCAGTCCTAAATAACAGCTGGAAGAGAGGAATAGTCCCACAGGCATGGAAGGAAGCTATACTAATACCAGTCCCAAAGAAAGGAAAAGACCTGGAAGAACCAAATGGCTATCGACCTATCAGTCTACTTAGCTGTGTAGGAAAATTAATGGAACGCATTATCAATGGCAGGTTAACATGGCATCTGGAAGAAAACAAACTCTTAACACCACACCAAGCAGGATTCAGAAAGTACAGATCCACTGAAGATCAAATAACCTATATAGCTCAGGAAATAGAGGATGCCTTCCAAGAGAAAAAGCACACACTAGCAGTCTGGATAGATTTAGAAAAAGCATTTGATAAAGTATGGAAGGAAGGACTGAAAGTAAAACTGCAAAACATGCATGTTTGTGGAAAAATGTATAAATGGATCAGCCACTACCTTGAGAACAGAACTGCCAGGACAAAAGTACAAGGACAAACAAGCAAAATGATGCTGCTCGAGCAAGGTGTCCCCCAAGGAGGAGTTCTTTCACCAACATTATTCCTAGCATATATAAATGACATCACAGAAAATTTTCCAGCCAGAGTACACACATCCTCCTTTGCAGATGACCTAGCCATATGGACATCTGAAGAATATATTAGTACAGCTAACAGCAGAATACAGCGAGCCTTATTAGCGCTAGAGGACTGGTCAAAATCATGGCTAGTGAAGATAAGTGAGGAGAAAACAGCATGCACAGTGTTCTCCCTCTCAAATAAAACTCAGCAACCTAAGCTGGTATTGAATGGAAAAATATTGCGCCATGAAGAAAATCCAAACTATCTAGGAGTCACCTTTGATCGTCGCCTGACATGGAAAACACAGGTTGAGAAAAATCGAACAAGAGCAAGGCAGAGAATGGCAATCATGAAAAAGCTTGCTGGTACAACGTGGGGAGCAGATGAGAAAGTTCTCAAGAAGTTATATACTGGACGGGTGAGGCCAGTACAGGAATATGGCATTGCAGCTTGGGCAACAGCAGCTAAGTCAAACTTTAACAAAATAAGTAGAGTCCAAAACCAAGGAATGCGAATCATAACTGGAAGCCTGAAGACAACGCCTATTAATGAACTAGAAAAGATCACTTGTTTACAACCAATGCAGGATAGAAGAGATAGCAGAGCCCAGCAACAAGCAGAAAAATTTAGAAGATTGACAGATCACCCTATGTACAACAGATTTAATGGTTTTGGAAAGGGAAGACTGAAGCGTAGCAACTTTGTAGAAACTGCAAAACGAAGGATTAGGGCAGATCCTATACTTAACATATCAACAGTCAAGCCCATACACAATGCACACAAGTTCCCAGCTTGGAGACAGCAGCAACTGCCTGAGATGATAGAAAACATTCCTGGTATTGAGAAAAAGAACACTCAGCATGAAACCGAAAGAAGAGAAATAACCCTAAAATACATAAAAGAACATTACCCAAGCAGGAATTGGACCCATGCATATACAGATGGATCAGCCAAAAATTCAATAGAGAATGGAGGAGGAGGAATTCTCCTAAATTTAAAAAATGGAGTGAAAAAAATACATTCAATGGCAACTGGAAAATTTTCAAGTAACTTCAAAGCGGAGGTAGAGGATCTGAAAACTGCAGCAGAAATGCTCCTGATGG
>OY992879.1:21018337-21035837 GCA_963921405.1 Cepaea hortensis | reverse complement strand
GTTCGGCAATCTCGTTAGAATGCAACATCAACTACCAGCACTGGCCCTACATCAAGGAACATCTGCTACTTGATCAAGAGGATGTTCGAAAAGAAAATGGATGGACACAATCAAAGACATTGTACAATCACACGGAAAGGTGGTTAGTCGTTAGCTAGTAGCTGTTCCAAATTCACGGCAAAGGATCGCCCCATAATACCCCGTTCCTGTGCCAGTGAATATCACACAAAATACTCCTCACTGCCCCAAGTGAACAGTGGAACAGAGGGGAGTCTCGACAAACTAACAGACCGGACAAGAATACATGCACACGGCCGCTGCTAAAATGCCAACACAAAAGTCCGCCACGAAAAGTACAATTGCATCGTCGATGGAAGCGGCAGTTACAAGAAAACCAGCAGCAGCCACAAATTACTGCATAAGGCAAGCCCAGCAAGTTCAGCGACCGGAATGACACTAGTTATTATACTCTTATATTAGTTTTAGTCGATGAATCAACATCACGGCACACGGGTGCAACCCATTAGTGCTCCGTTTTCCTCCTAACTCAAACCTGAGTCTGGAGAAACTCAGATCAGTGCACGAACTCCGTAGCACTGGCGAGGATCATGAAATACATTGGGTAGATTTTTAACTCGAAATTTTACCCGGGCAGCGCCGTTAGGCTACTCTTTTTCGATTTCCAACTGTCAAGGGATATTTTACGTGCGGAACAATACACACGAGTGTCCGATCTCACTACCCAGAGACCAGGGGAAATTTTATTACTAGAAGTCCACGTGAAAAAATCCCGGTCGTCACCGGGGCTTGAACCCGGGACCTCCAGCACTCGAGGCGGACACCATACCCCGAGACCACGCATCGCCCTGGGAATGACACTAAATGACACTATCCAGTGTCACCATTTGTCGTTGAAACGTCAAGTATTCCTCCCCACAACGATTAACGGTAAAAGTGGAAGATGTTAATTATGATGATGACAATTACGACTAAGGAGCCACGATGGCCTAGGGCTAAACGCTTGCCTGCCGACACATAGGTCAAAGGTTCGATCTCCATCGGGGTTGATTCTTAAGTCACATATTGACCTGGTCTCCCAGGTCCACCCAGCCTAAACTGGGCAGCAGGACATTTCTGTTGCAGTAAAGGCGGCCGCCATGAGATTGACCACATCACTCGCCGACTGCCGATTGGTCTAAAAATATATATCCAGCACCGTATCCCCCATGCATCTTTGGGGCTTGTAAAAGGGCCTTTACTAACTTAACACCAGATTGTGTCAGTTATCAGGGTGTATTTTTAATGACTGTGCCCTATTGGGAAATATTACCGGTCCAAGTTTTGTATTTACCTATTATGTTGCATGAACTTTACAGAGGGTGAATACAAAACTTGGACCGGTAATATTTTCAAATACGGCACAGGCATTAAAAATACTCCCGATAATAATGGTTCTCAACCGGTAGGTAATTCCCCCCCCCCTCCCGGGGGGAGGGGGATTTTAGGGTTTCGGGGGTGGGGGGGGGTTAAGATAATTTCAAAATCACATTAATGCAAGAACCGATTACTTCATATTGTTTTTTTTTTTCCTCCAAACTTTACGGTTCTGTATTTCTCGCCCTTCTGAAATTTGTTTTATATCGTAAGTAGACCAGAAAATCGTATTTTATGTGGACGTCTAGACTTGTTCTAGTATGTGTTATTAAATTTAGCTGCCATTTTTATGTATACTGTGTAGGGGCGGGGGGGGGGGGGATTTATAGGGAGGAAGTACGAAAGGGGGGGAGGTGGTTGACGTTCTGATCATATGGTAAAGGGGTGCATCGGCCAAAAAAGGTTGAGAACCACTGCCCTATAATATGTGGACAAACGCAGACGACCGATGAAAACATTAGACAGTTGCAGACACTATTCTGGTGATTTATTTATTGTTTTCTTGTCTTTTGTTCGCTTTGAACTTTAGCGTAGTTTCCACACATGCAACCACTTCTGTCACTATTCCGGAGCTCACTGGACCGATGTTTGCGTGTGAGGTAGCTTCCCTGTTACCAGTGACCCTCGCCATCCGGCGAACCCACTCCGACTTTTGAGTTACTTGTAATTTACGTCCCCAAGTTTTTGTCCAGCTGACCGGTGTAGGGTTTGAACCCGCTACCTCGGTATTAGCACAGCGGACATTATTCATTCGACTATGCCCCGCCAGCCATATCTGATGAATGAGAGAGGAACTGTCGACCATGGCATCCTCCGCGTGATAGTCTCTGGATGTCTACACATGCGTCTCGATGTGGATTTAAACACCAAACCACATTCCTGGTTTCTTATTATTACATTGCATGTCATGTGCACGACGCTGCAATTAACCCCAATCCCAGGTTGAGTTTCTAGACAATTCTTCGTTCAGCAGAAAAGTCATCGTCAGCCGGAGTAAGAGTTGATCCAGCTACCTCGCCGTCTGCGCCATCATTCGACCATCACCATCATTCGACCATCACCATCTTTCGACCATCACCATCATTCGACCATCACCATCATTCAACCACGTTGAACTCTAATGCATATTGTACTGACACATGGCCATCATGACAGAAGGTAGTTATCTGTCATCTACTGTCTATAATACCCTGCGGTGTAGGACAGGAAGGGGGAAAAAGGCGGAGGGGGGGGGGGGTGATCTTGAGCCTGAGTAATTAAAGTCGCCTGGCTGGTCCAGTCGCCGCCAACTGTGCAGGTTAGAGTGCTCTTTTTAACCCCCCAAAAAATCCACACATTACATCGTGTGTCAAAAAATAATCTCTACATAGCACACAACCTAGGCTGAATTGTAGAGACCATGTGTTGCCCATGCAGCATGATCCCTCTCTCGGCCTGCCTAGTTTACTCCAGAGGAAAGGTAACACCAATACGTCTGGAACAAGACAAGCTGCAGAAGCTGCCGGATAAGCAAAGACATCCTCTAACTGTCCTGAAGGAGCTTCCATCCTTGATCAGTTGCCGACCATGACTTAGGGCCAATTGTGCCCTGCCATGACATTTAGTCTTCGGTTTGCATTTCCTCGCATCAGGATACGTCTTGTGCACCTCCCCCACCCTCCCCCAAATTGCCCTCCTGCACCCAAACCCGTTGGCACTTCTATACATACATATACACATATATGAGGTATTCAACAGTTTCTAAAGTCAGTGACATTGTGATCGGCTCAGCTGTCAGTGATGTACTTATCATATTGTATCTTTTACCCAGCAAACAACACACCACAGATCCCAAACAGCACTATCTGTTATATCAGCACGTACAGCAATTTGTCCCATGTGACTATATAATACCCCCTCCCAGTTTTGTCTCCAACCGTGATGTCATCAGACTGCGCTATGGTCACGCGTGGACTAGAATACAATTCACGAATTAGCTTAAATTCAGCGATGCGCTAATGATCGTCTGGCCGACAGTTACAGACAGTACATCCCAGACTGCAGTTTGTGTAATGAAAAACGAAAAAAAAAAAAAAACACAACACATTTATCTATCATCAATTTTTTTTCTTTGTTTTTTTTTTTTTCATTTTTTTTTAATTGTTTGCGTTGTCGCTTTGAATTGGAGCGTAAACCATAAATGTGCTATTACTTCTGGTGCACTGGGCTAATTTTTTGCGTGGGGATTGGAATTCTCTATTGCCAGTGTCTCTCGTCATCATACGAAACCACTCCAACTTCTGAGGTACTTGCAGTTTGCGTCCCCATGTCAAGGACGACGTAATTTAGTTGCATATTATTTACAGCACGTCGCAGTCAACCCCAGTATTTGTTGATGTTTGTGACTTCCTGGCAAGTTGAGAGTCTCCGTTGCGAAGTGGTCAAACCGTCTGACTCGGGCTCCGAAGGTTGTGGGTTCGATTCCGAGCCGCGTCCTTTGGTTCACGAGTGCATTTTTTTTCGAAGACTCCTGGGGGGTTGTCGCTGGAGCTACGGTGTTCGTGCTTTGTGCGACGCTTTCCGTGCTGCGGAAAGAGACTGAGCCATATGGGATAAAAACCCGGTGCAATGAAATCGACCCTGTCGACTTTTAAGCGACTTTTTGGCAAGTTTGCGCTAAGCAGTTTGTCATTGCTTTCTGCACGACCGGCACTCCTACTATGGTATGAAAACAATCGCAAGATGGTCCGTTTCCAAATCGCCCGCGGCTGTGTTTATTGACGAGAAGTCATTTAATCCATCTGACCGATTTAAGGGATGCTACTTCAGCATCAACACACCGGTAGTTGAAGTCCGAGCGTTCCTATCCTTTCTGTCATGTTGACCTCTTATCATTCCATTTGAGACCATTCGTTGATTTCCTGTGGTAACACGAGGTAGTCTGAATTATGGACAATTGGGGAACATAATATTGTGAACATGGAATATTCCACAATATACCAGTGTAAATCGTGGATCATTTAATAATATACCGATGTGAAACGTGGAACATTTCACAGCATAAGGATGTAAATCATAGATAATGTCACAACATACAGAAGTGATTCGTGGATAGTGTCACAACATACTGAAGTGAATCGCGGATAGTGTCACAACATACTGAAGTAAGTCGTGGATAGTGTCACAACATACTGAAGTGAATTGTGGATATTGTCACAACATACCGAAGTGAATTGTGGATAGTATCAACATACCGAAGTGAATCGTGGATAGTGTCTCATCATACGGAAGTGAATCGTGGAGCATTTCGTAAAATACGAATCTGGAATCGTGGACCACGTCATAATATGACAGAATTTAAATAGATTTAAAGCAGAGAGGATCGTCTTCGTTACACCGGGTTATGTCTCAAACTGCTCGGTCTCTTTCAGTAGGGCGGACGGCTGATTAGGTCGCATAAAGCCCGAATACCGTAGCTCCAGGGGTGGAGACCCACAGGAGTTTCAGAGAAAAGTGCACTCGTGAACCGAATAACGTAGCACGGGATTGAACTCACGACTCTCGGAACGCGAGGTTAGCAGCGTAACCACTTAGTCACAGATGTCCAAGAGGAAAGATATATACTCGATTTCTCTTTCAAGTGATCTTCTTCCTCTCTCACTCTCTTCCTCTCCCTCTCTTTCTCTTTCTCTCTGTGTGTCTCTAACTTACTCTGTCTCCCTTTTTCTCTCCCCATATCTCTCTCCCACTCTATCTCTCCCTCTATCTCACCCTTATTTCTTTCCCCCCCCCCTCTGTCCGCCTATCTCTCTTTCTCTTTCCCTCCCCCCTCTCTCCCACTTCCCCCTTTCTCTCTGTCACTCTGCTTCTCTCTCTCACACTCTCTCACTCTCTCTCATTCTATGTCTCCCTCTCACTCTGTCTTCCCCTCTTTCTGTCTCCCTCGCTCTCTCTTTCACTCTCTCGCCCTCTCATCCTGTCTCGCTCTCACTCTTTCTCTCACCCTGTCTCCCCCTCTCGCTCTCCCTCGCTAGTTCTCTCTCACTCTGTCTCTTTCTCCCTCTCATCTGTCTCTCTCACTCTGTCTTTCTCTCGCTCTGTCTCCTGCTCTCGTTCTCTCTCTCACATCTCCACCTCTCTCTCTCTCTCTCTCTCTCTCTCTCTCTCTCTCTTTCTCACCCTGTCTGTCTGCGGAAGATAATCAATACTATAAAGTGCACTGCTCCTAGCTAGTCAGCTTGTCAATAATATCATTACTCGGCTGCCCCACAACTGCACGGGCCATCTCCGACAAGTGTCACATCACGACCACATCAGCGGGTGCAACCAGGAACCAGGCTGCAATGCCAAGGAATTTCGGTCACGTGGTTCAATCACCATCAGAGATATGTCACGGTCACCTCATTACATGCGTAGTCGTGCCAGGCAGGCGGCCAGTCGCAGGTGATCCCAGGTTTCGACAATCTAGGACAACTGCCATCGACCAAGACACTAGAGAAATGGTACCAAAGCGTTTTGTTTTGCCATATACTGTAGTGTTTTGGCAATGCTTCTCAAACTCTCTGTAAAGCGGATTCAGAAGTAATTTAACAACATCCGCAAGACTGTAGGCAATATAAAATTAGACAAAGTAATGCAGCATTACAGAACAGAATTACGAACAACACAAGGCGTTGCATAGACTAGCCTTCATCATCAAACAAATACATACACAAAATACAACATATAATCACGGAGAAGACCCTCCAATGACTACATTAAGGCATAAGAACGGGATGAGATGAATAAAAAGATGAAATAATGAGAACAAGAAAGAGAAAATGAAATTTGAAGAAAAAAAAATTGTTGCGGCTTCTCTCAGAATCCCAGGCTGTCATATGAACAATTTCACCTTGATACTCTTATATAGACAGCCGTGGGAGTCTGTGGTTCATGGGGACTGAGGTAGGGAATGTTAACGGTTCAGTGAAGATCCCAGGTATATGCGTGAAATTGGTAAATGAAACAAGGTGGGAAACTGGAAGCAATGGAGATGTGATGGTGGTCAGAGAGTGAAAACTAAGAAGTAGTGCCCCGGTCGATGTACGCACAATTCGTGAGAGGGTGCCAGTGAAAGGTTGACCATCGTGGACGCATATTAAAGAGCAATGATGTTTTTACCTAAGTATGATGTTGGTAATATGTAGAGGCCAACAGAAGATTATTGGTTAAGCCCCGGTCTTCCTGGTCTGTGATCATGGGTTCGAATACGCATCGGGATGGAAGTTAAACATTGACTTGGGCTTTGAGGTATAGAAAACAAGTTGTGAATCCTTTACATAACGTCGCAGTCAACCCTAGCATGTTTTGGCTGTTTGTAATTTCTTGGCATAAAGTATGAGGCTAGGATCCTTTGCTCAATACCCAATGAGACGTGTAAATGGTCCTTTTGCACGTGTCACTCTAACGTGACATCTAGTTGTGTACTTCTGTAGCTCTGGGTAAGTGTGTCTGTCTTAATGCATGTCGGTTGCAGGAGGCTTCGATCAATCCTAATCCCAGTTTGATTTTCTGGCAATTTTACATTCCGTAGTTTCGAACTGTATTATGATCGAGAAATCAACTTTGATGCCCAACAGACATATACAGGGGCTGCATCCCTTACAACGCCATCATAGCACCTGAAGTTTAAATGCGAGTGCATGAAATCCCGCGAACATTTAGACTTATCGGTGCGTCTAACGTGACTTAATCCGGTCGGCGTTGTGTAAACTTTACTCCCTCTAGAAAGATTCCACCGAAGGTAAGGATATATTTGTCCGTGGGTGGGTTTTTGTTTCTGACAATTTTGGCAGGATGCACGCTTTAATGCTTGCTCTTGGAAATCTCCAATGAATGTCTGATTTTTTTTTTTTACATGCGATATCTGCATACACGGGTCTCCAGTTGCTCACCTTCATCTGAGAATAATATCTGACTAAGGAATAGATCAGAGGTGTGTGCTATTACATTAGAAAGTAACGATACTTGCAGTGGCTTAGCCAGGGGGCAGCAAGGGGGGTGGGGAGGAGGAGGGCGACAACTATCAATGTGCCATTTTTATGTGTGTGTGTGTGTGTGAAAGTCGCGCCCATGCCAAAAAATATGTATGTCCTTTGCAGGACGTCGCATTCAACCCAACCCCGATTGGTTGTTTGTGATTTAATAGACAATTGTACGTTCAGTAGTTTGCCATTGCATTTAACCGACGTGTAGAATGAACCCACTACTTGGGCGCCAGAAAAGGCAGTGTTACTTGTGCGATGAAAGTCATCATGGGGGTGAAGGTGAGTTTTCTAACACAAGCGTTTACACCCTCGCCCCCATTAATTCTCGAAGCTTGCTACGCTACTGGGTTCTTGTAAACATTACCAACTCTATGCAGGTAACTTTTAGTAACCCCGTAGCCAGGTCGCCCTGATTCAGTCCAATTGCTACTTAAGAATTCGCTTACTTGATCACATATTTATCCCGGCAAGATAGATGGTTTATCGTAGTCTGTTTCCATTAGTAACTACATTAAAGAGGCAGTTTCATAGCAACATGGATACGCGACAAAGGGGTTAAGCACTAAGGTATGATAACGGGGTGTTAACTCTCTCGCTTTGTAATGTGCCGCTATCTGATTTTGTCCTCGCTACTTCCCTTGCATTCAACAGTTTCATAGCAACATCGGTAAGCAAAAAGGGAGTTAAGCACTCACGGTTTGGGAGTTGACAAATAGAGAGTTAAGCAATCATTGTTTGATAGTTGACTAAAAAGAGAGTTAAACAATCACTGTTTGATAGTTGACAAAAAAAGAGAGTTAAGCACAGTGGCGTCACTGGGGTTGGTGTCACCCAGTGCGGTAAACTCTTGGTGTCACCCCTCTAGACTTTCACCATGGTCTTCTTCCGAGTGTTCCTGTACCATATATAATCGCATATAGTAATGTTTGTAAAATAAGTCAAAAAGTTAATAAGGACATAAGAAAGAAAACAAATTGAACAATATAACTTCAATACTTCAGGTAAAACATAAATAAAGAACTTCCACAAACTCGGACAAAGTAAAATTTTTGTTATTTAACATTAAAATTTCTAAAATTAACAATGAACGGTTATGAAACCCGACTAGACAGAGCTATGTCTGCTTTGTCAAATTTGCAATTTTTTTATTTTGGTGTCACCCCTTGATGGTGTCACCCGGTGCGGCCCGCACCCCACGCACCCCCCCTAGTGACGCCCCTGGTTAAGCAATCACTGTTTGATAGTTGACTAAAAGAGAGTTAAGCAATCACTGTTTGATAATTGACAAAAAGAGAGTTAAGCAATCATTGTTTAGTAGTTGACACAAAGGGAGTTAAACAATGACGGTTTGATGGTTGACAACAAAGGAATTAAACAATGACGGTTTGATAGTTGACAAAAAGGAAGTTAAGCAATCAATGTTTGATAGTTGACAAAAAGAGAGTTAAGCAATCACTGTTTGATAACTGACAAAAAGAGAGTTAAGCAATCATTGTTTGGTAGTTGACACAAAGGGAGTTAAACAATCACTGTTTGATAGTTGACAAAAAGAGAGTTAAGCAATCACTGTTTGATAATTGACAAAAAGAGAGTTAAGCAATCATTGTTTGGTAGTTGACACAAAGGGAGTTAAACAATGACGGTTTGATGGTTGACAACAAAGGAATTAAACAATGACGGTTTGATAGTTGACAAAAAGGAAGTTAAGCAATCAATGTTTGATAGTTGACAAAAAGAGAGTTAAGCAATCACTGTTTGATAACTGACAAAAAGAGAGTTAAGCAATCATTGTTTGGTAGTTGACACAAAGGGAGTTAAACAATGACGGTTTGATGGTTGACAACAAAGGAATTAAACAATGACGGTTTGATAGTTGACAAAAAGGAAGTTAAGCAATCAATGTTTGATAGTTGACAAAAAGGAAGTTAAGCAATCAATGTTTGATAGTTGACAAAAAGGAAGTTAAGCAACCAATGTTTGATAGTTGACAAAAAGGAAGTTAAGCAATCAATGTTTGATAGTTGACAAAAAGGAAGTTAAGGAATCGATGTTTGATAGTTGACAAAAAGAGAGTTAAGCAATCAATTTTTGATAGTTGACAAAAAAGAGAGTTAAACAATCACTGTTTGATAGTTGACAAAAAGAGAGTTAAGCAATCACTGTTTGATAATTGACAAAAAGAGAGTTAAGCAATCATTGTTTGGTAGTTGACACAAAGGGAGTTAAACAATGACGGTTTGATGGTTGACAAAAAGGAAGTTAAGCAATCAATGTTTGATAGTTGACAAAAAGGAAGTTAAGCAACCAATGTTTGAAAAAGGAAGTTAAGCAATCAATGTTTGAAAGTTGACAAAAAGGAAGTTAAGCAATCAATGTTTGATAGTTGACAAAAAGGAAGTTAAGCAACCAATGTTTGATAGTTGACAAAAAGGAAGTTAAGCAACCAATGTTTGATAGTTGACAAAAAGGAAGTTAAGCAATCAATGTTTGATAGTTGACAAAAAGGAAGTTAAGCAACCAATGTTTGATAGTTGACAAAAAGGAAGTTAAGCAATCAATGTTTGATAGTTGACAAAAAGGAAGTTAAGGAATCGATGTTTGATAGTTGACAAAAAGAGAGTTAAGCAATCAATTTTTGATAGTTGACAAAAAAGAGAGTTAAACAATCACTGTTTGATAGTTGACAAAAAGAGAGTTAAGCAATCACTGTTTGATAATTGACAAAAAGAGAGTTAAGCAATCATTGTTTGGTAGTTGACACAAAGGGAGTTAAACAATGACGGTTTGATGGTTGACAAAAATTAAGTTAAGCAATCAATGTTTGATAGTTGACAAAAAGGAAGTTAAGCAATCAATGTTTGATAGTTGACAAAAAGGAAGTTAAGCAATCAATGTTTGATAGTTGACAAAAAGGAAGTTAAGCAACAAATGTTTGAAAAAGGAAGTTAAGCAATCAATGTTTGATAGTTGACAAAAAGGAAGTTAAGCAATCAATGTTTGATAGTTGACAAAAAGGAAGTTAAGCAACCAATGTTTGAAAAAGGAAGTTAAGCAATCAATGTTTGATAGTTGACAAAAAGGAAGTTAAGCAATCAATGTTTGATAGTTGACAAAAAGGAAGTTAAGCAACCAATGTTTGAAAAAGGAAGTTAAGCAATCAATGTTTGATAGTTGACAAAAAGGAAGTTAAGCAATCAATGTTTGATAGTTGACAAAAAGGAAGTTAAGCAACCAATGTTTGAAAAAGGAAGTTAAGCAATCAATGTTTGATAGTTGACAAAAAGGAAGTTAAGCAATCAATGTTTGATAGTTGACAAAAAGGAAGTTAAGCAACCAATGTTTGAAAAAGGAAGTTAAGCAATCAATGTTTGATAGTTGACAAAAAGGAAGTTAAGCAATCAATGTTTGATAGTTGACAAAAAGGAAGTTAAGCAATCAATGTTTGATAGTTGACAAAAAGGAAGTTAAGCAATCAATGTTTGATAGTTGACAAAAAGGAAGTTAAGCAACCAATGTTTGAAAAAGGAAGTTAAGCAATCAATGTTTGATAGTTGACAAAAAGGAAGTTAAGCAACCAATGTTTGAAAAAGGAAGTTAAGCAATCAATGTTTGATAGTTGACAAAAAGGAAGTTAAGCAATCAATGTTTGATAGTTGACAAAAAGGAAGTTAAGCAATCAATGTTTGATAGTTGACAAAAAGGAAGTTAAGCAACCAATGTTTGAAAAAGGAAGTTAAGCAATCAATGTTTGATAGTTGACAAAAAGGAAGTTAAGCAATCAATGTTTCATAGTTGACAAAAAGGAAGTTAAGCAATCAATGTTTGATAGTTGACAAAAAGGAAGTTAAGCAATCAATGTTTGATAGTTGACAAAAAGGAAGTTAAGCAACCAATGTTTGAAAAAGGAAGTTAAGCAATCAATGTTTGATAGTTGACAAAAAGGAAGTTAAGCAATCAATGTTTGATAGTTGACAAAAAGGAAGTTAAGCAATCAATGTTTGATAGTTGACAAAACGGGAGATTGTTTAACAATGACGGTTTGGTAGTTAACAAAATGGGAGTTAAGCAACCCAAGGTCTGGTAATTGATAAACAAGAGAGTTAAACAATTACTGTTTGGTAGTTGACAGAAAGGGAGTTAAGCAATCACGGTTTGGGAGTTGGTGAAAAGAGAGTTAAGCAATCATTGTTTGATGGTTGGTTGACAAAAGGCAGTTAAGCAATCGTTGTTTGATAATTGACAAAAGGGGATTAAGAAATCACGGTTTAGTTCATTGACAAAAGGGGTGTTAAGACAATCACCGTTTAGTAATTAACAATATGGGAGATAAGTGGTAGTGGTAGTGGTAGTGGTAATTGACAAAAGACAAAGGGAGTTAAGCAATCACATTTTGATAGTTGACAAAAAGGGAGTTAAGCTACCACGGTTTGGTAGTTGACAAAAAGGTAGTTAAGCAATCATTGATTGAAAGTTGACAAAAGGGAGTTAAGCAATCACGGTTTGGTAGTTGACAAAAAAGGAGTTAAGCAATCACTGTTTGATAGTTGATGTTGACTTTCCCACTTTCTATCATGTTGCTCTGTGAGTTGAGTCTGGTTACTTCCCCTGAATGTAACAGTTTCATTACAACAATGCGCAGCAACATGGCGAGTTAGCAATCATGGTTTAATGGTTGAAGCAAACTCTCTCGCCCTCCAACAAAGATAAAGTTCCTGTGCTTTTTCGTATTTCGTTCGCTTGAAATTTGTCTATAACTGCAATGTTGTCAATTGTGTGAATTTAACTGTCTATTTTAGTTCACTTAGTGGTCAATGCCCGCCCCGTGGGGAAGGTGTTGCAGACGCGTTTCGTAATCCCGCATGGACGCGTTCAAAACACAGCTGCGGAAGATTTGGCAGCAGACCGTCTCGTGTTGAATTTTTACGAAATAGTATGGGTGCTGGTCGTTTAGAAAGTAATAGCAAACCACTGTACGTAAATTTGCCAAGAGATTACAACATAAAAAATGCCAGTGTTGACTGCAACGTCCTGTAAAGGATATGCAGCTAACTTTAGCAGTGGTCCATGGTGCAATGGGAGCTCTGTACTGTTCTATAAGGCTCGTCCATAGGCTTATATGAGTGTGTATGTGTGTTTATATGTGATTGTATGCGCTCGCCGGCACGCGCACTCGCTCGCGATGTTTTAAAGAGGTAGATACAATGGTTGCAGACAGTGACAAAAATAAGACTCAGTTTGAATATAAGGAAAGCAGATGTAATTATAAGATCAAACAGACTGTTTTTGCCCAAATGCACAGTTAAAGCCAATGGAACTAATTAAATTATCTATACACATGGATAACGTCAAATGGAAAAAGCGTCACTGAGATAAGGAACATAATACTGGTACTTTGCCGTCTTGGGAACCAACAGTTTGTGGCATCGTGCTTCAAGAAAGGCATAATAATTACAATCAGACTTGGGATGGAGTTATATATTTCCATAACACTAAGCCTGGGCGGAACTATAGAGACCATACGTTGCCCACACAGCATGATGTCTGTCTGTCTGTCTGTCTGTCTGTCTGTCTGTCTGTCTGTCCGTCTGTCTGTCTGTCTGTCTCTTCAATATAGTGAATGTGTGTGTGCCGGTTTCTGTGTGTGGGAGCATCACTATCTTTTACGTTACACAATGTATATGTTTAAATTTGTCTCAATTTATTTTACATTTTTGTGAGAATGCTGACAATAATCGTCAGTGTATATGTGCGTGTAAAGTGTAGGTGTTTGTTCATATTATTATCAGTGATTAGTGAGGCGTCATGTATGTATCTAGATGTGAGGATGTGCGTGTCTGGGTGTGTTTGTGTGTGTGTGTTTGTGTGTGTGTGTGTGTGTGTGGATGTGTGTAGGTGTGGGATGTGTGTGGTGGGGGTATGTGTGGGGGTAAAGAGCGATGTGTGTGTGGGTCGGGAGATGTGTTCGTGAATGGGGGATGTGTGTATGGATGGGTGATGTGCGTGCGGATGGGGAGATGTGTGTGGGTGGGGGATGTGTGTATGGCTGGTGGATGCGTGTATGGGTGGGGGATGTGTGTTTGGCTAGGGTGTGTGTGGGTGGGGATATTATGTGGGTCGGCAGATTATGTGGGTGGGGATGTGGGTGTGTGGGTGAGGGAAATGTGGGTGGGTGGGGTATGTGTGGGGTGGTGGGAAGATATGTGTGTGATAATTGTGTGGGGCAATGTGTGGGTGGAGGATGTGTGTGTGGGTGGGGATGTGTGTGTTTGTGAGGGATGAGTTGGTAGAGTATGTCTGTGTGGGGACGTGTGGGTGGGGTGTTTGTTTGGGTTGGTGTTGATGTGTGGATTTTAGTGGATTGCCAGTTTTGTGAGTGTGGGTAGGTGAGGGATGTGTGTGTGGATGTATGGGTGGGTGTGAGGGGATGTGAAGATGGGTGTTGGTGATATGCATATGGATGGGGCATGTATGTTTGTGTAGGGCATATGTGTGTGTGGGTGGAGGATGAGTGGGTGAGTGGAGGATATATGTGTATGTAGTGGGGTGTGTGGGTGAAAGATGTGTGTGGGTGAATGGTGGATGTGTGGGTAGGTAGGAGATTTTGTGTGGCTGGAGTGTGTGTGGGTGAGGTATGTGTATGTGGGATGTGTGTGTGGGTGGGGATATATGTATTGGTTAGGATGTGGGCATATGGGTGGATTATGTGTGAGTAAGTGAGGGATGTGTGTGTGTTGATGGGTGCGGGATGTGTGGGTTGATGGACGATGTGTGTGTGTTGTTGGGGTAATGTGTGGTTGAGTGATATGTGGTTGGGGAATGGACGATTGGGGGTGGGTGGGTGAAAGATGTGTGGGTGGGTGAGTGTTTGTGGGTTGGAGGATATGTGGTGAATGTGTATGTTGGTGTGAAGATGTGTGTGGGTGGGGGATGTGTGAGTGGATTGGGGATGTTTTTGTGGGTGGGGGATTTTGTGTGGGTGGGGGATTTTGTGTGGGTGGGGAATGTGTGTGTGGGTGATGTATGTGTGTGTGGGTGGGGAATGTGCTTGTGAGTGGGAACAGATTGTCTTGGTTGGTGGGGAATGTGTGGTTTAGAGTAGGTTGTGGGGTTGGTGGGGGGATGCGTGTGGGGGATGTGAGCTTTGGGATGTGTGGTTGGGGGATGTGTTATTGGGGGATGTATGTTTCTCTGGGTGGCTGACGGGTGTATGGCTGTTTGTGAGGGTAGGTGAGTGTGTATGAGTTAGGGGATGGGTGGAGGTGTGTGTGTGTAGATGGGAGATGTGTGTGTGTGTGTGGGGGGGGGTTGGGTGGGGGATGTATGTGTGTGGGTGGTTGTGTGGGTGGTTGTGTGGTGGGTGGGAGATATGTGAGTGGAGGGTTGAGTAGGTGGGAGATGTATGTGTGCATGGGGGTGTGTGTGGATGGAGAGATTATGTTGGTTAGGAGATTATGTGAGTGTTTATGTGGGAGATTATGTGTGGATTATGTATGTGTACATGTGCGATGTATGTGGGTGTGGGTTTTGGTGGGTGGATGTTTGGGTGGGGGATGTGTGTGTGTGGGTGGTTGTGTGGTGGGTGGGGGGTATTTGGGTGGGGGTTAATTCAGTGGGGGATGTATGTGTGCATGGGGGGTGTGTGTGTGTGGGGGGGGGGTGTGGGTGGGTGGTTGGGGGATGTGTGTGTGTGTGTTTGGTTTTGTTGTTGGTGGGGGTGTGTGAGTGGGGGTGTGTGTCATAACATGGTAATATGAATTGTTTATGTTTACAACAGTCATTTGACTATGTTTTGTTCCTATGTGAATGTATCATACACTATTGATGAAAGAAAGATGAGTGACTGGAAGGGCCGAATATAAGACGGGCCTGCTTGCCCAATTTGTGACCCTTTGAAAATAAATTGTAATCTAATATATATATATATATATATATATATATATATATATATATATATATATATATATATATATATATATTACAACACTGGAAAGGTAACACTAATATATCTGGAACAGGACAAGCTGCAGAGGCTGCCGGATCAACAAAACAATGTTCAAACTGTCCGACTGTCGGAGCTTCGATACACGACCAGTTGCTGACCAAAGCTTAGGATTTGGTCAGCCCTGCCATGACATTTAGTCTTTAGATTGCATTTCCGCGAACAAGGATAAGGCTTGTACCCTCCCAATTGCGCTCCTCAGGAAGACAACGTGACACGTGGGTGGACAACATTCCCCAGACGACAAATCCCTCAGAATATCTTCCTATTAAAATCACACTGCAGGGTAAGGTTGAAGACAAGGGAGCAAAAGGTACATAACGATACAGGTGGGAAGATAACATCAAGAGATTGATTAACCGCTGTCTGACAGAATGTACATTCAAGGCCAGAGACAGACAGTGTTGGAAATCAATTGCAGCCAACATTCATTGTGGAGATGACAACTGATTGATTGGTTGATTGACCCCAGGGTCGACCTCGGAGCACTTATTAATGTTTAATCTGAGCGCAGGCAAGCGTGCAAGTCTGTGCTTCCTCTTCAGCCCTAATTCTCCAACTAGGGCACAGGCCCTGAACCAACTCAATCCTCCAATCTTTAGCTGTCCCATTCAGTTCTATCTCATCTCATCTCATCTCGTCTCATCTCATCTCATCATGTTCCTCTTGTACCTTGCGGTGTCGAGGTGGAGTATAAACAGCGGGAGAGTGCCCTCTTATGGGCTTTATGTAATGATATTTCCATCTACTCTTTTATTCCTTGCGTTCATCGTTTACGTGGTGGCCTCTCCTTCTGCTTCCCTCTGGTCTGTACATCATTTCTTGCTGTGGTATTTTGTTAGTTGGTAACCTATTTGCAAGGCCAAACAATTTGACTTGCTGCCTTCTAATAAAATCTATTGCTGCTATAACCCCCACTTTAGTCCTGATTTCTTCATTTCTGATCTTATCTCTTCTTGATACATTGAGTATAGTAGACTGGGAAACCATGACCGCAAGGTCATGGGCTAACGAAGATATGGCTCGCCATAGGGGATGGACTCCCTATGGTCAGATGTTTGTTCTAAACCTGCGACTGGCCTAGCAAGCCGGCAGAGGATCTTCATACTGCTCGTAGGAAAACTAAGAAGTATTCAATTCTATGTCCTTCCCATATCTGTTTCTGCTTCTTTTCTCCGTGAGATTTTAAGTCTTCCTCTATTTCTTTTGCTCTGCAGGTCCCATTCTAAGAATTTTTTGGTTATACTATTTGATAAACAGTCAAATCTCGACTTTCGTCGATAATTCGTCCGAAAACAATCAGCGATATCCAAAACCGACGAAAACCGAGGCAATTATTTCCATATGAATCAGTGTAAATCCAAGTAATTCGTTGTTTGTGATCTCTGTTTCGTTAGCACATTCACGCCTTTCGATATGTTAACCTCCGTTATTTCTTTCTTTTTCGCCACAATGAAACTTATTGTGGATGGCGAATGCCCTTTCATGCGGTCGATTTCAGCAATATGTTATTATTAGCAAGTGATGCTCACACAACGAAAAACAACGCCCAACTGAGCAAAATAACTCGCGGGTCCCTTTGTTTCCGCAAAAAATTAGCAGCGATATCATTTGGGCAAGTCGTCGAAATCCGAGGCATCCGAAGAAAACCGAAACAAATTTTTCGCGAACAAAATCGACGAAAACGGAAACCGATGAAAACCAGAAGCAACGAAACCCTAGGTTTGACTGTATATACAAAGCCGCTGCATTAAAGAGATTCTCGACTCATGGTATGCTTATAGTTAACCGATTCAGTGCCTAAGGATAATATATCGCTAAATGTAACCACCTAGTTGTACAGAAGAACAATATATCGCCATACTAGGGTCATCGTTTTATTTGTTTTGTTTCGTGGTATCTTCCGCAATTGCAAAGCTCAGTGAACGGAAATTACATTATAATACTTGTTCATGCGATTGCGTACCAGGTTTTGTCCACACTTACTTTCTTTTGCGCTCTGAGTCAGTTTAAAGGAACTGTACAGGGCAGCCACAAGAAGAATCAGTGAGAATATCACTGT
>OY992879.1:21008337-21015837 GCA_963921405.1 Cepaea hortensis | reverse complement strand
TCAGTTTCTTTCCGCAGTGCGGAAAGCGTCGCACAAAGCACGAACTCCGTAGCTCCAGCGACGACCCTCGGGAGTCTCCAATAAATGCACTCGTGAAATGAAGGACGCGGCCCGGAATAGAACATACAACCTTCGGAGCCCGAGTCAGACGGCTTGACCACTTCACCACGGAAAATCCCGAGAGGGGTGCAATGTGTAATATTAGTAAAGACAGAGAATTTACAGAGGTATGGGGTAAATAATGTGTAAATTGACAGGAAAGTAGAAGGAATATATTTCTTACCTTATTTTTCATGTCCTTCTTGTTTCTTCAGCTGCTGGTTAATAATGTGTACACAAGTATTCATGTTAGCTTTTTATATTGAGTTCGTGAAAGCTTCCAAATAGCTGCGCGTTAATGTGCGTATGGAGTGACCAGAAATGATACCGTAATTTAGTCATCATGTTTCCATTTTTAAGGATCTGTTCAGCTGTCTGTGTAGTTTGTTCACATGTACACGTTGGTGAAAGACCCGCTTTGTGTCTTCGTGAAAGATTGTCTACTCTGCTGTTTACCGTTCAGATTACCTGTTTTGCACTATGAAAATAGTTGTCAGTGTCTCTGTAGTGGGCTTTCTTCTTAACGACCAAGATGTTGGTCCTCTTTTCATTGAAGTTTATAGATTGATTCGTATGCACGTGTGTTGTCCAATAATTTGACAACGTGTTTGCTCTGACGTTTCTTGTTATGCCACAATATGTCAGTTTCCACCGCAATGTTACTCTTCTGTTTGTATTCAATGCGTTTAGTGTGTGTGTGTGTGTGTGTGTTTTTTTTTTCTTTCAATACAGTTGTTTGTCACCGCTGAGGGCTTGCGGAATTGAAAATTCATCACTGTGGAATACAAACTGTTGCCATTGACATTATGCTGATGTTGTAATGTTTAGGGCTTGCAATTCGTCTGAATAGTTGGAGCAAAATATCCCAGTAAGTGTGTACGTAGATTAAGGTCTGCAATCTGCTCAGACCTTAATCTGTGTCGGACGATTCCACCAGGTTGATGATTGCTCTCGGTTGCATAAAATTCAATCCATCCTTTCTCCAATAGTCCTCTTCCTATTCCGGCAGTTTTATAAAGAGTTTCCTTAAGTTGACCCCACTTTTCATTTACTGTACAATTTTCTGGTGTATCAGTGAAAGCGTTTTCAAGTTGCTTTGAAACTGAAAGCACTTTTCAGGATCGTGAGTGTTGATAATTTTAATCCTGGGGCTAGATTTGTGTTTAGCTGTGTAGATTCTCTTTGGTCTCAGTCTAACCCTTGCAACAACCAAAGAATGATCCGTATTACAGTCAGCACAGTGATAACTTCGAGTCAATGATATATGGTTCAGATGTTGTCTCCGTGTGATGATGAAGTCCCGCTGGTGTCAATGGCCAGATCTTGTTTCCATGTGACCTTATGCAGATCTTTTGTTTTAAAAAAGGAGTTCGTAATACATAGGTTATTACTGGTGCAATGCTCCAGCAGCCTTTGCCCATTTTCATTCATGCGACCGATGTTGTATTTTCCAAGGCACACTGGCCATGAACTCGAGTCCTTGCCCACACGAGCATATAAATGTAGTCAGATTTTGGAACTGCCTTGATCACGGAGTCTAACACCTCATAGAACGAATCCTTCACATCATCAGAGGAATCGAGTGTCGGTGCATATGCAGTAATAATGGTGGCAAACCCACAAGAGGTTGCCAAGCGCAGGGATAATAATCTTTCATTTCCTCCTGCTGGAATTTCAATCATTCCCAGTAGCGAATTCTTCACTGCAAAGCCCACACAGTGTTGCCTTTTTTCTGCCTGCCCTTTACCCTTCCAAAAAAAAAGTGTAATTGTTTTCCCTGAGTGACCCTTCCTCAGCGAGGCGAGTCTCCTGCAGGCCAGCAATATCAATGTTAAGACGATTGAGTTCGGCATCAATCACAGCCGTTTTTCTCACATCGTCAATATTGGTCAAGTCAGTGAAAAATCCTGGACACATGGTTCTCACGTTCCAGGTTGCAAGCCGTAGCTTGAGGTTTATTTTTGTTTGTACACGGTGCGTTGGTTTTACAGCCTGCGCTTCAGATTTTGTCCTAGCTCAAAGCACCCATTGAAGCAGGCAGGCTGTGGCGGATCAGCACCCAATTGGCCGGGGGCTGCCCAGCTTGAGGTAGGAGGTAGCTGATCAGTGACACCTGTAGGTGTCTCCCACCGTCAGAGGCAACGAGTGGCGCCCCATGTCTACACCATTTGACAGGGACTTATAACCCGTAACAGTTGCCTCTCGCTTTGATTCCGAGACCAGTTAAGACCAGGGATGGAGTTATTGCACAAAGCCTGGGCTAAAATATAGAGATCATGTGTTGCCCATGCAGCATGATCCCTCTCTCGGTCTGCCTAGTTCACTCCAGAGGAAAGGTAACACCCCTACATCCGGAACAAGACAAGCTGCAGAAGCTGCCGGATCAGCAAAGCAATGCTCTAACTGTCCGCCTGTCGGAGCTTCGATCCTAGACCAGCCGCCAACTAAGGCTTAGGGCCTGGTCAGCCCTGCCATGACATTTTGTCTTTAGCTTGCATTTCCTAGCACCAGGGTAAGGCTTGTACCCTCCCAATTACGCTCATCCGCCCGAAACCGTTGACACAATGTGGGGTGTCGGGTTTGGTAAGCGCCGCCCAACGTTTGGAGCTAACAGAAAGCAGGTAGTACCGTCTACTGTTATACGGTAGCACAGTCATATCTGACTAAGAGGCATAATTTTCCTTCCGCATTTCCCTTATTTCACATAGGTATCTGCTTCTCAGGGCTCCTAAATGCGGTTGCTCGCAAAGAATATTTCTACCACCCTTGTACTTTCAAAAAGTGAAGAAATGTCCTTATAATTTTCCACAAAGTTGTTTTGGATAGCTCTATGTTATTGTTCTTTCTCAACCAACCCCTAAGTTTTCTAACAGTCACTGTTTCTTTGGCATCCAGCATTTTTATAATGCTGGATAATTCTGGATATAAAATCTAACATGCTTATAATTTTAGGAGTCTCCGTGGCGAAGTGGTCAAGCCTTTTGACTCGGGCTCCAAAGGTCGTGGGTTCGATTCATGGCCGCATCCTTCGGTTCACGGGTTAAATTTTTCGGAGACTTCTGTGGGTCGTCGCTAGAGCTGCGGAGTTCATGCTTTGTGCGATGCTTTCCGTGCTGCGGAAAGAGACCGAGCCATATGGGATAGAACCCTGTGCAATGAAGTCGACTTTTTAAAGCATTTTTATAATAGCTCGCCTTAAGACATCTTTGTCAAAGCTGTCTACAATAATCTTTCTACCTACCGTTTGATTATTGCGTGGTGGTTTTATTCCAGATTCTCGCACACATCGACGAAAAGACCGCTTACTGAAACCCAATGCATGCACTGTTCTTTTTTCGGAATTTGTAATAGTATAAAACAGTTTCCTGCGATCAGCTTCTTGACAAAAATATGTGTACAACTTCATAGCGATTCTTTGAAATGTATAATTTCGCATTCAATCCCATTGAAAAATATTCACACATTTCAATATTAGCGATAAGTGGTAAGATTTAAAAAAAAAAAAAAAACAACAACAACAACATATTAATCAGGTTTCATGAAATAACCCACATTTTGAGATACCTCTGAACAGTCTTAGTTTAAACAACGCGGGGAGTTGGCATAAGGCCAATCCCGTGAAAAACCGTACAATATTCAACATTGAGCGCTGATTGTCTGGCTAAGATGTAATACATTTAAAATTATGAATTTCATCTCAGACCCGTAAATTATATACCGCATATAAACAAACTTTGAAATCTGCTGTAAAATCTCCAGAACAAAAAATTTTTTGGTGGGTGGACATAATGATAAGGTTATATACTTAATCTCATAATTTTCCCTCAGTTGGTTACTGAGATATGGATGTTTATATAGAGGCAAACAAATGTGAATGCACTATAGACACTGTTCTCATAATCATGTCATCATGGTGCTATAGCTGACTGAGCGTCAGGACAGATGGAGATGCCGAAGACGACATTCACCATGTATGTCGGCAGGACATCCTCCCGCTGAGACAAGGCGCATATGGCTGCAAGGCTCGCGTCTCCCGTACAGACAGATCATCATCATTCTTTTCGTATAGTGCTGGTCTCAAGAGTTGACAAGCATTTCATTTTGCCAGCAACTGTTACTCATCGATAAAATTGCGCACCGAGCTACGGCGCAACACAGGGAACCCCTGGATGTGACGTCATACCCTGAGATTCCGTTTGTTTGGGGTGAATTAAGGCAAAAGTACCAACAAATCCCATTATAGTTCTTTTCACTCACTCACTCAATATCTCACTCACTCACTCACTCACTCACTCACCCACCCACCCACTCACTCACTCACTCACTCAGTCACTCACAGTCACTCACCCACACACTCACCGGCACCTTAACAGATGATAGCTTGTTACATTGTATTTCGATTAAGGCATATTAACTACAACCCACGGCAGGGACCAGCGATGGAGTTATACCTCTCCAAGGCACAACGCCTGGGCTGAATTGTAGAGACCATATGTTATCAATACAGCATGGTCCCTCTCTCGGGCAGCCTAGTTTACTCCAAAAGAAAGGTAACACCAATACGTCTAGAACAAGACATGCTGCAGAAGCTGCCGGATCAGCAAAGCCTGTCCGCCAGTTGGAACTTCCATGATAGACCAGTTGCCGACCAAGACATAGTTGGTGAATGCTCTGCACTGACATTTAGTCTTAGGTTTATTTATAGCATGTCCTCGCTCCAGGGTAGTACCCGTCCATCTGGGCTCCTCCACCCGAAGCCGTTGTGTGGTATCGGTTTAAAAAAAAAAAAATAGTACCACACGTAAGTCTTTTATTATATACTTAAGGCATATAACTCCATTTTAAACTGCTCTCATGTTTTTGTTGTCTTATAGTTTTGTCTTCACTGGTTTACTTTCTTTTCATACTGTTCTATCCAGGGCCTGGGCGAAGCCGGGCCGGGTGTGGAGTCTCTGTGGCGAAGTGGTCAAGCCGTTTGACTCGTGTTCCGAAGGTTGTTGGTTCGATTCCGGGCCGCGCCCTTCGGTTTACGAGTTAAATGTTTCGGAGACTCCTGTGGGTCGTAGCTAAAAGCTACGGAGTTCGTGCTTTGTGCGACGCTTTCCGTGCTACGGAAAGAGACCGAGCCATATGGGATAAAACCCGGTGTAATGAAGTCGACCCTGTCGACTTTTAAGCGACATTTTATTCTATATTTATTTCCATCTTTCTTATATATAATTATTTAGTGGCCTTTTTTATGTTACTGATAAAGATGATAAAGGACATGAACGCTAATACACCTGACTTAAGTCTTAAGTTACAATAAATAAATAAAATAAGACTTCAAAACTATTTTTCTCACTGCAATTACCAACGTTTTATTGGTCAGTATGTTTTGTATCTTGCAAAAGAATTCTTAGCCATAGCCATTTTTGTTCTAATCTTTCTGTTTTGTTTGTAAGTGTAAATAAAGCCGCCGCAGCAGCTCATCGGCTAGCGCACATGACTGCCTGTCGCTACAGGCAAGGGATTGCTTCAGTGATCCGGACTTCCAGATAGACCGCGTTGAAAATGGGTATCATGACATTTCTGGGAGGTAAAAATGGACAGTGTGATATTGACCACATCAGGAATTGAATCTTGCTCGGTCTATAAATACTGGACTAGTACCATATACCCAATAATATCATGGAGTGAAAGGAAGTGGTCTACTTTGCTGTCATTATTTCTGTAGTAAATAGATATGCGTATGTACAGGGTGTTTGTTAAGTCTTACTACACTTTGAAGAATCGTCATGGCGAAAGTAGCCTTTAGCAGGTTGAAAAACATTCTAACCAATAAAAAGATGTCAATTGAAACGAGAAAAAGAGTGTTGAGGGGATACATAGAGCCTGTTTTTTTGTATGGATGTGAAACTTGGACAATGGGCAGTCAGGCTGAAAAACATCTGCTGGCTGCAGAAATGTGGTTTCTGAGGAAAATGCAAAGAATACCATGGACAGGCAGAAAAACCAATGACCAAGTACTACAGGAGACAAATGAACATCGTAAACTGATTAGAGAAATTAGACGTAGACAGTCAAAATTTTTTTGACATGTTATGAGAAGAAATGGATTGGAGAACTTGGTGACAACTGGCAAGATCGAAGGGAACAGACCAAGAGGAAGACCGACAGGAAAATACCTGGATGGCTTGGCCACATGGCATGGACGAGACAGGAACACTGAGCTGATCCACGACTCTTGTGATCGAGTGAAATGGCGAGTCATGACCGCCCATGCTTTCAGGCATGGCACATGATTGATTGACTACACTTTGTATGTTGAATAAATGTGAAAAATGAAGTACATGATGTCATCAAAAAAATGTGCTCCACATTCCAATATGCAGCGAATAGCTGTCGTCTGCTGGAGTAATTCTTTGCACGCCAAACAGAATGGTGTTATCAACGGAGGAAAGAATTTTTCATATTTGTTCTACATACAAGGTGTAGTGTTATTTTACAAACTACTTGTGGCTTACAGGTGATAGGGAAATAGGCTAGTAATGTCTTGATCAACTTCCCTCAGATGTCATGACAGTAAATAGATAGTTCTTTGATTCACTGATGAGCGGCTGGCCAAGTGGCTAGAATTCCGGTTTCTACTTCAGGGGACCCGCGTTCAAATCCTCGGTAAGATGTGGATTTCTTTCTGTCGTGGGCAAAAAGAAAACCCTAACCTGCACAGTTCGCGCCGACTGCACTAGCCAGGCCAGGCGGCCTTCATACCCCAGGCTCAAGACCGCCCTGACCTACACCACAAGGTACAATAGGCAGTTGATGACAGAGCGACTGATTCATTTTCTTAAAGAAATAAAACAGAGCGAAGTTATATATTTCGGCAACCTTAAAGGATACAATACTCTTATAAAAACCAAACTGGAGGGCAAGGTTGAGGGCAAGCGAGCAAGAGGTAGACAACCATTAAAGTAGGAAGATAACATCAAGAGATGGACGAACATCCATCTGACAGAATATACAGTCAGAGTGAGAGACAAACAGCATTAGAGATGCATTGCAGCCAACCTTCATTGTGGAGACGGCACCTAATTGATTGATATTCTTAAAGAATTTTCCGATATACTTGGGATGCCTAATCGCGCAGAAAGGCCAATGACTATTGTCGAATTTGGACCATTGCTATCGCCTGTTGAAGGAGCTGCCCTGTTTGAGATAAAAGGTCTGCTTTCCAAGGCAATCACCACACTCTGCACAGGCTATGATTTCATGTTATATCCGAGAGACAAAGGCCTCGAACCATACCCACACATGGGATCCCCGCCCGTTCCCATCGGTAGAGTTAAAAGTTTGTTGTGTGTCTTTTTATTGAACGTTGTAATCAACCTCATCATTTATTGGCTGCTTCTTCGGCGCTTT
>OY992879.1:20840837-21005837 GCA_963921405.1 Cepaea hortensis | reverse complement strand
TCTTCTTCTTCTTCTTCTTCTTCTTCTTCTTCTTCTTCTTCTTCTTCTTCAGCGTTCCGAGCC
The DNA here is from genome assembly GCA_963921405.1 of Cepaea hortensis. Taxonomy (NCBI): domain Eukaryota; kingdom Metazoa; phylum Mollusca; class Gastropoda; order Stylommatophora; family Helicidae; genus Cepaea; species Cepaea hortensis. Next base: position 21,005,774 of record OY992879.1, on the reverse strand, counting down.
TTTGAGGTTCTTTGCTGCAGATACAATCCGTCTCCATTCGTCTCTCTGGTTGACCTTCTCTTGCCAGTCGTTGATTGCAAGTGCTTGTAGGTCTGTATGTATATTAATGCTTGTAGGTCTGTATGTATATTATCTCTCCACCGTCTTCTTAGTTTACCTGGGTGTCGGCGGTTATTTATTTCTTGAGTGTAAGCGAGTTTTGTTTCCCTATTATCTTAAATTCTTTCTATATGCCCCAGTCATTGCAGTCTATTAGCCTTCATGATACCAGTGATTAGCGGGGACTTAAACAGATCATAAATGTCTTTGTTGCTTCTTATTTTCCACTCTCCACTTTGTGTATCCCTAATGGGCCCAATGATGCGTCTTAAGACTTTGTTCTCAAAGGTCTATATTCTATATTAGCCTGGGAATATTTCATGTTTCACATAATCCTAAGAATATGCAACCCGCCGGCTGCTGAACTAACTGGGTGTGCCTTATGCAGTGATGTGTGGCTGTTGGTTTTCTAGTAACTGCCGCTTCTATCGACCATGAACTTATTTTTCGTGGCGTACGTTTGTGTTGGCATACTGACAGCGGCCTTAGGCATTGTATACCAGTGCGGGCTGTTGGTTTGTTGAGACTCCTGCCTGTTCCACTTTTCAATGGGGCAGCGAGAAGAATTGTGCGTGATATTCACTGGCACAGGAACCTAGCATTTTGGGGACGACCCTTTGCCGTTAAGTTGGAACTGCGACTTACCAGCTAACAAACTAACTTAAACCAACATACGTTGGTATTTTATGAAATGGTATGGGTGCAGGTCGTTCAGAAAGCAATGGCAAACTACTTGACGTAAACTTGCTCAGGAATTATGAAGAGCTAAATATCCTGGGGTTGTCTGCTCAATCAATCAATCAATCATGTGCCATGCCCGAAAGCGTGCGCGGTCATGACTCGCCATTTCACTCGATCACCAGTGTCGTGGATCAGCTCAGTGTTCCTGTCCCGTCCATGCCATGTGGCCAAGCCATCCAGGTATTTTCCTCTCGGTCTTCCTCTTGGTCTGTTCCCTTTGATCTTGCCAGTTGTCACCAAGTTCTCCAATCCATTTCTTCTCATAACATATCCAAAAAATTTTGACTGTCTACGTCTAATCTCTCCAATCAGCTTACGATGTTCATTTGTCTCCTGTAGTACTTGGTCATTGGTTTTTCTGTCTGTCCATGGTATTCTTTGCATTTTCCTCAGAAACCACATTTCTGCAGCCATCAGATGTTTTTCAGCTTGACTGCTCATTGTCCAAGTTTCACATCCATACAAAAGAACAGGCTCTATATATCCCCTCAACACTCTTTTTCTCGTTTCAATTGACATCTTTTTATTGGTCAGAATGTTTTTCATCTTGCTAAAGGCTACTTTCGCCATGGCGATTCTTGTTCTAATCTCTTCAAGGCATCTCCCATCAGATGTTATGACTGTTCCAAGATAATTGCACCGATTCACTTGTTGAAGAATATTTCCATTTACTTGTATCTTACATTGTGGCACTTCTTTCTTCCTAGTGACGATCATAACCTGAGTCTTTTTACAATTTAATTCTAACCCCAGTTGCTCACTGTGTACAACAACCGCATCTACTAATTGTTGCAGGTCCTGCGCATTGCCTGCAATTAATACTGTATCATCTACATATCTAATATTATTGATGTTTCTTCCACCAATGCTGATTCCATTTATATCCTCTACATTTCTGAAAATATTTTCACTGTATAGGGAAAAAAGATCTGGAGACATCACACATCTCTGCTTAACGCCTCTCTTAATTGGCTGATACTGTCCCACTTCATTATCAATCCTTATTGCAGCTTGTTGTTTCCAATATATGTTGTTAATATGTCTAATGTCTTTCCCATCAATTTGTAGATCTGCAAGTGTCGTGTCCTCCTTTACAGTGTCGTCCCTGGAGTGAAGAGAGTCGACACCCACATTATAATATTTTCCTCCTTTTTAATATTCTGGAGAATCCACCAGCTTCCGGCCAACACACTCCATCAGCCCGTGGACACCTTTTCCTATCACTCTCTCTCACTGTCGTACTATGCCCCCTTCTCATACTTCCCCAACGCAACATACTCAACAACTCTTGCTTCTAAAAATTAATAAAGATTAATTTATTAAAAGAAAAGTGTAACGTATATGAGACGTGTATGCGAAGAAAATGTGTGACGTGTTCTATAAAGTGTGTAGAATAGGACTCTCAGACAACAACCCAGTCAGCTGATCCCAGCAAGGATAGACCACAGCACGTTACGTCAGAACATGTACATCTCACCCAGTGCCGAAACCATCCTGCTGGATACTGATTTGCCTCTGTAGACCTCTGGTAATCCCATTTCATGATCTTCCGAAATAGACACCGGTGGTATTAACAGTTAATCATGGACCGGTTGCACCCTACACAATGTCCGTTCCTATCATTCCAAAAAAAAAAAAAAATGCACAAGTCCTTTGTAGTGTGTACACAGTTATTAATGTTAATAGTCAATGTACTTGATCCTCACTCGTGTCTATCTAGCCTCAAGTATCATGTCTTGTGTTCTATTACACGAGATTATATCACACTAGGTAACTATTATAATTAATGTTCTCGGTTAGTTACTACTGTCTGATGCTGTGTGGTGCATCAACAATCATCACCCGTCTTTGGTGAATCATCTTCCTTCTAGCTTTAGTTACGTTCTGTACGAAACTTTATTGACTGTTCCACTGGTGTTCTTCCGAATGGGATTTGAACCTTTCCTAAAAACTTGTTGAGTTTCCTCGGATCTGGTAGGGAACCTAGGATAGAAACAACACATCTGGTGATAGTACTAGTCACTGATCCTATCGGCTGAGTGTAAGCCTATTGCCTTGCTTAATGATCTTTAGCTAACTAAACTTTGTCATAGAGCAGATTAGCTACCCACCTAGGGCCGAATCAGGCTATGACAAGGAAAGACCCATACAGAGTGCAAAACCCCAGTGGCCAATTCCCCCGTCTCCCAATTATCCATCATTACTCGATTCTTAACTAGCATAGCTTATCACCACTACCCTACTATATTCTTAACTAGCAGAGCTAATATCACTATTCTACTCTAACTAGTTTCCACTAACAGTGCTAATCATCACACTATAGTTTTAACAAGGCTACAGTCTATATTAATTAGAACTAATAGACTATATTGACTACCTTATGCAAAACCGCCTCATTCCCGGGATGGCTACTACACTTTGCCATAACGACACATGCTAGTTAATCTAGAATTAATCTAACACTGTAGAGCTCTCCCACAAACACGTCCATCATAATCCACGGTTTTTGTCAACTCCCCATCTCCAATCATGGTTTTCTGGCAAACCCCTAAAATTGGTCACGTGATATGGGTGACGTCCTGCAGGTGTTATTTATTTTTCATATCAGCCATTGTCAAGAATCGCTTCTCCCTTGCCTTAGTCACTGTCAAAGTTGTTATCACTTGTTTCTACTCCCCCAATCAACTAACGAGTTACTGTATGATCCCAACAACAGGTTTCCCCAACAAGCTGTCAATAGCAATCTGCCCATCTGCGTGATGTCCGGAAACTATATGACAGATGGACTGTTTTCTTCCGAGCTGAGTACTTCCGTTTTTCCCTCTGACTTGTTGACAAACTGTCAAAGCGATGTATGATTTAGCGCACTCCCTTCCGAGTGTTGCCAATCCGTCAACCAGATGTACAAGTACAGCTGTTATTTATGCCCGCCCTGTTTGGGACCACGTGCAGCCACAACTATGAATGTTTACTCTGTATTAGTTGAAACACTTGTTGCTTAGCAGATAGTCCGTTTTATCAGAAAGCCTCTATAATAACCAACTGGTTAAAAACACGGTTTTATTTTGTGACATAGGAAAGACCCATACAGACCCATACTCTTAAGAGAGTAGTCCATCTCACTCTTCTCCACCGTGAGTTTAATCCAGATGATTCATTCTTCTTCTTCTGGAGCTGGGTGTCTTGACAAGAAATCCGCTCCAACATTTTCCTTCCCAGGAATGTACTCCACTGTGAAGTTATAGGGTTGAAGTAACAACGACCACCGCATCAAACGTGCGTTGAGCTTCTGAGAAGTAGCCAGGAACATCAGGGGCTGATGATCCGACTGGACCCGAAACTTAACTCCATACAAATAGGGCTGGAATTTTTGCACTGCCCATACGAGAGACAAGCACTCTCTCTCGACGGTTGAATAATTCCTCTCCGCCTGTAGAAGTTTCTTACTTGCGTATGCTACAGGTTTCAAGACCGAAGCATCGTCCTTTCCTTCCTGTAACAAAGCGGCTCCAATTCCAATCGCACTCGCATCTGTTCTCAACACAAATTGTTTGGAAAGGTCAGGTAGCTGTAATACAGGTTTGCTGACCAAGGCCTCCTTTAACTGACTATAGGCATTCTCACATTCGGGTGTTAAAATGATTTGGTTCGGGAATCCCTTTTTCAAGGTTTCCGTCAACGGAGCTCCCAGTTCAGTGAAATGTGGGATAAATTTGTGGTAGAACCCACACAACGAGAGAAAAGATCGCACATCCTTCTTCGTTTTTGGTCTAGGTGCATTTCTGATTTTCTCCAGGTTCTTCTCTTCTGGAACAATGTGTCCTGGAGTGATGGTGTGACCTAGAAATTCCAGGTCTGGTAACCAATCATGCACTTGGTTGGACGAGCAGTAAGCCCTGCTTCCTTGAGTCTATTAAACACTCTCTCCAAGGAGTGTAAGTGGTCATCCAAGCTGTCACTGGAAATCATAATATCATCCATGAAAGAGATGATGGACGGATCCTGTAAAGGATCTAGTGAAGTCCTCATCATGCGTGTAAACACACTAGGTGCATTGCTGAGTCCAAAGGGCATGGCCTTGAATTCGTAGTGTCCACTGGGTGTACTGAAAGCCAACAGTGGTCGAATCTCCGGTTTGACTGGTATCTGATAGTACCCCCGACTCAGATCCACCTTTGAAAAGTACCGAGCCTTATGGAGCCTAGCAAATAACTGAGTTGGATTCGGCAAAGGTTCCACCTGAAATTGTGTGTGACTGTTCAGAAGTCGGTAGTCTATACACAACCGGTGTTCTCCACTTGGTTTCCGTAACAAACCTACCCCTGCATTGTATGGGGATGTGGATGGTGCAATCACGTCATCCTCCAGTAGTTTCTGTATTTCCTCCTCCAGGGCCTTTTCTTTAGAGAATGGCACTGGGTAAACCTTTTGGCGAACAGGCTCCTGTGTGGTCAAAGTCATCTCGAACTCAACCAACCTCGTTCGTCCTGGTTTATCAGTCAGTATCTCCTTATGAGACTTGAGAACCTGGGTTATCCTTTCCCTCTCCTGGGAGGTCAGATCAGGGTTCACTTGCACATCCCTATAGGTTTCCTGGTGTTCCAAGGGATATTCCCTGCCCTCGCTGGTTCCCACTTCTGTCTCCACTGCAACTGCCATTGCCATGAGGTGAGCTGCCTTGTCTCCGGGTCTCTCTTCGTATTTCCGCAAGAGATTGATATGGAAAATCTTCGACTTTCCCCGGATCCGGATCTGATAGTTGGTTCTGGATATCACCCTTTCCACGGGAAATGGCCCTTGCCAACCTATCTCCAGTTTGTTGTTTCCCGTTGGGAGTAGCAACAAGACTTTATCTCCCACCTCTAGAGATCTTTCTTTAGACCTACGGTTGTAGTAAGCCGCATGTCTTTTCCTGGCCTTTTTCAAGTTTTGATTTGCCAGAGTCCATCCCTTGTGGAGTTTTTCTTTCAGTTCCTCCACGTATTTATAGGATGAGATCACTTCTTCTGACGTCCCCTCTTCAGTCCAACTCCTCAACATTGCTTCCAACGGTCCTTTGATTGGACGACCAAACAGCAACGTAGCGGGTGGTAGTCCTGTTGAGCCATGAGGAACTTCCCGATAGGCAAAGAGTGCTGCTGGGATATATTCATCCCACCTATCAGGTTTTTCCTGCGCTAGTTTCCTGAGCATTGTCATCAACGTGCCGTTGAAACGCTCTACTTGTCCATTGGCTTGAGGGTGGTAAGGGCTGGTATGTATGTGGTTAGAGTGAAACACCCTAAATACCTCCTCCATGAGTTTTCCACAAAACTGAGATCCATTGTCCGTCAGAATTTGATCCGGAAAGCCTAATCTGGTAAAGGCCTCCATCAGTGCGTCCGCCACTCTTTTCGAGTCAATCGTGGTCAACGGTATAGCCTCACCCCACATTGTACAGCAATCCACCATTGTGAGTATATACATGTTCCTTTTCCTAGTCCTTGGAAGTGGACCCACGATATCGATGGCTACCCTCTCGAAAGGAGAGTTCATGATGGGCATCTCACTCAACACCACCGGTGCTGTCCAGTGTTTCGGTGCCACCCTCTGGCACTCAGGGCATGACTTCACATACCGACGCACATCATCTGTCATTCCCGGCCAATAGTAATGGCAGGAAATCCGCTGCATGGTGGCGGCAATACCCATGTGTCCACTAAAGGAGATGGTATGCCCCATATGAAGAATCTGGGACCGGTGAGCTTTCGGGACGACCAACTGACCGTATAGGTTGTCTCCCCTTCCTGCTCTCCTGTAGAGTATCCTATTCTTCATGTAGTACTGCCCCCGTCCTGGTGGATCAGCACTTTTCTGCAGCTTTTTGTAGCAAGGACGTAAAGTATCATCCTCACTCTGGGCAGTTCGTAGCTCCCCCGGCATTGGGTTAGTCACAATTGCGTCTGCCTCTTCCGTTTTCGTCTGAGAGGGAGTCTGCATTGCTCCCATATGGATTGGCTCCCTGGGCATTCCCAGAAAGACATACCGGCAACCTAGGATGACTGGAAAAATGGGATCGGTCAATACAGCGGCCTTGATGGTGCCGGTGACGTACCTTGACCAAATCTCCACATTAGCAATAGGCAACTTCATGACTACAACACTCTTCTGTGCAGGCTGTATATCCAATGTCTCACCTGTGAATTGTTCTGGATGTACCAGATCAGCATAAATCACGGCCTCCCCGTCCAGTCCTGTGTCGTATAAACACTCCACTTGACGACCGTTAACCTCTACCAATTCCACTACAGGTGGTTTTTCCTGGTCTGGAGTCTCTTCCTCGGCCTCGACCTGTTCGGTGGGCTCCACCTTAGGTTTTCCTGAGCACACGATGAATTGAGTGTCTCCTGACTTTCCCCTGCAGTCAATAGCTTTGTGCGTGTTTGACTTGCATTGGTTGCACCATTTCCCTGTCCTAGATTTTCTATTGTCGGACTTAAGTGAGCTCTCCTGGTGGCGAGCTTCCTTGTTGACCTTGGCATTTTCCGTGACAACCTCCTTGGAAGTCACTTGACATGCTGCGAAGTGAGGGTTCTTAGCCTTCGATTTGCAGTCCCTCGTATTGTGAGAGGGTGACTTACAAATTGAACACCACTTCTCCGACCACGGTCGTTTTGGTGTAGAGCTTGAAGTGCTCTTGCTTCCCTCCTTCTTCTTCTCTGAACTATCCTCTGATTTTTGCACATAAGGTTCCCACTTTTTTGTTCCTGAGTTTTTGGCTTTCTTCTTGTCATGTTTCTCTTGACTTTTGGAGTTGGTGGAAAGGTTTTCCCCTGCCTCCCCATGTACCTCGACGAACCGTTCTGCTAATTTAGTCACGAGGTCAATACGTTCCGCTCCGTGTTCTCCCAGGAACGTCCTGAGAGGTTTAGACATTTGCTTCTTCATCTGGTCGACCACCATGAGCTCTTCCAGACTCTCATAGTCATGTGCGAACCCAGCCAAATCCATCCACTTATGAAGATAAGATTTAAGACGCAAACTGTAGGCGGCAAACAACTCTCCTGGTTCTCGTTTCGCTGCTCGAAATTTTTTCCGGTAGGTATGTGACCTTACCTCGAATCGTTTCAACAGAGCCGTCTTTAACTCGTCATAATTGTTCTCATGTCCTGGTGGCAGGCGAGAATAACCCTCGTATCCGGTCCCGCGTAAACCCTGGGATAGCTTAAGATTCCATTTGTTACGCTCCAGACCCATAGCAACTGACATAGCCTCGAAGCGTTGAAGGTATTGGTCAATCTTCTCTTTGTCCTCCTCGTAGACCGCTAAAGGAAACTTCATAGCATTGTACCCATGTCCACCTACTGTTGTTGAGACTGGGATGGAGGAACCTCCAACTGCTCCCTCAGTTTCTCCATTAGATTGACTCTTCAACTCGAGTTCCCTTATCCGGTACTCGTGCTCCCTTTTCTGAGCTTCTTGTTCAGCCTCCAGTTTAATAGCTGCTTGCTCAGCTTCAAATTTCTTAGCTGCTTGCTCAGCTTCCAATTTCTTAGCTTCTTGTTCCAACTCCATCCTTCTCAATTCCAACTCGGCCTTTCGATCTCCCCTTTCTGCTTGACGATACTCTCTCTCCACTTCCTGTATGTAATCCGTTAGAGCAGACCCCGCCAATCCCATTTCTTCCCCCTTTGCCTTTAATTCTAACGTGGTTAGTTTAGGGGTGGCCATTATACAGAGAGGTAAGCTAGCAGGTCGAGTACAATATAACTGCAAATTACTATACAGATATATGAACAAGTACTATAATCTAGATATTACCACGCACAGCACATTCACTCAGTAACAAGAGTAGAATCAGGACCACAGACCTATGCAGACGTGTGAAGTGTGAACGGGTAAGATATTTGTCCTAACCCCTATCCACATTCACTCTAGCTGGATTCTCCAAAATGATATCTCCCTCTTATAACTAAGGATCCCGTGTCAAAAGACCCCGTTGTCAGAAGATCCCACTGTCAAAGGTTCCTGCTTGCAGGAGATCTCGCTGTCCAAGGATTCCGTTTACGGGAGATCCCGCTGTCCAAAGATTCCGTTTACGAGCCCCCAATAATGTCGTGTCCTCCTTTACAGTGTCGTCCCTGGAGTGAAGAGAGTCGACACCCACATTATAATATTTTCCTCCTTTTTAATATTCTGGAGAATCCACCAGCTTCCGTCCAACACACTCCATCAGCCCGTGGACACCTTTTCCTATCACTCTCTCTCACTGTCGTACTATGCCCCCTTCTCATACTTCCCCAACGCAACATACTCAACAACTCTTGCTTCTAAAAATTAATAAAGATTAATTTATTAAAAGAAAAGTGTAACGTATATGAGACGTGTATGCGAAGAAAATGTGTGACGTGTACTATAAAGTGTGTAGAATCGGACTCTCAGACAACAACCCAGTCAGCTGATCCCAGCAATGATAGACCACAGCACGTTACGTCAGAACATGTACATCTCACCCAGTGCCGAAACCATCCTGCTGGATACTGATTTGCCTCTGTAGACCTCTGGTAATCCCATTTCATGATCTTCCGAAATAGACACCGGTGGTATTAACAGTTAATCATGGACCGGTTGCACCCTACACAATGTCCGTTCCTATCATTCCAAAAAAAAAAAAAATGCACAAGTCCTTTGTAGTGTGTACACAGTTATTAATGTTAATAGTCAATGTACTTGATCCTCACTCGTGTCTATCTAGCCTCAAGTATCATGTCTTGTGTTCTATTACACGAGATTATATCACACTAGGTAACTATTATAATTAATGTTCTCGGTTAGTTACTACTGTCTGATGCTGTGTGGTGCATCAACAATCATCACCCGTCTTTGGTGAATCATCTTCCTTCTAGCTTTAGTTACGTTCTGTACGAAACTTTATTGACTGTTCCACTGGTGTTCTTCCGAATGGGATTTGAACCTTTCCTAAAAACTTGTTGAGTTTCCTCGGATCTGGTAGGGAACCTAGGATAGAAACAACACATCTGGTGATAGTACTAGTCACTGATCCTATCGGCTAAGTGTAAGCCTATTGCCTTGCTTAATGATCTTTAGCTAACTAAACTTTGTCATAGAGCAGATTAGCTACCCACCTAGGGCCGAATCAGGCTATGACAAGGAAAGACCCATACAGAGTGCAAAACCCCAGTGGCCAATTCCCCCGTCTCCCAATTATCCATCATTACTCGATTCTTAACTAGCATAGCTTATCACCACTACCCTACTCTATTCTTAACTAGCAGAGCTAATATCACTATTCTACTCTAACTAGTTTCCACTAACAGTGCTAATCATCACACTATAGTTTTAACAAGGCTACAGTCTATATTAATTAGAACTAATAGACTATATTGGCTACCTTATGCAAAACCGCCTCATTCCCGGGATGGCTACTACACTTTGCCATAACGACACATGCTAGTTAATCTAGAATTAATCTAACACTGTAGAGCTCTCCCACAAACACGTCCATCATAATCCACGGTTTTTGTCAACTCCCCATCTCCAATCATGGTTTTCTGGCAAACCCCTAAAATTGGTCACGTGATATGGGTGACGTCCTGCAGGTGTTATTTATTTTTCATATCAGCCATTGTCAAGAATCGCTTCTCCCTTGCCTTAGTCACTGTCAAAGTTGTCATCACTTGTTTCTACTCCCCCAACCAACTAACGAGTTACTGTATGATCCCAACAACAGGTTTCACCAACAAGCTGTCAATAGCAATCTGCCCATCTGCGTGATGTCCGGAAACTATATGACAGATGGACTGTTTTCTTCCGAGCTGAGTACTTCCGTTTTTCCCTCTGACTTGTTGACAAACTGTCAAAGCGATGTATGATTCAGCGAACTCACTTCCGAGTGTTGCCAATCCGTCAACCAGATGTACAAGTACAGCTGTTATTTATGCCCGTCCTGTTTGGGACCACGTGCAGCCACAACTATGAATGTTTACTCTGTATTAGTTGAAACACTTGTTGCTTAGCAGATAGTCCGTTTTATCAGAAAGCCTCTATAATAACCAACTGGTTAAACACACGGTTTTATTTTGTGACAGCAAGCATATCCACCATGTTGACATGTCTAACTCTATCAAAAGCCTTTGTATAGTCAATAAAGCAAATATGTATATCCTTGTTTACTTCTATAGCACGTTCAATAACTGTTCGCAGCATATACACAGCATTTACTGTACCCTTTCCTTGTACAAACCCGCATTGTTCTTCCCCTATTTCAGGTTGTATCTTCTTCCTCACACTCTGCTTGATAATTCTTAGCAAAATCTTTGTAATGTGACTTATTATACTAATTGTTCTATGTTGATCACATTCCAAGGTTCCTGATTTCTTTGGGATTGCAATAAATACAGAGTTACATAATTCAGGAAGTATATCTCCTGTATCATATAATGTGTTCAGCAGTCTGGTGACGTGCTCTAGTCCAAATTCTTCTAAAGCTTTAATCATTTCTGTTGTGATATTATTTGCACCGGGGGCCTTGCCAGCTTTAATATGCTTAAGAACATTTCGAACCTCCATCTCCAAAATTGGCGGTCCTTCATTATTAAATCTAATATCATACTGTTCGTCTCTGTTATCATCATAAAGGTGTTTCACATAATCTGTCCATACATGTAGAATCTAGTCTTTTTCTATTATGATTTTGCCATCTTTAGTTTTTAGACAACCTGTTGATGTACTTGTTCTTTTATTAGTAAGTTCCTGAATTCTTTTGTGCACTACTTTGGTATTTTGACTGTTGTTTTGGTTTTCAATTTCTAAGCACTTTCCCTCAAACGATGCTTCTTTTGCCTCCTTACATAATATTCTGACTTGTCTGTGAATTTCTTCACATTTGACAGAATTATTTTTGTTGAGTCTTCTTGTTTCCATGAGGTGTAAAATTTCTTCAGTCATCCATTTCTTACGACCCACCTTCTTTAATTTTGGAATAGTTGTTTCTGCAGCCACATTGATTGAATTCTTCAACGTTTCCCATTGATCATCCACATCCTGGAATAGGATCTCTAGATCAGACAATATTTCAAATCTGTACTTCTATGTTGAATTTGTTTTGTATTTCCTTTTCATTACTCAATGTACACAAGTCATATTTAGTGTTTTTTGTTATATACTTGACTTTCTTCAACTTTATCCTCAATGTTCCTGTGAGTAATCTGTGGTCACTATAACAATCAGCACTGGGAACTGTTTTTGCTACTGTTAGCGCTTTTCTAGATCTTCTAATGAGAATGTAGTCAATCTGGCTTCTAATCCTGCTATCAGGACTCCTCCATGTCCATAATCTTCTAGGGTGTTGCTTAAACCATGTGTTTCCTACAATCATTTCCTGTTCTTTTGCCCACTCTACGAGTCTGTATCCTCTTTCATTTCTCTCTCCTAAACCATAGTTTCCTACTGTGTATCTATCCCCTTGAAATCCTACTTTTGCAATGAAGTCCCCTATTATGATGTTTATTTCTGAATTTTTACATTTCTTTAAGGCAGACTCTATGTCATTATAAAATTCTTCTACACTATCTTCACTGGATTCTCCTGTTGGGGCATATACTTGAATAATATTTATGCTAAAAGGTCTGCCACTTAATTTAACTAGTAGAACTCTGTCCGACACGGCCAAATATCCTTGAACAGATTTTGATGTTTTCCGGTCCAAAATAATTGCCACTCCCCTATGACGATCTTCACCTCCAGAATAAATAATCATGAAATTTTCATCTATCTTGATGCCTGCTCCTGTCCATCTCGTATCGCACATACCTAAAATATTAATTTTTTCCCTTTCAATTTTTTGTTTTATGTTCTCTAATCTTTCGTCGTCGTTTAACGTCCTAACGTTCCAAGTTGCTAATTTTAACGTCTTTGTCCTTGGCTTGCGATGATCAGTCTTTAAGCGAATCATGATGTACTAGGCACTTTTAAAGAGGTAGTTTGTCGTTGCTTTCCTCTATGGCAGTGGCCTTACTGGTCGGAGACCACAGCCATTGACTCAAGAAGAGCTCCTCTGCCTGCCGTCGTGAAACTCGAGACCATGACCAACCAATTTCTGTCGGCTGCCCTCGCCTGCTACGTCATGTAAAGTATATGTAACTAGCTAACTAACTAATACATAGAGCCTGTTCTTTTGTATTAATAATAACGTTTGTATTAATAATAACTAACTAATACATAGAGCCTGTTCTTTTGTATGGATGTGAAACTTGGCTGAAAAACATCTGATGGCTGCAGAAATGTGGTTTCTGAGGAAAATGCAAAGAATACCACGGACAGACAGAAAAACCAATGACCAAGTACTACAGGAGACAAATGAACATCGTAAATTGGTTATAGAAATTAGACGTAGACAGGCAACATTTTTTGGACATGTTATGAGAAGAAATGGATTGGAGAACTTAGTGACAACTGGCAAGATCGAAGGGAACAGACTAGGAGGAAGACCGAGAGGAAAATACCTGGATGGCTTGGCGACATGGCATAGACGAGACAGGAACACCAAGCTGATCTACGACGCTGGTGATAGAGTGAAATGGCGAGTCATGACCGCCCATGCTTTCCGGCATGGCATATGATTGATTGATTGAATTGCCTAACTAACTAACTAACTAACTAACTAACTAACTAACTAACTAACTAACTAACTAACTAACTGACTGACTGACTGACTAACTAACTAACTAACTAACTAAGGAGGCCTGGTGTTCTTTGCCAGTGAGAAGTCCTGATCGTTCGGGTCCATATCGATTGACGAACGTTAGTTGCGGCGATTGGGCAATACTGAGCATAGCCTACGATGGGTAACGTTGTAATATTCTGTTATGATAATTTGGCGTGTCCAGCGTATGCCGCGTGGTTACACACCCGCTTCACACGCCAGTGATCCGTTGCTTGTTTCCGGATCCGGTCAGGGATATGCACTACTGACTAGCTCAAACGAGAGCGAAACTCGAGTCTAGTGCTTCCATATTGACGCGGATAGGCTTTAGGTTCATACCAGAATACGATCAGCGTTGCCAGTAGTGGGTTGTGCTCAATATTTAAATTTCAAATCTTTCAATATTGTTGTTGAGGATGTCCAGTGTGTTAAGCGCGTGACATCATGGTGCAGACGTAAACGGTGACGTTATAAGGACAGTTCAAAGATGCTGCCCCACTTGTCACATGCACCAAAGGGGAGCAGATTTCTGTTATCCGTTTTTTGATCAGTGAAGGGGTGGACACTATAGACATTTATCAGCGAATTAAAGAGCTGTATGATGATGCATGCCTGTCAGTCCAGCAAGTGTATTAGTGAAGTTGGAAGTTTCAAAACGGAGTTGACTTCTGTGACATACAATACACGACCAGACCAGGCACACCGAGTAGTGACCACAGAGTCGATTTTTATACAGGAATCTACAGTCTTTATCAGCGCTGGAGAACTTGAAATGAACGTAATGGTGACTTCTTAAAAAACTGATACATTCATTCTTCACGTTTTCAGAATATATTCACAAAATAAAAATAAAAGAACAGTTAAGGTCTTCATTTGAAGCCCCCTAGTATTTCGGCCAAAGTAATATTAATTCTCCACTCTATATGAGATACAACTCTGCAGTATGCACCTGACGAGTGCAGTGAAATATGAGAGGCAATAAATCGTGCAATAGATTGTTTATGAGGTCTTTGTTGAAATCTTCCTAATTTGTTCCTTGAAATGCCAAGATTCCCTGTCAAACAGCTAAGCACTACTCCATATCACATTTCAGCATTTCTTCCAAGATAATTCCTATAACATTCTAAACATTTTTTGTTTTGGTAAGCATTCTTTAAAATATGATTCGAGCCTAGAGCTACTAGTCAGATAATCGAATGCTACTACTGCTGTGGATTAAATCTAGATCTCTGTCGTCCACATATGAACATTAACTACTGTCGTCGCAATATGAACACTAACTACGCTCGTCGTAATATGAACATTGACTACTGTTGTCGTAATATGAACATTAACTACTGTTGTCGTATTATGAAAATTAAGTACTGTCGTCGTAATATGAACATTAACCACTGTCGTCGTAATATGAACATTAACTCCTGTCGTCGTAATATGAACATTAACTCCTGTCGTCGTAATATGAACATTAACTCCTGTCGTCGTAATATGAACATTAACTCCTGTCGTCGTAATATGAACATTAACCACTGTCGTGGTAATGTAAATTTTAACAACTGTCGTCGTTATATGAACATTAACCACTGTCGTCATAATATGAACATTAACAACTGTCGTCGTTATATACATTCACTAATGTGCCATTACGGCTAGAGTGTAATGTTTAGTGCGTTGGCTTTCGGCCCCTGTTTGAATCCATATCGATTGATATTGTGTAAATGTATTTAGGCTCCCAGATCAACCTAGTTAAAAACGGATACCAGGAAATGTCGTGGGAAGTAGAGGCGTCCGGCGAGACATTGACCGCATTAGACATCGAGTGCTGACTAGTCTATAGAATATTGACCCAGCACCATGCGCCCACTACAGCTCAAGGCGAGCTAAAGAGTTCTGGACTTGTTCTTTGAATCCACGGCCTGGATTCTGGATTTCAAATGTCTCACACACTCTCTCATGCTGTCTCTCACATAATCTCTCTAACTCTAACGGTAGAATTTGTGGAGCGGTGTTTGTAGACTTTAAAAAAGCTTTTGATATGGTAGATCACGATATTTTAATTAGAAAACTAAAGCAAATGAAGACAAGCACCAACATGGTGAA
Organism: Cepaea hortensis; assembly: GCA_963921405.1. NCBI lineage: Eukaryota > Metazoa > Mollusca > Gastropoda > Stylommatophora > Helicidae > Cepaea > Cepaea hortensis. The sequence continues at coordinate 20,990,134 of OY992879.1, read as the reverse complement.
CATAATTACGTCATTTCTATCCGACAGGCAACAAGTCGTGTCCTTCAACAACTGTCTATCAAGACCCACACAGCTTAATATTGGTGTGCCTCAGGGCTCAATACTAGGTCCGCTGCTTTTCGCAGTTTATATTAATGATCTTCCTTTATATATCAATACAACTTGTGATCTATTTGCAGACGACTGTACTATATATACTAGTCAAGAAAACCGTAGTGAATTAGAGAATTCTTTACAAAAGGAACTTGATAATCTTACTAGATGGAGCAATGAAAACCGCATGCAAATTAACATCGACAAAACCAAATCCATGCTAATAACGACCAGACAAAAACTACAGACACTAGCCATAACTGGATCACCGCTCGAACTCCGCATGGGCACGTTACCTATAGTTAATGTGACTGAACATAAAACACTAGGGCTTTTAATAGACAGCCATTTGAACTGGAGCTCTCATGTTCACGCTCTTACCAAGAAAATAGCACAAAAAGTTTACCAACTTGCTAAAATTCAGCACTTCCTGGACGAAAGCACACGAAAAATATTCTATACATGCTATATCCAATCACATCTCGATTACTGTTCCACAGTTTGGGATGGTTGCCCTAAATCTAATTTAAAACGACTATGTTCTCTACAAAACCGAGCTATTCGTCTGGTTTCTGGCATAAAGCACGTTGAAAGTAATAATTTGTACAGTCATCTAAGACTTCTACCACTACAAAAGCGCTTCCTTTTCAACAAAGCCAAATTAGTGAATAAAATTATATCTCAAAATACCCCAGAGTATCTTCTGCCGCTGATTCAATCTAATGCAATGAACAGCAAGCGCCTAAATTTGTTACATGTCTCAAAGCCTAGATTGAACCTATACAAAACATGTTTCGCCTATTCTGGTGCTCACTTATGGAATGATCTGCCTCCAGATCTGAAAACTCCAATGAGTCCCTACACATTTAACCGAAAACTCTTTCAATACTTAATCCATACCGACTATATGCCACCATAATGCATTTACTGGTATAATTGTTCATTATAATTGTTTAACTATAATTGTTCACTATATATGTGTGTGCGTGTGGGAGAGAGAGAGAGAGAGAGAGAGAGAGAGAGAGAGAGAGAGAGAGAGAAAGTGGGTGTTAGAGAGAGGGAGAGAGTGGATGCGTGTGTGCGCACGTGCATGCGTGTGTGTGGAGAGAGTGATTGAGCGAGAAATGGTGGGGGAATGTGTCAGTGCATGCATTCGTACGTGTATGTGTGAGAGTGAGTGTGGGAATGTAGGCGTGCGTGCGTTCATGTGCATGCGTTCATGTGTATGTGTATGTGTGAGAGAGCGTGATTGAGAGTGTGTGTGTGTGTGTGTGTGTGTGTGAAGGATTGTGTGTTAGAGAGTTAGACAGTGGGAGAGTTGATGTGTTAGTGTATGTGTGTGAGCGCGTGCATGCGTGTGAGTGTGTGTATATGAAAGAATACAGAGAGAGAGAGAGAGAGAGAGAGAGAGAGAGAGAGAGCTGAGCAGATGCATGTCATGTAACACGCATGTTATGTAACACGCGAATCCATATATTTGTGTATTCTCATCTGTCATTTTATCAGTTAAATACCATTTGATTTTATCATGCATAATATAAACTAATGTTCATTACTGTAGTTTGAGTGAGAGAGTCAGTGAGTGTGAATGAGAGACAGAACGAGTGAGCGTGAGAGTGAATGAGTGAGCGGGAGAGTGAATGAGTGAACGGGAAAGTGAATGAGTGAGCGGGAAAGTGAATGAGTGAGCGGGAGAGTGAATGAGCGGGAGAGTGAATGAATGAGCGGAAGAGTGAATGTGTGAGCGTGAGAGTGAGTGAGTGTGTGTGTGTGTGTGTGTGTGTGTGAGAGAGAGAGAGAGAGAGAGAGAGAGAGAGAGAGAGAGAGAGAGAGAGAGAGAGAGAGAGAGAGCATCACTATTTTTACGTCACATACATTTTATGTACACATTTTTCTCCATGTTTAACATTTTTATGAGACTGCTCATGACAAGTGTCAGTGTATATGTGTGAGTAAAGTGTGAGAGTTTCTTCATACTAGTTTCAATACTATCGTGAGACATTTTGTATGTGTCTAGATGTGAGGAAGTGTGAGTGTATGTGGAGGATATGTGTGAGTGTGGGGATATGTGTGGGTAGTGGGTGGGGGGTGTGTGGGTGGGGGTATGCGTTTGGATGGGTTGGGGTGTGTTGGTTTTGGTGGGTAGTGGTATTTGTGGGTGTTGGTGGGATGTGTGTATGGATGTGTGGGGGTGAAAGTAGGGGTGTTGGAATGGGTGTGGGGGATGTGTGTATGGGTGGAGGATATGTGTATGGGACGGATGCAGGGGATGTGTGTTTATGTGGGTGGAGATGTGTGGACGGTTTGAGGAAGTATGTGTAGGAGGCGGGGTTGTGTGGGTAGGGGATTGTGTTGGGTGGATTGGGGATGCAAGGGTGGGTGGGGAGAAGTGTATGGTGTGTGGGTTTGAGATATTTGTGCGGTGTGTTGGTGGGGGATGTGTGAATGATGTGTGGGTGGAGGGTATGTTTGTGGAGGTATGGGTGGAGGATAGTGTGTGGTGTGGGGGATGTGTGTGATGGGTGCGGGGAATGTGCGTATGAATGGGGTATATGTATGGGTGAGTAGGGGATTGTGGTGGTTGGGGGAAGTATGTGGGGGAGTGTTGGTGGGAGATGTGTGTGTTTGGATGGGGAATGTGTGGGTGGGGGTGTGTGAGTGAGTGGCTTAGGGATGTGTAAGTGGGTGAGGGAGTTGTATGTGTCGGGGTGGGATGTGTGAGTGGGTGGAGGATGTGTGTGGGGTAGGGGTATTGTGATCGAGAGATGTTTGGTTGGGGGGGGGGGGTGTGGGTGCGTAGTGGAGAATGTATGCGTGAGTGAGTGTGTGTTGGTGGACGGGTAGGGAATGCGTGTGTGGGTGGGGAGAGGTGTGTGGTGTGTTGGTTGGGGATATTGTGTGGGTGAGGTATGTGTGTGTGGGTGGGGGATTTTTGTGTTTTGTTTTGTTTTTGTGTTGTGTGAGTGGGGGTATGTGGTGTGGATGGGTAAGGGTATCTGTGTGGGTGTGGGTGGGGATATTGTGTGGTATCTGGGTGGGGGATATGTGTGTGGTGTGTAAGTGGGGATGTGTTGGTGAGGGATATGTGTGTGTGTGGTGCGTGGGTTGGGAATAGTGCATGATAGGAGGTGTATGTGATGTGCGGGTGGGGGATTGTGTGGTGGGGGATTAGGTTAAGGCATGTGTGGGTGGGTGGAAGTTGTATGTGTGGGTGGTGGGGTGTGTGTTAGTGGATTGGGGATGTATGGGTGGTTAGAGAGATGTGTGTGTGTGGGGTGGGGGTAGGGACATGTCAGTTGGTGGGGATGTGTGTGTATGGTTTGGGAATGTGTGAGTGGATGTGCGATGTGTGGGTTGGTGGGGGATTGTGTGCATGGGTGGGGAATATGTTGTCGATGGAGATGTGGCTGGGAGATGGGTGGTTTGAGGTGTGGGTGGGGAGAGGATGTGTGGGGTAGTATGTGTATGTGGATGGGCGTGGGATGTGTGGGTTGGTGGGGGAATGTTTGTGGGTGGAGAGTGTGTTTTGGTTGAGGGATCAGGTGAGGGCAGTGTGTGTGGGTGGGGGATGTGCGGGAGGGGGATGGATCGGTTGGTGGGGTATGTATGTGTCCCTTGGTGTGCGTGTGTGTCGGTAGGTGGGAGTGTGTATGTGTCCCTTGGTGCGCGTGTGTGTGGGTAGGTGGGGTGTTGTGTGGGTGGGGTGATGTATGGATAGGTGGGAAATGGGCTTCATAACATGGTAATTAGCCTTGTTTATGTTTACAACATTCATTTCACAATGTTTATTTTATCTTCCTATGTAAATGTATAATGCTCTTGATGAACGAAAGACGAGTGATTGGAAGGGCCGAATGTAAGACGGGCCTGCGCGCCCAATTTGTGACCCTAATAAAGTTGATTTGATTTGATTTGATTTGATAACTCTCTCTCAACCTCTTTCTCTCACCCTCTCTCTCTCTCTCTCTCTCTCTCTCTCTCTCTCTCTCTCTCTCTCTCTCTCTCGCATTCTCTCTCACTCACACTTCCATAATATTTTACATCATCTAGAACAGTGGTTCTCAACCGGTGGGGAATCCCCCTACCCCTACCCGGGGGGGGGGGGGAATTTAGGGTTTTCGGGGAGGGGGGCAATTAAGATTATTTCAAGATCGCGTTAATACAAGAATCAATTACTCGATATTTTTACCCTCCGTACTTTACGGTTTTGTACTTCTCGCTATTCTTAAATTCGTTTTATAACGTAAGCAGACATTCAAAAAACGGTTTATGTAGACGTCTAAACGTGTTCTAGTTAGTGTTATTAAATTTACCTTCCAATATTACGTATACTGTGTAAAATAAAGGGGGGGGGGAATTTATAGGGAGGAAATACACAGAGGGGGGGGGTGTGAGATGACTTTCTGAACATATGGTAAAGGGGTGCATGGTCCAAAAATGGTTGAGAATCACAGGTCTAGAATATGCTAAACATTCGTTTAAACCATGAAACCTGTCTTTGATTAAGGATAATTGTCTGTTATTACACACGCTTTCTTTCGGTCGGGTTTAATAATTGTCAGGATTAAATAATCACAGATTAACTGTTCGTCCTTTGAAACTGGATCGGGGGCAATTACTCTGGCTGGCTTCTGGAGGTTAACTCAAGTCGGCTTGTCTCTTATGGCAATCCACGTAATTTTGTTGCTTCTTTCTTAAATTTTTGCTTGTGAGTTTTTCAATCTTCTAACTATCCTCCAACTTCTTTTTCTTCTCCATTTCATCATCATCAATGCCATCATCATCATTACCATTATCATAATCAACATTTTCAAAGTCATCATCAGTAATAGATGCAGTATCGTCGTTTTCGTTGAGTATAAAATATAGAAGGTATAAAAATGTCAACCAAACCGCATTTTTTCAAGACTTGGTCACTGCACCTCTAAACCATGTTTACCAACTTTGAGCCGAATGATTATCTGGAATACTGGATGAAGACTTTATTGATGTGTTTGATAGATATGTGCCAGTCAATGAAGTTCATGTAAACCATCTCGTCAAACCGGCGTAGGTCGCCCAGAAAATACTTGAAATTATAAGAGATAGAGCACATAAAATTAGGAACCTCGGTGCATATCGTATTATTAGAAACAAAGTTCATATGTCACGTGAAGAGAAAAGAAACATTATTTTAGGAACTTAGTCGTTAAATAAAAACAGACGGTTAAAAACAGATGGAATAAAAAATATACTTTGACTAACAACTTCTTAAATTCATTACCATCAAATCATATTAAATGTGACCGATTCAGTATGTTTGTTTCAAACTGACTTAGACGAGCTGAAGCTTCAATTCACCATGGACCTGTGATCATAACGACGTGGCCCGGAATCGAACCCCAACCTTCGGAACACGAGACAGGCGCTGGAACAACTTCGCGACTGAGACTCCCAATATAAAAAAAAAAACAAAAAAAACAACGCGTCCTTTTCATCTATCTTTGTAAATATATAATAAAGGTCAGACTGGAACTGGTTTATTACGTACTTCTGCTCTCCTGTACCCACAATATTATTTAGTGCTCCCGGAAGAGATCAAAAACTGCGGTTCCTGCTGTACTCACGTTACGTGAATAAGATAATACGCAACCGTTTCCTCATGGCGTCTTCACTAGATGAACTGTGGGTTGTTTCATGTCTTCTTTCTTTAGGGAGATGATCAAGGCATAGTCAGTCAGACAGACAAAGATAAAAACTGTTTGATTGACAAGCATGTAATCAGACAGACAGACAGACAGACAGACAGACAGACGTCCCACGGGAAGGTTACCCCGGTCAACAAATGCCCGTAGAAGTCGGATGTGTCGGCCAACGGTGCAAGAACGCAGGTCTGCTGTAAACAGACACAACGCACTCATGTCCGAACAAACTCTCCGGATGAACGCAGAGGAAGAAGAAGAACCCGCGTCCACCATGCTCGCAACGTTGTCAGTGCAGATCTAAAAAAATGGGTGTTTGTTAAGTCTCACTACACTTTATCCGTAGAACATATTTGAAACTTGAAATACATGACATCATCAAAACATGTGCCCCACAGTTTATTGTGAAGCAATATGCGGCGAATGGCTGTCGTCTGATGTAGTAATTATGTGCACTCCAAACCGAATTGTTTTATCAACTGAAAGAATTTGCTTGGTTGAACAAGTGATTCGAAACGGCGGTTGATACACACCGAAACAACAATAGATACGTTGCAGAAGGTATTTGACAATATGAAGAGACGTGTACAGTCATGTCTTGAAGCCCGTGGTGGACATTTCCAACACCTTTATAATGAATACTTCATTGGTACTTTTCAGCTTCGCTAAAACAGCGTTAGACCATAGTTTTGCCTATTGTAACTAATTTAATGCATTTTTAGCACATATTTTATGACGTCATGTACTTAATTTTTCAAAATTGTTTTACATACAAAGTGTAGTGAGACTTTACAAATACCCTGTAGTAAAACAGGTTTCTTCCGTTGCGGCACCCGTTCTGTCTGTGTCTGTAAGGCTACGCTCTGGCCACCAACAGAGACACTATGTTCAAGCTAGACGCACTCATTGACAGCCCCGGAGACTCGTAAACATCAACACCTGGGTCGCATCTGTTGACGGGGTATCAAAGAAACCCAATCCTTCAACAAAAACCCTCGCAAGATTACATCTTACTTTGATTCTTCACCCTCGCCAACTGTTCGTACAACACTTGCTCTGTGAGGTGAGGATGCGAGTTGACTGCGGTTGGGAACTTTGAGTGGAGATGGTGAGTGCTGTATCAAAGGGAAATAGATACAGGCGGACGGAATGATAGGCAAATAGGGATTGATACTTAAGTATAGGGACGGGTGTACTGATAGGTGTTGAGGCAGAGAGTTGTGTAGGGGTAGTGTTTAGAGAAAGAGACGGACAGAATGAAAGTTAGAGATAGACAAGTAGCAAGACAGACAGTCAGAGGGGTTGTTAGGTAGACATGTATGAATTAAATAGGTAGGTAGGTAGGTAGCCAGGTAGACGAATAGGCATGGATTTAAGTAGGTAGTCGGTAGGTAGGTGGGTGGGTATGAGTGTAGGTAGGTAGGGATGCAGGTAGATCAGATAGATTGGTAGGTAGGTATGTACAGAGGTATCCAGGTAGGTTGGTATGTAGATAAGTACACGGGTAAGTAGGTAGGTAGGTAGGTAGGTTGGTAGGTATGCAGACAGGTAGGTACTTAAGAAGCTGAATGCCGACAGAGCGACCAATCAATTGACCGATCGTCAGACATGCAGCCCGGCTGACTGGTAGGAAGACAGACAGATAGGTAGACAGACAGGTAGGCTGACAGGTAGGTAGACAAACATTAGACCGACATGTAGTTAGACGGTTAGACAGACATTATGTGGACAGACATGTAGACAGACAGACATGTAGACCGACAGATAAACATACAGGTAGGTAGACAGACAGACAGACAGGCAGGTAGATAGACAGTTAGACAGACAGGTATGTTGACAGACATGTAGACAGACATATAGACAGACGGGTAGGCAAGTAGGTAGACAGACATATAGACAGACAGGTAGGTAGGTAGACAGACAGGTAGACAGACAAGTAGATAGACAGAGAGATAGGTAGGTAGACAGAAATGTAGACAGACAGGTTAACATTCAAACACAAAAAAAACGAGAAAGTTAGTGAGATTGACAGAGGGAGAGTTAGTTAGTCGCATATCCTTTACAGGACGTTGCAGTCAACCCCAGCATTGTTTGGCTGTTCGTGATCTCTTGGCAAATTTACGTTCAGTAGTTTTCCATTGCCTCCTGAACGACCGGCACCCATACCATTTTCAACAAAAACCAACGTAAGGCGGTCTGCTGCCAAATCACATGCAGCTGTGTTTTGAAAGCGGGTATAGGGGATTACGAACTGCGTCCGTAAAGTCTTCGCCATGGATCATGCGGGAGAGTTAGGGGAAGAATAATAGAGAGTGAGAGAAAGAGTGGGTCCAAGCGGGAGGGAAGTCCTTAAACCAACCTGACTACCTTGATGTAACTAGCGACAGAGAAAGCCCTTTACACGGTTCAGGCAACGTAAACTCCACAGCATCGGACTTAGGAGATAAGACTCAGTCCATCCATCAACGATCCTGAAAAATGACTGGAAATAGATCAATCAAACTGCGTTTAGGAGAATGCCGATATGTTACGGCACAAGGAAATAGAACCCCCAAAAATTACGTTAAATACGAATGTGTCTAAGAAGTTCCTATTTCCATATTCATCTCTCTCTCTCTCTCTCTCTCTCTCTCTCTCTCTCTCTCTCTCTCTCTCTCTTCTCTCTCTCTCTCTCTCTCTCTCTCTCTCTCTCTGTTTTTCTGTCTCTCTTTCTCTCTCCCTCCCTCTCTCTCACTCTCTCAGCATTCATATGATGTTTGTTTCTATGTGAATGTAACATGTACAATAGATAATTGATGTACGTAAGATCAGTGGTTGAAGGGTCGAATGTAAGACGGGCATGTGTGCCCAATTTGTGATTCTTTGAACATAAAATACGTCCGTTTCTCTCTCTCTCTCTCTCTCTCTCTCTCTCTCTCTCTCTCTCTCTCTCTCTCTCTCCCTCTCTCTCACTCTCTCTCTCTCCCTCTCTCTCTCTCTCTCTCTCTCTCTGCCGGCTCTGTGTCGAAAGCTTTATAGACACTGTTCGTAATCCCGCATACCCGCGTTCGAAACACATCAGTGCACGATTTGGCAGCAGACCACCTTGCGTTGATTTTTTTATGAAATGGTATGGGTGCCGATCGTTCAGAAAGCAATTGCAAGCTACTGAACGTAAACTCTCCAAGAGATCACAGCAGCAAAATATGTGTTGACTATGACGTTCTGTAAAGGATATGCAACTAACTTTAACATAAACTAACTTTACACATTGCAAGCAAGCCATTTATATATCAGTATTCTATACTTTACAGATAGCAAGCAAGAAATCAACAGCCACTTCCTTCTTTTGACATACAGTGCACTCATCGATTTCATACAGTTGATCAAACCAAACCTGAACTAACTCCAAGAAGATAGATTTGCCAGGATAGACACCAAAATCGTCCTTCAAATTACCGTAACAGATCGCATAATATTTGACTCCAACATCCTCCAAATAGAACTATGGAAATGTTTATAATTTTACATTGAATCTGCAAAGAATCTCAACTGTGTCATTTAGTAAAGCAAGGATTTTCTGTGTTTAGGTTTACCAAACCATTAAAATAAGGTGTGGCTGACATTACTTTTGTACATCTACATTGGACGTGCACATCTAGAAAACGTTATAACTGTTTCATAAACGCAAATGCTTATCATTGTACAACATAATGACATGTGCTTTTAGTTAAGTTACCGGTGTAAAAAGTCGGAATTACTCCACCATAACTCACACTACATCACAATATACATTTATATCGTCAAAAACACAGACAAGTGTATCGACAAGTAAAGCTAGTCTTCTCCAGTGAAGCGACCAACTACAGACAAGGGTATCGACAAGTAAAGCTAGTCTTCTTCAGTGGAACCAACAGTAGATTACACTTGCAGGGGTGTCGCTTGGAACTGGGCAACGAGAAAGTGTTCGGTGTCAGATTAGACCCCGCGTAGGACAGACACAGAGATGACAGAGCATGGCCTAGTGGAGTATTTGGCGACTAGCTTGAAGAAACTATGAATCACATGTTGGTCTCTGGCATCTTCTTGCTGATTGCTGTTCTAGATATGGGGTAAGTAGAGTTGTCCTGCCGTTTTAGATGTTGGGTAAGTAGAGTTGTTCGGCTGTTTTAAATGCGAAGTAATTAGGTGTTGTAACTATTGAATACGTTGACGTGTTAAGCGAATGTAGGTATGAGTTAAGTAAAATTGTTTAACTCTGTTAGATGTGGGTGAGTAAAGTTCTTAGTGGGTTTTTTCTGCCCCACATGGCATAAGGACAGTTCGTGTGTTTTTTTCTTTGTTTGCTGTATTTCGTTGAGTTAGCTATCTGTGGTGTCCTTGACAAAGATTCTGAGAATCGAAACGTCGGTAGTCATGTGTGTCGTATTGTACGCGTTTGTGTGTAGTTTATTTTATTTTATTTTATTTTACTTTATTTTATTATTCATTTTATATATTTATTGAGTGCTTCTGATTTAGGATTTTCACCCGTATTTCGCGATACGATGGATCTCCTTGTAAGGTATGTGCAACGTGTTGATGTTTAGTACGTTTCTTCTCGCAGGAGTATAGTATACCTATTTGTTTCCAATTCATATAGTTATATCCTGCCGCAGCCGCTGCTTTTTCTTTCTATTCCGTTAAGTTCTTAGGCTATTTTAGATATCGGGTAAGAGGAGTTCTTCTACTGCTAGAACTGTTTTAAATATCCAATACGTGTTTAACAGAATAGTTTGTATGGGGGTAAATAGAGTTTAAGTATTGTAGATATGTGGTAAGTAGAGTTGTTTAAGTGTTTTACATATAAGGTAAGTGAGATTGTTTAAGTGTTTTAGGTATGGGGTAAGAGAAGTTGTTTAAATGTTTTAGATATGGGGTAAGTAGAGTTGTCCAAGTGTTTAGATATGGGGTAGGCATAATTGTCCAAGTGTTTATATATGGGGTAAGATAAGATGTTTAAGTGTTTTAGATATGGTTTAAGTAGAGTTGACCAAGTGTTTAGATATGGGGTAAGAGAAGTTGAGTAAGTGTTTTAAATATGGGGTACGTAGAGTTGTTTAAGTGTTTAGATATGGGGTAAGTAGAGTTGTTTAAGGGTTTAGATATGAGGTTAGTAGAGTCGTTACGCTGTTTTACGTATCGAAACAGTTCACGCGTTGTATGAACTTAGATAAAGGGTAAGTAAATGTGTTAAACTCTTTTAGATATGCGCTAAACAAGCGAAGGTAAACTGTTTCAGATGTGCAGTCAATGTGACATAGTCTATATTACTGCTACATGACATAGCCTGTAATTCTGCTGCGTGACACAGTCTGTAATATTACTGCGTGATAGAGTTCTGATAGGTAAGGCGCACTCTAAAGCATGTGCAGCATAAAACGAAAAGTCTAAATCAATCAGAAACCGTTGTCCCTTACCACAAACAAAATAAATAAAGCCCGTTGCAATATTTCTGCAATTTATAGTCACTACTAAGTAGTACATAAGATATTTGGTTGCCGCGACATACGGTTAAGCTTGTATTGTGTTTCTCTACGCTGTCTATATGTAGCATATAGTCCATTGTTTCAGGCAAATCCATTTAATTAATGTCGTTAATGTTCCTCGAGTACAGTTTACGAAACGCCGTTTCTTTGTTAACTTTATAAACGCAATTTAGCAGGTACTGAGAGTCGCTTTAAAGGTAATGAGAGATGGGCGAGTTTGGACTATTATAGCCTGTCGACTACATTGGGTTCCCTTAAGCCTGATTACCTTTCTTTTCCACCCATATTGGTATTATTCGTCGCTGTGGCGTTGGGCTTACACAGTCTATTGGTAATCCCCAAACCGCGTTCGAAAAACAGCTGCTGGAAACAGACAGGCTTTTACTTATATTTCATAGATGTTTAGTCGACGGATCAACATCACAGCACACGGGTGTAAGCCATAAGTGCTCCGTTCTACTCCTAACTCAAGCATCAGTCCGGACAATCTCAGCTCTGTGCACGAACTCCGTAGCACCAGCGAGGATCCTGAAATACTTTGGGTAGATTTTTAACTCGTAATTATGCTCGGGCAGCGCCGTTAATCAACTCTTTTTCGATTTCCAACTGCCAAGGGATTTTTTTTACGTGCGCAACAATACACACGGGCGTCCGATCTCATTACCCAGAGACCAGAGGAAATTGTTGTTACTAGAAGTCCACGTGAAAAAACCCCGGCCATCACCGGGGCTTGAACCCGGGACCTCCAGCACTCGACCGGATACGATATCTCGAGATCACTCAGCCCCCTCATACAGTGGTATGAGTACTGGTCATCCAGAAAGCAATGTCAAACTACTGAATGTAAACATGCCAAGAAATCACAAATAGCTCCCCCCCCCCCCCCCCCCCCCAAAAAAAAAAAAAAAAAAAAAGAAAAAAAAGAAAAAAGAAAAAGAAAAAAGAAAGATGGGGTTTATTGCTACCTACTGTAAAGGATATGGAACTAACTAACTCGATTTACTATTTACCAATTGTCTACCCGTGTAAGCTGCTTGGCACTCTCATTGCAAGTGATGCTTACAATTTGATTTGGTGAACGGAGAAAACTGTTCTTTCACAGATGGAATAAGTTTTGATGCTGACTTCTGTTTAAATTCACAAAATGAATACATCGATTTTAACTCCATGCAATCTTAACTCTTCACAGGGGAGCAAACAACGACATCCTGCGACTGAATATAAAAAAAGAGCCTGTCCTTGACCCAAACACAGTATGTAAAACGTACCCAGCACTGACCTCACAACAGTACAACCTGTGCCGGAAGTACCCGGACGTGACAGCCTCAGCAATACAAGGGGTGCAGATCGCCATACACGAGTGCCAGTTTCAGCTGAGGACGCACAGGTGGAACTGCTCGGCCCTGGAGAAGAAGAACAAGAATCCGCACGCCAGTCCTGTGTTGGCCAAAGGTGAGATCTGTCAGATTTGAAGAAGTCAGCCAGTTAACACTAAGTAAGTCAGTCAGTCAGTCAGTAGGTCTGTGAGTAAGTAAACAAATGAGTGAATGAATAAGTAAGTAAACCAGTTAGTCTGTAAATAAGTGAGTAAGTAATTAAGTAAGTAAGTAAGTAAAGTAAGTACGTAAATAAGTAAGTACTAAGTAAGTAAGAAAGTGAGTAAGTACGTAAAGAAAGTAAAGTAAGTAAGTACATAAATAAGTAAGTAAAGTGAGTAAGTACGTAAGAACGCAAATACGTAAGTACAAACGTACGTAACTAAGGACGTAAGTGAGTAAGGAAGTAAGTAAGTATGTTAGTTAGTTGGATAACCTTTACAGGACGTCGCAGTCAACACCAGCATTTTTTGCTGCTGTGATGTCTTGGCAAGTTTACATTCAGTAGTTTGCTGTTGCTTTCTGAACCACCATATCATTTCGTAACAAACCAACGCAAGGCGGTCTGTTGCCGAATCGCATGCAGCTGTCTTTCAAACGTGGGTATGCGGGATTACGAACTGCGTCCATAACTCTTTCACCACGGAGCCGGCTAGTACGTACGTAAGTGAATAAATAAGTACGTAAGTAGATAAGAAATTAAGTAAGTAAAGTAAGTATGTAAGTAAGTTAAGTAAGTAAGAAGGTAAGTAAAGAAAGTCAGTCAGTCAGTACGTGAGTAAGTGAGTGAGTGAGTCAGTCAGTTAGTGAGTAAGTAAGTAAGTAAGTAAGTAAGTAAGTAAGTAAGTAAGTTCGTAAGTAAGTAAGTAAGCAAGCAAGCAAATAAATAAGTAGTAAGTAAGTAAAGTAAGCAAGAAAGTTGGTAGGTAGGTAGGTAGGCAGGCAGGCAGGCAGGCAGGCAGGCAGGCAGGTTGGTAGTTAGGTAGGTAGGTAGGTAAGTAGGTGGGTAGATAGGCAGGCAGGCAAGCAGGCAGACAGGCAGGCAGGAAGGTTGGTAGTTAGGTAGGTAGGTAGGTGGGTAGGTAGGTAGGTAGGAAGGTTGGTAGTTAGGTAGGTAGGTAGGTAGGTGGGTAGGTAGATAGGTAGGTAGACAGGCCGGCAGGCAGATTGGTAGTTAGGTAGGTAGGTAGGTAGGTAGGTGGGTAGGTAGGTAGGTAGGTAGGTAGGTAGGTAGGTATTATGTTTGCATGATCTTTACAGAGGGTGAATACAAAATTGGGACCGGCAATATTTTCAAACACTGCCCTGTCATTAAAAATACACTCTATATTTATTTAGCTTTTCAAGCGGTGTAGTAATTTTCATAAACTGTTTGGTTCGCTTTTCAACAGGTGGCAACTTTTACATGTATCGAACATAACTAAATAACACATCAATACACTTTTAAAATACACAGTTCTCGAAAACAATATAAAAAAAAGTTTATATTTATTTAACACTCTTTCACAAACTACATCAACTTCAGGAACACAAGACTTCTGCACAAGATTTCTTCATTCATCAATTTCACTTCAGTTCTTTGACTGCCAGACCTGGTGGCAATGGCTGTCTCAGCTTCTCTGCATTGTCTCTGTCCTTTATCACCAGTGTGTACACGTATCTGCTGCATCGCACCTTGAACTTGACATTGTCCTCGTTCTTCTTGATCTTGACAGATTTAGTATCTTTCCTCCTGATTGTGAACAGAAAGTCTTCGATCTCTTGAATCTGTTTAGATAACAAAGCAAAAACTACGTGAACATCCCACATCATTTAAGAAATATTGAACAGTTCGCTAGCTTACTAACTGGTTTTTAATAAGGTTTAGTTACCGCACAGTTTGATAGGTGACAATTCCGTGTTGGAGAGTGTTTAGCTACGGAATAGTTCGCTAATTTACCTACCACCTGGTACTGAAGAGTGTTTAGTTAATTTATAGTTCGCTAAGTTTCTACCCAGCGTTGGAACTGTCAGGTTACTGTACATTTCGTACTGTACAGTTTGCTATCTTACTACACGCTGTTGGGAAATGTTTAGTTAATGTTCAGTTCACTAACTTTCTTCCTGGTGTTGGGAAATGTTTAGTTACTTTATAGCTCGTTAACGTATTACTCAGTATTCTATAGTGTCGCTATCTTACTACGTGTAGGAGGGCATTTTGTTGCAGTATTAATTCGCTACATTTTGAAATGTTCATTTTGAATCAATGGGAAGTAACTAACGTATTACTATTTGGCGTTTCATGTCAAGATGGCTTGTAGTTCTTAGTTTACGTCTCAATGCCGTTTAAACATGCGTTGAGAGCAAACATGTTTTAATGTCTTCATTCTGTGTTATATTGTTATATACACATTGTATAGAAACGTGTTTTTTCGTTGTATATTCTAATTTATAACAACTACGGTTAGAAAACAACAATATACTTTGTTTGTTTCGTGTCCTAATTTACAATTAGTATCGTAAAAGAACATATATATTTGGCATGTTCATAAAATAGATCTGTTTTAAACTCTTTTCCGCAAGGCATTAAATCGGTTATTTGGTTAAATTTGAGTCTGTTGACAAAGAAATATCTAAAACCCGTGGAGGAGACCTTTGTGTAAGGTCCTAGGCAGATATGAATGAGCTACTGTATGAGAGTAGACGGTACTACCTGCTTTCTGTTAGCGCCGAATATTGGGCGGCGCTCACCAAACCCGACACCCCACATTGTGCCAACGGCTTCGGGCGATGGAGCGCAACTGGGAAGGTACAAAACTTTCCTTGTGCGAGGAAACGTAACCTAAAGATAAAATGTCGTGACAGAGCAGACCAGGCCCTAAGCCTTGGTTGGCTAATGGTCTAGGATCGAAGCACCGACAGGCGGACAGTTAGGTCATTGCTTTGCATATCTGCCAGCTTCTGCAGCTTGTCTTGTTCTAGATGTATTGTTGTGGCCTTTCCTTTGGAGTAAACTAGACAGGTGAGAGAGGGAAACTCTACAATTCAGCCCAGGCTTTGTGCTATGGAGATCTATAACTCAATCCCTGGTCTGTTTCCAGTCTTGGAATCCAAGCGAAAGGTAGCAGTTACGAATTATACGTACGCCCTCGTGGTGCGACACTGTGAGCTGTGAATTTCGCGTGGAATGCTTTTGCATCTGTCCGCGGTTGTTTTTCGCGTGAACTGCATGTTCGGAACGATGACAGCCGGCTGTTGCTGGATTGACTGGTTTGCATTTTCGGTTCACGAGTGCATTTTTCAGGAGACTCCTGGTAGTCATCGCTGTAGCTACGGAGTTCGTGCTTTGTGCGGCGCTTTCGGTGGGTCGCCCTGCAGAAAGAGACCAAGCCATATGGGATAAAACCCCGGTCAATGAAGTCTTTCTGGTGACTGCCGTTTTCATCGACGATGAACTGTATTTTTCGTGGAGGACTTTTGTGTTGGCATTCTGGCGGCGGCATTATGCACAGTGTACCTGTGCGGGATGTTGGCTTGCCGACACTCCTGTCTATTCCATTGTTCACATGGGGCAGTGAGGAGCATTTTGTGATATTCACTGGCACAGGAATGGAGCAATATGGGGACGATCCGTTGCCATGAAGTTGGAACCACGACTAGCTAACTAACTAACGTACGCCCTTGTCTGCGTGATGGTGGGCGTGGCCATGTGCTCAGCATGCATCCATTGTGGACGAACATTTGCGGCGTGAATTGGTCTTCTTCTTCTTCTTCTTCTGCGTTCATCCGTAGTTTTTTTTTTCGGACGTGATTGCGTTGTGCCTGTTTACAGCAGAGCTGCGTTCTTGCGCCGTTAGGCCGACACATCCGACTTCTGCGGGCATTTGTTGACCGGGTTAACCTTCCCGGGGATTGGTCTGAGCAGTCGTAAATGCTATAGCCATGGGTTGTAGTTATTATGCCTTTTTTGAAGCACAAAGTAACAATCTATCCCTTGTCAAGACAACCAGGTGCCAGTGAGGAGGAATTACCAGTTTGTACCTAATCCCATCCAGTCTGTGTATGTGATGTGCTGCATTATGACCTAGTTACATCCTAAAACTGACAACTAACCGTCTTGACAAACGATAAATGAATCACTGAAAAACGAGAAGCAGATTGAGAGCTTTACCAAAGCACGACTACAAAAAAACAATGGACGTTGCGGCCAAAGCCTTCGTCAGCACAGAACAAACAAACAAAAATAGATTAACAATTACACAATCGACACTACATAAAAGTATAAATTTCAACTTATCTGTGTTCTAGCTTGAAACGGCTAACTTTTGACAAACGGTTGCTTGTTACATTGCTTTAAAAAAAAAAAAAAAGACATATAACACCTACAGCCCATATTGGAAGCAAATATTACTGATCAGACCAATTCGCGCTGTAAATGTTTGTCGACAATGAATGCACATTGAAATCTCTAATTGTGCTCGTGTTTAGTATGTTACATTGAATTCCTTAATTGTACTTGAGTTCTGTGTTATTTAGTATGTCCATTAACATCTTATGCTTGATTTCTGTGTTATTTAGTATGTCCATTGAAATCTCTAATTGTAGTTGTGTTCTGCCTAATTCAGTACGTCCGTTCACCGCTCTATTTCTACTCCCAGGGTATAAAGAGACGGCTTTCGCGTATGCCATCTCTGCGGCAGGAGTGACCCACCAGGTGTCCAAGGCCTGCAGTATGGGCAAGTTGAAGTCTTGCGGCTGTGACATGAGTGTCCACGGGAGGAAAGGTAAGTGAGCGTCAAGAATTTAAAAGCCCGAAATATTCTGGGACAGGGGACGACTTTTGACGATCAGAAGTCTTCTGTTGTGCTTGCTCCGTGACGGAGTTTTTATCACTTAGAGATGCGGCTGGCATGGAATTAATGAGGCTGTAGCAAATGTGGGGAATTAATTATAATTTATTATCTGATCAGTAACTGGCTAAGTTTTGTAAACATTTAACTAGCTAACATGTCTAAAGAGTTAATTAACAAAGTAGTATAGAGAGTAAATTAAATTAGCAGTCTCAAGTACAAAATTTACTAATTAGCATACAGTATTATCGCAATTAACTACTCAGAATAAACAGTTAATTAACTAAACTGTACAAAGAGTAAATTAACTAGTCAGTGTAAACAGTTAATTAAATAATTAGTACAAAGAGTTACTTAACTAACCAATATAAAGAGTAAAATTACCTTAGCAGTACACACAGTTAATTAAATAAGGAGTCAGCTGAATGTCCCTTACAGAACATTGCAATCAATCCCATCATTTATTGTCTGCGTGTGCTTTAGCAGGCAATGTTAGTTACGTATTTTACCATTGCTTTCTGAACCACCAACGCCTTATGTCATCGAAATCAACGCAAAGCCGCATGCTTTCACATCGTCCGCAGCTGATTTGGAGCGCTTGACTCACTTTGACCTGGAATAATGAAACTGCGAGTATTACTATCCCCTAAGCCACAACACTGATTAATTTAAGGAGTAAACTAAGTAGCAGGGAGAGTTAATTAACTAGAGCGGTATAAAGATTTAATTAATCGATGTTTAGTGTTAATTAACTGATCATTATGAAAACTTAATTAAGTAAGCAGTTCTTCATTGATGAGTCCTGATGTTTCTCCCACAGGGCGCCACCTTTCACAAGGAAACACAGACAGAACATTCGAGTGGGGCGGCTGTAGTCATAACATCGACTTTGGGGCGCAGTACGCCCGCAAGTTCATGGATTCTAAAGAAGTAGCGAGGGATATCCACTCACAAATAAACTTACACAATAACCGAGCGGGCAGGCTGGTAAGTGATAGTGTGTGTGTGTGTGTGTGTGTGTGTGTGTGTGTGTGAGGCTGTTAGGTGATAGTGTGTGAGGCTGGTATGTGATAATGTATGAGGCTGTTAGGTGATGTTTGAGGCTGTTAAGTGTTGATGTGTGTGAGACTGGTAAGTGATAGTGTGTGAGGCTGTTAGGTGATAGTGTATGAGGCTGTTAGGTGGTAGTGTGCGAGTCTGTTAGGTGATAGTGTGTGAGGTTGGTAAGTGATAGTGTGTGAGGCTGTTAGGTGATAGTGTGTGAGGCTGTTAGGTGATAGTGTGTGAGGCTGTTAGGTGGTAGTGTGTGAGTCTGTTAGGTGATAGTGTGTGAGGTTGGTAAGTGATAGTGTGTGAGGCTGTTAGGTGATAGTGTGTGAGGCTGTTAGGTGATACTGTGTGAGGCTGTTAGGTGATACGGTGTGAGACAGTTAGGGATGTTTGTGAGGCTGTTAGGTGATAGTGTGTAAGACTGGTAAGTGATAGTGTGTAAGGCTGGTAGGTGATAGTGTGTAAGACTGGTAAGTGATAGTGTGTAAGGCTGTTAGGTGATAGTCTGTAAGACTGGTAAGTGATAGTGTGTAAGGCTGTTAGGTGATAGTGTGTAAGACTGGTAAGTGATAGTGTGTAAGGCTGTTAGGTGATAGTCTGTAAGACTGGTAAGTGATAGTGTGTAAGGCTGTTAGGTGATAGTGTGTAAGGCTGTTAGGTGATAGTGTGTGAGACTGTTAGGTGATTGTGAGTGAGACTGTTAGGTGATAATGTGTAAGGCTGTTAGGTGATAGTGTGTAAGGCTGTTAGGTGATAGTGTGTGAGGCTGTTAGGTGATAGTGTGTGAGGCTGTTAGGTGATAGTGTGTGAGGCTGTTAGGTGATAGTGTGTGAGACTGTTAGTTGATAGTGTGTAAGGCTGTTAGGTGATAGTGTGTGAGGCTGGTAAGTAATGGTTTGTGAGACTGTTAGGTGATAGTGTATGAGGCTTTAATTGATAATGTGTGAGACTGTGAAGCGATAATATGTTAGGATGTTGTAAGATTGTTAGGTGATAGTTAGTGTCTTATGCTTCTATGTAATTAGGTATGAGGCTGTTAAAAGATAGTGTGTCATGCTGTTATTTAATGAGGGTGTAAAGTGGTATTGTGTGAGGCTGTTAAGTGATAGTTTTCCTTTTATCTAGGAATATATCCAGAACGTCAACCACGAGTGTTAGTACCTCATGTGTATGAACTGGGAAAGAAAGCACATGTGCTTGAAGAAATGAAGCATTCTAAGAAAGAAAGAAAGAAATGGAGACCAAAAATCAAGTGGAGAGAAGAATTAAATACATTAGATGTATAATATAGAGAGGACACGTAGGGAACTACAGAAGATAATAATATATAGGACGGCCAGGGAATAATGTATCGAAGAAGAAGGAGAATTAAAGGAGGGAACGCGGTGGCTAAGAGTTTGCGATGTCCGTTTTGGATCGGGCAGACCCGGTTGGATTTACAGTGTGGACATTCAGCTTTTTACAAACATATAACTGAAATAATTAACAGCGAAAATGGAGAACCAATAAGTGAACAAAAACACATCCTAATAAGATGGAAGCAGTATTTCGAACAACTTCTCAACATCCCATCAGATGTCACAGGAATTCAAGAGACCTACACAGATGTCACCGAGGAACTAGAACCAGACATACTAAAAGAAGAAATTATAGAAGCCATCAGATTAGCCCCATTGAACAAATCACCAGGACAGGATGAAATACCAAATGAACTAATTAAAGCAGCAAGGGAAGTAGGAACAGCTTGGCTACATAGACTATTCAACCATGTTTGGGTAGAACAACAGACACCACGAGACTGGGGAAACGCCATAATTATCCCAATTTGGAAAAACAAAGGCAGCAAAAGAGATTGCACACAATACAGAGGCATTTCACTGTTGAGTCATACTGGGAAAATATTTTGCAAAATTCTTGAAAAAAGATTACGAACTACTTTAGAACCCCAGCTAAGCGAAACGCAGCTTGGATTTAGGAAAAACAAAGGATGCACAGACGCCATTTTTGCTCTTAGACAACTTATAGAAAAAGCAATTGAATTCAATGAAACACTCTACTTAGCCTTTGTTGACCAAGAAAAGGCATTTGATAGGGTAGATAGAAACAAGCTGTGGGAAATCCTTAAACAATATGGAGTGAGTACACATCTAACAAACCTATGTAGAAGTTTATACGACAACAGTGAATGCATAGTGAGAGCAACTGGAGGACACTCAGAACCCTTCACCATAAGATCTGGAGTACGACAGGGTTGTGTCCTGTCCCCTCTCTTGTTCATAACATATATAGACAACATATGTAAAGAAACCAGCCAAGCAGAGACAGCAAGAATACCGCATGACGAGAACACAGAAGAAGAACCATCTGCAAATCTAACCATTAGAGAACTCCTGTTTGCGGACGACCAAGCACTAATAGCAAAATCAGAAGCTGAATTACAAGACCACATGAATAGTCTAAACGAAATGTGTAGGGAACATAACATGAAAATTAGCACAAGCAAAACAGAGGTAATGACTATAACTAAAGAAGAACAAACAGCAACAATTCACCTAAACGAACATCCCTTGAAACAAGTAAAGAGCTTCAAGTACCTAGGAAGTATAATATCATCAAATGGCAGATCAGAAGACGAGATCGAAAATAGGTGCAATAAGGCAAATCAACTCATTGGACAAATGGCACCAATACTAAAGAACAAACATGTATCAATAACTACTAAGAAAGCACTTTACAACACAATCTTCCTACCAACTCTGTGCTACCAATGCCAAACCTGGACAATGACAGAAAAAGAGAAAAGAAAAATCACAACAACAGAGATGAGGTTCCTGAGAAGAATACTCAACGTATCAAGAAGAGATAAGATCAGAAATGAAGAAATCAGGACTAAAGTGGGGGTTAAAGCTGCTCTAGATTTTATTAGAAAGCAGCAAGTCAAATGGTTTGGCCATGCAAGTAGGCTACCAGTCAACAGCATGCCACAACAGGCAATGACGTACAGACCAGATGGAAACAGAGGAAGAGGCCGACCACGTAAACGCTGGACGGAGGGAATAACAGAATCCATGGGAATGTCGATATACGAAGCCCATAACCGGGCACTCTCACGAAGTTTATACTTCACCTCGACACCGCAAGGTACAAGAGGAACATGATGAGATGAGATGAGACAAACATATAAAAGTCTAGCATACTTTCCACGTGATCCATGGGTAGTGGACAGACGTAGACAGGGGCGAAAAATTCGACGGACACCTGGGTATGTTGCACGCGCTAAAAATCCCTAGACGTTTTGAAATAGACAAGAGCATGCATAATAGAGCTTTAGTAAGTAAAAGTGAATGACACATTCACACTCGTTGTGAGATTTGGGTATGTGGTGCTTCTTCTTCTTCTTCAGCGTTCCGAGCCATTGAGGTTCTTTGCTGCAGATACAATCCGTCTCCATTCGTCTCTCTGGTGGACCTTCTCTTTCCAGTCATTGATTCCAAGTGCTTGTAGGTCTGTACATGTATTATCTCTCCACCGCCTTCTTGGTCTACCTCGGGGTCTACGGTCATTTATTTCCTGATCCTAAGCGAGTTTTGTTTCCCTATTATCTTCCATTCTTTCTATATGCCCCAGCCATTGTAGTCTATTAGCCTTCATGATACCAGTGATTAGCGGGGACTTAAACAGATCATAAATGTCTTTGTTACTTCTTCTTTTCCACTCTCCACTTTGTGTATCTCTAATGGGTCCAAAGATGCGTCTTAAAATTTTGTTCTCAAAGGTTTGTAACAAGGCTTCGTCTCCTTTCGTTGTACTCCAGGTTTCAGAGCCATACAGCACAACTGGTCTGATCAGTGTTTTGTATATTGTGATCTTGGTGTTACGAGATAGCGCCTTTGATTTTAGTAGATGTTGTAGTGCATAGTATATCTTATTTCCAGAGTTGATTCTAGTTTGTATTTCTTCCCTTATGATGTTGGAGCAGTTGAAGATTGTACCCAGGTACTTGTATGTTTCCGTTCTTTTAATGGTCATATTATCTATTTGTATGTGGCCAGAGTTTTTAGCCATTCCGTCTCTTGAAATTACCATATATTCTGTCTTATCTTGGTTGATAACCAGCCCCATCTGTTGGGCTTTTTCCTTTAAGTGAGTCAATATTTCCAATGTCTTTTGTTCACTTTGCCCTATAATATCTATATCATCTGCATAACCAAGCAGCTTGGATGTTCCACCAATATCACATTCCTCCTTTACCTTCCTTACAACGTTCTCTAGAGCCAGATTGAAGAGTAGCGGCGATAGTGCATCACCCTGTTTCAAGCCAGATGTTATTTGGAAGGGGTCTGATTTCCTGCCTTTATATGTTACTATATTATAAGTATCTTCCATGCATAGTCTGGTAATGTTGATTAACTTCCTTCGTATTCCAAATTCCTGCATAGCATTCCATTGACTATTCCTATGGACACTATCATAAGCCTTTTTAAAATCCACAAAAATGTTATGGAGATCTCTTTTATATTCCCAATGTTTCTCGGCTATTTGTCGTAAGATATGTAACAGTAATAGAGTACTGGGGTATTATTAGGATCTAGTGGGAAATAGATATAGCACGATTGAGCATCGAGAGTGAAAGGGTGAGAGATGCTCAATCGTGACGTATTGTGTTGGCAAGGGGAGTTAAGATCCGGCCTTCGACTTGAGTGCAAGCTAACATCAACCCTTGGTCATCAAGAATAAATAAACTTTATATTGTCAACTAAAACCTGACTTGCGTGTTCATATACACTGGTATAGGACACGAAATGGTGCCGTCTAACCACGATACTGGATTTGGCCGTCCCGGACACCACGCGAAGTACTAGGAAACCTTCAAAGGATCCAGACCAGACTGCCTAAACAGGGTATTTAGACCAGACGTTTTTTCGAATCGGTTTTGTCAAGGTCGAGAGACGCTTGTTATTGTTCCATGCTCCGGTCAAATAACTCCTAGAAACAGCTTCGGCACGTGGTAGAACAACCAGTGAAGTGATGCCCAGTAAAACTCAGTAATCTGCAAATACAGAGGCCGAAAGCCCGCCCAGGGGTGGTCCTCTGTAAAGCTGTTACAGAGACTTGAGATAACAAATTTTCAACTCAAGAGGCTTGGTAGAGCCGTCGCTTTGCATAGTACAACTCAAGGGGCTTGCCATAGCCGTTGTCTGAACTTTAGCATTATCAAGGGGCTTGCCATAGCCGTTGTCTGACTTTAGCGTTTCCAAGGGGCTTGCCATAGCCGTTGTCTGAACTTTAGCATTATCAAGGGGCTTGCCATAGCCGTTGTCTGACTTTAGCGTTTCCAAGGGGCTTGCCATAGCCGTTGTCTGAACTTTAGCATTATCAAGGGGCTTGCCATAGCCGTTGTCTGAACTTTAGCATTATCAAGGGGCTTGCCATAGCCGTTGTCTGAACTTTAGCATTATCAAGGGGCTTGCCATAGCCGTTGTCTGACTTTAGCGTTTCCAAGGGGCTTACCATAGCCTGAGTTTTGCTAATTTCAAATCGCCGCTTACATTGTCGCTATCTCAAGACATCGATGATGTGCCCCACCCGGGGTGAAAACAAAGGCTAGATATCTCAGATGGGACCCGACCAGGGGTTGAAGATTATCCCGGCATCCCTAGAGAAGTGACGAAATTACTTGGGAGAAGAGACAGTCTACCTGAACTCCGCGACCGATTTTTCAACTGAAACAGGCTCCTGGTGATCGAACGAGTCGAGGAAAGTACGTGCTTGAGTCCGGAAACAAAAAGAAGGTGAAATTGTGTGGTTCTCAAACCCAGAAACTAACTATAGTTTTCCAAAACAAGTGAGTGTATTCCTTAAATTAAGAAATTGAAATTGTGTGCTTCTTTGCTTGCTTTGTTAAAGTATATTTCAGCGGAACAGGACACCTCGGACATATAAATGTTGTCTTATAATAATGAACTTGGAATAAGATTAATATTATACTAATATAGTGATATATATATATATATTGCAATTTTGTGTTGTACGGGGGTATTTCATATTTCAGATCTACAATATGGAGACCCTAGATATTTGTTAGGACAGGTACTTGGTAGTGTAGAGTGGATTGGATTACATTGCCGAACATTGTCAACATACAACATACCGGATAAAAATGGATAAAGAATTAGGACGCGTGACTGCATGGTTGCAAGAATTGAAAGTAGCGGTCGATGAGGTAAATAATTTTGTAGAAAGGTTAAGAAGAAGAACAAATGGACTAGAGACCTATAGATTTAATGTACAAGGCAACAGAGTAGGAGGGAATAACAGGAGACAGCCAGTGCTTAATGAAGACAGAAGACGATATGATTCTATGTATGCGGCTGGTTATGACGAACCAAGTCCAAATGCTTATAGGGTAAGAGACGGCAAGAAGAACAGACGTAATAGTGAAAGCGCTGACTGGTATAGGATTGGGCGTGAGAGAAACCTTGCAAAGAAATCGTGGGACTGGCCCTCTCACAGTGCAACCGCCAGAAAAAGACGTAACGACTGGTTTGAAAAGAGACAAAGACAATATTTGAAGTCAGGATCGAAAGACAGAGTGGAACACAAAGATAAGAATTCAACGACACCTAAAGTACTTGCCAACATTAGTATGGAACAAGAAAAGAAGACGACGGTAGTAGTAAAGAAAAGAAACCGAGAAACACAGACGCAGGCAGGTAATACGATAGAAAATAGTACACAGACTCAGGTAGATACAGTAGAGAAAAAGGTCCAGGTACAACCAGCCAGCAAGATAACAAAGGGAAGTCAAACTGACTTAATAGAAACTCAGTCAAAACCAACTCATTTGACTAAGGGAGACAAGGTTGAAGGTAATGTGACGAAACGCGTTTATCTGTCTTGGGTCGTCAAGATACCGCACTATTTTGGCGCGTCATCGGGGACTTTCCCAGCTAAAAATAGACTGAGGGAAGCCGATGGAGGACTTATTATCTAGAATCGTCTCGAAACACCGGAATTCGAGTAACCCGTGATGCTGGGTATCGCTCTAACTTCCCGTGCAGAGAGATCTAGAAACTCTAGGCGGGGAATGACGTTTTCCCGAGAAAGTATCTTTTCTCAAGAAGCACTCGCTTCTTGTGCGCATTGAGTTGGCACGAAGCGGGAAATTGGCTAAACCAGCCATTCACTTACTTTTGTTCGAAGAGAACAGACGCTGGCCTGAATGTGAGCCATTTTTGTGTTGCGTCTCACCTCAACCATGATTCGGCTGACTGTTATGAAAAGGAAGCTGAGAAGCCCTTGAACAGTTCGGAAGCTGACTGGAGAGCTGGTTTCCCCATCCAGGTAGATATTTGGTTAAATCATTTAACTTTGTACGTGTGTTGCACACGCCATTGTTCTAACCTCATTACCTATGCGGATGTCCTCGCATACTAATTAGCAAACCGATCGATAACGCCGGGGACAATTAAGCGGGTGTTTGTTTACCGTGTGCTCGCGAATCAGCTGTTAGGAACGCCGTAATGTGATGTGGGCGATTTGGGTTCCAAATATATGTACCATATATTGCCAATCGTTGCATCTATTAGGTTGCTGTGTTAGAATAAAACCTAGTTACTTGTGCCGGATGGAAACTTAGATTATGTCAGTCAGTTGCTGAAGCCAGTAGAACGGTTAGAAAACCAGGTAAGTTGGTAGGTGGAGAGTCAGACAAAATTGTGCTTAGTTACTAAGTAAAGGAAGAACTTAGTTCTGTGCCACCAGGAATGCTGTAACTATTGGGTAGTAACTTAATAGTGAATTCATTGTGTGGAACAGCGGATTTCTGTGGAAAGGTAAGTGGCTTTGGTGCTATATCTATATATATATATGATGTGGCATTGTGTATATATATTAGTTCATGGCATGTGATACTTCCTGGGGTAATTCCGAACGCCGAATAGATCGACGCGTGATAACACTGCGTGCCGTCGCGATGTAAATATGCGTTCTGAAATCTTGTCTAAGCTATCCTGTTTCTTTCATACTGGCGCTAGTGCGAGTGAATGCTAAGGTGCTGGAAGTATGGAAGGATGCAGGAGGCTGTATGAGACTGGGGAAATATAGAATATGGGGGATGGGAAAGCAAGTTATGAAAGTATGTGTTGGTAGACCAAACCAACGATGAAGTTCAGTCCAGGCCAAGGCTAAACCACTTGGGAGGACAGAACTGGAACAGTACCCTTGGAACATGGGGGGGGGGGAACATGTATTCTCAAGAAGGCTTCTTGACTCTAAGGTAGAGTCTCATAAGAAGAGTTTGCTGTGGCGTGGGCAGGTGGTCCCACCAGCAAACAGGCTTGTATACATATTGGATGTGATCATGTACTATTCCTATATCCCGAGGGATGGTATATTGATCAAGATTATGTTTCTTAATGTACATTGATGATGTTAGGAACGAGTCTAGGGACTCTTTACCTATTTGTTTAGTTCGATTAAATTAGAACAATAACAACCTTGTATCATTACTGACGTTAGCGACGACTGGTAGATGATTAGGGATAGGTGAGACCAATGATCAGACTCGTCATTCTGATTTCTTGCTCTGTTTGACGGGCTGTTCTGTGAGGCCAGCTGACATTTGTGAACCCATGCTTGACTACTCTCCATATAGAGATAATGCTTTGGTTATACGGATAACTAACTAGCATGACTGAGAGTTGAGTAGTTATTGGTAGGATGCATGTGAACTAATGTTTGGGCCAGTATACTCTCACCGGTCGCTCTTCCTTTTCAGGAGTTTGCCTGTTGAGGAACCAGTCAACTATAATTGTTGTTGGCAGAAAACCACTTCGTGTGACAGAGCGAAGGGTTCAGTTCTTTACTTATCACGCCAGACTCCATCACACCAGGTACCCAATGTGATTCACCATGCGTGAAGGTTGCTTCAAGACATACAACTGCCCTGAAGGTGCACGTGTGGGAAGAGATGGTTTGTGATCGTTTAAAATAGAAGATACTCTGGTTTTGCCAGGAACATTTCAGCATGTTGAGTAATCATACTCGACAGGGAACACCGGTCCGTCTGGTTTGACGGGGGTTCTGCCTAAACGCAGAAGTAACTAATCTTCAGACACTTGAATGGTTCTTTGGACAGCTCGAGTGGCAGGTCTTGAGAAGAACTACACCAGCATTGACGTGTGTCAAGTGTAACACGGTGGAAGGGACTATGGGATTATAGTCCAACCTGAATTGTTTCCGTAAAATAGATGTCTGATTCTATTAATGTACTGTTACCGTATCCAGATTATCAACTGTGTTCTAGAAGGACTCAGTAACTTTTCAGTAGCCATATCTGATCCTACAAAGTGTGACTGTAAGAGACCATTGAATTGGTCAATGCCATATCGGTTCTGCAGTGGGACTGTGCTATGAGTGACAGACCATTCGATTGGTCCGTGACTATTTAGTTCATCGAAGTAACCAATACTTGGAGCCAAGTCCAGGAAGATTGTCTCCAACTCGGTAGTGTTCGAGAACTGTATTACCAGTGACTCCGTGGGAGTGTTATAGATGCAGTTGGTCCAGTGAAGTGTGGTCCAGCAGTGACTCTATTGTTGTGGTTCCACGTTCGGGAGACGGAGTGGTCTCCAAGGTTCTAGTCATCTCACTGGAAGGAAGCCGGGTGAGTGGCGGACCGACTGGACGGGACATCTGCATCCACTCTACTTCTCAACTCGATGAAGACACCTACATCTCTAATTCTGTCTCTACTCTATCTTCTATTGGTGTAAATAGATTCTTCTATCAGGAAGTTCATTTCAGTTCTATATTCTCAAGGGTAGAATAAACTTTATGTAAGTTGACTTGCTCTTTGTATAATGATTGAGTGTGGTCTCGGACGATGCCTAAGTGTTCATTGTTCAACAGGTGTAGGTAGTTAGTGGGGGTCTAGAATCTGGAGGGGTGTGTAGACGTAACTAAATAACCTGAGATCAACCACAGAGAAAAAAAAAGTGTATCTGCTCGTCCAACCCCTGGGGCTAGAATACACGGGAGTGCTAGAGACACCTCGGGTGTGGTTCACTCTCACTACCCAAGGTGAACCCGAAACACTCCGTTACAGGTAAGAAAGACAGACATATGAGAACCAAGGACGAAAGAAAGCCAAGGAAGAAAAGTATTAAGGAAAGGAATAGTATGATTGTTAATAGAGGTAGTACTATGTCAAGTTCCTCAGCGATAGACAGGAAACTAATTCCCAAATGGTGTAGGAATATTAGCTCTCAAAGTTCAGGTTACGGAGCAGATATTCTTACAGCCGCGAATTATAGTGATGCCGAAACAGATATTAATACTGATGATTCAGAGAATGAGAGAATTGCACTACGAGCAGATCCTGAATTGAAGAGTGAGATTTCCTCATACGATGTAGTTCCTGGTAGACAAGGGAACGGAACTTTGGAATTAGATACCAGCTTATGTGACAAGAAAGTAGGAAAGGCTAAGGGACGAAGACCGAGAAAGAGAAAGAAAGTCAGATGTACTAAAGACGACTGTGAGAATAGTGTAGACGTGTTTGCATTGGGCTATGGGTCTGAGGAAGGAACTATTGTCAGTGTGTCATCTGAAGACGAGATGGGAAGATACAAGCGGTACGTAAGGTACACAGGGAACAGTGAGCAGACCGACGCAAATAAAGGTAATAAGAAGAAAACATTTAAGAAGAAGAATGGCGATAGACAGATAGCGCGAAATTACTCCGCGACAACAGAAGATAACATAAGAAAACTCAGAGAATTAAGACCTGAGTACTTTAACAGGTTGACAACAGATAGTGAAGAGGACATAATAAGAGAAAGACGGGTTAATATATTGAGAGACAACGAAATGTTTAACTTGGACACACTCTATAACGGTTAAAATTCCTTGGGTGAGGAAGGAAAATGGAATAGTTTATGAGAAGAATTGAGATTTGAGCATATAGATATGGGAGCTGTCTGGAATAGGCAGATGAATTTTGTTTGGTGTAGCATCGCATGGTATAGGGTAGGCGATGGAGTTGTTGATATTTTACGTGGATACGTAGTACAGGATATCTGGTTTTTGATTTCGGTGTAGGGAGAGTAAACTAGATAAAATAAGTTTGTCCGGAAGGGATAGGCACAGAGAGTTAATCACGTTGAGTGATGTATAAATGGTGTGCACAGAAGTAGTAGAGGGTGAGAGATAAATGGTTTGACTCAGAGCTATGACGTGATGTCTGAGATAGTTTTGCTTGTTGGTTTGAGAAGAAAGAATAGTATTGTATGACAGCTGAACCGAGAATGTCTGGTGAGGAGAAATAGATTGAGGAGGAATTAAGTATCCTGTGAGTAAAATAGTCAGTTGAACGCGAAGAGTATTAAGAGTAAAAGACTGTAGAAGTTGATACTTGAAGAATACGAGTTACGTCGTACTTGTGGAGAAGGAAGAGTTGATTAAGTCTGAGAAAGTTGTTGTGTGGAGAAATATAGAAAGCGGAATGAAGTTTGTTTTGAAAAGATAGTAGATAGTGCTGTGAAAGCGATATAAGTTGCGAGAGGCAGCGTCTGACCTTCGTATGGGAGTGAATGATTGAGTAAAGTAGAAATAAGGAAGAAGTGAATTGTGAAAGTCCTGTGGAGAAATTCGTCTGGTTATGCGTTGTTCATACGTGAGTATAACTGTAGTCAAACAGGTGTTCGTCGTGATGAGTAAAGCAGGATAGAGCTGTGATAACGTCACTTAAGTGTAATACATAGATAAAATGTAATGGTTGCGCTGATATATCTTGTGTCAATGTGTGTGGAGGAGATCAATACGCTTAGATTGTGCTGAGTGATTGCTGGAATGTTGAATTGGCGTTTAAATTGTCTTTGTAGTAATAGTATAGACACGTTAGGTTGTCGCGATGCGAGTGGTCGTGAGATGAGAGCGAGGTTGTGTGTCCGTGTGAATATGTGAAGAGTGGTTGATAAAACGTAGAACATAGAGTATGCGAAACATGGTTGGAGGATTGTGATGTCTTTTCGTTAGAATATCTGACGTTGGAAGGAAATTATGGAAGTTGAATGACGGAATGAGAGTTAACATTCTGAATGATGTTTCATAAAACATTGTTTAGTATTCTTGACAGGGACATGTAGAAGCAGGAATGCCTAATACTGAGAAACGAGGAAAGTGAGGTCCGTTGTCAGTTGTAAGTGGCGTGGCTTGCAGTTCTGAAAGAGTCCCGAGAAATAATAAGAAGAGTGAAAGATGCGGAGGTAAACATGGTTAGTAAAATGAGTGTTGGAGAACGTGTTCCGAGGAAGGTGACCGGTTTGATTGTCGTCACGATGTAAGAGTGCTAGAAGAGACTTGAGGATAGCTTAGAGTAGTGCAGGAGGATGAAATATTAATTGCGTAGGGTAGACGAGAAAATTAGAAGTAGAGTTAGTTGCTTTGGTGAGAGGTCTATAGTAAATAGACAAGTTCTTTTGATGGGAGTAGCATGGTGGAGATACTATAGTTAACAGTAATGATTAAGAAGTGGTAGTGATGTTTTGTATAAAGCCAAGGGAAACAATAGCTGTGCCGAGCCACAGGTTATTAATAAGTGGATGATGGCTGGTACATTGAGTTGACATTGGAATAGTCGCCACATTAGGAATGGATGAAAGGAGTCAACCTGTAGTTTACAGTGATTGAATTCCAAATAATGTGGTGTGTTAGGACTTAGTTTTGTAAAAGATAGAAAATTGTGAGGGGAGATAATCAAAGTTTGACTTCCAGAAAAAGGAACGGTCAGTTGTTGAGTAGTGATTTTGGTTGAGGAGAACAAGTATTGTTCCGCGTTATGATGGTCTGAATTGTTTTGTTTTATAACAAAATAGGTATGAATTGGAGGAATAAATAT
Organism: Cepaea hortensis; assembly: GCA_963921405.1. NCBI lineage: Eukaryota > Metazoa > Mollusca > Gastropoda > Stylommatophora > Helicidae > Cepaea > Cepaea hortensis. Next base: position 20,958,697 of record OY992879.1, on the reverse strand, counting down.
GTGTTACAGTGAAGATGGGCCACTGTACGTAGTTAATTGTAAAGGGAATTATTTTTTTTAAAAACCTTCTCTTTAGCGAGAAGACAATTCTTTTGTGGAGTCTGAGTGTTGATGCCTCGTGTATAAAATGTTTTTTTTTGCTTGATTTGGTCCTGTAAAATGATTGTTATTATTTTAGAATAGGATTATTGTGTTTGTAGACTTTTGTGTGTAAACTACTGGTCCGTAAAAGAGACCAGTAGTAGTAGGTAAAAATAGAATAGGATGTATGTTGTATCATCATCACCATCATCATCACCATCATCATCATACCTTTAGTTGAGTTGCGGGGAAACATAAATGATTGTTACAAAAATTTGGGGGGTTTGATGTCCTGTTGTGATTTTATTTCGCTGTTTTGTATGTTAAATAGTAGTTAATTAAGTTATGTTTAAATTACAGGGTTTTGTCTAGAATAAAGACAATATATGGGGTTTAATTAGGACCCTTCGTTCAGAAAAGAGTTAATAAAACTACTGAGAACTAATAGAGAGACACATTCTCTTTGTAAAGAGTAAGTTCATGGGTATTTTATTGCTGTGATAATCAGCGTAGAGAGGTTAATAGTTAATATGGCTATGAAGGGTTGGAAACATAAGACGGGGTTACTACACAAGTAAAATAGTTGTGGGAAAGTTTAGAGATACAATAAAGTCAGCATTAATAAAAAAAAAAAAAATATAGGATTGGAAGCCACATGGGAGAAGAAAAGATTAATGAATACAGCAGTAGAGTAAATGAGGGAAAGTTATAAACATAGTTTCCGAGAGGTCAGAAGAGTCATGATATACACGAGAATGCTGGATTATAGAAGAATAAGAAAATTACCCCAGAGAGTAAACATGAATTGGATCCATGTTTAACTAGACACTGTGGATAACAGTACAATAATAAAGGGGTGTAAGTGTGTTGACTTGGGGTGTTTGTAGGTCCGTAAGAAAGGGACTGAGATAAAGTTGATTGCAAGCAGTCACAGACATGAGTGGTTATTTTTGCTGCTGTGGGTTACGGCACGAATTATGAATTGAGAGGTGGAAGATGTTAGAGAGGCATTGGCTTACATGGCCTGGGCAGGATGTAAATGTTTATCCCTTTGGGTGTATTAAGCTTCAGAGATAGAATAATAAGTGGGTTGCTGGAGTAGGGTATATAATGGTCAGATTACGATGTTGTGGTTAACATTCCGAAGTTACTGGTGTCTATAATAAATAGACATTTAAGGGGAGATTTCGAAGTTACTAAGTTGCTGTAGATAAAGGCATGAAGGGAGATTTGAGTAGTTGTGCCCATAATAAATGGACAGTAAGGGGGCAAGAGAGGATATTATGTGAAGTGATCTGTATTGAAATAGGTCTTGATTTTTAATTGTGTCCTCGGGACGTGTTTTGTGGTTGACATTACAATGAGAGGTTGAAGTAAGGTTCAGAGACATAAAAGTAGTAGTGTCTGTAATATATATTGGATGTGAATAATGTTTTTGATGCTGTAGATAGCAGCGTAAACGTTTACCATAATGAGTGGTAAAGGTGTGTGTGGTTTTAGACTTTATTACATAAAGTCTCAAATGACATAGGAGGGTAAAGGAGTATGGTTTGGTAAAGGGGGTGTGTGATGTAGCTGAGTGTGCTCTTTGTGTGGAAGAGTTCTACTGCTTCTTTTAAATACCGGTGGCCACCGATTCTTTATCTTTCTATCGTGTGAAAGTGATTTCAAGTTAGTCGAAAGGGGAGAATGGTATCAGCGTTTGAAATAGTAAGCGGAATGCTTATGAAGTGGAAAAGTAATATTTAAGAAGATGTGTTATAATGTATTTTATGAAGTTGATATTGAATTGTTATTAAAGATATGTAAATATGTTATGGTTGTTTGAAGAGCCAGAAACGAAGAAGAAGTGGGTTGATATATATATATATAGCAGGGGAAGACTTAAAGAAATAGAATATTCACTTTGGGGAAGATTAGGGGAACTGTGAGAGATAAAGAAAAGGAGGGAATAGAGTAAGGGGATTAGGAGTAAAGATTTTTTCCTTTTATAGGAAAAATTCTTTAAGTAACATGGGGAGGTGTAACAGTAATAGAGTACTGGGGTATTATTAGGATCTAGTGGGAAATAGATATAGCACGATTGAGCATCGAGAGTGAAAGGGTGAGAGATGCTCAATCGTGACGTATTGTGTTGGCAAGGGGAGTTAAGATCCGGCCTTCGACTTGAGTGCAAGCTAACATCAACCCTTGGTCATCAAGAATAAATAAACTTTATATTGTCAACTAAAACCTGACTTGCGTGTTCATATACACTGGTATAGATAAATATCTGATCTATTGTTGATCTGTTTTGTCTAAGACCCGCCTGGTAGTCACCTAATATGTCTCCTGAATATGGTTTTAGTCTATTTAGTAATACTGCGGATAGTATCTTATAGCTTGTGGACAGTAGTGATATTCCTCTATAATTTCCACATTGGAACTTGTCTCCTTTCTTAAAGATAGGTATCGATAATGACTCTTTCCAGTCATGGGGTAATTCTTCTGTCCTTCAGATTTTTATTATTAGTTCGTATAGCTTTAGATGTAATGCATGGCCACCTGTCTTTATAAATTCAACAGCAATTCCATCAGTCCCAGTTGCCTTATTGTTTTTAAGTCGTATTATTACATATAGGATTTCTTGAAATGTAGGTTCTTCAATTTGTGGTTCACATGTTAGAACCTCTTCCTGTGGGAAAATGTTACTTGGAGCTTCACAATTTAGTAATTCAATAAAATATTCTTTCCAAGTGTTGCACATTTCCTCATTGGTATTTATCATATTCCCATTTTTGTCTTTTAAACCATATGTGTTTTGTTGGTGCCCTCGTTTCATTGACTTCAGTTCTCTAAAAAAATTTCTGGATTCATTTTTCTGGTGATTAGTTTCCATATCTTTGATTATATTACTCATATATTCTCGCTTCTGCTGTCTGACTATTTTTGTAGCCTCTTTACATTCATTTCTATAATGCTCTTCCTTTTGGATGTTATTGATGTCATTTAACCATACATGTCTGGCATTCTTCTTCCCAATGACTGCTTCTTCACATTTTTGATTGAACCATCTGTTCTTTCTATGCGTGGTTAACACACCGAGACATTCTTCTGCGGTAGATTGAATTGTATTCTTGATGTTCAACCAAGTTTGGTCAACGCTTTCCTCCAAAGGGTTTTGCAGAGTTGCAAGTTTACATCTTATTTCATCTGTAAATTTCTCTTTGACTGTAATGTCTTGTAGTTTTTCTCTGTTAAATGTTGGGTGTAATCTTTGTAATTTAGTATAGAAACCTCTCTTAAGTTTTATTTTAAATTTTGCTCCAACGAGGAAGTGGTCACTGTGGCACTCAGCTCCTCTATAACTTCTGACTTGCTGTATGTTTGATGCATTTCTGTTGTTAATTAAAATGTGATCTATTTGATTATAGGTTCTCTTGTCACATGATTTCCAAGTTTGTTTGTGTATATCCTTTCTTTGTAGTGGGTAGTGGGTATGTGGTGCTAAATCCATACATTTAAAGATCAATCGGCATTCGGGAGATGATGTTGTCTGTATCACCCCGGCCATCCTTGCTTCCCGGGAGGTTTTCTATTCCGCATTTGAGGCTGGTTCAACCTGGGACTGCAGTTGAAAATCCGATTCACAGAAGATGCGGATAAAAAACAATGGTCCACTATGTCGGCAGGCGAGTGATTAGGCACAACACTACCGAGAGTGGCGAATAGACCGTTTTCCGGGGAAAATGGTAAAACAAAATATCAGACAGCTACCGATAAAAAAATAATATTTACGGCATGTGTGGTTCAGGGAAATGGAAAACATACTTACCGACAACAATTTGTCAATTTCAGTGAGAAAAAAAAAGTGTTGAAGTGCTATATAGAACCCGTCTCGTTGTATGCGTGTGAAACATGGACAATTAACAGACAAGCTGTGAAACATATAAATGGCGGTGGAAATTTTTTTTTTTTTTTTTTTTGGAGGAAACTACAAACAATACCATTGACGGACAGAACATTTAATGAGACACTCCTTCAATAGACACATGAAAACCTGAGATTGATTCTTAGACGTAGACAGTCATGATGTTTTGGACACGTTATGAGGAGAAATGGATTTGAAAATTAAGTAACAGCTGGCAAGCTTGATGGGAAGAGAGCAAGATGAAGACAAAGGGATAAGTCCCGTGATGGTTTGGCAGCATGGCATGGTCGGACTTGATTCGAGAATCTGCGACCGTGTGAGATGGCGAACCATGACCGTCCACGCCCTTCGGCATGGCACTTGATGATGTCGTGGTTCAGGTATACACACTTGTATCCTCGACGATGCTAGGGAGTTCGTGTATCTTCACCACCTGCTATTTTCGCTGCCAGGCGTTGTGGGAAGGAATAGTTGACTTTCCAGCGCCTAATTGGTGACAATTGATAGTGTCATTCCATGTGACTGAACAACGTCTTTGATGCCGTCTATCCATTTTCGTATCAGGGCGTGTTCTTGCTTTCGTATCAGATCTTCTTTGAGGTGACGACAATGTTGGTAGTTGATGGTATTGCATTCTAACGAGATGGCCAAACCATTTGATCTTCTATTTTTCAATATATGTGGCACAAGGTGTTGATCCCACTGTCTATCTGATAACATCATTTCTTATTCGGTCTTGGATAGTTACGTTGGCAGCTCTTCACAGGCATCTCATTTCGCAGCTGTTGATATTGCGTAAGTGTGATTTGGATAATGTCCAAATCTGACATTGGTAGCATAGGGTTAGTGTTAATAACCTATTTATTATCTGTCTTTCTGCGGGCAGAGGTATATTTCTATGTGTCAGTACGGTTGATAATTGATATAGAGGGCAACTGATTTTTGACATTTGATTTCGATTCCTCTATCTGTTCTGTCATTTTGTGTAATCATACTTCATATATCCTAACTTCAGAGATGTACTCGTTCGTCTTCTGTGCTGAAATTCTCATTGTGTGAACATTTTGTTTTGTTCGCATATCTTTTACAGGACATCGCTGTCAACATCAGCATCTTTCAGCTTATTGTTGATTTCTTGGCAAGATTACGCTCAGCAGTTTGCCATTGCTTTCTGAGCGACCGGCTCACATACCCCGTACGTCACCGACGCGGGGAGAACCGCTACCGATTCTCGCGTACGTCACGTTACTCACGAGAGTATATGGGATTGCGGAGAAAGTTGTGTAACCCTAGACCAGGGAGACTATCATTGTGTGCACTGAATGAGGGTATTTATGTATAAATGCATGTGCAGTGAAAGTAATCCTCTACTACGCTAAACCAAACAGTTTAGCTCCCTCAAGCTGTTTAAAGCAATCTAAACACAACATTGGTTGTCATCATTTAACGGGTGTTTACAAGAACCGTCTCGTCTTCTTCAGGCTGTGATCAGAAACGTACGTGAACAGTGTAAGTGTCACGGCATGTCCGGCTCCTGCGAGCTGGAAACCTGCTGGAAGGCCACGCCTGACTTTCGGAAGGTAGGAGAAGTCCTGCGCCGGAAATTTGATGAGGCTTCAAAGGTACAGGTAAACCGCACGTTTATTTTGCCTGTGTTATGTGTCTTTACCCGTGTTATGTGGTTTTACCTGACGGGATGCTTGAGGAGAGCTGTCAACAACTACCCGAGACGGAGTACGAAATTATGTTATCAGACAGATAGTTGAATCAACCAACACCTTGTGCCACATTTATTGAAAAACAGAAGATCAAATGGTTTGGCCATCTCGTTAGAATGCAATACCATCAACTACCAGCACTGGCCCTACATCACAGGTCTGCTACGAGAGCAAGAGGGCGCCCGAGAAGAAAATGGACTGTCGAATTCAAAGACATTCTACGGAATGACACTGCCCAGTGCCAACCATCGGGCGCTTGACTGCCAATTATTCCTCCACACGGTGCTTGAAGACAACAGTGGAAGATGACGATGATGATATTACTATTCTGTGTCACGTGGGTTTACTCGAGTTTTGTCCCTTTACATGTACTATGTCCCTTAAAACTCCCTTTACCTTTGCTATGAGCTTTACCCGTGTTATGTCCCTTTACCCGTGTTAGTCGCTGTACCTGTCTATGTTGCTTTTATCTGTGTATGTCGCATTTACCTGTGTATAATAAACAAAGTCGTGTTTGTGCTGGCAATCAGGTTCGACTTTCACACTCTGGGAGGTCTGAAAGTCTAGAATATAAGAATTCCATTGATCTATTTATAAACACATGCATTATTATAGAAGCTTTGAGGCCTTTGAAATAGAAAGATGCTTGTTTCATTGATATTAGTTTGCAGACATTTCTTTGTTATTGTTTTTCGTTCGCTAGCTTTGAACTTGGCGAAGTTCATACACGTGCTACTACTTCTAGTGAACTGAACTGGGTTTTGCGTGTGGATTACCTTTCCCTATTACCAGTGTCCCCCCCCCCCCCCCCACCATCAGGCGAACCCACTCCGACTTCTGATATTTGTAATTTATGTCCCCAAGTCAAGGACATGAAGCCAACATTTTAGTCCAACTCACCCATGTAGGGTGTGAACCCGCTAGGTTATAAGACAATGGAGATGCCTTGAAGAGATTAGAAGAAGAATTGCCATTGCGAAGGTAGCATTGAAACGAGAAAAAAGGTGTGTTGAAGTGCTACATAGAATCTGTAATGTTGTATGGATGTGAAGCGTGGACAATGAGCAGTCACGCTGAAAAACATCTGATGGCTGTGGAAATGTGGCTTCTGAGAAAAATGCAAAGAATACCATGGACAAACAGAAAAACCAATGAACAAGTGCTTCAAGAAACAAATGAAGACCGTAAACTGATTAGAGACATTAGATGTACACAGTCAAAAATTTTTTGGGCATGTTATGAGAAGAAATGAATTGGAGAACTTGGTGACAACTGGCAAGATCGAAGGGAAGAGACCAAGGGGAAGACTGAGAAGTAAATACCTGAATGGCTTGGTCACTTGGCATGGTCGAGACAAAAACACGGAGCTAATCCACCACTCTGGTGATCGAGTGAGATGGCGAAACATGACCACCCACGCTTATCGACATGGCACATGATGGATGGAAGACAATGGCGTGCTTACTATAATTTCTATCACACTTTTAAGGTTTTCATTTGAAGTCCCCTAGTACTTATCTAAGACACATTTATTTCCCACAGGTGGACGTTTCAAACACAGCTGACGCCAGATTGTTCAAAAGAAACGGCAAAAAACCGCACAAGATGGATCTGCTCTTTTACGAAAAATCGCCCAATTTCTGTGAAGAGAATCCCAACCTAGACTCCCCAGGCACCACCGGGAGGTACTGCAACAAGAGCAGCGACGGGGTGGACAACTGTGACACTCTGTGCTGTGGGCGGGGCTACAATACACTTAAGATCAAGAGGTCGGAACGATGTAACTGCAAGTTCTACTGGTGCTGTTATGTCGAATGCCAGGTCTGTTCATACACGGAATGGGTCACCGTTTGTAAGTGACGATTGCAATCGCATACTTCTTTTGCAGAATTGCAGATTGTGACCTCTTACAGCTCAACTAATAACCTTGACATAATAAACCCCAACGACCTCCTGGGATTATGATTCAGTATTAGCTCTGCCGCGATGTGGATGGGGATTTTGTGTTTTTTCTTCATTCACATTCACATGCCGGCGTGAGTCTAGTTAAAGACAGCAATTTACTTTCATGGCGTTGGAATTTTCATAAACTGTATCGTTAATTTGAGCCGACATATGGCGACTACCGACGTGATTTCTAAATATATATGCATATATCGAATAAGACTTCTCGTGGTGTTATCAGTGAACCATTCTGTTGAAATTACAGAATGTGTATTGCTGTTTTACTTTTGATGTTATATGTGAATTAGTATGCATCGACAAGGACAGATAGAACAATGGTTTGCATCACCTGCATTTCATTCAGAATGCAACAAAGGAGCACAAGGAACGACTGTCCGTTGTATTAAATGATTAAGTAGGTCAAGAACATATGACAGGTCTAGAAAACCGGTAGGAAATGTACTTGATTGAAAGTAATGTTACGCTCGTGACGTGAGGCATTGTGAATTGCAGAACACATTTGTGACATGGTGGTAGTGACAAAATATGGAAGGCTTAAGTAGGTGACGAACCTTTGACAGCTCTAACAAACCAGTAGGGAGTGTACTTTATCCTATACAAATTATGCTCATGATTCATGGAGGAAATTAGATGAAAAGTGTTAGTCACAGGCGCTGGAATTTGAATAACCACTCCCACAAAGCCTGATGGTATAAGTGGAAGACAACAACAACACGACCACGACCACCACCACCACCACCACCAACAACAACAACAACAACAACATCAGCAGCAGCAGCAACAGCAACAACAAACACAACAATATCAACATTAGCAGCAACAACAACAACAAAACAACAACAACTACATTGAAGTGGTTCCATTTACATGTGATATGATCGTTACCTTCATATATAGAAACAATGATAGCCTACAGTAGAACAATCTTTACAGCAACATTAATGAAAGAGCCCTCTTCTACCCCTCAATGTGCATTGGCTATATGCAGCTATCTCTAGATGTGTATAGACCAACTGCCACTGGAAGGGTCATGCAGTCAATATCCGACCGCTGCCCCCCCCCCCCCCCCCCACTTCCCAGGACACACCCGTGTACCTGTGTTAGATTGGGTTCATCTAGAAACCAAAGGTAACTAAAATAATGTGAATGGATGGGGGTTTTGAACCCGTGACCACCAGGTCCGCAGGCAAGCATGCGAACCACAGCATCCCCTGGCTCCCTAGTCACAAAGAATTATCAACATGTGACGTATCAACTGGCGAAAGTATTAAATGTTTCAGCGCCGAAGGATAATCTATCACGAAATGTCATCTACCATTTGGACAGATGAACGTTATATCGCCGTACTAGGGTCATTGTGTTAAATATTTCGTTTCGCGGTACTTTCGGAATTTCAATGTTCAGTGGATGAACACTTACATTATAATACTTGCTTATTTGATTGTGCACCATGTGTGGTCTACAACTACTTTTTTTTTTGTATTGCGCTGAATCAGTTAATTTATCTCCACAGATCATACTCCTTGGTAGTTACAGATCACGTCTATTGATTGTATTCCTTCATGTCACCGTCCCGGCCCATCCCGCATAATTTTTTCTGGGTCTGACCCTATCTTTCCAACCGCCAATATGTCCTGTTATTATGAAAGCTGTCTTCCTTACATGAAGTTACTATGAAACAAGTAAAAATACTAACGTGTTGACAATTTTCCTACTCTCTTCATCAGGTTCTGTTTATCTAGACACGAATATGTTATTATCCTGAAGAAAACAATAAGTAAACTGTCGAAACATTGGTATATTTGCTTATTTCATTGCGACTGCATCTCCCAGTGGCATAATGCTACAACATGTAATGGTGTACTGACCAAATAGAACCAGAAGTGGTCGACCACGTAAACTATGGATAGAGGGAATAATAGAGTCCATGGAAATCTCGACATATGTAGCCCATGAACGTGCACTTTCCCGTTGTTTATGCTTCACCTCGACACCGCGAGGTGCAAAAGGAACAAGAAGATATGATGAGATGCATATCCAAGAGTTATCTCTACATATGTAAATAGATAGTCACAGAGATGTTGTCAAGAATTATCAGCATCATCACTTCATCATCATCGTGTTTCTTATCAACGACATGGACAATCATGCTTGTCCACATTAATATCTGCGATCTTTAACAGAATTACCAACTTATGTGGTGTTATAGTTTCATGCCGTGGTGAAAGGCTTTCAATAACTGTCTGGATGTCAGCTAGGCCGAATGAATAAGAGCTCTTTTCTTAAACATACGGTGTGCTGATGCCGAGGTATTAGTTTTAACCTCTACACCGGTCATTTGGACTAAAATATTGACTACTCGTCCTTGATTTGGGGAGGTAAATTACAAATACCACAGAAGTCAGAATGGATTCGCTTGATGGCGAGGGACACTGGTAATTAGGAAAGCTAATCTGATGCAGTTTACATGTGTTTGTCTGCTCTATGTGTGAGTGTGTGTGTGTGTGTGTGAATATGAGTGGTGTGTGTGTGTGTGTGTGTGTGTGTGTGTGTGTATGTATGTGTGTTTATGATCAGCTATTCTGAGTACCTAAGCAACTGTTGCAGAATGTCCTCCCACAAAGGTGTGTATTATGTCACACATAGATCAACAAACGTGTATTGTAAGCAGTAATGTAACAGGCCTTTCCACTCACCGTGAAGAGTATTAGGTATATGGGTTTTTTTTTTTTTTTTGCATATCCCATTTACATGACATCGCTGTCTACACCAGCAATTTACTGCTGTTGTTGATGTCTTGGCAAGATTACGTTCAGTAGAGTGCCATTGCTTTCTGAACAACCGGCTCCCATACCAACACGTTAAAATCCAGCGCAACGCGGTCTGCTGCCAAATCGATTGCACCTGTGTTTCGAACGCTGGTAAGCGGGCTTAAGAATCGCATCTGTAAGCCCTTAGCCAGGGAGACCAGCTGATATATAGTGTTGGCTTCATAATTTCTTTTAGACCAATCGACTTTCAATGGTTATTATGGCTAATAATATGGTACCAATTTTAAGCTCTGTCGATCTCGGAGACAGGAAAACTGTAAAATCCGCGGGGATGCAAACCCACGAGCACCGGGTCGGCAGGCAAGAGGGCTAGCTATTATGCCAGTGAGGCTTCCGTTGTTTGACATACATGTTGATAGCCTTAGCAGGATGCTGTCATCAACCCAAGGTTGATTCCCTAGGCAATTTTACATTCAATAGGTTGTCATTGCTTTCTGAACGGGATTTCTACGTTTACCCCCTCCCTACCGCGCCATCAACACACCGGAATTTTAACAGATTTAGCGCCAAACAAAAAGTAGATTTGGACTCCCCCCCCCCCCCCCGCCCCTCCCCCCCAAAAAAAAACAACAACAAACAAACAAACAAACAAACAAACAAACAAACAACATGGCTGACGTAAAATGAGAAGTAGGGGTGTGACACAGTTGTGATTTAAAAGTTGTTAATTTGGTAGCAGACATGATGTATTATATATCAAAATTAAGGGGTGCAGAGGGAAAAATACTGTATATAAGCCCGTGGCATTTACGGGAAGTTGCTTAAGACGATAAATCTTCCCATGGCATGTAAGCAGTTAAGTACCGATCGAATAGGAGACTCTTAGGACATGCTCAGGGCCGTACTATTTCCCTCGTTACACGTTTTACAGTGGGCATGCGGTAGTGTGTTGGTTTACAATAGGAGGATCTTAGGACAAGATCGCGGTGGAACCATTTCCTTCGTTACATCTTTACAGTGGGCATGCGGTAGTGTGTTGGTTAGACGCTCGGCTGTCGGTCTGGTGGTCATAGGATCGGTTCCTCATCGGGGCGGATTTTTCACATGGACCTGGCTCCCATGTCGACCCAGCCTAAAAGCGTATCAAGAAATGTCATGACATGTAATGGCGACCTGAGTGATACTGGCAGAAGCTTCCACGGTTTGCTGATTGATCTATGATATTGTGGATCTAGAAATACATGATCGATGTGCCTTCAGACGTTAACAAGGGTCGTTTACTTTACTTACCTTGTCTATGTGTTACAGTAATTGAGTTGAGTTGAGTTGAGCTGAGTTGAGTTGAGTTGAGTTGAATTGAGTTGAATTGAGTTGAGCTGAGCTAAGCTGACTTGAGTTGAGATGAGTTGAGCCGTCTTGAGTTGAGTTGAGTTGAGTTGAGCGGACTTGAGTTGAGTTGACTTGACTTGAGCTGAGTTCAGTTGAGTTGAGCTGAGTTGAGCTGAGTTGAGTTGAGTTGAGTTGAGTTGAGCTGAGCTCTGCTGACTTGACTTGAGTTGAGTTTAGCTAATTTGAGTTGAGTTGAGTTGAGCTGAGATGACTTGATTTGAGTTGAGGTGAGTTGAGCTGAGTTGAGGTGATTTAAGCTGAGCTGAGTTGACTTGAGTTGACTTGAATTGAGTTAAGTTGAGTTGTGTTGAGTTGACTTTAGTTGAGTTGAATTTAGGTGAGTTGAGTTGAGTTGAACTGACTTGAGTTGAGTTGAGTTGAGCTGACTTTAGTTGAGTTGAGTTGAGTTTAGGTGAGGTGAGTTGAGTTGAGTTGAACTGACTTGAGTTGAGTTGAGTTGAGTTGAGCTGACTTGAGTTGAGTTGAGTTGAGTTGAGCTGACCTGAGTTGAGCTGAGTTGAGTTGAGTTGAGTTGAGTCAACAACCGACATCACAGCGCTCGGAACATTCTAATACGTGACAAGTTCTCATCTTCAACAACCAGCGAGGAGTTCTAAAAGTAATGGTACCTGTAGTAGTCAGATTATGTGTTGGTATGACCTTTCCGCGGAGCTACAGTAAATGAGTGTAGCAATCTAAATACAAAAGTTAGCTTGTATAGTCTGTCTGTAATCCTTTCTGTTACAATTTTTGAGACTTATTTGGAGTTTTCTATGACGTTTACTACGACGTTTTCTATGACGTTTCTATGACGTTTTCTATTACGTTTCTATGACGTTTTCTATGACGTTTCTATGACGTTTTCTATGACGTTTCAATGACGTTTCTATGAAGTTTTCTATTACGTTTTCTATGAGGGTTTCTATGAAGGTGAAAGAAAGGTTACAGCCACTAATCCTTTCTCGGGTGTGTTCGCTCGATTTCAACTTGAGCGTCGTTCAGAAATGTGCTACTACGACTAGTAAATGCTACTACTAGTAACTGCACTTGACTGATTTTGCGTGTGGATTAGCTGTCCATAATACCAGTGTCCTTCACCATCAGGCGAACCCACTCCAACTTCAGAGGTGGATTATATTTTACGTCCTCAAGTCAAGGACGAGAATTCATTATTTACATCAAATTGCCCAGTCTGTGAAATAAACACACAACGCCGTCACCAGAGACAGTTTACGTTACTGCTAGTTAAACCTCACAGCCACGCCAACCCCTGTAAGAAAATGAATTAAGCGACGGAATGTTTCTCTATGGGATGTAAGTTTGTTCAGCGTTGTTTTAACTCTGAAAGGACATCGAGATCTGAAAGTTCATGTTGTGTTCACTATTACAGCTCAGTTATTTCATAGTCGGCTTTCAAAACTATACGTCACTTGTTTACTTTACTATCATTTGTAAATATTCATTTATGTTATTACCTTTCAATTCCCGTTGCAATGTATGAATGCCTACATTACATTGCATGTACATTTTTGCAGTAAAATATACGTATTCATTATTCATGTTTATGTATAGTTGACTTGTCATTATGATAAATGTCAGTTGTATGTCCTTTACAGGACGTCGCACTCAACCCCTTGCATTTATTGGCTGTTTGTGAATGAATAGGCAACATGTAGTCCAGTACAACAAGCCGACTTTGTGGCTTGTGGGATAACAAAACTGACTTTCACAACCCCTCGATATACAGAGTCAAAGGTTCGAAATCAGTCGATGTGAAAGCAGGCCGCTTTGCGTTGAGTTTGATGGCATCAGGCGGCATCTGAACAGAGGGCTATGGCAAACTACTGAACTATTATTGCCAAGTAAATAAACAACAGATTAGAGACATTAGACGTAAATAGTCACAGTTTTTTTTTTTTTTTTTTGGGGGGGGGTGGGGTTGGGGGTTGGGGGGGGGGGGGGGGAGCACGTTATCAGGAGAAATAAATTGGAGAACTTGGTGACATCCGGCAAGATCGAGGGGAAGAGAACATAGGGAAGGCCGAGAAGTCAATACCTGGAGGGCTTGGTGAAGTAGTATGGTCGAGACAAGAACACTGAGCTGATCCACGACTCTGGCGATCGCGTGAGATGATGAAACATGACCGTCAAAGCTTAACGGCACAGCGCATGATGCAGATGATGAAATCACCAACAGCCAACAAATGTAGAGGTTTATTGCAACTTCCCGTATAGGACATGCAACTAACTTATAACTACTGAACGTAAAATTATCGAGACATTCAACTTTGGGTTTATCGCAACGTCCTGCATAGGACATGCAACATTATTTTAGTTTGCCGTTGCTCTCTAAACGAACGACGTCTCATACCACTGAAATCAACGCAAAGCCATCTGATTTCGAACCCTGGACACTTTATGCCGGAGAATTATGAAACTTCTCGTCTGACTATCTCCTAAGCCACAGACGCTTGTTATGTACGTGATGTCCGTCAGCGATATTCCTTTCTTTAAAACACTTGTTGTTGACAGGAAGTCTTCGTGGCCAAGTGGTTACGCTGTCTGCCTGGCGATCCGAAGGTCGTGGTTTCGATTCCGGACCACGTAGTTCGGTTTACGAATGCAAATTTCTCGGAGACTCCAGGTGTCGTCGCTGGAGCTACGGAGTTAGTGCTTTGTGCGACGCACAGCGACAGGCCGCTGTGAGGAATTAGATCGAGTAATATGGGATAAGCCCCGGTACAATGAAGTCGAACCATCTAGGCTCTAGGGAGGCGACGTAACGACTTCAGCAAGGTGACTCCCTTTGCCCTCGGTGTATAGATCATGTATTTGTCACATAGGTTGCCGGCATCCCAGACTCCCTTTACCTTCGGTGTATAGATCATGCACTTGTGACATAGGCTGCCGGCATCCCAGACTCCCTTTACCTTCGGTGTACAGATCATGTACTTGTGACAAAGGCTGTCGGCATCCCAGACTCCCTTTACCTTCGGTGTATAGATCATGTACTTGTGACGTAGGCTGCCGGCATCCCAGACTCCCTTTACCTTCGGTGTATAGATCATGTACTTGTGACGTAGGCTGCCGGCATCCCAGACTCCCTTTACCTTCGGTTTAAAGATCATATACTTGTGACGTAGGCTGCCGGCATCCCAGACTCCCTTTACCTTCGGTTTATAGATCATGTACTTGTGACGTAGGCTGCCGGCATCCCAGACTCCCTTTACCTTCGGTGTATAGATCATGTACTTGTGACGTAGGCTGCCGGCATCCCAGACTCCCTTTACCTTCGGTGTATAGATCATGTACTTGTGACGTAGGCTGCCGGCATCCCAGACTCCCTTTACCTTCGGTTTAAAGATCATATACTTGTGACAAAGGCTGCCGGCATCCCAGACTCCCTTTACCTTCGGTGTATAGATCATGTACTTGTGACGTAGGCTGCCGGCATCCCAGACTCCCTTTACCTTCGGTGTATAGATCATGTACTTGTGACGTAGGCTGCCGGCATCCCAGACTCCCTTTACCTTCGGTTTAAAGATCATATACTTGTGACAAAGGCTGCCGGCTTCCCAGACTCCCTTTACCTTCGGTGTATAGATCATGTACTTGTGACGTAGGCTGCCGGCATCCCAGACTCCCTTTACCTTCGGTGTATAGATCATGTACTTGTGACGTAGGCTGCCGGCATCCCAGACTCCCTTTACCTTCGGTGTACAGATCATGTACTTGTGACGTAGGCTGCCGGCATCCCAGACTCCCTTTACC
Source organism: Cepaea hortensis (assembly GCA_963921405.1). Classification (NCBI taxonomy): domain Eukaryota; kingdom Metazoa; phylum Mollusca; class Gastropoda; order Stylommatophora; family Helicidae; genus Cepaea; species Cepaea hortensis. The sequence continues at coordinate 20,943,092 of OY992879.1, read as the reverse complement.
TTCGGTGTATAGATCATGTACTTGTGACGTAGGCTGCCGGCATCCCAGACTCCCTTTACTTTCGGTTTAAAGATCATATACTTGTGACAAAGGCTGCCGGCATCCCAGACTCCCTTTACCTTCGGTTTATAGATCATGTACTTGTGACGTAGGCTGCCGGCATCCCAGACTCCCTTTACCTTCGGTTTATAGATCATATACTTGTGACAAAGGCTGCCGGCATCCCAGACTCCCTTTACCTTCGGTTTATAGATCATGTACTTGTGACAAAGGCTGTCGACATCCCAGACTCCCTTTACCTTCGGTGTATAGATCATGTACTTGTGACGTAGGCTGCCGGCACCTCAGACTCTCTTTGCCTTCGGTGTATAGATCATGTACTTGTGACGTAGGCTGCCGGCATCCCAGACTCCCTTTACCTTCGGTGTATAGATCATGTACTTGTGACGTAGGCTGCCGGCATCCCAGACTCCCTTTACCTTCGGTTTAAAGATCATATACTTGTGACAAAGGCTGCCGGCTTCCCAGACTCCCTTTACCTTCGGTGTATAGATCATGTACTTGTGACGTAGGCTGCCGGCATCCCAGACTCCCTTTACCTTCGGTGTATAGATCATGTACTTGTGACGTAGGCTGCCGGCACCTCAGACTCTCTTTGCCTTCGGTGTATAGATCATGTACTTGTGACGTAGGCTGCCGGCATCCCAGACTCAGGTGATTGTGTGCAACGGCTAACCAAAATCGTCCAAACATATCGGGATTGCATACGATAATTCTACAGTGGCACAGCAGTCAGAGCTCTTCCCTGCTAATCCAATGGACCGAGCTCAAACCCCAGAGGAGTCAATATAATTTGTTTTCGACCAGAACCTCACTAGGTTCAACTGAACCTCATAAAAACGGTGCCGGACACATTTCTGTGAATTGTTTCGGAGGGACAAACTGTTGGGGAAGTAAACGGGCCACGCCATCTGATAATTTCGTGGCCTAGACTTTGCTAAGCCGGTCTCCCTGGTGAAGGCGATAAGGAAGTTGTTCGTAATCCCGTATACTCACGTACCAAACACAGCTGCTTGAGATTCGGCAGCGGATCGCGTCGCGCAGGTTACTTAAGGTGGTATGTGAGCCGGTCGTTCAGAGAGTAATGGCATTCTACTAAACGAAAAATTTGCCAAGACATCAACAGCAACTGAAAAATGCTGGTGTTGACTGCAATGTCCTGTAAAGGATTTGCGAAAAAAAAAGACTTTGCCTAAGCTTAATATTTCACACTCCAGTGGCAGGATCTGTCCTGGGTCTGCCTTTATCGTAACGCGACGACATTGATAATGATGATTATGATGAAAATGAAGATGATAATGATAATGAAGATGGTGAGATGAAAATGATGATGATAATGATGTTTAGTGTTTACTGCGTTACGGTCTCTATTATTGAATTATTTCATGCTGTGCTCACCGCCCACTATCCCCAATGATCATGTGTGGAGTATGTTTACGACTGGTATTTTACAATGGTTCCCAGCCTGGTACACTTAGCCTCAAGAGAGCCATACTATCATCTTGGCCTGGGATGAAGTTTCATCAAGGATTTATAAATAGTTACCAAACAATGATACAACAACAATAAACATCCTCAGTTTGTGCAGATTGTCTTAATTTTGTTATATGTATTTGATTGATTGATTGATTGATTGAATATCATCGGTTTGCTCCATTATTATTGGTTAACTTATCATTTTATAAAATGAAATTTGTAAAGTTACAAGCTGCGTTACAACATGTATATTTATGAGAACTAAGCTGCACATATTAAAATGTTGCAATGAGAATCTACCTTAGCTATATGTGTATTCGTGTGTGCATTTGTGTGTGTGTGTGTGTGTGTGTGTGTGTGTGTGCCATGCATTTATAATGCCTATTTGATACTGTTGTTGTCCAAGATTAGACTTATCAGTCATGTTGTGTCACAAGCTGCCACAATTGATGACGAGTGAATGCAAGAATCTCCAAGGCCAGCGCAGTCTTTGGCAGACTGTACAAGAATGTGTGGAGCAGAAATGGAATAAGCCTGTAAACACAGCTCAAAGTCTACAAAGCAGTCGTATTATCCACACTGCTTTATGCTTGTGAAACCTGGACCGTTTACCAGCGACACGCAAGGAGATTAAACCACTTCCACACAGTCTGCCTAAGGAAGCTACTGAAGATTAAATGGCAAGACACGATTCCAGACACTGAAGTCCTAGAAAGAGCGTTCTTGCCAAGTATCCATAGTCTACTAATGAAGAATCAGATTCGCTGGGCTTGTCACTTGACTCGCATGCCAGATCATAGGCTTCCTAAACGAATTTTTTTTTTTACGGCGAGCTGCGGTGTGGTAAACGCTCCCAAGGGGAAACGCCTTAAAAACACTGAAGATCTGACTAAAAGCTTTATGAATTCATCACCACACTTGGGAGACTGCTGATAAAGACCGAAATTCGTGGCGTAAATTATTACGCAATGGTGTAGTCACTTGTGAAGAAAACATGTGTGTAAAAAGAGCTACAAGAGCTGTGCAAAAAAGGACGACAGAAAAACCATTGCAGGAAATCCTCCTCCCGGAACGTCAAGCATTCTTTGCCCACATTGTCAGAGAACATTTCAAGCCAAAATAGGTCTTACCAGCCATCCCAGAACTCACGGCTGCAAACTTTCAACCCCATTGAATGAAATGAATGGTCATCATACATTTAGATGGACAAATGCCAGCCATGTATGAATGAAATAATGTATGAAGTGAGAGAGGTAAGACGTGCAGAATATGAGACGAGCATGATTGCCCAATTCTTACTGAATCTATCATTACTGTCTATAGTATCATTCGATGTAGGCTTGAGCCTGAGGAATTAAGACCCCAAGGCTAATGAGTGGTACTGTGCAGGTTAGGGTTTTCTTTTCGTTCCTGACAACAAGAAAAAACATCCATTATCTTACCAGTGATTCGAACCCGGGTCTCCCGAATTGGAGAGCCACTCAACCAGACGCTCCTCCAATTCTTAAAATTTTAAAAAATCAAGTTCGTTCGTTTGTTCGCGCGCGTGTGTGTGTGTGTGTGTGTGTGTGTGTGTGTGTGTGTGTGTGTGTGAGTGTGTGTGTGTGTGTGCACCCGTGTGTGTGCATGTGTGGACGTATATGCGTGTATATTCTAAAACAGGGAGCAGGGATTATATTACTACCACATCTATTGCTGCTACAAATACTTCTACAACTACTTAAACTGCTGACACCAAAAATAAAACAACAACAATAACTATTCGTGCTACAACTAATATATAATTGCAACTACTACTACAGCTAAACCGACTGCTACCGCTGCTGCTGCTACTATTATTATTAATGGTGCATCTACTACGACTATTAGCACTTATATTTATACAACTCTACATACCAATACTACTACTACTACTACTACTACTACTACTACTACTACTACTACTACTACTACTACTACTACTACTACTACTACTACTACTACTACTGCTGCTGCTGCTGCTGCTGCTGCTACTGCTACTGCTGCTACTACTGCTGCTGCTGCTGCTACTACTACTACTATTACCGCCATTACTACTATTACTACTACTACTACTACTACTACTACTACTACTACTACTACTACTACTACTACTACTACTACTTCTACTACTACTACTACTACTACTACTACTACTACTACTACTACTACTACTACTACTACTACTACTACTACTACTACTACTACTACTGCTGCTGCTGCTGCTGCTGCTACTGCTACTGCTGCTACTACTGCTGCTGCTGCTGCTACTACTACTACTATTACCGCCATTACTACTATTACTACTACTACTACTACTACTACTACTACTACTACTACTACTACTACTACTACTACTACTACTACTTCTACTACTACTACTACTACTACTACTACTACTACTACTACTACTACTACTACTACTACTACTACTACTACTACTACTACTACTACAGCTACTACTACTACCACTACTGCTGCTGCTGCTGCTGCTTATACTATTACCTCGACTGCTACTACCTCCATTACTATTACTAATGCCACTAATACAATTAGAATTACTGCTTTTGAAATTGCGCAATACAGATTCAGTGTCTGAAAACCCCGCATCAATGAAGGAGGACATTTACAGGCATTCTACCAGATCTGGACATCGAAGAAAACAGGCTCGTAAACACGTCTCCGAAAATGAAATACCTTGACCACACTATACCACACGATGACTTAAAAGTACAGAAATGGAAGGCATGGTCCCTAGAAGAAGAGGTAGAACGTTTGTCACTGAAAAATAAATGCATTCTAAAAAGAAAAATGAATGAACACTTTTGAGTCATGTGTGCTTGCAAAGGATCGGAAGTCTTCCCATGGGGTCATGATGCAAGCAACGTTTTGAGTGTGACCTGCAAGCTAATGATGGTGGTTAGTCAGTTATATCTTTAGAAAAAAAGTTAGTTGCATTCCTTTACAGGACGTGGCAGTCAACCCCAGCATTTGGTTTTTGTGATCTCTTGGCAAGTTTACGTTCAATAGTTCTTCATTGATTTGTGAACATCCATATCATTTCGTAAAACACCAACGCAGGACGGTCTGCTGCCAAATCGCCCGCTGTGTTTCGAATGCAGTTTTCGGGACTACGAAAGCGCCCGTAACGGTTATCTCTATGCCATCCGATCAAACTATCTTTGGTTGTTGGCGAATTACTCACTTTTCGGGAAAACCCAATGAATGTGAAATAACATAGCCGAGATCGCCTGTTTCCTGAAAAATGGAATGTTGTTTTTGGTGCAGATGTTTAGTTTCCTAGAAAAGCCAGTTGTTTCTCAAACTAGACACACTGGTTGTTCAACTATAACGTCTTGTTTCAAGCTCGAGTGATCCTTACCTCAGCAAAAGGTCTGTGAACCTCTTTGTTAGAGAAGGGTTGGGGAATTAAAAGAATAATCATAGTCTCTAAACTGTAAAAAATGTGGCCAGAGTTTGAAAAGCCACCTTTATTCATCATCATAATCTTGTAACTTGTTAAAACGATGTAGCTGTCATGTTTCGCCATCTCACATGACCAAGAAGAAGAAGAAGAAGAAGAAGTAGAAGGAGGAGGAGGAGGAGGAGGAGACCTATGTAATACTAAGATTGAATATTTGGGCCTTTGTTGTTTAACTGATACCGCCAATGAGTAAACACAAAACGTAACTAGAACACACAACAACACAATGAAAGGCACAGTAATGGAAGACATGTTCCACGAACGAAGTAGTTGGGTTCGGCCACAGAACGTTGGTCACTGAAAAATGAATGCATTCTATACATAATAATTTATTAAAAATTCATGAAAATGAATGAAAGATTGATGAAAATGGATAGAAATTTCGTGTGAATGGATGAGGCATATGTCTTCGCAAAGGATCCGGAGTCTTTCTTGGGATCTTGATGCTAGCAACGTTGTGAGAATGATGTTTAGTCTGTTATCTTTATACAATCCGATCGATTTTCCACTAATATGATGGTGAATAAAGGCGGCTTTTTCAAGCTCTCGTGACATTGTTTACAGTTTAGAGGCTAGGATTTTTCTTTCGTTGTGTTGACGAATTACTAACTTTTCGGGAAAACCCAATGCATGTAAACTACAACAGCCGGGCATCTCTTGTTTTCTGAAATATGGGACGATCTTTTGGTATATATTTTTAGTTTCCTAGAAAAGCGTCGGGTGGTTTCTCAAACTGGAGTAACTGTTGTTCCACTATAACGTCTGGTTTCAAGCTGTGATTCTTACCTCAACACAAGGCCTATTTAAAAAACCTCTATGTTCAAGAGGGGTTGGGAAGGTCAAAGAAAAATCCTTGCCTCTAAAATGTAAACAATGTCACGAAAGCTTGAAAAAGCCGCCTTTATTCACCATCATATTACGTGGAAAATCCGAATCGAAAGCTCATTGTGTGGATGTCATCTGCAGACTGCATTATTCTTTTTTCCGGAGGAACAACCTTTGGCGAACGGAAGGCCCAATGTACGGAAGTAAGGCTAAGCAGCCATGTGCAGGACGTGACGATTCCTTGCGTGAGTTCAGTACCACAGCGCTTTGTGTCGGCTCTGAAATTATGGAAGCCTCCTCGGATGGCGGGGAATGCCCATGGTCTGCCCCTGCCTTCCTTTGAGGGGTGACCAGGATGTCTTCGGCTGTTCTAAATGGGCCAGCTGGGATGGGGGATAACACCACAACAGTGAGAGTCAAACGTCCTACGAAACCCTCGGGAAGGTTAACCCGATCAACAAATGCCATCAGAAGTCGGACGCGTCGGCCTAACGGTGCAAGAACGCAGCTCTGCTATAAACAGGTACAACGCAATTACGTCAGAAAAAACTCAACTGATGAACGCAGAAGAAGAAAATTCACCATCATCATCTTGTTCCGTGTTAAGAGGCGGGAGCGGTCATGTATCGCAATCTCACACGAACAAGAAGAAGAAGAAGATGATGATGATGACAATGATGATGATGACGAAGAAAAAGAAGAAGAAGATGAAGAAGAAGAAGAAGAAGAAGAAGAAGAAGAAGAAGAAGAAGAAGAAGAAGAAGAAGAAGAAGAAGAAGAAGAAGAAGAAGAAGACGAAGAAGAAGAAGAAGAAGAAGACCTATGTAATACTGGGATTTAAAATTGGTGTCCCCTGTTGTTGAACTGTTACCACAAATGAGTAAACACAAAACATATCAAGAACATCTAACACAAAGACACGCCCAGATACAAAAAAGCGTTTCGTTAAAATTCTGTATAAACATAACAATAAGAAACGTTATTACGCTGAGATAACTGGGTTACCTATTTGTGATATTGAAATACAGCTTTCTAGCTGAGTTAATTTAGTTTATTCATTGATGGCTACGTTAATGGAAACTGTTGCATGTTCCCGTGTGTAACAGTCTATTTGTGATATTGAAATACAGCTTTCTAGCTGAGTTAATTTAGTTTATTCATCGATGGCTACGTTAATGGAAACTGTTGCATGTTCCCGTGTGTAACAGTCTATTTGTGATATTGAAATACAGCTTTCTAGCTGAGTTAATTTAGTTTATTCATTGATGGCTACGTTAATGGAAACTGTCGCATGTTCCCGTGTGTAACAGTCTATTTGTGATATTGAAATACAGCTTTCTAGCTGAGTTAATTTAGTTTATTCATTGATGGCTACGTTAATGGAAACTGTCGCATGTTCCCGTGTGTAACAGTCTATTTGTGATATTGAAATACAGCTTTCTAGCTGAGTTAATTTAGTTTATTCATTGATGGCTACGTTAATGGAAACTGTCGCATGTTTCCGTGTGTAACAGTCTATTTGTCCAGTTACACAGTTTCATTCTGTGTACCTTTGCTTTCTGTATAATATTGACGTGTTTTCAACGTCTGCTAAATCAGGCATGCCTAACCACATGTTTGAGCTATTTAGTTGTGGTGCATGCATGCATGCATATAAGCAAAAGTTCAGAATCTGAATGGCCTATCTACAGTAAAACAGCCGCATACAAAAGAAAACCGGCTTTGCGCTGAAGCAGGTATGAATTGAATTTGTAATCCCACATACTGCGTTCGAAACACAGCAGCATACGATTTGGCAACAGACTGCCTTGCGTTGGTTTTCATGAAATGGTATGGGTGTCGATCGTTTTGAAAGCAATAGCAAATTACTGACCGTATTAAAAGTGCCAAGAAATCACAAACAGTCAAAGGTGCTGCGGTTGACTGCGATGTCATGTAAAGGATATGCAACTAATTTTTACGAAACAAAAGGAGCGTTTGGCCGATTGGCTAGAACGTCGAGCTGCAATACGGTAGACCCAGGTTCAAACCCGCGGTAAGGTGATGGATTTTGTATTTTGTAAAGGTGGGGGGGGGGGGGTAAGAACACCCAAACTTACACAGTTCCTCAGGATCAAGACCACCCCCTTCCCACAAACGACACCGCCCTTTCCCCCTCTTCTTCTTTGTTCGTCCGGAATCTTTGTTTTGGACTAACTGCGTTGTTTCTGTTTACAGCAGAGCTGCGAAATGTTTATCCTGTCGGCCGACACATCCTACTTCTTCATACATTTATAAATCAGGTTAACCTTCCTGTTCCTCCTGTCTTATTCAGCCAGGTTCTATATATATAGTAGTAACAGTTACACACAAAACAAACACCACTATACATCCCGAAACGGAAGTCAGCATGGCCGAATGGATAATAGCTCTCGTTCTTAAATATCCGGGTGTGCTGATGCCGGGGTAGCGGGTTCAACCCCTACACCGGTCAATTGGACTAAAATGTGGACTTCTCGTCTTTGACCTGAGACCGTAAATTACGAGTACAAGTTCCTCAGAAGTCGGAGTGGGTTCGCCTGATGGCGAGGGACACTGGTAATAGGTAAAGCTAATCCACACACAAGACTTAGCCCAGCGCACTCCTTATTCCTTATTAGTAGCACGTGTATAGACAACACTTGACTTAAAAGCGAGCAAACACAAAACAAACAACAATATCCCGAAGGAGAAAGCTTCAATGGGTCCGTGATGTGACAGAGCCATCCATTTTGTAGGTCTGAATACAGGGAGGAACTGGAGACCTGTCCTTCTCTCACTTTAGCGGACCACGAACGCGCTCGTTGGACCCTCGTCTCAACGCGTTCAAGACATTATCTGCCTAGCGATTACAGTAACGCGTTCACTAAACAGCTGCATAAGTTCACCTATATAACGTGTTTTCACAGCCAGCTTGAACACCCTCCGACATGCACCCACCGTTTCGTGAACTACAATGTCATGTCAATGTCACAACACATCATTGACTACAACTACCAGACTGCCACGTAGTTAACCAGGTCAGAAGTGTCAAGGACAGCATTCTCTTGCTTTCTTAATTCCCAGGATAATGCTTTTCCCAGAAAAGCGGCATTTGGCAAAGCCCGTCGAGTTAAATTTAGCAATTACTTCGTAGAATCCAGTTTCACAAGGGACTGTTGGCGAGGTAGGACGGCTATTGGTAAAGTTAAGACTTTCTTGATTTAAATAACGTTAACAAAACCTTATGTACAATTATATCATTTAGTTCAGCTGTAGGTAAGTTACCTACTTATAAGTATTTCCATCCACATAATTTACTATAGCTTTATATAATGACACATATCTAACTTTGTTTTGTTCTTGAGAAAAGTAGTGACTGCCGAAAAGTCGGATAATTGTGTTGTGTTTTATTCTTATTTATTTCATTGACATTTGTCTTAGTTTTTAGGTATTATATTATTACATTATTTTTGTCTATTTCTCCCTGTATTTTGTTCACATCGACTGAGATCTTACTCGGGTATGTACGCGTGTTTGCTTATAATGTGTGTCCACTGCTGTCAGGTCTTAGATATGACTGATCTACCGTATGACAGGAGACGGTACTGCCTGCATTCTGTTAGCGCCGAATGTTGGACGGCGCTCGCCAAATCCAACACCTCACATTATGCCAATGGCTTCGGAGCGCAACTGGGAGGGTACAAGCTTTATCCTGGTTAGAGGAAATGTAACCTAAAGGCTAAATATCAAGGCATGGCAGACCACGCCTTAAGCCTTGGTCTGTGATCGAAGTTCCGGCAGGCGGATAGTTAGAGCATTGCTTTGTTGACCTGGCAGCTTCTGCAGCTTGTCTTGTTCCAGATGTATTGGTATTACTTGTCCTCTGGAGTAAACCTTGAGGTGATCATGTTGCATAGGCAACACATGGTCTCTAAACTTCAGCCCAGGTGTTGTGCATTGGAGACGTTATTATGCCGTTTTTAAAGCGTAATGTAACAAACTAACATTATTTTTAGTTACATTTTATCTTAGTTACATTTAATTTTTATTACATTTAATTTTTGTTACATGTACTTTGTTTTGACCTGACTTTCAACGGGTCACTATCATTGTTTTGACCTGACTTTCAACGGGTCACTATCATTGTTTTGACCTGACTTTCAACGGGTCACTATAATTGTTTTGACCTGACTTTCAACGGGTCACTATCATTGCACACAGAACATAACGGCTGGCCTCCTCCTATATATCATATAAGTAAGCTCTCGGCTCAGTGCACGAAACCCCTTAAACTGACCAGGTTCCAAATTTACCTGCTCAAGAATATCCTCATCATGTGCCACGCCGATAAGAGTGGGCGGTCATGTTTCGTCATCTCACATTATCCACAGAGACGTGGATCAGCTCTGTGTTCTTGTATCGAACATACCACGTGGCAAAGTCATTAAAATATTTACCTTCCTCGTGCTCTTTTTCCCTTAATCTAGCCAGCTGTCACAAGTTCTCCAGTTTATTTCCTCTCGAAACGTGCCCAAATGTCTTGACTATATATGTCGGGCATTTGTAAAGTCTCACTACACTTTGTATGTAGAACAAATTGTGAAAAATGAAGTACATGACGTCATAAAAATGTACATGCAACGAATGGCTGTCGTCTGTTGGAGTAATTCTTCGCACTCCAAACAGAATGGTGTTATCAACTTCTTCTTCTTCTTCTTCTTCAGCGTTCCGAGCCATTGAGGTTCTTTGCTGCAAATACAATCCGTCTCCATTCGTCTCTCTGGTGGACCTTCTCTTGCCAGTCGTTGATTCCAAGTGCTTGTAGGTCTGTACATGTATTATCTCTCCACCGTCTTCTTGGTCTACCTCGGGGTCTACGGCCATTTATTTCCTGAGTGTAAGCGAGTTTTGTTTCCCTATTATCTTCCATTCTTTCTATATGCCCCAGCCATTGTAGTCTATTAGCCTTCATGATACCAGTGATTAGCGGGGACTTAAACAGATCATAAATGTCTTTGTTACTTCTTCTTTTCCACTCTCCACTTTGTGTATCCCTAATGGGTCCAAAGATGCGTCTTAAAATTTTGTTCTCAAAGGTTTGTAACAAGGCTTCGTCTCCTTTCGTTGTACTCCAGGTTTCAGAGCCATACAGCACAACTGGTCTGATCAGTGTTTTGTATATTGTGATTTTGGTGTTACGAGATAGCGCCTTTGATTTTAGTAGATGTTGTAGTGCATAATATATCTTATTTCCAGAGTTGATTCTAGTTTGTATTTCTTCCCTTATGATGTTGGAGCAGTTGAAGATCGTACCCAGGTATTTGTATGTTTCCGTTCTTTTAATGGTCATATTATCTATTTGTATGTGGCCAGAGTTATCAACGGACGAAATAATGTTTTTTGGTTCAACAAGTGTTTCGAAATGGCAGTCGATACGTACAGATGGTTGTTAAAAGATTACATCAAGCTTTTCTGATAAACAACCTCCTCATCGCATTATGGTTAGACTTTTGTTGATTAAGTTTCTTGTTACGGGAACTGTCGAAAATGCTCCGAGATCTGGTAGGCCTGCTGTGTCTGAAGAAGGATATCTAGATGTACAAGACATAATCCTGAAAAGTCCAAGCAAGTCCTTAAGGAAAGTATCAGTGAGCACAGTGCACAACATTCTTAAACAACTATTCACTTTTCATCCACACCGAATTGCTGTTGGTCTATACTAAAAGAATATGATAATCAATCCAGTGTCAACTACTCCACGTGGTTTCACACATTTTTAGCTAAAGAAGACGAGTCAATTCCCGATGTAACATTCTTCTCTGCTAAGGCATGGTTTCATCTAACTAGATAAGTTAATAGCCAAAATAATCGTATTTGGAGCACTTTTATTTGGAATGCATTTAATGAAGCCCATATACACGATGAGAAAATTGGGTATATGTGTGCCGTCAGTAGAAACCATTTTATTGGATTAACTTTCTTCAACAACACTATAAATGCCGATCAGTGGCGTACTGACATTCTGGAACATTTTTTTTATCACAGCTGAATGAACGTGAAATTGAAGAAGCGTGGTACCAGCAAGATGGTGCAACTGCACACACAGTTAGAGCATCACTGTATGTTGTATAAGAACTTTTCGCAAATCGCATAATATCAGGGGGAATTTGGCCTGCTCGTTCTCCAGATCTAACTCCATTAGATTATTATTTATGGGGCTTCTTGAAAGGAAATGTTTACAAAAATAATGTACACACAAATGAGGACCTGAAAGAAGCAATCAGAATTACCATTCAAGAAATAACAACAGACACGTTGCAGAAGGTATTTGACAATATGAAGAGACGTGTACAGTCATGTCTTGAAACCCATGGTGGACATTTCCAACACCTGTTATAATAAATACTTCACTGGCACTTCCCAGCTTCCCCAAAGCAGCGTTAGACCAATAGCAGTGACTATTGTAACTAATTTAATTAATATTTAGCACATTTTTGATGACATCATATACTTCATTTTTCAAATTTGTTCTACATACAAAGTGTAGTGAGACTTTACAAATACCTGGGTGAGTGTGTTTGTGTGTGTGTTTGTGTATGTGTGTGTGTGTGTTTGCGTATGTTTGTGTGATTGACTTACCTAATAAACACTTCTTTTATGCATTCGAACCTTTCCGTCTTGACAGACGATAGTTCAGTACATTGTGCTTCAAAAAGGCTTAATAACTACAACCCATGGCGGCAGCGAATGTGGCTGATAAGGCCAATTCGTGCTGTAAATGTTCATCCACAGTGGATGCATGTGAAAACATGGTCATTTCCACCATCATGCACCATCTTACGTCTCACACGCTCTGTGTGTGTGCTTTATCTGTAATCATTATCTCCTTTGTCTTTATTCCATTTCTGAAAGTCACCCTCCATGTAACACGTTCAGCGGCGACTAGCTCCCAATGTGCATTATCAATGCCTGTATCAATTATGTCCCGCACATCTTTGTATCGTAGTAGAGGCCGACCCTGAGATCTCCTACCCATCTGTAATGCACCAAAAAGATGTCCTTTGGTATTCTACCATCATCCATCCTCCTAACGTGTCCTATCCATCTGTCTACAAAGACTGAGCATTGAACACACCGCCACACAACCTGATCTTTCCAATACTTCAGTATTTGTAATTTTGTCTTGTCATTTAATACCAAGCGTACTTCGCAGACACCGCATATGAAAGCTGTTTAAAAGTTTCTCTTGGTGTGAGTAAGTTGACCAGGTTTCACTGCCGTAAAGAAGAGTACTAAGGACACAGGCTTGGTAGAGAAGGGCTAATGTTCTGGCAGTAAGCTTCCTGTTCTCCCAGACTCTTTTTCTTAACCTGTTCATTGTTGTTGCTGCCTTACCAATCCGGATGTTGATTTCCTGATCTAGGGATAATTTGCTATTTACCTCTGATCCTAGATATGTAAAATGGTCTACTATCTTTACTTCGGCGTCGTCAATAAAGATTGATGGTACCGCATGTGCACCTAGTGACATAATCTGTGTCTTCTTTTTGTTAATTGTTAAACCAAATTCAGAAAAAACATTGGAGAATGAAGATATTAGATGTTGTAATTCTTCCTCAGAGTGGGTCGTAATTGTAGCATCATCTGCAAAAAGCAACTCTCTGATTAGTACCCTCCTAATTTTGGTTTTGGTTTTCAATATCTGAGCATTGTAGAGGCCGCCATCTGAGCGTGAGTGAATGTATATATCGGCATCCTGATCACGAAAGATATATTTCAGTAGAAGTGAAAAGTATATTCCAAAGTGCGTGGGGGAATAGTACACAACCTTGCTTAACCCCACTCTTGATTTCAAACTCTTCTGAAGTTGCACCATCAAACTTTATTATACCCTTCATGCCTGTGTGGAACATTTCCACAATGGACAGAAGAGTTGGTGGGCAGCCAGTCTTCTTTAGTGCCTTGAACAGACCCTCACTACGGACCAAATCAAATGCCTTTGTGAGGTCGATGAAGGCAATAAACAGTGGCTGATTTTGTTCCCGGCATTTTTTTGTTGCATACATGAAGCCCATAAGCGGGCACTCTCCCGCTGTTTATACTTCACCTCGACACCGCAAGATACAAGAGGAACATGATGAGATGAGATGAGAGATTTTCTTGCATTTGTCGAAATGAGAATGTCATATCAATGGTAGACCGTTTCTGTCGGGAGCCACACTGTGATTCGGGGTAGACTTGACCTCCTAGGACTTGAAGTCTGCGCAGAACAATTTTGGCAAGTACTTTTCTAATAATACACAGAAGTGTGAACCATATAGTTGTTACAGTCGCTTAGGTCGCCCTTGTTCTTCTTGTACAGTGTTATGATGCTTGAATCTTTGAAATCCTGTGGGACTAGTCCTTCTCGCCAGCATAGCTCTATTAGCTGGTGGATCTGTAGAGTGAGTGTGTCTTGCCCTCTCCTGATAACCTCTATTGGAATCCCATCCTTACCTAGAACCTTGCCAAATGCAAATTCATTTATAGCACATTTAACTTCTGTTATTGTAGGAAGTCCAGGTGGTCAAGAGTTGGCAGGGCATCTATGGCATTGAGGGCATCATCCGCTAGTTTGGTCTCACTTTAGTAAAGCTCCAAATAGTGCTCTACCCATCTGTCCATCTGCTGTTTCTTATCAGTGATGATTTCTCCAGTCAAGGTCTTCAGTGGTGCACGTCTTTTGATCATTGGACCACAGGCTTTCTTTATCCCTTCATACATGCTTCAGATGTTTCCCTTATCACTTGCGTTTTGAATGGACTCACATAACTTGATCCAATAGTCATTTGCACACTGCCTGGCAGCCTTTTGCACATCCTCCTTAGCTTGTTTCAGCTCACTGAGAGGTTTACGCGTTGTTCTTTCCTTGTTTCTTAAGAGATATATCTTCTTTTTATTAGTCAAGGGCTGCAGTGATTGGCTGTTTGCCGCAAACCAGTCCTGCCTCTTGCTCTTGTGATCCACAGAGTCGTAAACCCCTACCAAAGTTTTATAAAGAGCTTCCTTAAGTTTACCCCACTATTCATTTACTGTACAATTTTCTGATTTATCCGTGAAAGCGTCTTAAAGTTGCTGTTGAAACTCAAAGCACTTTTCAGGATCGTGAGTGTTAATAATATTAATCCTGGGGCTAGATTTATATTTAGCTGTGTAGATTCTCTTTGGTCTCAGTCTAACCCTCGAAAAACATAAAGAATGATACCTTTCACAGTCAGCACTGTGGTAACTTCGAGTTAATGATGTATGGTTCAGATGTTGTCTCTGTGTGATGATGAAGTCCAGCTGATGCCAATGGCCGGGTCTTGGATATTTACATGTGACCTTATACAGTTCTTTTGGATAGAAAAGGAATTTGCAATTCATAGGTCATTTCTAGTGCAATGCTCCATCGGCCGTTGCCCATTTTCATCCATGCGACCGATGTTGTATTTTCCAAGGCACACTCGTCATAAACTCGATTCCTTGCCCACACGAGCATTGAAATCGCCGAGCATATAAATGTAGTCTCATTTTGGAACTACCTTGATCGCAGAGTCTAACTTCTCATAGAACGAATCCTTCACATCATCAGAGGAATCGAGTGTCGTTGCAAATGTAGTAATAATGGTGGCAAAACCATAAGAGGTTGCCAAGCGCAGGGATAATAGTCTTTCATTACCTCCAGCTGGAATATCAATCATCCCCAGTAGCTAATTCTTCACTGCAAAGCCCACACCGTGATGCCTTTCTTCTGCCTGCGCTCTACCCTTCCAAAAAATTGTTTTCCCTGAGTGACCATTCTTCAGCGAGGCGAGTCTCCTGCAGGCCAGCAATATCAATATTAAGACGATTGAGTTCTGCACCAATCACAGCCATTTTTCTCACATCGTCAATATTCGTCATGTCTGTGGAAAATCCTAGACGCACGGTTCTTACGTTCCAGGTTGCAAGACGTAGCTTGATTTGTCTATTTTTCTTTTTTATTAGTACCTGGTGCATTGGTTTTACAGCCTGCGATTCAGATTTTGTCCTAGCCCCAAGCACCCATTGAAGCAGGCAGACTGTGGCGGATCAGCATTGAATTGGCCTGGGGCTGCCAAGCTTGAGGCGGGCGGTAGCTGATCAGTGACACCTGTAGATGTCTCCCACTGTCAGAGGCAACCCGTGGCGCCCCATGTCTACGCCAGTTGACAAGGACTTATAACCCGTAAATGTTACCTCTCGCTTTGATTCCGAGACCGGTTAAGACCAGGGATGGAGTCATTGTCCCTCCATCGCACAAATTATGGGCTAAAATATAGAGACCATGTGTTGCCCATGCAGCATGATTGCTCTCTCGGCCTACCTAGTTCACTCCAGAGAAGAGGTAACACCCCTACATCTGGAACAAGACAAGCAGCAGAAGTTGCCGGATCAGCAAAGAAATGCTCTAACTGTCTGCCTGTCGGAGCTTCGATCCAAGACCAGCTGCCAACCAAGGCTTAGGGCCTGGTCTGCCCTGCCATGACATTTTGTCTTTAGGTTGCATTTCCTCGCACCCGGATAAGGCTTGTACCCTCCCAATTGCGCTCATCCGCCCGAAGCCGTTGGCACAATGTGGGGTGTCGGGTTTAGTAAGTGCCGCCGAACATTCGGTGCTAACAGAAAGAAGGTAGTACCGTCTACTGTCATACGGTAGCTCAGTCATGTCTGAAAATATCTTTGATGATGTACACATTATCGTACATTTCTGTTATTTCGTTTCAAGACCCAGATTCAAGACACCCAAGTAAGAGAACCCTGTCAGAGCCATTCCCCAAACACCTTGTAACTTCATCAGACCTGGAGAAGGTTTCTAACACCTCGTAAACATCAGATCCTACGCAGGCCAATTGTGCACCTAACGATCTCATGATGCAGGGAGATGTGAGCGGATCAGGCCCTTTAGAGCGCCAGAGAGATCAGTCTTCAGCCAAAATGAGTGCAGACTTCCGGTCATTTGACACGTGGAAAACATCGTCGACTGAAGCTGAGTATAAAACTTCGACGTACCTTGAATGCAGGTTATGCGAATTAAGAGTTCGTAAGATTGAGACGGAAAAGGACATTTTATGTCTGTACAAAAAAATGATTGATAATCTAATGAAAGATGTTGATGATTTGAAAAACAGAGTCCAGAATGATTATCATGTTGGTCCTTCCCGTCAGTACTTTTTGGAAGAGTGCTCAAATTTTCAGCGTGAATTGCAGCATTCATGGCATACATCACTGACTAAGCAAGAAGAGTATGGTACTGCGGCAAAAAAGCTCAAAGTTACATATCCACATGAGGCACAAGCTGTACCCAGCAAAGATCTGCATGAGGTAAAGGGTGTACCCAGCAAAGGTCCACGTGAGGCAAAGGCTATACGCAGCACAGATCAACATGTCTACACAGGACCAGGTGAAGATTCTAGTTTGGTACCTGTGGAATCTGTGGAAGCTCATAGACATGTAAGTTATTCATATCATACTATTTATTTAACGTGAGATGGTTGTCGTTGTTTGGCTATGAATTCTCCAAAATGGAGAGCATCTATTGGATTTTAATCCAATGGACCTGCTGGTGTAATGGGAAACGACCCGCGGACAGGTTGGCTTGGTCTGTACCCCTTGGTGGTAGACTAGCTCGGGGCTAGGGGCTCAAATCACAGACTCAAGACAGATTCCTGCTTCGGGACACGTTTCATTTTGTTGTAATTTTGATTGTGTTGCGGTTTAATAACAAGTATTTCCTGTCTCGTGCGCGTGTATATGATGTTTCGCCTCGTCCCATATATCATTATTATAATTATCTTCATCATGTTTTAAACTTAAATGTTACAAAAACATTCTTGCTATAGACCGGTCCTAGAAGATGAAAATGACTGCCACTTTAGAAGATTTGATCATCGACGGAACCAAAAAAAAAAAAAAACTTCCTCATAAATGCATCAGAAACTAAAATACTTAGGCCACATTATATTTATAATTCCTTTCTCCTGCACTTATTCCTTCTTTTTCCCTTCTCCTGTATTTGTTCCTTCTTTCTCTTTTACTTGTTCCTTTAGACATTACTTCTTCTTCTTCTTCTTCTTCTTCTTCTTCTTCTTCTTCTTCTTCTTCTTCTTCTTCTTCTTCTTCTTCTTCTTCTTCTTCTTCTTCTTCTTCTTCTTCTTCTTCTTCTTCTTCTTCTTCTTCTTCTTCTTCTTCTTCTTCTTCTTCCACATCCCCCCCCCCCCTTGCTTCTGCTGCTGCTGTTGCATTGCACATGTCATATATGGACATTTAAAACTTTCTTTTACAAAGGCTCAAGCATTGACTGAGAAACGTACTATCAAGGAGTTTGATCCCCTTATCAACAATCAAGGTTAGCATACATTTGTCGCTATAATGAAATCATCATACCATCATTATCATCAACATCTTCATCAACATAATCACCAGCTTCCTTGTATAGTGAATAACGAGCATGAATCATTATATACCTCTATTCTACATGACCTATACGTAAGACAGTGTTGTTTGAAATCACTGAACTTGTCTTTATGTAAGACAAGAAAAAAAAGATTTAAATGTATAAAAGGCAAGAGTATTGACTTCATTGCTCTGGGTGTTATCCCATTTGGAACGGTATCTTTCATCAGGGCCACATTCCGAAACGTCGCACAGAACACGAACTCCGTAGCTCCAGCGACGACCCGCAGGATTCTAAAAGAAAATTGCACCCGTGAACCGAATCAACCGATGGTTGTGATGGTTCGAAATCGAACCCACAACCTTCGAAGCGCGACGCAGGCGGTGTAACCACTTGGCCATCGAGACTCAATGTCCTTATGTAATTACTTCTTGATATATTTTAAACTATAATACAACAAGGAAAGGCAATAGCAGAGTCCATGTTTATTCGTTCGCGATTCGTAAACCAATTGTGAGGTTTTTTTGTGGGTTTATAGAGAATTACAGAAGTTCCAATGAGTGAAGTTCTATAAAGTATATCTCTCTATAAAAGATACAGGTTAGTAACAGCAAGTGTTGTCTAGAGGTATTGATATTTATTCTCGCATAACCCTTGTAGAGAAACCATTCAGAATTTTGGCTCATCGAGTACCCCCCACTGTGAGAAATTAGACACAAGTTAAGTTCTACACAGAATTATTTATAGATGATTTCTCTTCTAGGCCATATATAGAGATCTTGGCAGTTAGCCACAGTAACCAATAAAAGCAGTTCTCTCATCTTCCAGCTGACTGTGCTCTGATCGCCAACCTCATTTTTGATCTCATTACTTATTTGAAGTGACACAAGACACTTGGACAAATGATCACATTGACAATTGTACCATTGTAGTGAACATAAACAACAACAACTGTATTTTACAATGGTTGAACAAGACAACATGAGAAGATCTTGACAACAGTTGGACAAACATTCACAAAGAATGATCACACCAACAGGTTAGACAAGTCATACATCATGGAAGATACTTGACAACAACCACACAGACTTTCACAATCTCTGTAACCAACCACAACAGTAGAGTAACAGTCACCATGAAGATGCTTGTCACCAGTTGGACATTTCATTCTCAACAATGTACAAGACAATCACAGAGACATGTATCTCAAAAACTGTTCTCTTACAACTAATCTTTTATTAATGTCTGATGAGGTCAAGTGAAGACTCAGGCTTCATATTCTGCCAACAATTTACATCTCAAATATAAGTTTATATGCAAAATATAGTGACATTATCTATGAAAACCCAAACACATCACTCAATATCCCCACAGAAACATCAATCTAAATAAACCCTCCTCCTTCAAATCTCTACCCCATAGGTTATCCTACACCACAACACTTTAATCATGCTATCACTTTTCCAACCGTCAAATGAGGAAAACACATGATAAACCTATAGCCGGGCACAAGTATAGGGAGACACTGCTATACTGATCCGTGTACCGTCTTTTAGCACCAATGAAGGTGTTGGGAATGTCTCAGGTTTCAGCTTTCCCCATAATGTTTTTCCAGCTCAGGCTATTCCCCACTTTGACTAGTTCGAAGCAAGTGACAAACATGTCCTTCCGAAGGGTGAGTAGACTGTTCGCAAAGTTGATAATTTGGGATTAATTTTACTTTTCAGTAGATGAAGTCTAAAAACTATTATGTCCCATCATTCTTCTCTGCCAGTCTATCTCCCACAACCGGTTCTGATGTAACTGAATCACCACACTTAATTATCACTAATCCATTTTGAGAATTTGCTCTATTTATTATACTTCTTCTCCATTAGCCTTTCAGCCAATATTACGCTGGAATACTCCTCAAGATATGGTTTTGAGGAGAGGTATGGTAATCTCCAGGTACACATTGATGTCCACTCTTAGCCAGTAGTGACATGCTGAAGACCAGGTGATCTCTCCTCCCAAGGTTTCTTCTTGAATTTCTCTTGAAGATATAGCCTGGAACATTTACAAAGAATGGAGAGTATCCCTGTCTTAGGCCTTTAATCAAGACTTTTCTTCAGTGCCATCTGTATAGGCCAGAATTAGTGGATCCAGGCTGACCATTTGCAAACCTGTTGTTCATGTGGTACTTTATGGAGTCTTATTTTTCAGCTGGAGTTGAAGCTAGAGCTCAGGACTTCCCCTGGAGTTGTCCTGGTAATTGAAAGGCCTCCCCCATCTTCCTCATTCTCTGATGTGCAGATGACCACATCTTAAAGAATGCTTTTGGGCAAATTTTACCACTGCATCTTGAACACGTCCTTACGGGATGGAATCAAGGCTTCGACTGGCGGGCTAATTATGAATTAAGGAGAGTTACCAGCCCAAGGGTTACCCAATGAAATTGAGTCCCCACCATTCATCTACCCTCTCTCGATCTAGAATCTACGATTCTATTTTTAGTTAGGGTATCACGACGGCTTACGTGGTTAACTACTGAGTATTGAGAAATGTAAATGGACTGGGGATGCGAACGTCTGAAGACATCATGCTACATAGCCTCCCCATAAAAACTGTCATTGATACAATGACTGATAGGTCAGGCGTTCACAGTTCCCAGATCCTTTAAGTGGTGTCATCATTTACTCATCTCCCATTACTCCAACAAGAGCTGTGCATATGGAACCAATTGATTCTTTCCCTGAAAAATCTGCTCGAATATTCATCCATCAGTCATGAATTTGGTGGCATCTGCAAAGACCATGAAGTTAGTCCTGCATGAAGTTCCATTTAGTCACTGGAAGTATGAAGAGTTATGACCACACTTATCAGTGAACTGCTCTCCAACTCATTTCTGACAATGCTCCACAGTCAATCTCCATGCTATTTTTCCTGTCCATGATGAATGATCTCTCAGAGTCACACACTTCCAAAGCATGAATAGACCATTGAGATTCATTATGAGAAGTAATGCTTTGCAATTAAGCCAACTTCTATATGTCTGATGAGAGTGGTATAATTCCATATGTCTCTCACTCATTTGTCTTTATCAGAACTTCATTCTTCCCTTCGCCTCTAGAGAATGATAATCCTGTGAGAGTGTATTTAACTGAACACTTTCTCCAACATTAATCTTGGCATTTGGAACTGGGTTAAAATTTTTGATCATCACCGGAGCAAAGACAATCACTTCCGGGTGAACTGTATAGCAGCCGCTGCAGAACTTAAGACTAAAATCTACTAGTGCAGATTTGGTTAGCGTTGGACACAGGGTCTACCTTTCCAATAAGCCTCTTGTGTTTGCAGATAGTAGCAATTTCCCATTATATTTCCTTGACTTATTTCTGTAGTCTTACCATAGATTTAGAGGTGCACTTATTGGTTGAGATTTCCTCATTCCGTTAGGCCTCTATTTTGATTTGTTGTGAGAAGTGACAGCATTTTCTCTCCTTAGTTGCTAGATAGTTACAATAGTGAACAATCTCATTTCAGACTTGTCCGTGGATTGGCCACATAGCGTCCATCTTGTGTAAGCTGTTTCCAACGTAGCAACTGATTTTGTAGATGTAGTTATACTAACATCCACTAAGCTAAAATCCCAGGTTGAATTTCCAACTTGTTTTCAGCAACCCTCCAGCTAAGTGCTTTTGAATGGCTGGAGTATCCGTTCTTTCTCTCCCACATGAGCAAACGTTTACTATCCGGCGAACAAGGCGTTTCCTCTCAGCCATAGAGAAGTCCGTCATTATCACAGCCACCTTTGAAGGGGTGTGATTATATGGGTTAGCTTCTTAGTTACCAATATTGACTGGAAATTTGGAAGCCAATTTTACTGACTTTGAGGATAGGCCTGGCCAGGTCTTGTGAATATACCTCGCATCTCAGTAATAATATAAGATTCCCCTGCATAATGCATGGTTCTTATTATATAAAGAGTCGACTGCTGAACTTGCAGAGATCTTTATCTTGAAAGTAGTCAGCTGTTTGAAACTGACCTTTCGTTAGTCCACTTTCGCAGACATTGTGTATAGAGTTTCAACTGCTGGAGTTGCAGTGGTCTCTACCATATAAGAGTTAACTGTTTAAGAACAGTAATCCTTATTAGTCCATTCCATCACAGACTTTGCTCTTGTCTAAAACTGAGCTACATTCCTACCATTTTTCCAGGCAGAAAGGTCTTCCCAATTGAGAATGAAAAAGGAGAAAGACATTAGTTACACTAACTTTGTCCGCCCTTTAATCTCCACCATTTTCCAGGCAGAAATGCTTTCTCAACTGAGGATGAATTGACGCCGACGTCGGAGACGGATCCTGTTTTATCTCTTCATGAAAATTTTCAGGTTGTCCACGTTATGCTCCTAATCGTATGATACGCTAATGACATCAGGTTGGTTATCCATCGTTTCCTGGACACATACTTTGCGTACGCTCTCCACTTCCATTTGAATGGCTAGGGGTCCAGTTATTTTGATGGCCTTTCTGGAGATTCAATGAGTTAACTCCTGGTGACGTGGATCCTAGTACACCAGAGATCACACCATCGAACAATAGACTAATGTCTTATAGACACCAGACTGTGGTCGGTTTTATATGACCGCCCATGACATCAGGTAGAATCTTCCCTTCATCTCGTCCATTACGTATCAAGTACGCTTAATAATACCATTAATTCAGGAATGGCAAGTGACTGAGTTGATAAGGATGTTTTCTCCTGGAGATTCAATTGTGCTCACGCGCAGTAGCTTGATCAGGGCCACTGACAGGGTCACACAACTGAAGAATAAACCCAGATGTCGAATCGACACTGGACATTAGCCGGTATGAATACTGACTATACTGAGAGAGATTGCCAGTGAGGTGTCTTAATGGTTGCCCAAGTTTTCCATCAGGGTTCACACTCTCTGCTCTCAGTGTTGCCAACATGTTATGGGGACTGAGGAACTGAGTACCCACTATATGATGTGATGCAGTGATATTAAAATGTAAATACACTAATTCCTCTTTCTCCCATGTTAGCCAATAAGTTAGAAAATGGAGTAGGCCCCCCTATTAATTCCCTGGATAAAGTGTCTTAATTTATCTCAAGAAAAATCAAATTTATCCTGAAATTAGCTGTCTATGTTATTTAAAAATAATTTGTGTCTTCTGGTTCTCAGGTACCTTTGATACTCATAGTGAACACAGTATGCACAAAATTACACAACATTATTGACAGTCCATTACATCAGCCCATCTTGAAACACAACATTATCATGGGTATAGCACACATGTTGACCAATAAGATAATTACATTTTTGTTCAACTACATTGTACAATGTGACATTTGTGAACAGTGATACATGCAATATTACCACCATTGATGAAACAACCACCACCCGAGATTTACTTGTGGGTTTAAACATCTGGACCTTTTGTCCACCTTTATGTTACGAGATCCATTAACCACATCATAAAACTCTAAGCAATAGGTTTAATTTTGCGAGAGGTTACTCCCTGATTCTAATACAAACATAGATATTCCCCCACAGGAGTCCCAGACAAGGTATACCCATAGTTTACATCCCGAGTCATCAGACGTCGTTATGTGAATCCCATAAAAGGTATTCCCAGGGTTCAATTAGTGCATAGAGCACTCAATATGTGATTACCTTGAGGGGTGTTCCCAGGGTTCTAATTGCCTATATTAGTCCACAATATGTGATCCCCTTTAGCAGGTTATTCCCAGGGTCCAGTCGCGGATACAGGTCCACAACATGTGATCTCCTTTAGGGGTGTTCCCGGGGTTCAATCGCGGATATGAGGCCCCAACATGTGAGGTTTATTTGTGGGTTTATAGAGAATTACGGAAGTTCCAATGAGTGAAGTTCTATAAAGTATATCTCTCTATAAAAGATACAGGTTAGTAACAGCAAGTGTTGTCTAGAGGTATTGATATTTATTCTCGCATAACCCTTGTAGAGAAACCATTCAGAATTTTGGCTCATCGAGTACCCCCACTGTGAGAAATTAGACACAAGTTAAGTTCTACACAGAATTATTTATAGATGATTTCTCTTCTAGGCCATATATAGAGATCTTGGCAGTAAGCCACAGTAACCAATGAAAGCAGTTCTCTCATCTTCCAGCTGACTGTGCTCTGATCGCCAACCTCATTTTTGATCTCATTACTTATTTCAAGTGACACAAGACACTTGGACAAATGATCACA
The DNA here is from genome assembly GCA_963921405.1 of Cepaea hortensis. Lineage (NCBI taxonomy): Eukaryota > Metazoa > Mollusca > Gastropoda > Stylommatophora > Helicidae > Cepaea > Cepaea hortensis. Next base: position 20,918,555 of record OY992879.1, on the reverse strand, counting down.
TTGACAATTGTACCATTGTAGTGAACATAAACAACAACAACTGTATTTTACACTGGTTGAACAAGACAACATGAGAAGATCTTGACAACAGTTGGACAAACATTCACAAAGAATGATCACACCAACAGGTTAGACAAGTCATACATCATGGAAGATACTTGACAACAACCACACAGACTTTCACAATCTCTGTAACCAACCACAACAGTAGAGTAACAATCACCATGAAGATGCTTGACACCAGTTGGACATTTCATTCTCAACAATGTACAAGACAATCACAGAGACATGTATCTCAAAAACTGTTCTCTTACAACTAATCTTTTATTAATGTCTGATGAGGTCAAGTGAAGACTCAGGCTTCATATTCTGCCAACAATTTACATCTCAAATATAAGTTTATATGCAAAATATAGTGACATTATCTATGAAAACCCAAACACATCACTCAATATCCCCACAGAAACATCAATCTAAATAAACCCTCCTCCTTCACATCTCTACCCCATAGGTTATCCTACACCACAACACTTTAATCATGCTATCACTTTTCCAACCGTCAAATGAGGAAAACACAGGATAAACCTATAGCCGGACACAAGTATAGGGAGACACTGCTATACTGATCCGTGTACCGTCTTTTAGCACCAATGAAGGTGTTGGGAATGTCTCAGGTTTCAGCTTTCCCCATAATGTTTTTCCAGCTCAGGCTATTCCCCACTTTGACTAGTTCGAAGCAAGTGACAAACATGTCCTTCCGAAGGGTGAGTAGACTGTTCGCAAAGTTGATAATTTGGGATTAGTTTTACTTTTCAGTAGATGAAGTCTAAAAACTATTATGTCCCATCATTCTTCTCTGCCAGTCTATCTCCCACAACCGGTTCTGATGTAACTGAATCACCACACTTAATTATCACTAATCCATTTTGAGAATTTGCTCTATTTATTATACTTCTTCTCCATTAGCCTTTCAGCCAATATTACGCTGGAATACTCCTCAAGATATGGTTTTGAGGAGAGGTATGGTAATCTCCAGGTACACATTGATGTCCACTCTTAGCCAGTAGTGACATGCTGAAGACCAGGTGATCTCTCCTCCCAAGGTTTCTTCTTGAATTTCTCTTGAAGATATAGCCTGGAACATTTACAAAGAATGGAGAGTATCCCTGTCTTAGGCCTTTAATCAAGACTTTTCTTCAAGCCATCTGTATAGGCCAGAATTAGTGGATTCAGGCTGACCATTTGCAAACCTGTTGTTCATGTGGTACTTTATGGAGTCTTATTTTTCAGCTGGAGTTGAAGCTAGAGCTCAGGACTTCCCCTGGAGTTGTCCTGGTAATTGAAAGGCCTCCCCCATCTTCCTCATTCTCTGATGTGCAGATGACCACATCTTAAAGAATGCTTTTGGGCAAATTTTACCACTGCATCTTGAACACGTCCTTACGGGATGGAATCAAGGCTTCGACTGGCGGGCTAATTATGTATTAAGGAGCGTTACCAGCCCAAGGGTTACCCAATGAAATTGAGTCCCCACCATTCATCTACCCTCTCTCGATCTAGAATCTACGATTCTATTTTTAGTTAGGGTATCACGACTGCTTACGTGGTTAACTACTGAGTATTGAGAAATGTAAATGGACTGGGGATGCGAACGTCTGAAGACATCATGCTACACCAATGAACAAATGAGACTGTATGTTGATGTGTAGTGAGCTAAAAGACTACTGAATGACGCAAGCAATGAAGGGTGTCGCTATGGCAATCGGTTTATTTTTTTTTTTTAATCAGCCAATCTGTGGTTTATTTTGGAATAGCCCGCGTATGTCTTCTATCTGTTTCAACACTGTTATACTATTAATACAAGTTTACGTACGTACAGGAACATTACTATCCTTTGAACTCACTCGCACCGTGGTGTGCCTACAGTGTTTAGAAAGTAGTATGTTGGGGATACGTCGACTATGTATTCTTGCGGCCCCACTTTGTTCTGTCATCTACTCTTCAGAATGATACCTTATTCTTTCTTTTCCCACCCCGTTTTGTCATCTAATCTTCAGAATGATACCTTCTTCTGGCTTTGTCAACTCTGTCCTGTCATCTATTCTTCAGGATGATACCTTCTAATAGTTTTCTCCCCTCTTACCTGTCATCTAATCTTTAGAATGATACCTTCTTCTGGCTTTCTCCACTCTGTCCTGTCATCTATTCTTCAGAACGATACCTTCTTATTGTTTTCTCCACTCTGTCCATCATTGAATCTTCAAAATGTCCACTTCTTCTAGCTTTTCCCACCCTGTCCTATCGTCTCGTTTACTACCCTTCTTTCTTTCTTTTTTTTTTCATGCTCATTTACTTTACCCCTCACGTTCTCAAACCCCAAATTGTTCACTGGACGCACCAGACCCCACAAAACTGTACATCTTCTGACAGTGCTAAGTAACTAGAAATCTGTTTATAGTGTTATAATTGTTTTCGAATACATTCCTGAATTTCTTTTTTGGTTTCTAAATTCTTAGATATCTACGTTTTTTTTACATTTCGTCTTTTCTATATTTATACGTATTTCCGAGTGGTCTTGATATTTACAGATTTACCTTTCTATATTAATATATATATATATATATATATATATATATATATATATATATATATATATATATATATATATATATATATATATATATCCTTATATTTCTGCATGGTTATTGTCTAAATTTTTACATTTCTACATTTCTAAATTCTGCGTTTCTTTAATTCTATACATCTATAATTATTTATTTATTTCCTCAAAACTATACATTTTTTTTTGTATTTTTGCATATATACCCTCTATATTTCTACATTTGTATATTTCTTGTTTTTATATTTCTTCATTTCTAGTGTTTTTATGTTGCATGTCCTTTGCAGGACGTTACCATCAACCACACTTTGATTTTCTAGGCAAGTTTACGTTCAGTAGTTTACCAATGCTTTCTGAGTAGGAAACCAAAGATGAATTCATCATAACACCAGTGTAGGGGTTAAACAGCCTATCTCGCATCATCGCACTGGAAGTTTAATAACGAGCGCTCTTATCATGTCGACTAAGTCGGCACGTTTCTAGAAAATACAGTTCTATATTTCGTCTTCTTCTCTTATTGTTCACGTGTAGTACATAGGTGGCCATGTCTATATCTCCACATATCTGTACATCAACATATAAACACATTTACATTACTTCTTTCCTCTAGGGCAACACAGGTCTAGTTTGGAAAAACTACAAAATGAAGATTGTGCTACCCGTAACACCAAGCAGGAGTGGGCTACCAATATCGATGATGATCGTTATCAAAGTCAACGAGCTAGCAACTCCAAAGAAAACATCATCAGGGTTCATGTTGTCAACACTCAAGAAGAAGCCACCAGGACTGGTGCCAGCATCTACACCCAAAAAGAACCCAGCAGGGATCACACTAACATCTACACCCCAAGAGAACCCAGCAGGGATCACACTAACATCTTCGCCCAACACGAAGTCAGCGGTCCTCATGATACGGCCATCACCTACAGCCAACAACAGACAGTGAGAACAACTGCTGATGCCCATGTTCCTACCAGTAAGTCTACCAGCAGCGATACAGGTGTTGATACCACTGCTGCAGACTGTTCTCAGAGATCCATCAACAAGACGGTATGTTGTTGGCTGTCGTTAATGATATTAAGAATAGCTGTCATAATAATAATAATAATAATAATAATAATAATACTAATAATAATAATAATAATAATAATAATAATAATAATAAGTGCCATGACATGCAACATAAAAATTAAATGTCATTGAACGACAGACCAGGCAACTGGTCTAGAGTGGAAGCTCTTGCCGGCGGACAGTTAGAGTATTGCATTGCTAATCCGACAGCTTCTGCAGCTGGTCTTGCTCCAGACGTATATTACCTTTCCTCTAGAGTAAACTAGAGAGGGATCATGCTGCATGGGCAAAGATGATCTCTAGAATTCAGCCCAGGCGTTGTGATATGGAGAGGTATAACTCCATCCAGGTCCCCGCCATTGGATGTCGTTAGGTTTTGTCTGATACACATTGTAAGAAACTATCGTCTGTCAAGGTGCCAGTAGTAGTAAGAATCATCATAATAATAATGCATTCTTAAGGATATGAATTGAAAGAGGGTTGAAGTGCTACATAGAACCTATACTTTTGTATGGATGTGAAGCGTGGGCAATGAGCAGACAAGATGAAAAACATCTGATGGCTGTGGAAATGTGGTTACTAAGGAAAATGCAAAGAATACCATGAACAGACAGAAACACCAATGAACAAGTCCTTCAAGTAACAAATAAAGATCGTAAAATGATTAGAGACATTAGCTGTTGACATTCAAAATTTGTTGGGCATGTTATGAGAACTTGGTGGCTTATGGCAAAATCGAGGGGAAGAGACCAAGGGGAAGACCGAGAATTAAATACCTGGATGGCTTGGCCAAGTGGCATGGTCGAGACAGAAACACGGAGCTGAACCACGATTCTGATGATCGAGTGAAATGGCAGAACATGATCGCCCACGCTTATCGGCATTGCACATGATGGATAGATTGAATAATATGACCGTATAGCCAATAATCAACAAGCAGTGAACGTAGGCATTTTCTCGTAACATAAAAACCCAGTTCAATTTGAAACCCATGTATGTTTATAACGAATAGTAATAATAATAATAATAATTAGTGTTATTACCTTTTATATTATTGGTTATAAACATCATAAGCCTTCTTCTTCTTCTTCTTCTTCTTCTTCTTCTTCTTCTTCTTCTTCTTCTTCTTCTTCTTCTTCTTCTTCTTCTTCTTCTTCTTCTTCTTCTTCTTCTTCTTGTCTTCTATTATCTGTCTGTCTGTCTGTCTGTCTGTCTGTCTGTCTGTCTGTCTGCTTGCCTGCCTGCCTGTCTGTCTGTCTGTCTGTCTGTCTGTCTGTCTGTCTGTCTGTCTGTCTGTCTTTTTTCTGCCCTCGTCTTCTTCTTGCCTCCCCGTCCGGTAGTTGTATCTTCACATCCACTTCGAGCAGGGTATATTTTGTTTCACTGACACGAGATCCTATTTTGACCTTGACAAGAATTGCCTGGGTAATAAAGGCAGCCGCTATAGTTTTGACTACGTCACCAACCGAGTACCGATTCAGAAACAATGGCAAACTACTGAACGTAAACTTGCCCAAGAATTACAATAGCCAAAACTGCTGAAGTTGACTGCTACCTACTGTAAAGGATATGCAACTAACTTTCAACTTGTTTATTGATTGATGCTGTACGATTATGTGATCTGTGGCAGTCACGTTCACTGTGTATTTCTATTTCAAGGACCTCCCAACAGGAGTTGACCTGGGCACCATTGACCTGCTTCTGATTGGCAGATGTGGAAATGGGAAGAGCGCAACTGGAAACTCCATCCTGGGGAGGAAAGAGTTTCGAACAACTGCATCTTCCAGTGTGGATTCTGTCTCCTCCGCCTCGTCCATCAAGATGGAGTCCACAGAATTTGCTGGTAAAGTTGTTAATGTAATTGATGGGCCGAGTATAAATGTTTCTGTAAATATCACACCTGAAGAAGTTGGGAACATTATTGAGAAAGTTGGTAAATCCATGGAACTTTGTAAGTTTTCATTTACTGCTTTGTTAATTGTTCTGAAATTTGGGGAACGTTTTACGAAACAAGAAATAGAGGCACTTCGAGTGATCAAGGCTGTGTTGGGGAAAGATGTTGTCAGAGAGTATGGGGTGTGTGTCATCACTTATGGCGATAGTTTTGAATACTGTATGGAAGAAGCCAGAGACGCTGGTGAAAAAATGACATTTGAAGGCTGGTTGAAAGAACAAAAAGGCGAGGTGACACAATTGTTTAAGGAATGCAACTTTAGGTGCGTGCTTTTTGACAATGCGACCAAAGTTGATGGGAAAAGACAAAACCAGCTAGGTAAATTGATGGACATTCTTCCAAAGGGGAAGAGATACTCACAGGATGCGTATTTACAGGCAATGCAAGGCACCCAGGAGCTTGAAATGGAGGCGAGTCTCCCGAACTTTTTGAAGGAAGCACAGGCAGAAGCTGAAAAAATTAGAGAATTATTAGATCAACATGAAGAAATAAAGAAGCATGATCCAGAAGCAAGGAACATAAAGTTGAAATTGCGTGAACTGAAGGAGAAAGTCAATAGCATGAGAACTAGTTCTAGTGAGCTTGAGAGCTTAAAAATGTCGCTTCACGTACTGGAATCTAACCTAAATATGAAACTACAGCTATGGCAACTTGATAAAAACGTTGAAATGAATCGTTCTGCTCAAGGCACAACCTCTGCTAGATCTTCAACACCAGCACGGTTGGGTCAAAGAACTTTGACGAGCCATAAGACACCACATGACAGTCGTGGCACAGATTTCAACGAGGACATGTCTTCGCTTTTAGCTTCCAACAGGGATGTGTCTGCGCATTCAGATTTCAGAAGGGACATACCTCAACCCTTAGGTATTGCTACCAGCAAAACCAAAACCATTTCCAGTGTTGATAACAGCAGCCATGCCTTTTCAAACACAGGAGCGATGCAAGACTTGCCATATAACGACAACCTTACGACTGCAACATTGCACATGCATGAAAGTGAGATGATGGACCAGCACCCCAATCCTTCTATCAATATTCAAGGCTTCGAGTTTGTCGACAAAGAGATCGTATCTGGAGAAGGCAATGCATCACATTCATATATATTTGAAAGGCGTGTGATGGATGTCTTTAAATCTTCATAATCCTATTACTATTTAAAATAAATGTCTGGTTATTACATATGATTGATTATTTCATGTGACGGTCTGGTTATTTCAAATGCTGGTCTGATTATTTCATGTGATGGTCTGGTTATTTCATACGCTGGTCTAGCTATGTAATGTGATAAACTAGTTATTTTATGTGCTGGCCCGGTTATTTCATGTGATGTTCTGTTTATTTCATATGATGGTTTGGCGATTTCATCTGCTGGTCTGGTTATTTCATGTTATGGTCTGATTAATTCATGTGATGGTCTGGTTGTCTCATGTGATGATCTATTTATTTCATGATGGTCTGTTTATTTCCTGATGGTCTGGTTATTTCACGATGGCCTGTTTATTTCATGATAGTGTGGTTTGTTCATGATGGTATGGTTATTTTATGTGCTGGATGGTTATTTCATGTGATGGTCTGTTATTTCATGTGATGGTATGGTTATTTCGTATGATGGTTTGTTATTTCATGTGCTGGTCTGGGGGTTTCAAGTGATACTCTGGTTATTTCATATTCTGGTCTTGTTATTTCATGTGATGGTCTGGTTATTTCATGTGACGGTCTTTTTATTTCACGAGCTGGTCTAGTTATTTCATGATGTAGTCTGGTTATTACATATGACGGTCTAGTTATTTCATGTGAATGTTTGGTTATTTCAAGTGATGGTCTGCTTATTTCATGTGATGATCTGATTAGTTCATATTATTATCTGGTAATTTCATGAGATGGTCTGGTTATTTCATATGCAGGTCTAGTTATTTCATGGGAAAGAATGATTAATTCATTTGCTGGTTTAATTATTTCATGTGATGGTCTGATTATTTCATGCGATGGTCTGGTTATTTCACGTGCTGGTTTCGTTATTCCAAGTGATATTCTGGTTATATGAAGTGATTGTCTAGTTATTTCATGTGATGGTCTGGTTATTTCATGTCATTGTCTGGTTATTTCATGTGCTGGTCTGATTATTTCATGTGATGGTTTGGTTATTTCAAATGATAGTTTTGTTTCTTCATGTACTGATCTGGCTGTTTCAAGTGATGCTCTAGTTACTTGATGTGATGGTCTGCTTATTGCATGTGATGGTCTGGTTATTTAATGTAATGATCAAGTTATTTCATGTAATGGCGTGCTTATTTAATTTAATGGTCTGGTTATTTCATGTCTATTTATTTCATTTAAAGGCCTGGCTATTTCATGTAATGGCCTGGCTATTTCATGTAATAGCCTGGTTATTTCATGTGATGATCTGACTATTTCATAGCAGGTGTATTTATTTCATGATCTGGTGATGATCTGGTTATTTAATGTACTGGTCTGGCTGTTTAACGTGCTGGTCTGGTTATCTCAAATGATGGTCTGGTTATTTCAAGTGCTAGTCTAGTTATTTCATGCGATGGTCTGGTTATTTCTTGCAATAGTATGGTTATTTCATGCGATGGTGTGGTTATGTTTCCCTGGGAGCAGGTACGCTTGTGTGTGAGTTCCTTTAAGCCTAAAATTGCACAAACAAGTCAACTTATAATTACATCATTTATTTAAAACAAACTAAACAATGGGCTTAATAAAAATTAGTATTACTTAATTCAGACACTGGAACATCAATAACCCCTCCCTACAACGCCTAATAACATAAGTTAGTTAGTCGCGGTTCCAAATTCACGGCAACAGGTCGTCCCCATAATGCTCCGTTCCTGAACCAGTGAATATCACACAAAATACTCCTCATAGCCCCATGTGAAATGTGGAACAGACAGGAGTCTCGACAAACCAACAGCCTGCACAGGCATATTATGCATAAGGCCGCTGCCAGAATGCCACACAAAAGTCCGCCACGAAAAATATAGTTATCGTCGATGGAAGTGACAGTCACTAGAAAACCAACAACTGCATAAGGCAAACCCAGTTAGTTCAGCGACCGTACCGCTGCCATTTTTCTCAACATGAGTGCACAATACAAACAACCGCGGACAGATGTAAAAGCACTCCACACGAAATTCAAAGCTCACAGTGTCACTCCACTCACTAATCTCACTAGCAGGGGTACGGAACCATGCACTACCAGTCTGGTATGAGAGAAATGCGTAAGCGAACCGTAGCCAACATGAACAATCCAGAGGCCTTAACAGCTCAACTGCCTATCCTCCATTTTCGAGACCGGAAGGTCTGTAGCTATCTAGAGCTGAATGTTCCTAACATGGTACCAATACATATATTGTATGCTACAATGTTGACATATGTACCACAATGAAACAAGTAAATATATTGACTGTGAAGTTTCGGAAAAAGCTACTTCCATGCTTATTTACCGGAGCAAAAGCTGAGTTTCTATTATTTTGGCAGATATATGAATATTGCATTGTTTCCGATGTGCTGTTTATGATTTGGATGTATAGCAGTGGTGCTGAGTTTCGTATTGTGATGCCAACATATTTAGATGCATTGTAGAACTTCTGATTTTTGGTTTATGGCATCAATTGATTTAGATGTATAGTAGTGTTGCCTATTTTATGTTTATGGTGTCGACACATTTAGATGCATAGCAGTGTTACCGAGGTTCTATTTATGATATCAACACATTGAGATACATATAATTGTTTCTGATTTTTTATTTATGACATCAACATAGTGAGATATACAGCACGTTTGCCTATTTTCCGTTTATTGAATCCACAGATTTAGATGTATAGCACTGTTTCGAATTGTCTATTTATTGTTTCAACCAGTTTTGGTGCTTTGATGTGTTTCCGGTTTCCTATTTATGACTTCAGTAGATTTAGACTGCTGATGCACGACTCTGGTGATCGTATGAGATGGTGTAACATGACTTCCCACGCTTATCGGCATGGCTCAGAATGATGATGATTTAGACTAAATGCATTGTTTTATCATGTGTATTTGTGATATGCCGGTCTCTCTGGCTGTGGGGTTACAACACTTTCTCTCTGTAATCCCGTTTATCACGCAGAGTCTCGCAGCGGAGCGAGAACTGAGGTGGTTCGACCCCCGCTCGTGACTTGCGGATACTGAGCCGGCCGCTCAGAAAGCAATGGCAAACTACTGAGCGTAATCTTGCCAAGAGATCAACAGACAGCTGAAAGATGCTGCTGTTGACAGCTAAGTCCTGTAAAAGGATACGCAAAACATTTTATTTGTGATATGCATCATGTTTATAATTGTTACACTCTAGTAAATAATATTATGACAGCCTCTTGGAAATACTCGTAATTATTCAAACACTATATTGGGCAAATGAAGACGAAGAAGGAGAAACAAATCGATGGCTGAAAATATTAAAGAATGGATATGATATAGTTTATAGTATAAAGGCGTAAGGTTCAACTTCATTGCACCGGGCTTTATCCCATATGGCTTTTTCCACAAGCTGGCCTGGCAAAAAGCGTCAGACAGTGCACGAACTCCGTAGCTCCAACGATGATCTCTAGGAGTCTCCGAGAAAACTACACTCGTGAACCGAGTGTCGGAGACTGGAATCGAACCCACGGCCTTCGAAGCACGAGGCAGGCGCCTTAAGCACTTGGCCAGCAAGCGAGCCAGGGTATAGTATTTCTATTCGTGTGCGTGTTCTAGTGGGCAGAGAGCAATTAAAGGACTGCCATCGCTGATGCTTCAAGCACGATATGCCTAGCCGTGTTATGCGATGAGATGCTGTTGTCATGACATGATTCGTGACTCCACAGATTGATTAGCACTTATAGTAAGAAAGAAACCAAGTTTAATTTTATCTTCTTCTTCTTCTTCTTGAGGTCCTTGCCGTGTGGCTTTGGTGAACATGTCTGTCCAAAGCCTTCTGCCTCGTGTACTGCCAATCTTCTTATATTCCATGCCGTGTAGCGTTCTGGATCATGACTGTCCACATCCTGCTATCTCTTGTACTGTCAATCATTTATGACACTAATGTTCGTCCGTGACATTATGTTCAACTGCCCAATGTCTTCTCTCTGAGTCTCTTCCAACACTCCGGTTGTTACAACATACTCCAGATCCTGTACACTTCCTTCTCATTCAGTCTTTCCAGATGTGGATACTCCGTCTGTTCAGCCGCACGCCCCGCCCGATGTTAAAGTCTTCTTCACATCACTTGCATCATAAAGTAGCTCTATACGACAGACAGGCAGAGCAACTGTTCTATGTGTTCTATCAGTCTGGTCTTTGGACTTGATACACTCTGCAGAACATCAATGATATGCTGACAGTCTACGCCCTGGTATCGTGCGTGGAATGTTATGACTACAAACCAATGTATTCCCTTAGTTAATTTAAGCACAGAAGCCACAAACAATATGTCGTGCGATTAATTGCCTGGCATATGTCACTAAAAAAGAGTTTGTGTTACATTTGAAATTACCATGGGGATAACAGATGTTCCACAGTGGAACAATACTTGTGACTATGTGTTTTAATAATTTCAGCTAAAGTATTATTCAATTATTCATTTATATGATATATGCAGTATACACCCGACGAGTTATTAACTGTTGAAATCTGCTATTGTAGCTTTTATTTATCTTGAAAAAGTGCAAGGCACTGGAAAAATAGAGGACTGCTTGTTTTGTAAGTATGAGAGATTGTTTCAATACAGGTTCACGTTGAGGGTGATGTTGATGATACTTGTGCTGTCTTTGATACTGATGATACTTGTGCTGTCTCTGACAAGCCATGTTACAAACAGGAACACCCGATTCTCGCTTCCTATCATCGTAGTGTGCCATGCCGATAAATATGGGCGGTCATGCTTTGCTATCGAAAGTGACGCAACATGATATTCTAGGCAACAATGCTGATGTCATAATATAGCTGTCAGTTCTTAGATGGACACTTTCATGAAAGTTTACTCATATTCAGCCTATTTTATTTTGTGCTGTGTCTGAGAGTCCCGTTAAATCTTTCCAATGTTGCATTTCTTTTACATATGTAATTTATACTGCTACCCCTGGCATGCCCCATTACAGAAAGGATAACCAAATTCTACCTATACTGATGACTGTTTAATATATTCAGGGCCAAACAAAAAGTAAGTTTTGACCACACACAGATGGATAGCGTAAAATTGGAAGTGGGTGTGTGTGTCACAGAAACGTTTTACGTAATATGTTAGGATGCATGTATTATATATCAAATCAAAGGAGGTTGTTTAGGGAACATTACTGTATTGATATTTTAACTGGTACAGTATTAATTTATTCTGGAGGGAACACACATGAAAAAGGTGTAGGAATAATATTTGATGAAAAAACAGCTAACTACATGAATGGATACTGGTGTATTTCAGATAGAGTTATAATGGTCAAAATCAAAGGCAAACCAATAGATATAAATATTATACAAGTATATGCACCAACAACAAGCAGTTATGATGAAGAAATACAACACTTTTACGATGATTTGGCAATAGCTCAAAAGGGATCACGAGAAATAAAAATAATACTGGGAGATTTTAATGCAAAAGTAGGAAAGGGAAAAATAGAGGATATAGTGGGGAATTACGGTTTAGATACAAGAAATGAAAGAGGAGAGAAAATAATAGAATGGGCAAATATTAATGATATGATAATTGGAAACACGTGGTTTAAACACCATAAAAGACGACTATACACATGGAAAAGCCCTGATAAGAAAATACGCAACCAAATTGACTACATACTTATTATTAAAAGATTTAGAAATGCATTAAGTAATGTAAAGACAACGCTTGGTGCTGACTGTAATAGTGATTATGTACCACTAAGTGGACAAATAAAAATAAGAATAAAGAGAGGGGAAAAATGGTTAAGAACTTGAGACTTAATAAAGAGGTTCTGAAAGTAGATAAAGAAATTCAAGAACAATAAAGAGTCACTGTGAAAAATAGGTACAATGCAATAGCTAAAATACAGAGTATAGATGAACAATGGGAAATGTTAAGGGACTCCATTCATCAAACTAGCAAAGAAATATTACCGGAGAGAAGCCAAAAAGCTAAGAAAAAATGGATGAATTAATAAATCTTAATGCTGATGGACAAAAGGAAACAGAATACAAATGACAAACAAGAGTATGCTAAGATAAAGAAAGAAAGAAGAGATAAATGTGTGCACGCAAAAGAAAGTTGGTTAAATGATCAATGCAAAAAAAAAAATTGAATTAAATTCCATTAAAGATCAAAAAAGTATGCACAGACAAATAAGTGCGCTCACGGGAAGAAAAATAAGAATAAATACAAGGTGTTTGAAATAAAAAAAATAGGAAAGATATTATTAATGAAGAGGTGGAATGTGTATATAAGAGAATTATATAATGGAGAAAGGGAAGAATTAACAGAAGAAAGTAACTTAGAAAGCCCACCTATTCTTAAAGAAGAGTCGCTGACGCTATGAAACATATGAAGAAAGGAAAAACAGCCGGGCGAGATGAAATCAGTTCAAATCACAGTAGAAGAATTAGAAGTATTGGGAGAATTTGGGGTATATATACTAACCAAAAGGCTGAATGATATTTACAACAGTGGAGATTTACCGAGCGATATGCTGAAATCTGTATTTATAGCAATACCAAAGAGACCAGGAGCAGTTGAATGCGATGATTTTCCTACAATTAACCTCATAAACCATGTCACTAAGCTTCTACTCAGAATTATAATGAGAAGAACACGAAAGAAAATGAAAATGTAAATTAGTGAAGAACAGAATTGTTTTATGGAAGGAAAGGGTACAAACAATGCAATACGAACACTAATAGAAAGGTCAATAGAGAAACAGAAAGACATATATTTGTGCTTCATAGATTACACTAAGGCATTTGATAACGTAAGACATGATGAATTGATTACAATATTAGAAGATATCAAAACTGATGGGAAAGATTTAAGAATAATAAAGAATATTTACTGGAACCACGTAGCAGCAATTAAAATGGGAAATAAAGAGGGTAGTTACGAACAGATAAAGCTAGGAGTACGACAGGGGTGTGTCTTGTCACCCGATCTCTTCTCCCTATATAGCGAAGTAATAATGAGAGAGATCAAAGAGATGCCAGGAATACTAATCGGAGGTTATAATATAAACAATATACGCTATGCAGATGACACAGTATTGGTGGCGGATAATGTAACAGACTTACAACAATTGTTGGACAGTGTAGTAACAAAGAGGGCACAGAAAGGACTGTTCTTGAATATCAAGAAAACAGTAACAATGGTTATATCAAAGAAAATGGGGACACCAAAATGTGACATAGAAACAGAAGGGGAAATTCTCAACCAAGTGGATAGTTTTAAATACCTAGGGGCACTTATAACATCAGATGGAAGATGTACAAAAGAGATTAAGAGCAGAATAGGGCAGGCAAAGACATCATTTCAGAAAATGAAGAGTATCTTATGCAATAAGTCGCTATCAATGAATGTAAGAAAGAGAGTGCTGAAATGCTATATAGAACCAGTTTTGCTGTATGGCAGTGAATCTTGGAATGTAAATGAACAAATTAGGAAGAATTTAGAAGCAACAGAGATGTGGTTTTTAAGACGAATGTTGCGAATTCCTTGGACTGCCAGAGTAACTAACAACGATTGCCTGAAAGAGGCTAATGAAACTAGAACACTATATACAACAATAAGACAGAGACAAACAGATTTCTTTGGTCATGTGATGAGAAGAGAGGCATTGGAGAACATCGTGACAACTGGAGAGATCGAGGGGAAGTGAGGCAGAGACAGATCAAGAGAAATGATGCTGGACGGATTGGGACGGTGGCATAAAGGAATATTATCAGCAGAGTTGATCCAAAGTCCGAAATCTGTAGAGAGCCATGAACGCCTACGCCAGCCGACAGGGAATTTGATGATGATGATGATAATGATGATGATGATGATACAGCTTTAGGCAATGACAACTTTTCGGCCCACGGCAGATATGGGAAGTCGTTAAGGCGATTAATCCCTTAGCAATTAATGAGTTAATAAAAGGACCGCGGCCCACTATCTTTAGTGGCGTCGTCAACATGTCTTCTGCTATGTTATTTATGAAAATCATTGTGACGTTTCTGATGCTGCAATTCTCTGAAATGTTTCACTGAATGGACTGATTAATCATAGATTATAGTTATTGCTATAGGCAAGGGAAATAGTTGTAGTGCAGTGGCTAGAATGCTTGACTGCAGGCTCGTTAGTCGTGGGATCGAATCCTCACTGAGCCAGATTTTAAAAATTTACTGGGGTTGGCAAGTCGATCTTGTCTAAAATGTATACCAAGAAATGTACTCGGAAGTAAATTCGGCAAGCCTAATATTGGGTGCGTCTCATACCTGGTGTAGATTGGTCTATACAATACGTAGCAAGCATCATATATCCAGCGAGTCTTGATAGCACAGTGGTCACTCTTGTCTGCTGGCCTGGTGGTCATGAGTTCGAATCTCAGTCGAACTGATTTTTAAAATTGACCTGCGCTTCCTGTTCCACCAAGATTAAAATAGGTACCACAAAATATATTGGAAAGCAAAGACGGCTAGCGCGATATTTACTACACTGCATACCGAGTGCCCGATCGGATTTTAATAAAATAAGGGAATAGCGTCATTTACCCAATATGCTATTATTTGTTTTGCGCTTTTGCCATATACTCACGGCTTGGACATTGGTTTTTGTCTTCTACTTTTAGTATACTCAGAGGAATGTGTACATAAACATTGTTATTGCTATTGGCAAAGGTGTTGTGCACCCACTTATTATCTGTACGTAGAAATAAAAGAAAACTTGTATTTGCGATGGCTTTTCGTTATTATTTCAACTAGTTAATTTGTTTACTTAAATTAACTCAGCAGGTATAGTCTTTTATGAGAGTCAGATTATGAACCCAGAAGTGCTGTATCTGACATGTACTGTTTTATGCATGTGGATCATGGACAATAAGCAGACAAGTTGTAAAATACCCTGCAGAAAACCATGGTTTCTATGAAACGTGGGTTTTTCTTCTGTGTTTCCAGAACTTCGCTCCCATAACAACCGTCTGGAAAACTTCTCGGTCAAAAGCAGGTTGCCCGCCTCCGATACACCTGTCTGGAAGATTTTCTGCCACACTCTGCACCTATCTTCTCTTTGGTTTTCCTCTTCTTCTCTTCCCAGGCATATACCTCCATTATTGTTCTCTCCAAACTTTCATGACGTTTTAAGTGACCAAAATATTTCAGTTTTCTTTGATTTATCATCTTTAGGTGCCAACCTTCTTCAATATTCAGTTCTTGTTGAATGGATTCATTTGTTCTCTTCTGTATCAAATATATTTATAGAACTCGTCTATAACATTTATATTCAAAAGTCTTTATGCGCTGTTCAGCTTGTCTAGCAAGTATCCAGGTCTCACAGGCGTATCTTGCAATTGGAAATACCGTCAGCATGTGCCATGCGGATAAGCGTGGGCGGTCATGTTTCGACATCTCACTCGATCACCAGAGTCGTGGATCAGCTCTGTGTTCCTGTCTCGACCACGTCATGTGGCGAAGCCATCCAGGTATTTACTTCTCTGACTTCCCCTTGTTCTCTTCCCCTCGATCTTGGCAGTTGTCACCAAGTTCTCCAATTTATTTCTTCTCATAACATGACCAAAAATGTTGACTGTCTGAGTCAATTTTTCTAATCAGTTTATGGTTTCCATTTGTTTCTTGAAGGACTTGGTCATTGGTTTTTATGTCTGTCTATGGTATTATTTACATTTTCCCCAGACATCACATTTTCACAGCCATCATATGTTTTTCAGTTTGTTTGCTCATTGTCCAAACTTCACTTCCATACAACAGTACAGATCCTAAGTAGCACTTGGGCACTCTTTTTCTCCTCCCCCCCCCCATAATTTTATTGGTCAGTATGTCTTTCATCTTGCAAAAGGCTACCTTCGCCATTGCAATTCTTATTCTAATCTCTTCAAGGCATCTCCCATAATATGTTATGGCTGTTCCGAGATAGTTGTACAGATTCATTTGTTGAAGAATATTCTCATTTACTTATAAATTACATAGTGGTATTTCCTTCCTCCTGGTGACGACCATAATCTGTCTTCTTATAATTCAATTCACTGTGTGCAACAACCGCATCTACTAATTGTTGCAGATCCTGCTCATTGTCTGCAATCAATACTGTATCATCTATATATCTAATATTATTGATGTTTCGTCCCACAAAGATAATTCCATTTATATCTTCTACATTTCTGAAAATAATTTCACTGTTTAGGGAAAAAAAGATCTGGAGACATCACACATCCCTGCCTAACACCTCTCTTAATAGCCTGATATTGACCTACCTCATTATCAATTTTTAGGGCACCTTGTTGTTTCCAATAAATGGTTTTTATAAGTCTAAGGTCCTTCCTATCAATTTGCAGATCTGCAAGCATCTCTACCATATTGGCATGTCTTACTCTATCGACAGCCTTTGTGTAGTCAATAAAACAAGGATGTAAATCTTTGTTTATTTCTATAGAGCGTTCAATACTATTCGCAGCATATGCACAGCATTTACTGTACCCTTGCCTTCTGCAAACCCACATTGTTCTTCTCCTAATTCAGGCTGTATTTTCTTCCTAACTCTTTGCATGATAATTCTTAGCAAAATCTTCTTGATGTGACTTATTATACTAATTGTTCGATGTTGTATAGAAATAGAAGGGGAAATTCTCAACCAAGTGGATAATTTTAAATACCTAGGGGCATTTATAACATCAGATAGAAGCTGTGCAATAGAGATTAAGAGCAGACTAGGGCAGGCAAAAGCCGCATTTCAGAAAATGGAGAGTATCTTATGCAATAAGTCGCTATCAATGAATGTAAGAAAGAGAGTGCTAAAATGCTATATAGAACCAGTTTTGCTGTATGGCAGCGAATCTTGGAATGTAAATGAACAAATTAGGAAGAACTTAGAAGCAACAGAGATGTGGTTTTTAAGACGAATGTTGCGAATTCCTTGGACTGCCAGAGTAACTAACAACGATTGCCTGAAACAGGCTAATGAAAGTAGAGCACTATATACAACAACAAGAAAGAGACAAACAGCTTTCTTTGATCATGTGATGAGAAGAGAGGCATTGGATAACATTGTGACAACTGGAAAGATCGAGGGGAAGAGAAGCAGAATTGAACCAAGACCAAGAGAAATGATGCTGGACGGATTCAGACGGTGGCATGGAGAAATATCATCAACAGAGCTGATCCAGAACACCAAAATACCGAGATCTGTGGAGAGCCATGAACACCTACGCCAGCCGGCAGGGCACTTGATGATGATGATGATGATGATGATGATGATGATGATGATGTTGATCACATTCCAAGGCGCCTGATTTCTTCGGGATTGCAAAAAATTACATAATTCAGGAGGTATATCTCCGGTATCATATATTGTGTTCAGCAGTTTGGTATGAATTATTTTAGTCTAAAAATAGATACCAAGAAATTTTCAGATGCAGTGATATTGGTTACATTACCCATTGGGTGACGATGGATCTATGATATGGACCTACTACTCACATACACCCATTCTATACCCATACTATACCCATACCATACCCATAATATACCGATGTATAGTTTCTTCTATATGGAGTCTGCCGGTCTCTCTGGCTGTGGGGTTACAACACTTTCTCTCTGTAATCCCGTTTATCACGCAGAGTCTCGCAGCGGAGCGAGAACTGAGGTGGTTCGACCCCCGCTCGTGACTTGCGGATACTGAGCCGGCCGCTCAGAAAGCAATGGCAAACTACTGAGCGTAATCTTGCCAAGAGATCAACAGACAGCTGAAAGATGCTGCTGTTGACAGCTAAGTCCTGTAAAAGGATACGCAAAACATATGGAGTCTAAAGTGTTGTGTGCTTGTGTAATCTGGGGGAGCGGTGTTAGAAACGGTTGATGGCAACAATAATATGGTTTTCGGGGTAACTTTAAAGACAAAAATTAAAATAAAAAAATGAAAGAGTCCTTCAAGAAGCAGACGAAACCCGTTAATTGATTAGAGAAAGTAAATGCATAGTCCACATCCATTTTGTGTGCATGTTTTTGGGGAGAAATGAAGGTGTAAACGTGGTGACAACTAGCACACTTATGTTGTAGGTTATCTTATTTGGCTTCTATATTTAGCACCTGACGGGTTGAGTGGAGACAAGAACCGTCATCACAGCAATCCATACATTCCCATACGTGCTCCGTCCTCATCTGCAACAGCCAGTGAAGAGTCCCATTACTAATGGTACCAGAAGCAGTCCAATTATGTGTCCGTGTGTCTTTTTCTCGGAGTTCTGAGCGTCGGCCAGATCCTCTAGTCACACCCTGCAGCACCATTCTCTCCAGGTGATGATGATTTGTCTGTTCTTCTGCATACAACACATGACCCCAAAGGGCCCCGACCACGTCTGCCTTATCATGCACCAATACCCCAACAAGTGATGTAGACCCAGCCAATCTGTCTCACCACATCAGCATGTCCTGAGGAAAGATCCAACAGATGCTCTCTATATTTTTTAATTGTTGAATGGAAGCCTGCCAGTCTGTCCGAAGCATGTCTGTCACCACCTTTCTCAGATGTATGCAGAGATGTATAGCTACACGGCTTGACCAAATGGTAGAATCGGGACAAGACCAGAAACTTCATAAGTACTGATGTGAGATGGCGATCCAGAATCTTCCACGCTCATCGGCGTGTGAAGCCGCAGTAGCACATCTTAACACTCTGAATTTTGATGTTTTGCAACTTTCCGATGTGATATTTGATGTCACAAACCATCACAGTCTGCTATTTAATGTTTTACAACTTCATTCTCTGATACTTGATGGTTTACAACTTTACACTCTGATACTTGATGGCCTGAGCCTTCACACTCTGCTATTTGATGTTTTACAACTTCAAACTCTGATTTTTAGAGATATAAAACTTCACACTCTGATTACGAAGGCCATAGGCTTTATACTGTGATATGCTAATGCCTTAGACTTCATACGCTGATATGTGAATGCTTAAACCGTCACACTGCTATATCTGTTTTCTATAGGATCTCATTTGCAGTAATTGTCTATGACTTTCAGCATTAATGTTAGAATTAATGGCCTATATACTGCAGTAATTGCTAGATCATGGGTCAGCAGCTCGACACATTGCGGCAGTTACAACGCACGACAACTGTTAACTTGGTCAACTAGATCCGGGTTCGTTTTAAGAACTTGTACCTGAAGGTCTGGTACGCCATGCAGGTGTTTTGTCGAATTTGAAACTACAAAGCCATCACCAGGATTCATGGAGACCAGCGTGGCCGAATGGATTAGAGAGCTCGTTCTTAAACTTCAGGCGTGTTGATGCCGAGGTAGCGGGTTCAATTCCTACACAAGTGTGATATAATTTTTGAATGTCTGCGCCTAGCAACAACATTTAGACTCCATAATGTACACAACGGTACTTGTTTACAATGGAAAACCAGGGACACACCTGTTTACTTATAAGTAACGTGTTTGCCAGATCTTGACGTTTTGGCGACGACAGAAGCTAAAAATAAACTGTCTACACTGTCACGTGGTGAGCACCTGCATAGGAAAAGACGGTGGCGGGCTGTTATAAATGTACCCCCTTTGCCGGGATTTCTTCGAACATCCAACATCAACCCGCATCAAAATGAAGCCAGGGTTGCGCCAGACAGGATTTGAGCTGTTTGATTAAGGCGGGGGGGGGGGGGGGGCCTTAACATAATGATAGTAAGATTCATGCATTTGAGATTGGCTGTTGCACAAAATGCTCAGATTTGCAAAAGTTGGATGTGAGTCTGCAGGATGGTTCTATAGTGTGTTTTTCTATAGTGCATTCACATTTGTTTGCCTCCATATAAAAATCCATATTTCAGTAACCAACTGAGGGAAAATGATGAGATTTAGCATATAACCTTATCATTATGTCCACCCAACAAAAAAAATTTTGTTCTGGAGATTGTACAGCAGATTTCAATGTTTGTTTATATGCGGTAT
The DNA here is from genome assembly GCA_963921405.1 of Cepaea hortensis. Taxonomy (NCBI): domain Eukaryota; kingdom Metazoa; phylum Mollusca; class Gastropoda; order Stylommatophora; family Helicidae; genus Cepaea; species Cepaea hortensis. The sequence continues at coordinate 20,897,763 of OY992879.1, read as the reverse complement.
ATAATTTACGAGTCAGAGATTAAGTCCACAATTTTAAATGTATTACACCTTCAGCCAGAAAATCAGCTTTCAATGTGGAATATTCTTCGTGGTTCACGGGATTGACCTTATGGCAAGAACCCCGCGCTGCTTAAACTGAGAGTGTTCAGAGATGTCGTCAATGTGGGCTCTTTCATGAAACCTGATTATTTTTTTTTTTAAATCTTACCACTTATCGCTAACATTGGAATGTGTGAATATTGTTCAATGGGACTGAATGTGAAATTTTTTACACTTCAAAGCATCGCTATGAAGCTGTACACATATTTTTGTCAAGAAGCAGATCACAGGAAACTGTTTCATACTATTACAAATTCCGAAAAAAAAGAACAGTGCATGCAATGGGTTTGAGTAAACGGTCATTTCGTCGATGGGTGCAAGAATCTGGAATTAAACCACAACGCAATAATCAAACGGTAGGTAGAAAGGTTATTGCGGACAGCTTTCACAAGGATGTCATAAAGCGAGCTATTATACAAATGCTGGATACCAAAGAAACAGTGGCTGTAAGACAATTTAGGGTTTGGTTTAAAAGAATAATAACATAGAGCTATCCAACACAACTTTGTGGAAAATTATAAGGACATTAGGCTTCACTTTTAGAAGTACAAGGGAGGTTGAAATATCCTTTGCGAGCAACCGCATTTAGGAGCCATTAGAAGCACATACCTATGTGAAATAAGGGAAATGAGCAAAGAAAATTATGGCATAGTGTATTTGGATGAAACGTGGATCAATGAGCACCTGACAAGTGATAAGGAATGACAATCAGTGGATGGGAAGATAAAGCGATATATGCCCAGTAGTATAGGACAGCCTTTGGTCATGGCCCATGCTGGTAATACGCATAATGGCTTACTACAGAATGCTGGACTCGTGTTCGTATCAAAGCATACAGACAATAGGCATTATCATAATAAGATGAATGGTAATAATTTAGAGATTGGCTTGAGAATACAGTGCTTCCATCCCTAGATAGACCGTCGTGTCCAATTATGGACAATGCATGATATCAATGTTGTTGCCCAAGAAGACAAAATACCTACAGCATCGAGCACAAAGGGAGCAATAAAGATATGGCTCCGAATGGAAAACATACCATTTCCAGAAACGTATTTCTAGCCAGAATTGTTGTCCCTTGTAAAACAGACGCCAAACAGCAAGAAATATCAAATCGACAAGTTGATAGAAGAGCAACGTCATGGGTGCTTGAGACTTCCGCCGTACCATTCTCATTTTAACCCTATAGAACTTGTGTGGGCTAAAATTAAAGGACAGGTGACAGCTGACAATACTATATTCAAATTGTCTGACGTCAAGATACTAACCCAGTCCACGCTATTAAATATTGATACAAGTTACTGGAAAAAATGTGAGGACCATGTGTTGAAAGAGGAAGATGACTATTGGAGAAAGGATGGACTGAATTTTATGCAACCGAGAGCAGTCATCAACCTACTGGAATCGTGCGACACAGATTAAGGTCTGGGCATATCGCAGACATCAATCCACATGCACACCTACTTGGAAATATTTGCTCCAACTATTCAGAAGAAAAATTGAAGGCCCTTAACATGACAGCATCGGCACAAACAATACAACTTGTCAATAGCAACAGTTTGTATTCCACAGTGATGAATTTTCAATTCCGTAAGCCTACAACGGTGAAACAACTGGCATTGAAAATAAAAAGCTCTAGACGCATTGAATACCAACCGAAGAGTGATATTGTGGTGGGAACTGACATATTGTGACATAACAAGAAACGTGAGAAGAAACACGTTGTCACATGAAGGGACAACACACGAACATACCAATCATTCTATAAACTTCAATGAAAAGAGGACCAACATCTTGACCGTTAAGAAGGAAGCCCACTACAGAGACGTTCACAGCTATATTCGTCGTGCAAAACAGGTAATCAACGTTCCGTCTCAGCAGAGTAGACATTGGACCCACTCCCATACGGACCCGGATACGCCGTGTGTCGTCATGGGAATTTGCAGGGTCATTCATTACTGTAAAATAAGTTTGTTAGCGAGAAATCACTAGTTTTCCACCAAAACATCAAAGAAATGTCGCCGCTTTCCATGAGTTAAGTTGCTTTTGGACCTATCAAAAACTTATTCCTTGGATGGGGGTAAATATAAGACGGCAGGAAAAATTTCATAACGATGCAACAGTTTTCAAAATAATTGATCGTGAATGACGGCATTCATTTCTGGACAGACTATAGCTGGGAATATATGTGTCCTATATGGCTGAGGGAATGGTTGCTTTCTGTTGTCTGACTGAAACTGTAACATTACCAATTTGCTCTATTGTCATCATCATGGAGGGGCCGAATCATCGATCAACAATGAAAGGGATCCGTCTTTACATTGTTTGAAGTGCGGACCTCAATCAAATATCTTTTGCCCTCCAATTTTAAGGCAACCCCAGAATTTGGTAAGTCACCCGAATGGCTTCTCAGTATAATGGATGATGACCTGGCCAACTACTGATGTACTGACCATTCTAGTACATACATCTGCTGAATGCTGCCCTCGTGTTTATTTCTCACCGAGTTCATGAGAAAGGACATGAATATTGTCAACTCTTAAATTTTGACAACATGAGCATTGTCAAATCTTGAATTTTGACAACATGAACACTGTCAACTTTGAATTTTGACAACATGAACACTGTCAATTTTGAATTTTGACAACATAACGATTGTCACCTCTTGAATTTTGACATGAACATTGTGAACGCTTGAATTTTGACATCATGAACATAGTCAACTCTTGAATTTTGACAACATGAAGATTGTCACCTCTTGAATTTTGACAACATGAACATTGTCAACTCTTGAATTTTGACAACATGAACATTGTCAACTCTTGAATTTTGACATGAACATTGTGAACGCTTGAATTTTGACATCATGAACATGGTCAACTCTTGAATTGTGACAACATGAACATAGTTTATTCTTGGATTTTGGCAACATGGATATTTGCCAATACTTGAATGTTAGCGCCATGAACTTTGTATCTTATTTCCTGTGATTTAGTTAGTTAGTTAGTTAGTTAGTCGACAGATCATCCTCATTGCACATCGAACCATTCAGTCCATAAGTGCTCGGATCCCCTCCTCAGCAAATCCCGCAACGTGTAGCGGCTAACGACGCCAGTTCTGTGTTGGTTTATCAATCTTCTTTGGCTTCCTGCGTAGTGTTCTTGTTTGGCCACCCCTCTTTTAATTTGCTGCTCTCGCAGTCTGGCCATTGTTGTAGATTCACAGTCATCACTTGGTTCTCGCAAAAGTCTTACTTCTCGTAGAGCATTCAGAATGTCGGCCTGGTCCATGGCGCGTCCGCCCTCCACAGTAGCCTCACCTGCGAGCTTGTCAGCCCGCTCATTTCCTTGTACTCCCGCATGCCCTGGCACGAAGATGAAACTAATCGTTGCCAGTCGAGACCGCTCCAGAGGCAGCAACCATTCTCTTCGGATCGACCCCTCCTCTATCCTCTTGATCATGTTCATTGAGTCGCTAAGGAAACAAGCCCTAGTGGTGGGTTGGAGAACGAGTGGTAGAGTTATTGGGACGTAGAGGCATTAAATTCTGCCTCTTAATCTGAGGATGAAACTATAACATCGCCCTGCCTTTTTTCCTGGCTCTTCTCTGCTTGAAAAAAAAAATGTGTCCAATGTCTGCTGCACAGCCTGTTTTTTTTTCTCTATGTAAAGCTCCCTGTAACAATTGGTGGCGCTTGTTACTGCTCTCTACACTTTGGAGCTCCGTTCTCTGTTCGGGTCTTCCTCATTTATTATGTCCATTGCCACATCAATCAATTCAAAGAATTGTGTCAAACGTTCAGCTATCAACATTTGAGGTGTGGGGGTTGCAACAGGGTGCTCCTCTTCCTGCTTAGCCCTCTGTACGTCAAGTTGGATTAGGTCCTCATTAGACAAATATTCTCCATTTGATGCAAGCAACACATCAATGTCAGCTTCCTCCATCCTTTCAAAGCCAGCTTTAGTGACTACGTTAGCGATCTGTCGTCGAATAGCATGAACGTCGTTAAATTCACAAAAGTTGTGCACACATTCAGGAAGTTCCTCCGCAAGGACGCGGCATAGCAACACAGGTGACGACGTTGTGGCGGAACGTAGCCACGTAAAGTGAAGTTATATCCCATTGTGACAACGAAGTTATAGCGAAACGACGTAAACCGAAGTGACGTATAGCGGAGAAAACGTGTACTACTATTACATCTTCTACTACTATGACGAAGATTGCTACATCTACTACGAATGCTGCTAATGATACAGCTGCTGCTACTCCCGCTGCTGCTGCAACTACTACTACTACTACTACTACTACTACTACTACTACTACTACTACTACTACTACTACTACTACTACTACTACTACTACTACTACTACTACTACTACTACTACTACTACCATCGCTACTACAACTGCTACTATTACTACTACTACTACTACTACTACTACTACTACTACTACTAATAATACTACTACTACTACTACTACTACTACTACTACTACTACTACTACTACTACTACTACTACTACTATTACTACTACTACTACTATTATTATTATTATTATTATTATTATTTTTATTACTACTGATACTGCTAATACTATACTACTACGATTGCTGCTAATACAACTGCTGCATGTGCTGCTGCTACTACTACTACTACTACTACTACTACTACTACTACTACTACTACTACTACTACTACTACTACTACTACTACTACTACTACTACTACTACTACTACCATCTGTCACGAGCGCCATGAGTTAACCAGCTAATAATACCGACGTTTGCGTGGCGTATATTTTCTAGGCCACAAAAGTCGTACTAACAGAGTAAACACAGCTGCACAGGTTACATCGTGTCAGCCCATAAACACATTTGGTGGTGAGTGAGAAGGAATGGATACATCGAGTTGGCAGTTCATTAACAGTTAGAATCACATATGATTGTTGGCTTAGGATATGGAATGGTTCCGTTTGTCATCTATACTGCCGGACATCAGACGGAAATGGCTGCTGGGAGTGTCACCACGGAACAGAAGATTGACAGTTTATCAACAGGTCGGAAGTGCCCGACTAGGGAGAAAACAGTGCATCTGTCAATTCTTGGTTTCCGGCACATCGAGAGGATTGACGGGGTTATTTGCAACTCTTTGTTGTAACTCGACAGAAACTCGCTGGCTTGTTTTGAGAATCTAAACTATTACTGACAACTTTGACAGGACTTAAGCCAGGAAAATAGTTTCCTGACAAGGGATGATCTGCCACTGTGCCACCTGTGTGGGGGCATAAAGGATAACGTCACGTGGCCAACTTTGGTAGTTACCATATAAACCCGAGTTGGGACCAACTAGGGGGACTTGAAAATGTGGATTTAGGCAGACATGCTTGTCACTGCAGCAGTTAGAACATCTAACGTGTGAAGGAGATATTTGATTTGATTTAAACTGCAGTGCTGTAAGGTATAACCTATTATAATATATTCGTTGTAATTAATATAGACTGTGGCCTTGTTAAACTATAGTGTGATGATTAGCACTGTTAGTGGAAACTAGTTAGAGTAAGAATAGTGATATTAACTCTGCTAGTTAAGAATAGATTAGTGAAGTGTTGATAAGCTTTACTAGTTGAGAATTGAGTAATGAGGGATAATTGGGATCTTCCCGTAGGTGTCCCTGGTGGGCGGGGTTCCGCATTCTGTTTGCTGATTTTTTCTTTGTCATAGCCTGATTCGGCTCTAGGTGGGTAGCTAATCTGCTCCATGACTAAGTCTAGTTAGCTAAAGATCATTAAGCAAGGTGATAGGCTTACACTCAGCCGAAAGGATCAGTGACTAGTACTATCACCAGATGTGTTGTTTCTATCCTAGGTTCCCTACCAGATCCAAGGAAACTCAACAAGTTTTTGGGAAAGAATCCAATCCCATTAGGAAGAACACCAGTTCCACAATCAATAAAGTTGCATACAGAACGTTGCATACAGAAGGAAGTTGATTCACCAAAGAGAGTGATGCGTACTGATGCACCACACGGCATCAGACAGAAGTAACTAAATGAGAACAGTCTAATAGTTACCTAGTGTTATATAATCTCGTGTAATAGAACACAAGACTTGCTACTTGAGGCTAGATAGACACGAGGGAGGATCCAGTACAGTAACAATTAACATTAATCTGTGTACACACTACAAAGGACTTGTGCATTTTTTTATGAACGATAGGAACGGACATTGTGTAGAGTGCAACCGGTCCATGATTAACTGTTAATACCACCGGTGTCTATTTCGGATGTTCATGAAATTGGATTACCAGAGGTCTACAGAGGCAAATCAGTATCCAGCAGGATGGTTTCGGCGCTGGGTGAGAAGTACATGTTCTGACGTAACGTGCTGTGGTCTATCCTTGCTGGGATCAGCTGACTGGGTTGTGGTCTGAGAGTCCGATTCTACACACTTTATAGAACACGTCACACATTTTCTTCGCATACACGTCTCATACACGTTACACGTTTCTTTTAATAAATTAATCTTTATTAATTTCTAGAGGCTAGAGTTGTTGAGTGTGTTGCGTTGGGGAAGTATGAGAAGGGGGCATAGTACGACAGTGAGAGAGTGATAGGAAAAGGTGTCCATAGGCTGATGGAGTGTGTTGGACGGAAGCTGGTGGATTCTCCAGAATATTGAGAGGGAAAAAATATTATAATGTGGGTGTCGGCTCTCTTCACTCCAGGGACGACACTGTAAAGGAGGACACGACATTATTGGGGGCTCGATAACGGGATCTTAGGACAGCGGGATCTCTCTTAAATGGGATCCCTGGACAGCGGGATCTCTAATAAACGGAATCCTTGGACAGCGAGATCTCCTGCAAGCAGGAACCTTTGACAGTGGGATCTTCTCACAACGGGGTCTTTTGACACGGGATCCTTAGTTATAAGAGGGAGATATCATTTTGGAGAATCCAGCTAGAGTGAATGTGGATAGGGGTTAGGACTAATATCTTACCTGTTCACACTTCACACGTCTGCATAGGTCTGTGGTCCTGATTCTACTCTTGTCACTGAGTGAATGTGCTGTGTGTAGTAATATGTAAATTTATAGTACTTGTTCATATATCTGTATAGTAATTTGCAGTTATATTGTACTAGACCTGCTAGCTTACCTCTCTGTATAATGGCCACCCCTAAACTAACCACGTTAGAATTAAAGGCAAAGGGGGAAGAAATGGGATTGGGAGGTTCTGCTCTAACGGATTACATACAGGAAGTGGAGAGAGAGTATCGTCAAGCAGAAAGGGAAGATCGAAAGGCCGAGCTGGAATTGAGAAGGATGGAATTGGAAGCTGAGCAATCAGCTAAGAAATTGGAAGCTGAGCAAGCAGCTAAGAAATTGGAAGCTGAGCAAGCAGCTAAGAAATTGGAAGCTGAGCAAGCAGCTAGGAAATTGGAAGCTGAACAAGCAGCTAGGAAATTAGAAGCTGAACAAGAAGCACAGAAGAGGGAGCACGAGTACCGGATGCGGGAACTCGAGCTCAAGAGTCAATCTAATGGAGAAACTGAGGGAGCAGTTGGAGGTTCCTCCATCTCAGGATCAACACCAGTAGGTGGACATGGGTACCATGCTATGAAGTTTCCTTTAGCGGTCTACGAGGAGGACAAAGAGAAGATTGACCAGTATCTTCAACGCTTCGAGGCTATGTCAGTTGCTATGGGTCTGGAGCGTAACAAATGGAATCTTAAGCTATCCCAGGGATTACGCGGGACCGGATACGAGGTTTATACTCGCCTGCCACCAGGACATGAGAACAATTATGACGAGTTAAAGACGGCTCTGCTGAAACGATTCGAGGTTACGTCACATACCTACCGGAAAAAATTTCGAGCAGCGAAACGAGAACCGGGGGAGTTGTTTGCCGCCTACAGTTTGCGTCTAAAATCTTATCTCCACAAGTGGATGGATTTGGCTGGGTTCGCACATGACTATGAGAGTCTGGAAGAGCTCATGGTGGTCGACCAGCTGAAGAAGCAAATGTCTAAACCTCTCAGGACGTTCCTAGGAGAACAAGGAGCGGAACGTATTGACCTCGTGACTAAATTAGCAGAACGGTTCGTCGAGGTACATGGGGAGGCAGGGGAAAACCTTTCCACCAACTCCAAAAGTCAAGAGAAACATGACAAGAAGAAAACCAAAAACTCAGGAACAAAAAAGTGGGAACCTTATGTGCAAAAATCAGAGGATAGTTCAGAGAAGAAGAAGGAGGGAAGCAAGAGCACTTCAAGCTCTACACCTAAACGACCGTGGTCGGAGAAGTGGTGTTCAATTTGTAAGTCACCCTCTCACAATACGAGGGACTGCAAATCGAAGGCTAAGAACCCTCACTTCGCAGCATGTCACGTGACTTCCAAGGAGGTTGTCACGGAAAATGCCAAAGTCAACAAGGAAGCTCGCCACCAGGAGAGCTCACTCAAGTCTGGCAATAGAAAATCTAGGACAGGGAAATGGTGCAACCAATGCCAGTCGAATACGCACAATGCTATTGACTGCAAGGGAATGTCAGGAGACACTCAATTCGTCGTGTGCTCAGGAAAACCTAAGGTGGAGCCCACCGAACAGGTCGAGGCCGAGGAAGAGACTCCAGACCAGGAAAAACCACCTGTAGTGGAATTGGTAGAGGTTAACGGTCGTCAAGTGGAGTGTTTATACGACACAGGACTGGACGGGGAGGCCGTGATTTCTGCGGATCTGGTACATCCAGAACAATTCACAGGTGAAACCTTGGATATACAGCCTGCACAGAAGAGTGCTGTAACCATGAAGTTGCCTATTGCTAATGTGGAGATTCGGTCAAGGTACGTCACCGGCACCATCAAGGCCGCTGTATTGACCGATCCCATTTTTCCAGTCATCCTAGGTTGCCGGTATGTCTTTCTGGGAATGCCCAGGGAGCCAATCCATATGGGAGCAATGCAGACTCGCTCTCAGACGAGAACGGAAGAGGCAGAAGCAATTGTGACTAACCCAATGCCGGGGGAGCTACGAACTGCCCAGAGTGAGGATGATACTTTACGTCCTTGCTACAAAAAGCTGCAGAAAAGTGCTGATCCACCAGGACGGGGGCAGTACTACATGAAGAATAGGATACTCTACAGGAGAGCAGGAAGGGGAGACAACCTATACGGTCAGTTGGTCGTCCCGAAAGCTCATCGGTCCCAGATTCTTCATATGGGGCATACCATCTCCTTTAGTGGACACATGGGTATAGCCGCCACCATGCAGCGAATTTCCTGCCATTACTATTGGCCGGGAATGACAGATGATGTGCGTCGGTATGTGAAGTCATGCCCTGAGTGCCAGAGGGTGGCACCGAAACACTGGACAGCACCGGTGGTGTTGGGTGAGATGCCCATCATGAACTCTCCTTTCGAGAGGGTAGCCATCGATATCGTGGGTCCACTTCCCAGGACTAGGAAGAGGAACATGTATATACTCACAATGGTGGATTGCTGTACAATGTGGGGTGAAGCCATACCGTTGACCACGATTGACTCGAAAAGAGTGGCGGACGCACTGATGGAGGCCTTTACCAGATTAGGCTTTCCGGATCAAATTCTGACGGACAATGGATCTCAGTTTTGTGGAAAACTCATGGAGGAGGTATTTAGGGTGTTTCACTCTAACCACATACATACCAGCCCTTACCACCCTAAAGCCAAAGGATAAGTAGAGCGTTTCAACGGCACGTTGATGACAATGCTCAGGAAATTAGCGCAGGAAAAACCGGATAGGTGGGATGAATATATCCCAGCAGCACTCTTTGCCTATCGGGAAGTTCCTCATGGCTCAACAGGACTACCACCCGCTACGTTGCTGTTTGGTCGTCCAATCAAAGGACCGTTGGAAGCCATGTTGAGGAGTTGGACTGAAGAGGGGACGTCAGAAGAAGTGATCTCATCCTATAAATACGTGGAGGAACTGAAAGAAAAACTCCACAAGGGATGGACTCTGGCAAATCAAAACTTGAAAAAGGCCAGGAAAAGACATGCGGCTTACTACAACCGTAGGTCTAAAGAAAGATCTCTAGAGGTGGGAGATAAAGTCTTGTTGCTACTCCCAACGGGAAACAACAAACTGGAGATAGGTTGGCAAGGACCGTTTCCCGTGGAAAGGGTGATATCCAGAACCAACTATCAGATCCGGATCCGGGGAAAGTCGAAGATTTTCCATATCAATCTCTTGCGGAAATATGAAGAGAGACCCGGAGACAAGGCAGCTCACCTCATGGCAATGGCAGTTGCAGTGGAGACAGAAGTGGGAACCAACGAGGGCAGGGAGTATCCCTTGGTACACCAGGAAACCTATAGGGATGTGAAAGTGAACCCTGATCTGACCTCCCAGGAGAGGGAAAGGATAACCCAGGTTCTCAAGTCTCATAAGGAGATACTGACTGATAAACCAGGACGAACGAGGTTGGTTGAGTTCGAGATGACTTTGACCACACAGGAGCCTGTTCGCCAAAAGGTTTACCCAGTGCCATTCTCTAAAGAAAAGGCCCTGGAGGAGGAAATACAGAAACTGCTGGAGGATGACGTGATTGCACCATCCACATCCCCATACAATGCAGGGGTAGTTTTGTTACGCAAACCAAGTGGAGAACACCGGTTGTGTATAGACTACCGACTTCTGAACAGTCACACACAATTTCAGGTGGAACCTTTGCCGAATCCAACTCAGTTATTCGCTAGGCTCCATAAGGCTCGGTACTTTTCAAAGGTGGATCTGAGTCGGGGGTACTATCAGATACCAGTCAAACCGGAGATTCGACCACTGTTAGCTTTCAGTACACCCAGTGGACACTACGAATTCAAGGTCATGCCCTTTGGACTCAGCAATGCACCTAGTGTGTTTACACGCATGATGAGGACTTTACTAGATCCGTTACAGGATCCGTCAATCATCTCTTTCATGGATGATATTCTGATTTCCAGTGACAGCTTGGATGACCACTTACAATCCTTGGAGAGAGTGTTTAATAGACTCAAGGAAGCAGGGCTTACTGCTCGTCCAACCAAGTGCATGATTGGTTACCAGACTCTGGAATTTCTAGGTCACACCATCACTCCAGGACACATTGTTCCAGAAGAGAAGAACCTGGAGAAAATCAGAAATGCACCAAGACCTAAAACGAAGAAGGATGTGCGATCTTTTCTCTCGTTGTGTGGGTTCTATCACAAATATATCCCACATTTCACTGAACTGGAAGCTCCGTTGACGGAAACCTTGAAAAAGGGATTCCCGGACCAAATCATTTGGACACCAGAATGTGAGAATGCCTATAGTCAGTTAAAGGAGGCCTTGGTCAGCAAACCTGTATTACAGCTCCCTGACCTTTCCAAACAATTTGTGTTGAGAACGGATGCAAGTGCGATTGGAATTGGAGCCGCTTTGTTACAGGAAGGAAAAGACGATGCTTCGGTTTTGAAACCTGTGGCATACGCAAGTAAGAAACTTCTACAGGCGGAGAGGAATTATTCAACTGTCGAGAGAGAGTGCTTGTCCCTTGTATGGGCAGTGCAAAAATTTCAGCCATATTTGTATGGAGTTAAGTTTCGGGTTCAGTCGGATCATCAGCCCCTGATGTTCCTGGCTACTTCTCAGAAGCTCAACGCCCGTTTGATGCGGTGGTCGTTGTTACTTCAACCATATAATTTCACAGTAGAGTACATTCCGGGGAAGGAGAATGTTGGAGCGGATTTCTTGTCAAGACACCCAGCTCCTGAAGAAGAGGAATGAATCATCTGGATTTAACTCATGGTGGAGAAGAGTGAGATGGACTACTCTCTTAAGAGGGGGCCTATGTCACGAGCGCCATGAGTTAACCAGCTAATAATACCGACGTTTGCGTGGCGTATATTTTCTAGGCCACAAAAGTCGTACTAACAGAGTAAACACAGCTGCACAGGTTACATCGTGTCAGCCCATAAACACATTTGATGGTGAGTGAGAAGGAATGGATACATCGAGTTGGCAGTTCATTAACAGTTAGAATCACATATGATTGTCGGCTTAGGATATAGAATGGTTCCGTTTGTCATCTATACTGCCGGACATCAGACGGAAATGGCTGCTGGGAGTGTCACCACGGAACAGAAGATTGACAGTTTATCAACAGGTCGGAAGTGCCCGACTAGGGAGAAAACAGTGCATCTGTCAATTCTTGGTTTCCGGCACATCGAGAGGATTGACGGGGTTATTTGCAACTCTTTGTTGTAACTCGACAGAAACTCGCTGGCTTGTTTTGAGAATCTAAACTATTACTGACAACTTTGACAGGACTTAAGCCAGGAAAATAGTTTCCTGACAAGGGATGATCTGCCACTGTGCCACCTGTGTGGGGGCATAAAGGATAACGTCACGTGGCCAACTTTGGTAGTTACCATATAAACCCGAGTTGGGACCAACTAGGGGGACTTGAAAATGTGGATTTAGGCAGACATGCTTGTCACTGCAGCAGTTAGAACATCTAACGTGTGAAGGAGATATTTGATTTAGTTTACACGAGCCTGTATGGCTATCAATAGATGTAATTTAGTGTAAACTGCAGTGCTGTAAGGTATAACCTATTATAATATATTCGTTGTAATTAATATAGACTGTGGCTTTGTTAAACTATAGTGTGATGATTAGCACTGTTAGTGGAAACTAGTTAGAGTAAGAATAGTGATATTAACTCTGCTAGTTAAGAATAGATTAGTGAAGTGTTGATAAGCTTTACTAGTTGAAAATTGAGTAATGAGGGATAATTGGGATCTTCCCGTAGGTGTCCCTGGTGGGCGGGGTTCCGCATTCTGTTTGCTGATTTTTTCTTTGTCATAGCCTGATTCGGCTCTAGGTGGGTAGCTAATCTGCTCCATGACTAAGTCTAGTTAGCTAAAGATCATTAAGCAAGGTGATAGGCTTACACTCAGCCGAAAGGATCATTGACTAGTACTATCACCAGATGTGTTGTTTCTATCCTAGGTTCCCTACCAGATCCAAGGAAACTCAACAAATTTTTGGGAAAGAATCCAATCCCATTAGGAAGAACACCAGTTCCACAATCAATAAAGTTGCATACAGAACGTTGCATACAGAAGGAAGTTGATTCACCAAAGAGAGTGATGCGTACTGATGCACCACACGGCATCAGACAGAAGTAACTAAATGAGAACAGTCTAATAGTTACCTAGTGTTATATAATCTCGTGTAATAGAACACAAGACTTGCTACTTGAGGCTAGATAGACACGAGGGAGGATCCAGTACAGTAACAATTAACATTAATCTGTGTACACACTACAAAGGACTTGTGCATTTTTTTATGAACGATAGGAACGGACATTGTGTAGAGTGCAACCGGTCCATGATTAACTGTTAATACCACCGGTGTCTATTTCGGATGTTCATGAAATTGGATTACCAGAGGTCTACAGAGGCAAATCAGTATCCAGCAGGATGGTTTCGGCGCTGGGTGAGAAGTACATGTTCTGACGTAACGTGCTGTGGTCTATCCTTGCTGGGATCAGCTGACTGGGTTGTGGTCTGAGAGTCCGATTCTACACACTTTATAGAACACGTCACACATTTTCTTCGCATACACGTCTCATACACGTTACACGTTTCTTTTAATAAATTAATCTTTATTAATTTCTAGAGGCTAGAGTTGTTGAGTGTGTTGCGTTGGGGAAGTATGAGAAGGGGGCATAGTACGACAGTGAGAGAGTGATAGGAAAAGGTGTCCATAGGCTGATGGAGTGTGTTGGACGGAAGCTGGTGGATTCTCCAGAATATTGAGAGGGAAAAAATATTATAATGTGGGTGTCGGCTCTCTTCACTCCAGGGACGACACTGTAAAGGAGGACACGACATTATTGGGGGCTCGATAACGGGATCTTAGGACAGCGGGATCTCTCGTAAATGGGATCCCTGGACAGCGGGATCTCTAATAAACGGAATCCTTGGACAGCGAGATCTCCTGCAAGCAGGAACCTTTGACAGTGGGATCTTCTCACAACGGGGTCTTTTGACACGGGATCCTTAGTTATAAGAGGGAGATATCATTTTGGAGAATCCAGCTAGAGTGAATGTGGATAGGGGTTAGGACTAATATCTTACCTGTTCACACTTCACACGTCTGCATAGGTCTGTGGTCCTGATTCTACTCTTGTCACTGAGTGAATGTGCTGTGTGTAGTAATATGTAAATTTATAGTACTTGTTCATATATTTGTATAGTAATTTGCAGTTATATTGTACTAGACCTGCTAGCTTACCTCTCTGTATAATGGCCACCCCTAAACTAACCACGTTAGAATTAAAGGCAAAGGGGGAAGAAATGGGATTGGGAGGTTCTGCTCTAACGGATTACATACAGGAAGTGGAGAGAGAGTATCGTCAAGCAGAAAGGGAAGATCGAAAGGCCGAGCTGGAATTGAGAAGGATGGAATTGGAAGCTGAGCAATCAGCTAAGAAATTGGAAGCTGAGCAAGCAGCTAAGAAATTGGAAGCTGAGCAAGCAGCTAAGAAATTGGAAGCTGAGCAAGCAGCTAGGAAATTGGAAGCTGAACAAGCAGCTAGGAAATTAGAAGCTGAACAAGAAGCACAGAAGAGGGAGCACGAGTACCGGATGCGGGAACTCGAGCTCAAGAGTCAATCTAATGGAGAAACTGAGGGAGCAGTTGGAGGTTCCTCCATCTCAGGATCAACACCAGTAGGTGGACATGGGTACCATGCTATGAAGTTTCCTTTAGCGATCTACGAGGAGGACAAAGAGAAGATTGACCAGTATCTTCAACGCTTCGAGGCTATGTCAGTTGCTATGGGTCTGGAGCGTAACAAATGGAATCTTAAGCTATCCCAGGGATTACGCGGGACCGGATACGAGGTTTATACTCGCCTGCCACCAAGACATGAGAACAATTATGACGAGTTAAAGACGGCTCTGCTGAAACGATTCGAGGTTACGTCACATACCTACCGGAAAAAATTTCGAGCAGCGAAACGAGAACCGGGGGAGTTGTTTGCCGCCTACAGTTTGCGTCTAAAATCTTATCTCCACAAGTGGATGGATTTGGCTGGGTTCGCACATGACTATGAGAGTCTGGAAGAGCTCATGGTGGTCGACCAGCTGAAGAAGCAAATGTCTAAACCTCTCAGGACGTTCCTAGGAGAACAAGGAGCGGATCGTATTGACCTCGTGACTAAATTAGCAGAACGGTTCGTCGAGGTACATGGGGAGGCAGGGGAAAACCTGTCCACCAACTCCAAAAGTCAAGAGAAACATGACAAGAAGAAAACCAAAAACTCAGGAACAAAAAAGTGGGAACCTTATGTGCAAAAATCAGAGGATAGTTCAGAGAAGAAGAAGGAGGGAAGCAAGAGCACTTCAAGCTCTACACCTAAACGACCGTGGTCGGAGAAGTGGTGTTCAATTTGTAAGTCACCCTCTCACAATACGAGGGACTGCAAATCGAAGGCTAAGAACCCTCACTTCGCAGCATGTCACGTGACTTCCAAGGAGGTTGTCACGGAAAATGCCAAAGTCAACAAGGAAGCTCGCCACCAGGAGAGCTCACTCAAGTCTGGCAATAGAAAATCTAGGACAGGGAAATGGTGCAACCAATGCCAGTCGAATACGCACAATGCTATTGACTGCAAGGGAATGTCAGGAGACACTCAATTCGTCGTGTGCTCAGGAAAACCTAAGGTGGAGCCCACCGAACAGGTCGAGGCCGAGGAAGAGACTCCAGACCAGGAAAAACCACCTGTAGTGGAATTGGTAGAGGTTAACGGTCGTCAAGTGGAGTGTTTATACGACACAGGACTGGACGGGGAGGCCGTGATTTCTGCGGATCTGGTACATCCAGAACAATTCACAGGTGAAACCTTGGATATACAGCCTGCACAGAAGAGTGCTGTAACCATGAAGTTGCCTATTGCTAATGTGGAGATTCGGTCAAGGTACGTCACCGGCACCATCAAGGCCGCTGTATTGACCGATCCCATTTTTCCAGTCATCCTAGGTTGCCGGTATGTCTTTCTGGGAATGCCCAGGGAGCCAATCCATATGGGAGCAATGCAGACTCGCTCTCAGACGAGAACGAAAGAGGCAGAAGCAATTGTGACTAACCCAATGCCGGGGGAGCTACGAACTGCCCAGAGTGAGGATGATACTTTACGTCCTTGCTACAAAAAGCTGCAGAAAAGTGCTGATCCACCAGGACGGGGGCAGTACTACATGAAGAATAGGATACTCTACAGGAGAGCAGGAAGGGGAGACAACCTATACGGTCAGTTGGTCGTCCCGAAAGCTCATCGGTCCCAGATTCTTCATATGGGGCATACCATCTCCTTTAGTGGACACATGGGTATAGCCGCCACCATGCAGCGAATTTCCTGCCATTACTATTGGCCGGGAATGACAGATGATGTGCGTCGGTATGTGAAGTCATGCCCTGAGTGCCAGAGGGTGGCACCGAAACACTGGACAGCACCGGTGGTGTTGGGTGAGATGCCCATCATGAACTCTCCTTTCGAGAGGGTAGCCATCGATATCGTGGGTCCACTTCCCAGGACTAGGAAGAGGAACATGTATATACTCACAATGGTGGATTGCTGTACAATGTGGGGTGAAGCCATACCGTTGACCACGATTGACTCGAAAAGAGTGGCGGACGCACTGATGGAGGCCTTTACCAGATTAGGCTTTCCGGATCAAATTCTGACGGACAATGGATCTCAGTTTTGTGGAAAACTCATGGAGGAGGTATTTAGGGTGTTTCACTCTAACCACATACATACCAGCCCTTACCACCCTCAAGCCAATGGACAAGTAGAGCGTTTCAACGGCACGTTGATGACAATGCTCAGGAAATTAGCGCAGGAAAAACCGGATAGGTGGGATGAATATATCCCAGCAGCACTCTTTGCCTATCGGGAAGTTCCTCATGGCTCAACAGGACTACCACCCGCTACGTTGCTGTTTGGTCGTCCAATCAAAGGACCGTTGGTAGCCATGTTGAGGAGTTGGACTGAAGAGGGGACGTCAGAAGAAGTGATCTCATCCTATAAATACGTGGAGGAACTGAAAGAAAAACTCCACAAGGGATGGACTCTGGCAAATCAAAACTTGAAAAAGGCCAGGAAAAGACATGCGGCTTACTACAACCGTAGGTCTAAAGAAAGATCTCTAGAGGTGGGAGATAAAGTCTTGTTGCTACTCCCAACGGGAAACAACAAACTGGAGATAGGTTGGCAAGGACCGTTTCCCGTGGAAAGGGTGATATCCAGAACCAACTATCAGATCCGGATCCGGGGAAAGTCGAAGATTTTCCATATCAATCTCTTGCGGAAATATGAAGAGAGACCCGGAGACAAGGCAGCTCACCTCATGGCAATGGCAGTTGCAGTGGAGACAGAAGTGGGAACCAACGAGGGCAGGGAGTATCCCTTGGTACACCAGGAAACCTATAGGGATGTGAAAGTGAACCCTGATCTGACCTCCCAGGAGAGGGAAAGGATAACCCAGGTTCTCAAGTCTCATAAGGAGATACTGACTGATAAACCAGGACGAACGAGGTTGGTTGAGTTCGAGATGACTTTGACCACACAGGAGCCTGTTCGCCAAAAGGTTTACCCAGTGCCATTCTCTAAAGAAAAGGCCCTGGAGGAGGAAATACAGAAACTGCTGGAGGATGACGTGATTGCACCATCCACATCCCCATACAATGCAGGGGTAGTTTTGTTACGCAAACCAAGTGGAGAACACCGGTTGTGTATAGACTACCGACTTCTGAACAGTCACACACAATTTCAGGTGGAACCTTTGCCGAATCCAACTCAGTTATTCGCTAGGCTCCATAAGGCTCGGTACTTTTCAAAGGTGGATCTGAGTCGGGGGTACTATCAGATACCAGTCAAACCGGAGATTCGACCACTGTTAGCTTTCAGTACACCCAGTGGACACTACGAATTCAAGGTCATGCTCTTTGGACTCAGCAATGCACCTAGTGTGTTTACACGCATGATGAGGACTTTACTAGATCCGTTACAGGATCCGTCCATCATCTCTTTCATGGATGATATTCTGATTTCCAGTGACAGCTTGGATGACCACTTACAATCCTTGGAGAGAGTGTTTAATAGACTCAAGGAAGCAGGGCTTACTGCTCGTCCAACCAAGTGCATGATTGGTTACCAGACTCTGGAATTTCTAGGTCACACCATCACTCCAGGACACATTGTTCCAGAAGAGAAGAACCTGGAGAAAATCAGAAATGCACCAAGACCTAAAACGAAGAAGGATGTGCGATCTTTTCTCTCGTTGTGTGGGTTCTATCACAAATATATCCCACATTTCACTGAACTGGGAGCTCCGTTGACGGAAACCTTGAAAAAGGGATTCCCGGACCAAATCATTTGGACACCTGAATGTGAGAATGCCTATAGTCAGTTAAAGGAGGCCTTGGTCAGCAAACCTGTATTACAGCTCCCTGACCTTTCCAAACAATTTGTGTTGAGAACGGATGCAAGTGCGATTGGAATTGGAGCCGCTTTGTTACAGGAAGGAAAAGACGATGCTTCGGTTTTGAAACCTGTGGCATACGCAAGTAAGAAACTTCTACAGGCGGAGAGGAATTATTCAACTGTCGAGAGAGAGTGCTTGTCCCTTGTATGGGCAGTGCAAAAATTTCAGCCATATTTGTATGGAGTTAAGTTTCGGGTTCAGTCGGATCATCAGCCCCTGATGTTCCTGGCTACTTCTCAGAAGCTCAACGCCCGTTTGATGCGGTGGTCGTTGTTACTTCAACCATATAATTTCACAGTAGAGTACATTCCGGGGAAGGAGAATGTTGGAGCGGATTTCTTGTCAAGACACCCAGCTCCTGAAGAAGAGGAATGAATCATCTGGATTTAACTCATGGTGGAGAAGAGTGAGATGGACTACTCTCTTAAGAGGGGGCCTATGTCACGAGCGCCATGAGTTAACCAGCTAATAATACCGACGTTTGCGTGGCGTATATTTTCTAGGCCACAAAAGTCGTACTAACAGAGTAAACACAGCTGCACAGGTTACATCGTGTCAGCCCATAAACACATTTGGTGGTGAGTGAGAAGGAATGGATACATCGAGTTGGCAGTTCATTAACAGTTAGAATCACATATGATTGTTGGCTTAGGATATGGAATGGTTCCGTTTGTCATCTATACTGCCGGACATCAGACGGAAATGGCTGCTGGGAGTGTCACCACGGAACAGAAGATTGACAGTTTATCAACAGGTCGGAAGTGCCCGACTAGGGAGAAAACAGTGCATCTGTCAGTTCTTGGTTTCCGGCACATCGAGAGGATTGACGGGGTTATTTGCAACTCTTTGTTGTAACTCGACAGAAACTCGCTGGCTTGTTTTGAGAATCTAAACTATTACTGACAACTTTGACAGGACTTAAGCCAGGAAAATAGTTTCCTGACAAGGGATGATCTGCCACTGTGCCACCTGTGTGGGGGCATAAAGGATAACGTCACGTGGCCAACTTTGGTAGTTACCATATAAACCCGAGTTGGGACCAACTAGGGGGACTTGAAAATGTGGATTTAGGCAGACATGCTTGTCACTGCAGCAGTTAGAACATCTAACGTGTGAAGGAGATATTTGATTTAGTTTACACGAGCCTGTATGGCTATCAATAGATGTAATTTAGTGTAAACTGCAGTGCTGTAAGGTATAACCTATTATAATATATTCGTTGTAATTAATATAGACTGTGGCCTTGTTAAACTATAGTGTGATGATTAGCACTGTTAGTGGAAACTAGTTAGAGTAAGAATAGTGATATTAACTCTGCTAGTTAAGAATAGATTAGTGAAGTGTTGATAAGCTTTACTAGTTGAGAATTGAGTAATGAGGGATAATTGGGATCTTCCCGTAGGTGTCCCTGGTGGGCGGGGTTCCGCATTCTGTTTGCTGATTTTTTCTTTGTCATAGCCTGATTCGGCTCTAGGTGGGTAGCTAATCTGCTCCATGACTAAGTCTAGTTAGCTAAAGATCATTAAGCAAGGTGATAGGCTTACACTCAGCCGAAAGGATCAGTGACTAGTACTATCACCAGATGTGTTGTTTCTATCCTAGGTTCCCTACCAGATCCAAGGAAACTCAACAAATTTTTGGGAAAGAATCCAATCCCATTAGGAAGAACACCAGTTCCACAATCAATAAAGTTGCATACAGAACGTTGCATACAGAAGGAAGTTGATTCACCAAAGAGAGTGATGCGTACTGATGCACCACACGGCATCAGACAGAAGTAACTAAATGAGAACAGTCTAATAGTTACCTAGTGTTATATAATCTCGTGTAATAGAACACAAGACTTGCTACTTGAGGCTAGATAGACACGAGGGAGGATCCAGTACAGTAACAATTAACATTAATCTGTGTACACACTACAAAGGACTTGTGCATTTTTTTATGAACGATAGGAACGGACATTGTGTAGAGTGCAACCGGTCCATGATTAACTGTTAATACCACCGGTGTCTATTTCGGATGTTCATGAAATTGGATTACCAGAGGTCTACAGAGGCAAATCAGTATCCAGCAGGATGGTTTCGGCGCTGGGTGAGAAGTACATGTTCTGACGTAACGTGCTGTGGTCTATCCTTGCTGGGATCAGCTGACTGGGTTGTGGTCTGAGAGTCCGATTCTACACACTTTATAGAACACGTCACACATTTTCTTCGCATACACGTCTCATACACGTTACACGTTTCTTTTAATAAATTAATCTTTATTAATTTCTAGAGGCTAGAGTTGTTGAGTGTGTTGCGTTGGGGAAGTATGAGAAGGGGGCATAGTACGACAGTGAGAGAGTGATAGGAAAAGGTGTCCATAGGCTGATGGAGTGTGTTGGACGGAAGCTGGTGGATTCTCCAGAATATTGAGAGGGAAAAAATATTATAATGTGGGTGTCGGCTCTCTTCACTCCAGGGACGACACTGTAAAGGAGGACACGACATTATTGGGGGCTCGATAACGGGATCTTAGGACAGCGGGATCTCTCGTAAATGGGATCCCTGGACAGCGGGATCTCTAATAAACGGAATCCTTGGACAGCGAGATCTCCTGCAAGCAGGAACCTTTGACAGTGGGATCTTCTCACAACGGGGTCTTTTGACACGGGATCCTTAGTTATAAGAGGAAGATATCATTTTGGAGAATCCAGCTAGAGTGAATGTGGATAGGGGTTAGGACTAATATCTTACCTGTTCACACTTCACACGTCTGCATAGGTCTGTGGTCCTGATTCTACTCTTGTCACTGAGTGAATGTGCTGTGTGTAGTAATATCTAAATTTATAGTACTTGTTCATATATCTGTATAGTAATTTGCAGTTATATTGTACTAGACCTGCTAGCTTACCTCTCTGTATAATGGCCACCCCTAAACTAACCACGTTAGAATTAAAGGCAAAGGGGGAAGAAATGGGATTGGGAGGTTCTGCTCTAACGGATTACATACAGGAAGTGGAGAGAGAGTATCGTCAAGCAGAAAGGGAAGATCGAAAGGCCGAGCTGGAATTGAGAAGGATGGAATTGGAAGCTGAGCAATCAGCTAAGAAATTGGAAGCTGAGCAAGCAGCTAAGAAATTGGAAGCTGAGCAAGCAGCTAAGAAATTGGAAGCTGAGCAAGCAGCTAGGAAATTGGAAGCTGAACAAGCAGCTAGGAAATTAGAAGCTGAACAAGAAGCACAGAAGAGGGAGCACGAGTACCGGATGCGGGAACTCGAGCTCAAGAGTCAATCTAATGGAGAAACTGAGGGAGCAGTTGGAGGTTCCTCCATCTCAGGATCAACACCAGTAGGTGGACATGGGTACCATGCTATGAAGTTTCCTTTAGCGGTCTACGAGGAGGACAAAGAGAAGATTGACCAGTATCTTCAACGCTTCGAGGCTATGTCAGTTGCTATGGGTCTGGAGCGTAACAAATGGAATCTTAAGCTATCCCAGGGATTACGCGGGACCGGATACGAGGTTTATACTCGCCTGCCACCAGGACATGAGAACAATTATGACGAGTTAAAGACGGCTCTGCTGAAACGATTCGAGGTTACGTCACCTACCTACCGGAAACAATTTCGAGCAGCGAAACGAGAACCGGGGGAGTTGTTTGCCGCCTACAGTTTGCGTCTAAAATCTTATCTCCACAAGTGGATGGATTTGGCTGGGTTCGCACATGACTATGAGAGTCTGGAAGAGCTCATGGTGGTCGACCAGCTGAAGAAGCAAATGTCTAAACCTCTCAGGACGTTCCTAGGAGAACAAGGAGCGGAACGTATTGACCTCGTGACTAAATTAGCAGAACGGTTCGTCGAGGTACATGGGGAGGCAGGGGAAAACCTTTCCACCAACTCCAAAAGTCAAGAGAAACATGACAAGAAGAAAACCAAAAACTCAGGAACAAAAAAGTGGGAACCTTATGTGCAAAAATCAGAGGATAGTTCAGAGAAGAAGAAGGAGGGAAGCAAGAGCACTTCAAGCTCTACACCTAAACGACCGTGGTCGGAGAAGTGGTGTTCAATTTGTAAGTCACCCTCTCACAATACGAGGGACTGCAAATCGAAGGCTAAGAACCCTCACTTCGCAGCATGTCACGTGACTTCCAAGGAGGTTGTCACGGAAAATGCCAAAGTCAACAAGGAAGCTCGCCACCAGGAGAGCTCACTCAAGTCTGGCAATAGAAAATCTAGGACAGGGAAATGGTGCAACCAATGCCAGTCGAATACGCACAATGCTATTGACTGCAAGGGAATGTCAGGAGACACTCAATTCGTCGTGTGCTCAGGAAAACCTAAGGTGGAGCCCACCGAACAGGTCGAGGCCGAGGAAGAGACTCCAGACCAGGAAAAACCACCTGTAGTGGAATTGGTAGAGGTTAACGTTCGTCAAGTGGAGTGTTTATACGACACAGGACTGGACGGGGAGGCCGTGATTTCTGCGGATCTGGTACATCCAGAACAATTCACAGGTGAAACCTTGGATATACAGCCTGCACAGAAGAGTGCTGTAACCATGAAGTTGCCTATTGCTAATGTGGAGATTCGGTCAAGGTACGTCACCGGCACCATCAAGGCCGCTGTATTGACCGATCCCATTTTTCCAGTCATCCTAGGTTGCCGGTATGTCTTTCTGGGAATGCCCAGGGAGCCAATCCATATGGGAGCAATGCAGACTCGCTCTCAGACGAGAACGGAAGAGGCAGAAGTAATTGTGACTAACCCAATGCCGGGGGAGCTACGAACTGCCCAGAGTGAGGATGATACTTTACGTCCTTGCTACAAAAAGCTGCAGAAAAGTGCTGATCCACCAGGACGGGGGCAGTACTACATGAAGAATAGGATACTCTACAGGAGAGCAGGAAGGGGAGACAACCTATACGGTCAGTTGGTCGTCCCGAAAGCTCATCGGTCCCAGATTCTTCATATGGGGCATACCATCTCCTTTAGTGGACACATGGGTATAGCCGCCACCATGCAGCGAATTTCCTGCCATTACTATTGGCCGGGAATGACAGATGATGTGCGTCGGTATGTGAAGTCATGCCCTGAGTGCCAGAGGGTGGCACCGAAACACTGGACAGCACCGGTGGTGTTGGGTGAGATGCCCATCATGAACTCTCCTTTCGAGAGGGTAGCCATCGATATCGTGGGTCCACTTCCCAGGACTAGGAAGAGGAACATGTATATACTCACAATGGTGGATTGCTGTACAATGTGGGGTGAAGCCATACCGTTGACCACGATTGACTCGAAAAGAGTGGCGGACGCACTGATGGAGGCCTTTACCAGATTAGGCTTTCCGGATCAAATTCTGACGGACAATGGATCTCAGTTTTGTGGAAAACTCATGGAGGAGGTATTTAGGGTGTTTCACTCTAACCACATACATACCAGCCCTTACCACCCTCAAGCCAATGGACAAGTAGAGCGTTTCAACGGCACGTTGATGACAATGCTCAGGAAATTAGCGCAGGAAAAACCGGATAGGTGGGATGAATATATCCCAGCAGCACTCTTTGCCTATCGGGAAGTTCCTCATGGCTCAACAGGACTACCACCCGCTACGTTGCTGTTTGGTCGTCCAATCAAAGGACCGTTGGAAGCCATGTTGAGGAGTTGGACTGAAGAGGGGACGTCAGAAGAAGTGATCTCATCCTATAAATACGTGGAGGAACTGAAAGAAAAACTCCACAAGGGATGGACTCTGGCAAATCAAAACTTGAAAAAGGCCAGGAAAAGACATGCGGCTTACTACAACCGTAGGTCTAAAGAAAGATCTCTAGAGGTGGGAGATAAAGTCTTGTTGCTACTCCCAACGGGAAACAACAAACTGGAGATAGGTTGGCAAGGACCGTTTCCCGTGGAAAGGGTGATATCCAGAACCAACTATCAGATCCGGATCCGGGGAAAGTCGAAGATTTTCCATATCAATCTCTTGCGGAAATATGAAGAGAGACCCGGGGACAAGGCAGCTCACCTCATGGCAATGGCAGTTGCAGTGGAGACAGAAGTGGGAACCAACGAGGGCAGGGAGTATCCCTTGGTACACCAGGAAACCTATAGGGATGTGAAAGTGAACCCTGATCTGACCTCCCAGGAGAGGGAAAGGATAACCCAGGTTCTCAAGTCTCATAAGGAGATACTGACTGATAAACCAGGACGAACGAGGTTGGTTGAGTTCGAGATGACTTTGACCACACAGGAGCCTGTTCGCCAAAAGGTTTACCCAGTGTCATTCTCTAAAGAAAAGGCCCTGGAGGAGGAAATACAGAAACTGCTGGAGGATGACGTGATTGCACCATCCACATCCCCATACAATGCAGGGGTAGTTTTGTTACGCAAACCAAGTGGAGAACACCGGTTGTGTATAGACTACCGACTTCTGAACAGTCACACACAATTTCAGGTGGAACCTTTGCCGAATCCAACTCAGTTATTCGCTAGGCTCCATAAGGCTCGGTACTTTTCAAAGGTGGATCTGAGTCGGGGGTACTATCAGATACCAGTCAAACCGGAGATTCGACCACTGTTAGCTTTCAGTACACCCAGTGGACACTACGAATTCAAGGTCATGCCCTTTGGACTCAGCAATGCACCTAGTGTGTTTACACGCATGATGAGGACTTTACTAGATCCGTTACAGGATCCGTCCATCATCTCTTTCATGGATGATATTCTGATTTCCAGTGACAGCTTGGATGACCACTTACAATCCTTGGAGAGAGTGTTTAATAGACTCAAGGAAGCAGGGCTTACTGCTCGTCCAACCAAGTGCATGATTGGTTACCAGACTCTGGAATTTCTAGGTCACACCATCACTCCAGGACACATTGTTCCAGAAGAGAAGAACCTGGAGAAAATCAGAAATGCACCAAGACCTAAAACGAAGAAGGATGTGCGATCTTTTCTCTCGTTGTGTGGGTTCTATCACAAATGTATCCCACATTTCACTGAACTGGGAGCTCCGTTGACGGAAACCTTGAAAAAGGGATTCCCGGACCAAATCATTTGGACACCAGAATGTGAGAATGCCTATAGTCAGTTAAAGGAGGTCTTGGTCAGCAAACCTGTATTACAGCTCCCTGACCTTTCCAAACAATTTGTGTTGAGAACGGATGCAAGTGCGATTGGAATTGGAGCCGCTTTGTTACAGGAAGGAAAAGACGATGCTTCGGTTTTGAAACCTGTGGCATACGCAAGTAAGAAACTTCTACAGGCGGAGAGGAATTATTCAACTGTCGAGAGAGAGTGATTGTCCCTTGTATGGGCAGTGCAAAAATTTCAGCCATATTTGTATGGAGTTAAGTTTCGGGTTCAGTCGGATCATCAGCCCCTGATGTTCCTGGCTACTTCTCAGAAGCTCAACGCCCGTTTGATGCGGTGGTCGTTGTTACTTCAACCATATAATTTCACAGTAGAGTACATTCCGGGGAAGGAGAATGTTGGAGCGGATTTCTTGTCAAGACACCCAGCTCCTGAAGAAGAGGAATGAATCATCTGGATTTAACTCATGGTGGAGAAGAGTGAGATGGACTACTCTCTTAAGAGGGGGCCTATGTCACGAGCGCCATGAGTTAACCAGCTAATAATACCGACGTTTGCGTGGCGTATATTTTCTAGGCCACAAAAGTCGTACTAACAGAGTAAACACAGCTGCACAGGTTACATCGTGTCAGCCCATAAACACATTTGGTGGTGAGTGAGAAGGAATGGATACATCGAGTTGGCAGTTCATTAACAGTTAGAATCACATATGATTGTCGGCTTAGGATATGGAATGGTTCCGTTTGTCATCTATACTGCCGGACATCAGACGGAAATGGCTGCTGGGAGTGTCACCACGGAACAGAAGATTGACAGTTTATCAACAGGTCGGAAGTGCCCGACTAGGGAGAAAACAGTGCATCTGTCAATTCTTGGTTTCCGGCACATCGAGAGGATTGACGGGGTTATTTGCAACTCTTTGTTGTAACTCGACAGAAACTCGCTGGCTTGTTTTGAGAATCTAAACTATTACTGACAACTTTGACAGGACTTAAGCCAGGAAAATAGTTTCCTGACAAGGGATGATCTGCCACTGTGCCACCTGTGTGGGGGCATAAAGGATAACGTCACGTGGCCAACTTTGGTAGTTACCATATAAACCCGAGTTGGGACCAACTAGGGGGACTTGAAAATGTGGATTTAGGCAGACATGCTTGTCACTGCAGCAGTTAGAACATCTAACGTGTGAAGGAGATATTTGATTTAGTTTACACGAGCCTGTATGGCTATCATTAGATGTAATTTAGTGTAAACTGCAGTGCTGTAAGGTATAACCTATTATAATATATTCGTTGTAATTAATATAGACTGTGGCCTTGTTAAACTATAGTGTGATGATTAGCACTGTTAGTGGAAACTAGTTAGAGTAAGAATAGTGATATTAACTCTGCTAGTTAAGAATAGATTAGTGAAGTGTTGATAAGCTTTACTAGTTGAGAATTGAGTAATGAGGGATAATTGGGATCTTCCCGTAGGTGTCCCTGGTGGGCGGGGTTCCGCATTCTGTTTGCTGATTTTTTCTTTGTCATAGCCTGATTCGGCTCTAGGTGGGTAGCTAATCTGCTCCATGACTAAGTCTAGTTAGCTAAAGATCATTAAGCAAGGTGATAGGCTTACACTCAGCCGAAAGGATCAGTGACTAGTACTATCACCAGATGTGTTGTTTCTATCCTAGGTTCCCTACCAGATCCAAGGAAACTCAACAAGTTTTTGGGAAAGAATCCAATCCCATTAGGAAGAACACCAGTTCCACAATCAATAAAGTTGCATACAGAACGTTGCATACAGAAGGAAGTTGATTCACCAAAGAGAGTGATGCGTACTGATGCACCACACGGCATCAGACAGAAGTAACTAAATGAGAACAGTCTAATAGTTACCTAGTGTTATATAATCTCGTGTAATAGAACACAAGACTTGCTACTTGAGGCTAGATAGACACGAGGGAGGATCCAGTACAGTAACAATTAACATTAATCTGTGTACACACTACAAAGGACTTGTGCATTTTTTTATGAACGATAGGAAAGGACATTGTGTAGAGTGCAACCGGTTCATGATTAACTGTTAATACCACCGGTGTCTATTTCGGATGTTCATGAAATTGGATTACCAGAGGTCTACAGAGGCAAATCAGTATCCAGCAGGATGGTTTCGGCGCTGGGTGAGAAGTACATGTTCTGACGTAACGTGCTGTGTGGTCTATCCTTGCTGGGATCAGCTGACTGGGTTGTGGTCTGAGAGTCCGATTCTACACACTTTATAGAACACGTCACACATTTTCTTCGCATACACGTCTCATACACGTTACACGTTTCTTTTAATAAATTAATCTTTATTAATTTCTAGAGGCTAGAGTTGTTGAGTGTGTTGCGTTGGGGAAGTATGAGAAGGGGGCATAGTACGACAGTGAGAGAGTGATAGGAAAAGGTGTCCATAGGCTGATGGAGTGTGTTGGACGGAAGCTGGTGGATTCTCCAGAATATTGAGAGGGAAAAAATATTATAATGTGGGTGTCGGCTCTCTTCACTCCAGGGACGACACTGTAAAGGAGGACACGACACCATCGCTACTACAACTGCTACTATTACTACTACTACTACTACTACTACTACTACTACTACTACTACTACTACTACTACTACTACTACTACTACTACTACTACTACTACTACTACTACTACTACTACTACTACTACTACTACTCCTACTACGACTGTTACCCCTACTGCTGCTACTTTTTTAGCAGTTCCTCGACATTTAATTAACAGCAAGATACTGTTTCCAAGCAAACATATTACAAACGTACATAAAACACGGCTACAGTTTTGATATTGACTATAAACATTCTTACAATGTTACATTGTCATTCTCAATGACTCAACAAATTGTAATAGGCTACATTCCAGATCTATGGAAGCATGAAACAACTGTCATAGATTCGAATCACCACAGGCCGTGGCTGGGACTGTAGGACTGTAGTTTTCTTTCGGTCACGTGGCATTGTATAGGCCGATACATTGAGAACTTTTCGTGGCTCTGTGATATTTTCTTCGGCTATGTCAGTTTAAAAATGAGAATATACAGCTAGTAAATTAGTAAGTTGCCTGTCTCCCTGACCTAGGTGTTAACGTCTTTCTCCGTAATCCCGTATACTCTCGTGTTTAACGTAATGTGGGCGAGAAACGATAGCGGTTCTCGCCGGGTCTGTAACTTACGGGGCATGTGAGCCGGTCGCTCAGAAAGTAATGGCAAACTACTGAGCGTAATCTTACCTAGTACAGCAGCTAAAAAATGCTGGTGTTGACTGCAACGTCCTGTAAGGGATATGCAAAATTTAAAAAAAAAAGTTAGTGAGTATATGCACTTCGTAAGTTAGTGTCAACATGTACCCTGTAACTTAGAATATAAGCTTCGTAAGTTAGTAAACATGTACGCTTCGTATGTTAGTGAGAATATACACATAATAAGTTAATGAGGATATACACTTGGTAAGTTAGTGAAAATATACACTTGGTAGGTTAGTGAAAATATACACTTTATAACTTGGTGAGAACATGCAATTTGTATATTATTGGGAATGTACATTTCGTTAGTGTGAGTATACACTTTGTAAGTTAGTGTGAATATATATTTTGTAAGTTAGTGTGAATATATATTTTGTAAGTTAGTGAGAATATACACTTTGTAAATTAGTGATAATATACTCTTGGTAAGTTAGTGAGAATATACACTTTGTAAGTTAGTTGAGAATATACACTTTGTAAATTAGTGAGAATATACTCTTGGTAAGTTAGTGAGAATATCCACTTTTTAAGTTAGTGAGAATATACACTTTGTAAGTTAGTGAGAATATACTCTTTGTAAATTATTGAGAATATGCTCTTGGTAAGTTAGTGAGAATATACACTTTGTAAGTTAGTGAGAATATACACTTTGTAAGTTAGTGAAAACATAAATTTTGTAAGTTATTGAGAATTTACACTTTGTAAGTTAGTGAGAATATACATTTTGCAAGTTAGTGTGTATATATATTTTGTAAGTGAGTGTGAATATACACTTTGTAAATTGGTGAGAAAATATATTTTGTAAGTTAGTGAGAATATACATTTTGCAAGTTAGTGTGCATATATATTTTGTAAGTAAGTGTGAATATACACTTTGTAAATTGGTGTGATTTTGCTCTATGTAAGTTAGTTAGAATATACACTTTGTAAGTTAATGTGAATATACACTTTGTAAGTTAGTGAAAACATACACATTATAAGTTTGTGAGACAATAAACTTTGTAAGCTAGTGTGAATATACACCTCGTAACGTAGTGGGAACATACAACTCATAAGCTAGTTTGAATATATACCCTGTAAGTATGATGGAAACGGATTATGGATTATGTGGGAAGATTGGTAATATAGCCTGTTCAGAAATTAATACCTTCATTCACGATCAATTATTTTGAAAATTGTCTGTTGGATCGTTATGAAATTTTTCCTGCCGTCTTATATTTACCTCCACCCAAGGAATATGCCTTTGATAGGTCCAAAAGAAATTTAAATCATGGAAAACGGCGACATTTCTTTGATGTTTTGTCGAAAACAAAACCAGTGAATTCACGCTAACAAACTTGTTTTACAGTACCGCAACCTCAGTTCGGATGACAACGCAAGGCGTATCCAGATTCTTATGGGAGTGTGTGCAATGTGTACGTAATATAAGTAAAGACAGAATTTACAGAGGCATGGGGTAAATAATGTGGAACCGAAATGGAATTGGACAGGAAATTCGACAGAATATATGTCTTACCTTATAATTAATTTCCTTCTTGTTTCTTCAGCTTCTTGTTAATAATGTGTACACAAGGAGTCATGTTACTAGGATGCATTTAGCTTTTTATATGGAGTTCGTGATGGCTTCCTAAGAGCTGTGCGTTAATGTGTGTATGAAGTGACCATAGATGATACAGCAGTTTAGTCATCATGTATCAATTTTTAAGGATCTGTTCAGCTGTCTGTGTAGTTTGTTCGCACGTGCACATTGGTGACAGAACCGTTTTGAGTATTCGTAAAAGATTGTCTACTCTGCTGTTTACTGTTCAGAGACGGAACATGATTATTACCTGTTTTGCTCGACGAATATAGCTGTGAATGTCTCTGTAGTGGGCTTCCTTCTTAACGGCCTAGCTGATGGCTCTCTTTTCATTGAAGTTTATAGATTGATTCGTATGTTCGTGTGGTGTCCCCTCATTTGACAGCGTGTTCGTTCTCACGTTTCTTGGAATGCCACACTATGTTAGTTTCCACCGCAATATTACTCTTCTGTTTGTATTCAATGCGTTCAGTGTTTTTTTTTTTTGTTTTTTTTTGGTGTGTTTAAATACCAGTTGTTTGTCACCGCTCAGGGCTTGTGGAACTGAAAATTCATCACTGTGGAATACAAACTGTTGCCATTGACATTGTGCTGATGCTGTAATGTTTAGGGCCTGCAGTTCGTCTGAATAGTGGAGCAAAATATCTCTGTAAGTGTGCATGTGAATTAAGGTCTGCGATCTGCTCATACCTTAATCTATATCGGACGATTCCAGTAGATTGATGACTGCTCTCGGTTGCATAAAATTCAATCCATCTTTTCTCCATTAGTCCTCTTCCTCTTTCAATACATGGTCCTCACATTTTTCCAATAACATTTATCAATATTTAATAGCGCGGACTGGGTTAGTATCTTGAAGTCAGACAATTTGAATGCAATATTGTCAGATGCCATCTTACCTTTAATTTTAGCCCACACAAGTTCTATAGGGTTTAAATGAGAATGGTACATCGGAAGTCTGAATAGTGGAGCAAAATATCTCAGTAAGTGTGCACGTGAATTAAGGTCTGCGATCTGCTCATACCTTAATCTATATCGGACGATTCCAGTAGATTGATGACTGCTCTCGGTTGCATAAAATTCAATCCATCTTTTCTCCAATAGTCCTCTTCCTCTTTCAATACATGGTCCTCACATTTTTTCCAATAACATTTATCAATATTTAATAGCGCGGACTGGGTTAGTATCTTGAAGTCAGACAATTTGAATGTAATATTGTCAGATGCCATCTTACCTTTAATTTTAGCCCACACAAGTTCTATAGGGTTTAAATGAGAATGGTACGGCGGAAGTCTCAAGTACATATGGCCATGGTCTTCTATCAACTTGTCGATTTGATATTTCTTGCTTTTATGCGCCTGTTTAACAAGGGACAACAATTGTAGCTTGATATATGTTTTTGGAAATGGTATATTTTTCCCCGCAGAAGTCGGATGTGTCGGCCTAACGGCACAAGAACGTAGCTCTGCTGTAAACAGGCACAACGCAATCACATCCGGAAAAAAAAACTCCGGATGAACGCAGCAGAAGAAGAAGTATATTTTTCCTTCGGAGACATATCTTTATTGCTTCCTTTGTGCTCGATGCCGTAGGTATTTTGTCTTCTTGAGCAACAATAGTGAGATATGATGCATTGTCCATGATTAGAAAAGACGGTCTATCAAGGGATGGAAGTATTGTATTCTCAAGCCAATCTCTAAATACATTACCATTCATCTCATTATGATAATACCTATTGTCTGTATGCTCTGATACGAACACGAGACCAGCATTTGTAGTAAGCCATTATGAGTACTACCAGCATAGGTTATGACCAAACGCTGTCCTTTATTACTGGGCACATATCGCTTTATCTTTCCATCCACTGATTGCCATTCCTTTTCACATGTGTGATGCGCATTGATCCACGTTTCATCCAAATACACTATGTCATAATTTTCTTTGTGCATTTCCCTTATTTCAGGTATAGGTATTGTAGCGGGGTCTTCTAAATTACGAGGGAAATCCTCACACCAAAGTAGAAGACAAAGACTAACCCTTAGGAAAGTCTATCCACTGTAGGAAAAGAAGACCGTGTTGGCTCGTAGATTAGGAGTATGGGTTTTTGGCCCAGGAAATGTCAACTTTCCTAACAATGGCACAGGCACCAGGAAGTAAAACTTGAAGCTGAACAATTGGGAAAAGACAGCAGGTTTAGTTTTCTGGGCTACTATTGCCTGTGATAGAATTACATCTGATAAACAGTCCAGGTTTCACAATCATATAAAAGTGTGTATAATACAAGTGCTTTGTAGACTTTCAGCTTTGTCTGCAGGCTTATTCCATTTCTGTCCCTTACATTCTTGTACAGTCTGCCAAAGGCCACGCTGGCCTTGGAGATTCTTGCATTCACGTCGCCATCAATGTGGCAGCTTGTGACACAGTGCTGCCAAGATAGGTGAATTTGTCCACAACACTTAGTCTATGACCGTTCACCTTGATATTTGGCACGGTGTGATTATTCCATAGAGCTGGCTGGTATATAACTACAGCCTTCTCCAAGTTAATATTGAGCCCAAAGTTGGCGCAGGCATATGATAAAGCTGAAACATGTGTTGCATGTCTGCCTCTGAGTTGGCATATAGAGCGCAACCATCAGCAAACAGGAGCTCTCTGACGGTGTCGCTGTTAATTTTGGTTTTAGCTTTCAGCTTTCTGAAATTGAACAACTTTCCATCCATGCGGTAGTTGATGTCTATTCCAATGTCGTTGTTCTCGAAGGCATTCGTTTGCATTGCTGAAAAGATGAGGCTGAACAGTGTTGGTGCCAGGACACATGCTTGCTTCACTCCATTGGTGACAGGAAAAGTCCCAGACAGTTCATCACTTTCCTGTACTCTTGCCTCCTTACTATCATGAAATAGCCGCGCTATTTGGACAAACTTTCGTGGACAGCCATATTTCGCCATAATCTTCCACAGTCCTTCTCTGCTGACTGTATCAAAAGCCTTGGTAAGGTCAATGAAAGTGGAGAACATTTCGGAGCTCTGTTCCAGACATTTCTCTTGCAGCTGCCTCGCAGCGAAAATCATGTCAACAGTTCCTCGTTCTTTTCTGAAGCCACATTGACTCTCAGGAAGAAGACCTTGATCGAGATGGGCCGTCAGGCGATTGAGAAAAATTCTGGCGAGTATCTTCTTTGCAATTGAAAGCAAGGAGATGCCTCGATGGTTGTCAAAGGATTGGCGGTTTCCTTTACATTTGTAAAGGTCGACTATTGACGCGTCCTTGAAATCTTGGGGCATGGTCTCGTTCACCCGTATGTTTGTAAAGACTTGGTGAAGCAGCTTTATTAGGACAAGCCCACCTGCTTTGTATATCTCTGATAGGATGGAGTCAGGACTAGGCCCCTAACCGCTGGAAAGTTGCTGGATGGCTTTGTTTACTTCCACTATGGTTGGCAGGTGGCAGTAGTTGTAGTAGTAGTAGTGAAGTAGTAGTTGTGTTAGTAGTGTTAGTAGCAGCAGCAGCAGTAGTAGTAGTAGTAGTAGTAGTAGTAGTAGTAGTAGTAGTAGTAGTAGTAGTAGTAGTAGTAGTAGTAGTAGTGTAATGGTAGCTGTAGTAGTGGTAGTATTATGACATTACCTGCGTAGCAATAATTCTAACGCCTCCGCTAAACAATGACATTAGTGCACTTATGTAATATTTTTCCAAAGCCATATTGAACTGTCTCCCACAGTCTTATGAATTAGAATGTCATGTTTATGTCACAAACAAGCTATCACTATAACTACCAAATTGACAAGTAGTTAAACAGGTCAGGTGTGACAAGGACGCGTTCGCTAGCGTTCTCGATTACCAGCAAAATGCTTTACCCAGAAAAGGACGGCTGTTGGTAAAATTACTCTTTTCATTTAAATAGCGTTAACAAAAACTTATGTATAGTTATATCATTTAACTTAGCTGTAGGTAAGTTACCTAAATATAAATATTTCCGTCCACATAATTTACTTTAGCTGCATATGATAAGGCATAATTATGATTATTTTGTTCTTGAGAAAGGTAGTGACTACCGAAACGTCAGAGAATTGTGTTGTGCTTTATTCTTATTTATTTCATTGGCATTTGCCTTATCTTTGACGTATTATATTAATACATTAGTTTCTTAGTTTTTGGTATTTTGTTAACATGAATTGAGGCCCTAGTCAGGTATGTAAAAGTTTGGATACATTGTATTGTATCTACATTTTGTTTTAGTTACATGTTATTTTCGTTACATTTTATTTTAGTTGCATTTAACTCTAGTTACATTTTACATTAGTCACATTTTATTTAAGTTACATTAGTTTTAGTTGCATTAGTGTTAGTTACAGTAGTGATAGTTACATTTTATGTTAGTTATATTTTATTTTAGTTACATATTTTACTTACATTTTGTTTCAGTTACATTAGTTTTAGTTACATTTTAGTTTAGTTACATTAGTTTTAGTTACATTTTATTACAGTAACATGTTATTGATTGTAGTCACATTTTAATTTTGTTACATTTTATGTTAGTTACATTTGCTGTTTGTTACATTTACTTTTTGTTACATTGAATTTGGTTTGACCTGATTTCCAGCTGGTCACTTTCATTGCTCACAGAAATCTCTATCGCGGCTAGTCTTCTCCTATAGATTACACAAAACCCCTTACACCGACCAGGTTCCAGATGTACCTGCTCCAGAATGTCCCCATCTTGTACTGTACCGATAAGCGTGGGCGGCCATGTTTCGCCAGCTCACACGATCATCAAAGTCGTGGATCAGCTCTGTGTTCTTGTCTCGACCATACCACGTTGCCAAGTCATCAAGGTAATTATCCTCCCCCTGTTCTTTTCCCCTTAATCTTGCCAGTGGTCTCCAAGTTCTCCAGTTTATTTTCTCCCGTAACGTGCCAAAAACATCTAGACTGTCTACGTCTAATTGCTCTAATCAATGTACACACACACACACACATATATATATATATATATATATATATATATATATATATATATATATATATATATGTGTGTGTGTGTGTGCGCGCGAGCTCGCGCGTGAGTTAGTACGTGGGTATGTCTGTTTGAAAGAGAGTGATTAACTTACCTATTAAACACTTCTTTGATGATGTACACGTTATCGTACATTTTTGCTATGTATTTAGATAACCAGGTTCCAGACGCCCACTCAGAGAATCCTGTCAGTCTTTAACTCATCAGACCCGGGGAATCTTTTGACCACACCGAAGACATCAGATCATTTCCAGGCCAGGTATGCACCTAACGATCTCGTGATGCAGTCAGGAGCTTCAAATCCCCAGAGAGCTCAGTCTATAGACAAAAAGAGTGCAGACAGCCGGCCGGTTGGCGCGCGGAAACCATTGTTTATCAAAGCTGAGAATAATACCACCTCCTACCTTGAATGCAGGTTAAGCGAATTAAGAATTCGTAAGATTGAGACGGAAAAGAACATTTCAGCTCTGTACAAAAAAAAGATTGACAGTTTAATGACAGATGTTGATGACTTTAAAAACAGAATCCAGAATGATTATCATGATGATGCCTTCCGTGGGTACTTTTTGGAAAAGTGCTTACAATTTCAGCGTGAATTGAGGTTTCCTTGGCTTACAGCCAAAAAAAGTGCAGATGGCAGTTCGGTTGACAAGCAAACACCATTGTTTATCAAAGGTGAGAATAATACCACCTTCTGCCTTGATTGCAGGTTAAGCGAATTAAGATTTCGTAAGACTGAGTTGGATATGGAAATGTCAGCTCTGTTCAAAACAATGATTGACCGTTTAATGAGAGATGTTGATGACTTTAAAAACATAGTTCAGAAGGATTATCAAACTGATATTTTCGGTAGGTACTTTTTGGAAGAGTGCTTAAAGTTTCAGCGTGAATTGCAGCATCCTAGGTATACATCACTGACTAACAAACAAGAGTATAGTACGGTTATAAATACGTTGACAGTTGCAAATCCACATGAGGCAAAGGCTGTACCCAGCAAACATCCACATGAGACAGAGGCTGTACCCAGCAAACATCCACATGAGGCAAAGACTGTACCCAGGAAATATCCACATGAGTCAGAGGCTGTACCCAGCAAACGTCCACATGAGGCAGAGGCTGTACCTAGCAAACATCCACATGAGGCAGAGGCTGTACCCAGCAAACATCCACATGAGTCAGAGGCTGTACCCAGCAAACGTCCACATGAGGCAGAGGCTATACCCAGCAAACATCCACATGAGGCAAAGGCTGTACCCAGCAAACATCCACATGAGGCAAAGGCTGTACCCAGCAAACATCCACATGAGGCAGAGGCTGTACCCAGCAAACATCCACATCAGTCAGAGGCTGTACCCAGCAAACGTCCACATGAGGCAGAGGCTGTACCCAGCAAACATCCACATGAGGCAAAGGCTGTACCCAGCAAACATCCACATGAGGCAAAAGATGTACCCAGCAAACATCCACATGAGGCAAAGGCTGTACCCAGCAAACATCCACATGAGGCAATGGCTGTACCCAGCAAACATCCACATGAGACAGAGGCTGTACCCAGCAAACATCCACATGAGACAGAGGCTGTACCCAGCAAACATCCACATGAGGCAAAGGCTGTACCTAGCAAACATCCACATGAGGCAAAGGCTGTACCCAGCAAACATCCACATGAGGCAAAAGCTGTACCCAGCAAACATCCGCATGAGGCAAATGCTGTACCCAGCAAACATCCGCATGAGACAGAGGCTGTACCCAGCAAACATCAACATGAGACAGAAGCTGTACCCGGCAAACATCCACATGAGGCAAAAACTGTACCCAGCAAACATCCACATGAGACAGAGGCTGCACCCAGCAAACATCCACATGAGGCAAAGGCTGTACCCAGCAAACATCCACATGAGGCAAAGGCTGTACCCAGCAAACATCCACATGAGACAGAGGCTGTACCCAGCAAACATCCACATGAGGCAAAGGCTGTACCCAGCAAACATCCACATGAGGCAAAGGCTGTACCCAGCAAACATCCACATGAGGCAAAGGCTGTACCCAGCAAACATCCACATGAGGCAAAGGCTGTACCCAGCAAACATCCACATGAGACAGAGGCTGTACCCGGCAAAGATCAACATGTCTACACACGACCAGGTCAAGCTTCTGGTCTGGTACATGTGGAATCTGCAGAAGCTCATGGACATGTAAGTTATTCTGTTCATACTATTTATTTAAGGAGAGAACATCTGATGTTTGTTTTTAACCCCGGACCTGCAGATGTCATGGGAAACGACCCGCGGATAAATTGGCTGGATCTGCATCCCCTGGTAGGGTATTAATGCATGATAAGGTAGATCAGGTTGGGGCCCTTTGGAATCGTGTATATCATCACGGTTTGGAGAGAATGGTGCTGCAGGGAGTGACCAGAGGATTTGGCAGTCACTCAGAACTCTGAGGAATTCCAGATGGACACATAATTATACTGCTTCAAGTACCATTATTATTGGGACTCTTCGCTAGCTGTTAGAAATGAAAACGCAGCACGTATATGAATGAACCGAGCGCTGTGATGTTTATTCTTGACTCAACTGAACACATTCTCTTTAAGAGTGATTTCTAACACTTAAGTCCGTCGTACTGGTATTCGGGGCAGTCAAGGTCCTGACAAGAGTGTGCTTCTATCGGAGTAAGAGTGGTTTAGAGACGTGATTGTGCCACAGAGCTCTCCGAACCCCTCTCCCAGCTCAAAAAACTGCTGATTGTGAATGCAATCCTGGGACTTCATGTCTAAGGAGAAGAATATTCACTGCATCACTGGCACCTTACCGTCTTGGCAGACGATAGTTTCTTACATTGTGCTACAAAACAAGGCACGAAAACCCAATATATAGTGGGGTAAAGGGGATGGAGTAATACCTCTTCACAGTACAAAGCCTGGGTTGAAAAGTAGTGACCATGAGTTGCCCAGGCAGCATGATCCCTCTCTCCGCCTGCCTGTTCACTCCAGAAGAAAGGTAACACCAATACATCTAGAACAAGACAAGCTGCAGAAGCTGCCTGATCATCAAACCAATACTCTAACTGTCTGCCTGTCGTAGCTTCGATCCTAGACCAGTTGCCGACCAAGGCTTAAGACCTGGTCTGCCACGCAATAACAGTTAGTCTTTAGGTTGCATTTCCTGGCACTAAGATAAAGCTTGTATCCTCCCAACTGCACTCCTTCTCCCGAAGCCATTGGTAGAATATGGGTTGTCGGATTTGGTGAGATCCGCCCAACATTCGGCGCTAACAGCAAGTAGTACCATCTATTGCCACACGGTAGCTCAGTCATATATGACAAGATCTGTCAGTAAAAGAAGAAGAATACTAGAAGGTAATAAAATCATGATTCAGCACATGGTTCATGCATGTGTTTAATGCATTTTTTTTAATTATAGAGCTTTGTGTTGCATGTAGCGAGCCATTTAACATGGTTGATAGGGAGCTGTGCAGATAATGTCATGATCGCAGTCAGACGAGTTTTTGACGCATGCAGTTGTCGTCTCTCTAAGTGGGGGGCGGGGAAGGGGCGGGGGGGGGGGGGATAAATCTGGTCACATATTCCTCCGTCCATGCAGACCTACAACATGTAATGTCCTGTCATACAACATGCAAAATATCAGGGTCCTATTTCGGAACATGTAATTAATTTTGTTGAATTTTTGTGTGTGTTGAGGTTCAACAAACTGTATCTCCTGTCTTGTGCGTGTGTCTGTGATGTTTCGCTTCATCTCAGATATCATTATTATCATCATCTTTATCATGCTTTTAACTTAAATATGACAGAAACATTCTATAAATAACATGATAGGAAACAAATTACTGCAGTTTAACCAATCTGATCATCGATTTAGCTTAAAAGATGGTGGAGGAGGGGGAGAGAGAGAGAGAGAAAGAGAGAGAGAGAGAGAGAGAGAGAGAGAGACAGACAGACAGACAGACAGACAGACAGAGACAGAGAGAGAGAGAGAAGGTTGGGCTTGTGCCTCGTAAATATATAATTTCTTTCTCCTATACTTGTTTCTTTTTCCTCCAGTGCTTATCTTCTTTTTCTGCTTTACTTAATCCTTCATCATTACACTTTCTTAATTGTTTACTTCTTCAAATAATTTAGAAAGGATAGCAATGGTAGGCATAGTTCATGGATGAAAAGACAGGGGCTGCTCAACACAATGGACACAGGATATTAAAGACACAGGGGGCTGTCAAAGTCTCACATCTGAGGTTGCGACGCGTTGGCTGTGCCAACGCCAGGCGACATAACAACGCGCAACCCTGAGTGATGTTAAACACTACAGAGGGAATGCGGCGTCTTCGACGACGCCCGTATAAGCAGCCAAGCACAGCAACTGAGCGACGCTAAGATAACCGCTGGTCAGCGGTACACCCCGTGAACCTTGCAGGGGTCACACCAGCTGACTTGAGCGCCGACTAGCGTGTAGAACGAAAGGCCAGGCAGACCGGGTTAGGCGTTTGTATGGACAGGTCGCATGAGTCTGCGAGTGGTTTTGAATCTGCATTGAAAGCAAGCCTGTGTGACAGTGGGAGACTGGTTCGAACGCTTGAGCATTTTGGCGTGTAAGTGATATGTATATTGATTGCATGTATCCTTATGTATTGTATTGATATTGTTCATGCTGTAATGATTGCTATGGATTGTCATTGCGCGATGTCTGTGCGATAATGAATGCAGCGCGTAAATAAAGCTTGTAAATAACAGTTTCGGATATTCACTTCGTGTGATTTGATAGTTTGATACTGCTTCACACTTGCCAGAAAACGAGCTACTTAGCTTGCCCTACGCAAGACTCTGACAAGTGCGAACTTGCTTTTCTCGTCCAAGTTTTGATCTGAATGCAAACTTGTAGATTTTTATTTGTCCGAGTTTTTGAATCGAATGTGAAGATGTTGATAGAAGTGCGCAAGTCACAGATTAGGGTAAAGTAACGGTTAAATAGTGTTGATTTCATTAAATTATAAGTGTGAAGACAGTATTTGAAGCCAACCGAGGCGTCTTCAGACTTATCGCAAAATTCAACCAATTTTGTACCTAACATCCAAAATGGCGGCCGTGCCCTTGAATGTCATTGAGTAGGGTTAGTGTGAGCGTGAAAGTTGTTGATTGTGGTAACGACTAACAATAATACTTGACAGCATACAAACCTATACAGACTTCAGTGACATTACATACACCATACATTTACAAACGTTCTAATTTCGTTTAGTTTCAAAAGTACAGGTTTTTTGGGTCAACTTTACCTGAACCTTGTAACCTTCAAAAAAAAAAAATTTGTGCGTCAACCCGAAGGACGTTCCAGTGTGATTTCGAGCACCACTGAACAGCACATTGCCCAAGGATTACTTGAGTATAAAATATTTTTTTCATTCCTATTTATACTTTCGTTAGTCTGGCTTTAAACATCAACTGTGCTCAAATATTTGTAAATTACTAACATCATAAGTAATTTTGTTTATACTCATTTCATCATACGTATTGTTCATCATGTCTTCTTTAAACGATTTCATTGAAATGGGTTTAAAAATGAATATGTCTGGTGAGGGATTGAGAGCATGGAGCGAAAGTAAATATGCAGAATATCTTTTGAAACAGGAGCAAATTAGTGAGCGAGATGAGAGAGCGGCCGAAAGAGCGTTAAAGCTTCAACCGGCACAATCGGATGCTGCTCTAAAGCTTCAACAGGCACAATCAGAAGCTGCTCTAAAACAGTCAGAAGCTGCAGTGAGGCAAGCTGAGATCTTAGCCCAAAGCAAGAGAGAAGAGCAAGAAACACAACTGAAAATTGAACAGCTAAAAGCTGAATCTTCTAAAGATAAAAATAATAGAGAAACAGACAAAGATCAACCTTACAAGAAATACCAAGGTCTGATTAAAAGTCACAACACAGGTGATTGCATAGCAGCATTCACCCAAAATGTTGAATTTGTCATGGATCATTATAAAATTCCAAAACCTGAATGGGGTATAGTATATGTAAGAAGTCTTTCTGGGGAACCTCTGAAAGTCATAGAGTCGATCCCAAATGACCTGAAAGAAGATTATCTGTACATTAAGGCGAAAATTATGTCACATTTTTTACTGGATGAATCAGGTTATAGAGAACAGTTTAGGAAGTTATCGCCTAAGCCTACACACACGTTCTCTGATTACATCTCAGAAATTCAGAATATTTTTTCTAAATGGCTGTCAGCAGCCAAAGTAAATGGAAGTTATGACAAATTAGTGGATCTTATGTTGAGAGATAAGATTATCACATCTCTCCCACCCCCATTTTCTAAATTTTTGTTGGAATGTCAGTGTGAAAGTGTCCAACAGATTGAAAATCGTGGCGCTGGTTATTTTGCAGCCAATAAGCAATGTTTCTCTAGTAGTCTGACCAGCACAGACTTTGTAGCAGCAGCTACATATGGCAAATATCAGTCAAGGTCAAATAACAAACAAAGACCATATAAACAAGCTGCAGAAAAAATTTTATCAGTTCAGATATTGCCACCTATCACACAATGAAAATGATATGTGTGACCAACATCCTGGGTACACTGTTTACTTGCATAACTACATTTCTAAGCAAGATAAAGAAAGAAAGAACTACAGAAGTCTTACCAAATGTTATCTTTGTCAAGCTTTTGGTCACTGGCGTAAGGATTGTAAGGGCAAGGCAATGACCAGAAAGGCTAATGCAGCCATGTTTGACAGTTCTTCTTCAGAAGATGAAAGTGTACAAGATCACCCAGTAAACTCAGCACATTCCATTGATGTGTTCCATCATGAAAAATGTACCATTTGTGATCAATTTCATGAGGATGGCGTGTTAACATGCGGCCATTCTATACCTGTTACCAATGAGGAGGCCAATTTTGTAGTAAACTCCCAAGGTAAACTAAACATCCACCAGGGGTATGTTAATGGTAGAGCTGCCACAGTTTTACGTGATAGCGGGAGTACGCTCATTGGCGTGAAGAGAGATTACATTCTACCATCACAATATAGTGGTAAATATGTCACATGCAGGACGTTCTCAGGCAACATAGAGAAATATCCACTTGCATGGGCATATATAACTACATCATTCCTTACAGGAAAGGTTAAATGCGCAGCATTAACCAATCCTTGTTGCAATGTTATCATTGGAAACCTTCCTGGAGTGAATGACATGCCACATGACAGTATTACATCAACTGTCATTTGTAATATTAATACTACCATTTCACCTTCATCACAAATTTCCATTCATGATGTATTACCACCTGTAATTGAATGTACAAATGCCAATCTGGCTTCGCCAGAACATACATGTAATTGTGTGAATGTGACATCAACGTGTGATGAGAATGATCGTTGTGATGTAATAAATGCAGTAACTAGATCGACTGCACAGATGCAAGATCAAATCGATCAGACAGAGGCTTTACAACGAGTAAGTCCAGTTGTAACATCTCCTGAGACATCTAGGGAGAAGTTTATAACATTTCAGAAAGCCGATAGATCTTTGCAAAAGTATTTTAAACTTGTAGTCCAAAAGCCAAGAGTAGCAAAGAATGCTCAATGGTACTTTGCTCTGAAGAACGGAATTCTAACACGGTACTACACCAAAGGTGCCAGTACTATAGAACAAACAGTGCTACCGTTAGAAAACCGCAAATAAGCATTGAATATAGCTCATGACATACCCTTTGCAGGACACATGGCGTATGCTAAAACTAGAGCAAGGTTACTTACTCAATTTTATTGGCCTAAGTTTTGCAACGATACCAAACAGTATTGCAGATCGTGTGACATCTGCCAAAAGCTTGTCAAAAAGGGTAAACACCCACAAGCTGAATTGCAAGTTACTGATTTGGCTAGTAGACCGTTTGAAAAGATCTCGGTCGATATAGTTGGTCCTCTTAACCATGTAACATCGAGAGGTAATAGGTACATTGTAACACTCATTGATCTATGCAGTCGTTGGCCAGAAGCGATTCCAATGAAGAACATAACTTCCAAAGATATCATGGAAGTGTTCTTTCATATTTTTGCGAGGTTAGGATTCCCTGACACCATCCTTTCAGATCGGGGTAGCCAGTTTATTGCCTCAGCTACACAAGCCTTTACCAAGATGTTGGGGGTTAAACAATGCTTCAACAGTCCCTATCACCCGCATTCGACCGGTATCGTGGAAAAGATTAACGGCGATATGAAACATATGCTCTCTAAAGTAACCCAAGAACA
Source organism: Cepaea hortensis (assembly GCA_963921405.1). Lineage (NCBI taxonomy): Eukaryota > Metazoa > Mollusca > Gastropoda > Stylommatophora > Helicidae > Cepaea > Cepaea hortensis. The sequence continues at coordinate 20,853,898 of OY992879.1, read as the reverse complement.
CCCTGAAGATTGGGATACTTATCTGCCTGCAATTTTGTTTGCATATAGGGAAGTGCCCCATTCCAGCACTGGGTTCTCACCATTTGAAATGTTATATGGTGCACAACCACGCGGCCCATTATCTTTGTATGAATATATGTTGACTGAAAGTACAACTTTACCTAAACCCATTTAGTCATATGAACATGTAACATCATTGCGTGACAGAATTATGAAATCATGTGTGTTAGCTAAAGAAGCTCTCCAAAAATCAGGAGCTATCTACCGACAATATGCTAACAGAGGAAATAGAACTATTACACTGACACCAGGACAGGACGTTCTTCTTCTTTTGCCAAGTGATAGACATCTCCTCATTGACTCATGGCAAGGACCGTTCAAAGTACTACGACAAATTTCGACGGTAGATTACGAAATTGCAGTTAGGGACAAACACAAAATTTTCCACATTAACATGCTCAAACCATATTACCACAGGCAAGACGACCAAGTAGAAACTGCAGCAGGCACCACCATAGTGGACCAGACGGACGACAACGACACTGATGAGATACTGACACCAGTTCTTGACACAACGACCAACTTACAGGACATTAAGGTAAATCCTAAACTGACGCAGACACAGACTGACAGTTGCAGACAACTGATACAAGAGTACAAGACGATCTTTTCTGACAGCCCAGGACAGACAGATTTAGTTCAGCACCAAATCATCTTGACTTCCGACATTCCTATCAAGTGTAGACCGTATTCTATCCCTATACACTATAAGGAAAAATTACATCAAGAAATCATTGAGTTAGAAGCAAATCATATCATTCGACGTTCACAATCTCATTTTTGTTCACCAATAGTTTTAGTAAGGAAAAAGGACAAAACTATCAGACTCTGTGTGGACTATCGTAAGCTCAACAGCATTACACAGTTGGATTTAGAACCGATGAGCAACTGTGAAGACATCCTGACTGAACTATCTGACTCACGTTATTTTACTAAACTTGACATGCCAAACGGTTACTGGCAGATAGCTGTACATCCTGACAGTATACACCTGACTGCATTTGCCACACCGTGGGGTTTATACGAATAGTGTAAACTACCTTTCGGATTAGTCAATGGACCGGCTACCTTCGTCAGAATGACAAGAATTCTTTTGACAGACATTGCTAACATCATTTGGTACATGGACGACATTTGCATACACACAAAGGACATGACAGATCACATAACAGCACTACAGCAGACATTTGACAGGATTAGACATCATGGACTGACTGTAAAACCTTCCAAAGTTGATATAGCCTTTCAAGAAATTTCATTTTTGAGCTATAAGATCTCAAATGGTTTTATATCAACTGACGATAACATCATGTCTAGAATTTTGAAATTGTCGCTTCCGACAACGAAAAAACAGTTGCGAAGTGTGTTAGGTCTTTTAAACTATTATAGACAATTTATTCCTCATTTTGCTGAATTGACCAAATGTTTCACTGATTTACTAACAAATAAACATCCCAATGTTATCGTAAACAGCGAATGTTTGAGGCCAGCATTTACGAATATTCTTTCATATTTTTCTAGAGCACCTATTCTAAAATTGCCAAATTTGAATATTGCTTTTAGATTAAGATGTGACGCGAGCTCCATAGCCATTGGAGGTGTGCTTCTCCAGGAACACGACCAAATCTTGTACCCAGTATACTACGTCTCTCGAAAACTGAACACCAGCGAACGAAATTACAATACACCGGAACTCGAGGCTCTTGCCATGGTATTTTCGGTACGTAAACTTTCTAGATTTCTTTTAGGTAAACATTTCATTATTGAAACAGATAATAGCCCGCTGACAATTGTTACCAAAGGAACGCCAAGTAACAGCAAGGTGGCAAGATGGTCCCTTCTTCTGCAGGACTATAGCTATGAGATTAACCATATAAAGGGTTCTCAAAACTGTCTTGCAGATCTTTTGTCGAGATGCCCATACGACGAACCTAATACCCAGTCAACACCAGAGCACAGTGCAGAGGGTGTATAAAACTGCAACGTAGATAGTGCTCAGTACCACAGCCAATTGTGACAATGTGTCAGTAACGCTGTGTGCAACAATGTGATGGGGTAGATTGTATCTCCCAATGTATATAACTTATGTACATATTTGGATTCTTATTATTATCATTATTATGCGAATGAGTGCGTGTATAATTGTGAGATATGTGAAAGAATGGAATCATTATTATGTAAACTAATGTGTTGTATAACTGTAGGGTATGAGAAAGAATGTGATTATTATTGTAAATACATAAATATTGTAACAACCAGACACTACAAAGACAAGTGTCACTGGACAACACTACAGGATCCAGGAACGTACCAAGCCACTACAGCGTGAAGTAATCCTGAATGTATCCAGACCGATGTGTCCAAGACGTTTTAACAAGGTACGAAAGAAGACTGCGACATTACAATCCGAACAGAAGGCGGAAGAAACGACCAAACAGCTGATAGTAACAACTAATACTCCGTTTATATAATATCCATCCAGAACGGAACAACGTCGTGTGAATGACACCACAACACATGTGTAAAATAGCACAGCTGTATACTTCCAGTATTTTTTGCATATTAATTTAAAAGTTAGCAGACTACACTAAAAAGTCTATAAATTTATGACGATTGTATTAAAATGTGATTTAAAATATTTCCATATACGGAATTGTATATGTCGATCTTTATAATATGTAATCTTAGCATCGTAACTTGATTACTTCTTTACAAACGTGACTTTTTGTGCACATTTGTCAATAAGTATCAAATTATGACACTAAGAAATAAATTTGTAGTGATAATTTATGTCATGTAAACGACGATAAATTATTGTTCCTAATTTTTTTGTATAATAACCAAGGGACAGTACTCTAAATTCTTGGTGATGTGTAAATATGTATTGTAACCATTAACATGTGTAATTGATAGATAACACGTCAATGTGACGTCATTTACATATGGACAATATATTGCCAAAACTGTTGACCTTCATTAGAAACTCTAAACAGAGGTCTGATGATGGAGCTATCTCAGAGGGAGATGCTCACAGTTTAACCTGATGATTTTAGTATTTTTGTTCTTGGTTTTGGAGGTAGGGGCCAGTTTAGCCGTGACCTACCGGACTAGCTGTGTCACAGCGAGGTAATGTCCATTAAATAGATTGTACTTGACTGTTGTACTTCATGGTGCAACATAATTGTTGTATACATATTGTTTACTATTCACCTGTATATATAATAACTAGTAAGTTATGTAGACGAAATACAATGTTCGATTTTGACAAGTTTAATAACACCTATGTATATTGTACATGAAAGGAAATCCTTTCATGAAAAAGGGGTGTGGAGAGTGTCAAAGTCTCACATCTGAGGTTGCGCGCGTTGGCTGTGCCAACGCCAGGCGACATAACAACGCGCAACCCTGAGTGATGTTAAACACTACAGAGTGAATGCGGCGTCTTCGTCGACGCCCATATAAGCAGCCAAGCACAGCAATTGAGCGACGCTAAGATAACCGCTGGTCAGCGGTACACCCCGTGAACCTTGCAGGGGTCACACCAGCTGACTTGAGCGCCGACTAGCGTGTAGAACGAAAGGCCAGGCAGACCGGGTTAGGCGTTTGTATGGACAGGTCGCATGAGTCTGCGAGTGGTTTTGAATCTGCATTGAGAGCAAGCCTGTGTGACAGTGGGAGACTGGTTCGAACGCTTGAGCATTTTGGCGTGTAAGTGATATGTATATTGATTGCATGTATCCTTATGTATTGTATTGATATTGTTCATGCTGTAATGATTGCTATGGATTGTCATTGCGCGATGTCTGTGCGATAATGAATGCAGCGCGTAAATAAAGCTTGTAAATAACAGTTTCGGATATTCACTTCGTGTGATTTGATAGTTTGATACTGCTTCACACTTGCCAGAAAACGAGCTACTTATCTTGCCCTACGCAAGACTCTGACAGGGGCAAGAAAATGCATTAGGCTAGGGAATTGTCGAAGAATCAAGAATCGTTATGGCAGTTTATGATAAGATCAACGTTCTATGTATTCAACATCATTATTGTGTTCCATAGCCAACAGGCTTGGATGATCACTCTTCTACACATCTCGTGATGTTCTACAAACATGTAACAGTTGATGTGATGATACTTTCCTCATGAGATGATGACAAAGTGTCACAGATCTTAGCCTATGGTCATTTTGTGTCGCCCATTATATTAGTCCTTCCAAGTCCTGACAGTTTGTCCCACGTTTTCTCTCCTCATCATGTGGCCAAAGAATGTCGACTGCCTCTTTCTAATGATTATGTTATGCTGTCTAAATGTTATATTCTCTTTCACAAAAATTGCAATATTCATTTTATCGGTTCTGCTGCTGTTGTTATAGTTACCACAGATTACTTACAGGAACATTGAGGATAAAGTTAAAGAAAGTCAAGAATATAACATTAAACACTAAATATGATTTGTACATTGAGTAAAGACAAGGAAATACAAAACAAATTCAACATAGAAGCACAGAACAGATTTGATATATTGTCTGATCTAGAGATCCGATTCCAGGATGTGGGTGATCAATGGGAAATGTTGTAGAATTCAATCAGCTGGCTGCTGAAACAACTATTCCAAAATTAAAGAAGTTAGGTCACAATAAATGGATGACTGAAGCAATTTTACGACTAATGGAAACAAGAAGACTCAACAAAAATAATTCTGCCAAATATGTGGAAATTCACAGACAAGTCAGAATAGTATATAAGGAGGCAAAAGAAACATGGCTTGAGAAAATGTGCTTAGAATATGAAAAACAACACAACTGTCAAAATACCAAATTAGTGCACACAAGAATTCAGGAACTAAGTAATAAAAGAACAAGTACATCAGCAGGCTGTCTAAAAACTAAAGATGGCAAAATCATAATACAAAAAGATCAGATTCCACATGTATGGACATACTATGTGAATAACCTATGACCTTTATGATGATAACAGAGATAAACAGTATGATATTCGATTTAATAATGAAGGACCGCCAAATTTGAAGATTGAGGTTTGAAATGTTCTTAAACATATGAAATCTGGCAAGGCCCCCTGTTCAGATAACATCACAACAGAGATGATTAAAGCGGTAGAAGAATATGGACTAGATCAATTCACCAGACTGCTGAACACATTATATGATACCAGACATATGCCTTCTGTATTATGTAATTCTGAATTTATTGCAATCCCAAAGAAATCAGGAGCCTTGGAATGTGATCAACATAACGCCTGCTATACTACTCTCATATAGCCAATAAGCAACAAGCAGTGGAATTAGGCGTTTTCTCTAACTCATTTTAAACAGGAACCGAATGACAAGCCACATCAATTTCGAGCCCAACTTAATAATAACAATTACTACTTTTATTATTTTTATTATTACTATTTTTTACTTTTATTGCTATTATCACTAGTTGTAAATATCGTATGTCATCCTCCTCCTTATGTTCCTCTTCTTGTTCTTGTTCTTCTTCTTCTTAATATTACTTTTATTTTCTTTTTCTTTCTTTCTTTCTTTCTTTCTTTATTTATTTATTTATTTATTTCTGTCGTGCTTTCTTTCTTTCTTTTTTTTTTTGTATTTTCTTCTTTCGTTCTTTTTCCTCCTCTTCTTCCTTCCTCCCCATCCGGTAGTTATATGTTCACATATACTCTTCGATGCGGGAATAGATTGTTTCACTGACCTGAGATCCTGTTTTGACACAAACAAACATTTCCTGGGTAGTAAATACGGCCGTGGTAGTTTTGACTACATCACCAACTGAGTAACGATTCATCTAAAATTATGAGACTAGCACCTTATAGCTAACACGGTTCATGAAATTAAAAGAGGGTCTGAATTTTATTTCCTTCTTTGACAAATACATGTCCTTTATAGGACGTTGAACGATCCTACTACCCCTGCATTCAGCGCACTGGAAGTTAACGAGGTAGAGCGCTCTTGTCCTTTCAGCCACGTCGGCTGCTACATTTTACTACATATTCAATCATTATCGTCATCGTGTGCCATGCGATAAGTGTGAGCGGTTACCAGAGTAGTGGATTAACCCTATGTTCTTGTCTCGACCGTGCCATGTGGTCAAGCCATCCAGGTATTTACTTCTCGACCTTCCATTTGTTCTTTTCCCCTCAGTCAGTTGTTACCAATTTCTCCAGTTTATTTCTTCTCACAACATGCCTAACATATTTTGAGTTTCTACGTCTAATTTATCTAATCAGTCGATGGTTTTCATTTGCTTCGTGTAAAACGTATTCGTTGTCTGTCTATGGTATTCTTTGCATTTTCCTCAGAAACCGCATTTCTACAGCCAGCAGATGTTTTTCAGCTTGACTGCTCATTGTTCAAGTTTCACATCCATACAAAAGAACAGGCGCTATGCAGAACCTCAACACTCTTTTTCTCGTTTCAATTGACATCTTTTTATTGGTCAACATGTTTTTCTTCTTGCTAAAGGCTACTTTCGCCATAGCGATTCTTGTTCAAATCTCCCATCAGATATTATGACTGTTCCGAGATAATTGTACCGATTCACTTGTTGAAGTATATTCAAATTTACTTGTTTATTACTTTGTGATATTTTGTTCTTCCTAGTGACGACCATAATCTGTATCTTTTTATAATTTAATTCTAACCACATTTGTTCACTGTGTGCAACAACCGCATCTACTAATTGTTGCAGATCCTGTGCATTGTCTGCAATCAATACTGTACCATCTGAATATCTAATGTTATTGATGTTTCTTCCTCCAATGCTGATTCCATTTATATCTTCTACATTTCTGAGAATATTTTCACTGTATAGGGCAAAAAAGATCTTGAGCATTACACATCCTTGCCTAACACCTCTCTTAATAGGCTGATATTGTCCCACTTCATTATCAATCCTTATGGCAGCTTGTTGTTTCCAATATGTGGTGTTTATAAGACTAATGTCTTTCCCATGAATTTGTAGATCTGCAAGCATTTCCGCCATGTTGACATGTCTAACTGTATCGAAAACGTTTGTGTGGTCAATAAAGCAAAGATTTATATCCTTGTTTACTTCTATAGCACGTTCAATAACTGATCACAGCGTATACACATCATTTACTGTACCCGTTCCTTCTAAAAACCCACGTTGTTCTTCCCCAATTTCAGGTTGTATTTTCTTCCTCCATCTTTGCATGATAATTCGTTGCAAAATCTTTGTGATGTGACTCATTATACTAATTGTTCTATGTTGATCACATTCAGAAGGTATATCTCCGGTATCATATAATGTGTTCAGCAGTCTGGTGACTTGATCTATTCCATATTCTCCTAAAGATTTAATCATTTCTGTTGTGATGTCATCTGCACAGGGGGTCTTGCCAGCTTTCATATGTTTAAGAACATTTCGAACCTCCATCTTCAAAATTGGCGGCCCTTCATGATTAAATCGAATATCATACTGTTCCTCTCTGTTGTCATCATAAAGGTTTTTCACATAATCTGACCATACATGTAGAATCTGATCTTTTCTATTATGATTTTGTCATCTTTAGTTTTTAGACAGCCTGCTGATGTACATGTTCTTTTATTAGTAAGCTCATGAATTCTTTTGTGCACTTTTGTGCAACAGGGAGTCTCTGTGGCGAAGTGGTCAAGCTGTTTGAAGGTTGTGGGTTCGATTCCGGGCCGCGTCCTTCGGTTTATGAGTTAAATGTTTAGGAGACGCATGTGTGTCGTCGCTAAAAGCTACGGAGTTCGTGCTTTGTGCGACTCTTTCCGTGCTGCGGAAAGAGACAGAGCCATATGGGATAAAACCCGGAGCAAATAAGTGGACCCTGTCGACTTTTAAGCCACTTTTTGTGTGCACTAATTTGGTATTTTGACTGTTGTGTTGTTTGTCAATTTCTAAGCAATTTTTCTCAAGCCCTGCTTCTTTTGCCTCCTTACATAATATTCTGACTTGTCTGTGAATTTCTTCATATTTGGTAGAATTATTTTTGTTGAGTCTTCTTGTTTCCATTTGGTGTAAAATGTCTTCAATCATCCATTTCTTACGACCCACCTTTAATTTTGGAATAGATGTTTCTTCAGCTAAGCTGATTGAATTCTTCAACATTTCTCGTTGATCATCCGCATCCTGGAATAGGATCTCTAGATCAGACAATATATCAAATCTGTTCTGTACTTCTATGTTGAATTTGTTTTGTATTTCCTTGTCATTACTCAATATACCCAAATCATATTTAGTGTTTTCTGTTATATACTTGACTTTGTCTGACACGGCCAATATCCTTGAACAGATTTTGATGTTTGCCGATCCAAGATAATTGCTACCCCTCTTTGTCGATCCTCTCCAGAAAAATGGTATTAAGTGGCAAGACAAAATCACAAATACTGAAGTATTGGAAAGATCAGGTTGCGTGACGGTGTGTTCCATGCTCAGTCTTCGTAGACTAGATGGATAGGACACATTAGGAGGATGGATGATGGTAGAATACCAAAGGACATCCTTTTTTTTTTTTTGAGAATTACAGATGGGTAAGAGATCTCAGGGTCGGCCTCTACTACGATACAAAGATGTGTGTAAGCGGGACATGATTGATACAGGCATTGGTAATGCACATTGGGAGCAAGTCGCCGCTGAACGTGTCACATGGAGGGCAACTTTCAGAAATTGAATACAGGCAAAGAAGAAAATGATTGCAGATAAAGCACACACCTAGCATGTGAGACGTAAGATGGTGCATGATGGTGGAAATGACCATTTGTTCACATGCATCCACTGTGGACGAACATTTACAGCTCGAATGTGCCTTATCAGCCACAATCGCTACCACCATGGGTTGTAGTTATTATGCCTTGTTGAAGCACACTGTACCAAACTACAAAGACGGCAAGGTGGCAATGAATGTTTATAACTAATAATAATAATAATAAGTTTTATTATTTTTTTTATTTCTAGTTATAAACATCATATGCCACAACTACCTCTTTTCTTCTGCTTTTTTTTCTGCTTGCACTTATTCTTGTATTCTATTATCGTCTGTTTTCTTTCTTTCTTTCTTTCTTTCTTTCTTTCTTTCTTTCTTTCGTTCTTTCTTTCTTTCTTTCTTTCTTTTTTTCTTTCTTTCTTCTGTCCTCTTCTTCTTCTTGCCTCCCCGCCCCGTAGTTATATGTTCACATCCACTTCGAGCAGGGTATATTTTGTTTCTCTGACACGAGATCCTGTTTTGACCCTAACAAGAATTGCCTGGGTAGTAAAGATTTAGTTTAGTTTAGTTTAGTCGTTGGATCAACATTACGACACACGGGTTTAACCCAAAAGTGCTCCGTTCTCCTCCTAACTCAAACCTGAGTCTGGAGAAACTCAGCTCAATGCACAAACTCCGTAGCCCCGGCGAGGATCATGAAATATTTTGGGTAGATTTGTAACTCGAAATTTTTGCCCGGGCAGCGCCGTTATGGCTAATCTTTTTCGATTTCCAACTGCCAAGGGATTTTTTACGTGCGCAACAATACACTCGGGCGTCCGATCTCACTACCCAGAGACCAGGGGCAATTTTATTACTGGAAGCCCACGTGAAAAAATCACGGTCCCCACCGGGTCTTGAACCCGGGACCTCCAGCACTCAAGGCGGACACCATACCTCGAGACCACTCAGCCCCCTGGGGTAGTAAAGGTGGCCGCTGTAGTTTTGACTACATCAACCATAGAGTACTATTCTGAAAACAATGGCAAACTATTGAACGTCAACTTGCCCAAGAATTACAATAGCCAAAAATGCTGGAGTTGACCGCTACGTCCTGTAAGGATATTCAACTAACTTTTAATCTTTTTATTCATTAATGCTGTACGATTATGTGATCTGTGGCAGTCACGTTCACTGTGTATTTCTATTTCAAGGACCTCCCAACAGGAGTTGACCAGGGCACCATTGATTTGCTTCTGATTGGCAACTGTGGAAATGGGATGAGCGCAACCGGAAACTCCATCCTGGGGAGGAAAGCGTTTCGAACAACTGCATCTTCCAGTGTGGATTCTGTCTCGTCCGCCTCGTCCATCAAGATGGAGTCCACAGAATTTGCTGGTAAAGTTGTTAATGTAATTGATGGGCTGAGTATAAATGTTTCTGTAAATATCACACCTGAAGAAGTTGGGAACATTATTGAGAAAGTTGGTAAATCCATGGAACTTTGTAAGTTTTCATTTACTGCTTTGTTAATTGTTTTGAAATTTGTGGAACGTTTTACGAAACATGAAATAGAGGCACTTCGAGTGATCAAGGCTGTGTTGGGGAAAGATGTTGTCAGAGAGTATGGGGTGTGTGTCATCACTTATGGCGATAGTTTTGAATACTGTATGGAAGAAGCCAGGGACTCTGGTGAAGAAATGACATTTGAAGGCTGGTTGAAAGAACAAACAGGCGAGGTGGCACAATTGTTTAAGGAATGCAACTTTAGATGCGTGCTTTTTGACAATGCGACCAAAGTTGATGGGAAAAGACAAAACCAGCTAGGTAAATTGATGGACATTCTTCCAACGGGGAAGAGATATTCAACGGATGCGTATTTACAGGCAATGCAAGGCACCCAGGAGTTTGAAATTGAGGCGAATCTCCCGAACTTTTTGAAGGAAGCTCAGGTAGACGCTGAAAAAATTAGAGAATTATTAGATCAACATGAAGAAATAAAGATGCATGATCCAGAAGCAAGGAACATAAAGCTGAAATTGCGTGAACTGAAGGAGAAAGTCAATAGCATGAGAATCAGTTCTAGTGAGCTTGAGAGCTTAAAAATGTCGCTTCACGTACTGGAATGTAACCTAAATATGAAACTACAGCTATGGCAACTTGAAAGAAACGTTGAAATGAATCGTGCTGCTCGAGGCACAACCTCTGCTAGATCTTCAACACCAGCACGGTTGGGTCAAAGAACTTTGACGAGCCATAAGACACCATATGACAGTTCTGGCACAGATTTCAATGAGGACATGTCTTCGCTTTCAGCTTCCAACAGGGATGTATCTGCACATTCAGATTTCAGAAGGAACATACCTACGCCCTTAGCAAAAACCAGCAAAAACAAAACCATTTCCAGTGTTGATAACAGCAGCCATGCCTTTCCAAACACAGGATCCATGCAAGGCTTGCCGCATAACGACAACCTTACGACTGCAACATTGCAGATGCATGAAAGTGAGATGACGGATCAGCACCCCAATCCTTCTATCGATATTCAAGGCTTCGAGTTTGTCGACAAAGAGATCGTATCTGGAGAAGACAATGCATCATATTCATATATAATTAAAAGGCGTGTGATGGATGCCTTTAAATATTCAGAATCCTATTAATATTTAAAATAAATGTCTGGTTATTACATATGATTGATTATTTCATGTGATGGCCTGGTTATTTCAAATGCTGGTCTGATTATTTCATGTGATGGTCTGGTTATTTCATGCGCTGGTCTAGCTATGTAATGTGATAAACTAGTTATTTCATGTGTTGGTCTGGTTATTTCATGTGCTGGTCTGGTTATTTCATGTGATGTTCTGATTATGTCAGATGATGGTTTGGCGATTTCATCTGCTGGTCAGGTTATTTCATGCGATGGTCTGGTTATTTCATTTGATGGTATGGTTATTTCAAATGCTAGTCTGGTTATTTCATGTTATGGTCTGATTATTTCATGTGATGGTCTGGTTGTTTCATGTGATGATCTATTTATTTCATGATGGTCTGTTTATTTCCTGATGGTCTGGTTATTTCAAGATGGCCTGTTTATTTCATGATGGTGTGATTTGTTCATGATGGTATGGTTATTTCATGTGCTGGATGGTTATTTCATGTGATGGTCTGTAATTTCATGTGATGGTATGGTTATTTCGTATGATGGTTTGTTATTTCATGTGCTGGTCTTGGGGTTTCATTTGATACTCTGGTTGTTTCATACTCTTGTCTTGTTATTTCACGACCTGGTCTAGTTAGTTCATGACATAGTCTGGTTATTACATATGACGGTCTAGCTATTTCATGTGGATGTTTGGTTATTTCAAGTGATGGTCTGCTTATTTCATGTGATGATCTGATTAGCTCATATTATTGTCTGGTAATTTCATGTGATGGTCTGGTTATTTCATATGCAGGTCTAGTTATTTCATGGGAAAGAATGATTATTCATTTGCTGGTTTAGTTATTTCATGTGATGGTCTGGTTATTTCAAGTGCTGGTTTAGTTATTCCAAGTGATATTCTGGTTATATGAAGTGATTGTCTAGTTATTTCATGTGATGGTCTGGTTATTTCATGTCATTGTCTGGTTATTTCATGTGCTGGTCTGATTATTTCATGTGATGGTCTGGTTATTTCATATGATAGTTTTGTTTTTTCATGTACTGGTCTGGCTGTTTCAAGTGATTCTCTGGTTATTTAATGTGATGGTCTTCTTATTGCATGTGATGGTCTGGTTATTTAATGTAATGGTCTGCTTATTTGATTTAATGGTCTGGTTATTTCATGTAATGGCCTGGCTATTTCATGTAAAAGCCTGGTTATTTCATGTGATTATCTGACTATTTCATAGCAGGTGTATTTATTTGATGATCTGGTTATTTAATGTACTGGTCTGGCTGTTTAACGTGCTGGTCTGGTTATCTCAAATGATGGTCTGGTTATTTCATAGCTGGTCTAGTTATTTCATGTGCTGGTATGGTTGTTTCAAATGATTGTCTGGTTATTTCAAGTGCTAGTCTAGTTATTTCATGCGATGGTCTGGTTATTTCTTGCAATATTATTGTTATTTCATGCGATGGTGTGGTTATGTTTCCCTGGGAGCAGGTACGCTTGTGTGTGAGTTCCTTTAAGCCTAAAATTGCACAAACAAGTCAACTTATAATTACATCATTTATTTAAAACAAACTAAACAATGGGCTTAATAAAAATTAGTATTACTTAATTCAGACACTGGAACATCAATAACCCCTCCCTATAACGCCTAATAACATAAG